>OU342740.1:388225931-388825931 GCA_910589775.1 Avena eriantha | reverse complement strand
AGGAACGGTTTGACCCATAAACACGCCTTCAAGAAGAAGTGGCACCCGCAAGTGTCATCGAAGCGGAGATGGACAGTAGAATGTAGCCAGCAGAACACCGCCGCAGGGGATCACTCGTTGACGATGGAGGAGTACGTCAGCCACTACCACAGAGTACCCGAGCTCGCAAAACAGCGACCGAGGTGGTCACTTGGAGGCGGTGCTGGTACACTGCGGCTCCTAGAGCACAAGCTCCGGCAACCACCAGCCCTGGAGAAAACTGTCGGACCTAGGGACATGGCCTAGCCAGGCCCACCAGGCCAGCGCGCGCACGGGCGCCGCTGGCGGGCAGAGGGAGCCACCGCGTCGCGCATGGACGAGGCCGGGGACAGCCCAGCACGCTAGCAGAGCGCTGCCGTCACGGCCCCGAGGACCTAGATCGGGCCCATCTGGCCCGCGCGCGCCGCCTCTGCGCGCGAGCACAGCGCACGCCACCAACACTGCGGTCTGCCACAGCCAGCGCTCTAGCTTCACCACCTCGCCGTCCTCACCACAGGAGCCGCCTCCGGTCGCCGGCACGACGACCCGCCTCCTAAGCCGCTGCTGGAGAGCTGAGAAGCACTACGACCCGCCGCCCCCTTCACCAGCACCGCCCGGCTTTGCCGGTGGCGTCCTCTGGGGACGAGAGGGGGGAGAAATGAAGGGGGCGGCGGTGGGCGGTTTTAGGGTTCGCCCCCCACATCGCCCGGAGGAGGCGACGTGAGGGAGCGGGTGAGAGTTTGTCGAGCAAAGATAAACCTGGAACTGAGCTTGCTCAGATAAACATTTATGAAAACACATGGGGCAAGGTGGTGTGCTCCTCCCATAGTAGTCGTGGTGTTTCTCTTTGGTTTCGGTGGAAGGCCGGCTAGGCGAGTGTGTCGCTACGTTGTATCGTCAATGTGTTTGGGCTTGGCCCTTGGTGTGCTGGTGTTTTTCTAGGTTTGGCTCTGGTTGTATCGGTTTTTGTTCGATTTTCTGTTAATTAGCTTAGCATTTTTTCTTAATTAATGGATAAAGCAAAAAAATTGTCTTCATTTCGAAAAATAATACCGAAATGCAGTTTCATAGTTTCCCATAGTTTTTTCTACAATCGTCAAATTAAACATGGTTTGATTTTTCTTAAATACGTACTCCCTACGTCCCAAGATAAGTGGTGTAGCTTTGTCTAGATAAGCATTTTTCGAGAAACCGCAACGAACGTGCGCGTCTTTGTATTAAGTTTGCAGAGAAACGCCATAGAATGGCTACAACACCATATCTGCTATATGGCATACAACACACTCCTATAACACTGACAACAAGCTCACCGAACCTAACCTCTAGCCAAGAGGGTGAGAAGGCGGGCACAGAGCCTCTAGACCGCGTCACAACCAACACCACACACACAAGCACGACCAAAAATCCAAGGTTGCATAGACCGACGCACCACTACTCATGCGCCTAGAAGAGTCGGCGCGAAGCGAGCAAATGGCGGGGTCTAGCAGTATTTGGACTGGAGCTGATTGTAGAGTGTCGATGATGGTGTACATTGCGCCCTGGAGCCTCACACCTTGAGCAGCAACTGACATAATACTACCAAGCCTCACAGGAGAGACCGGTGAGGCCACCATCTCCAAATGCCACAAGGCCCTCGTAGCCTAGACAACGCCTTCAAGAAGGGGACGACGTCGTAGCGCCGTCGCTGCCCGACCCGACGAAGCGGACCAAGGGTTTCCCCTGGCATGGAGGGGAAGAACGGTTTGACCCATAAACACGCCTTCAAGAAGTAAGTGGCACCCACAAGTGTCATCGTGCTCAGCATCAGCATCGCCGAGCAGGGTTTTCACCCGGGCTGAAGACCGCTCCCAATTGAAGCGGAGACGGGCAGTAGAATGTAGCCAGCAGAACACCGCCGCAAGGGATCACTTGTTGATAATGGAGGAGTACGTCAGCCACTACCGCAGAGTACCCGAGCTCGCAAAACAGCGACCGAGGTGGTCACTTGGAGGCAGTGCTGGTACACTGCGGCTCCTAGAGCACAAGCTCCGGCCACCACCGGCCCTGGGGAAGACTGTTGGACCTAGGGGCATGGCCCAGCCAGGCCTACCAGGCTAGCGCGCGCACGGGCGCCGCTGGCGGGCAGAGCGAGCCACCGCGTCGCACATGGACGAGGCCGTGGGTAGCCCCACATGCTAGCAGAGCGATGCCGTCACAGCCCTGAGGACCCAGATCGGGCCTATCTGGCCCGCGCCACCGCCTCTGCGCGCGAGCACAGCGCACACCGCCAGCACTGCGGTCCGTCACAGCCAGCGTCACCACCTCGCCGTCCTCACCACAGGAGCCGCCTCCGGTCGCTGGCACGACAACCCGAGTCCTAAGCCGCCGCGGGAGAGCCGAGAAGCACTAGGACCCGCCGCCCCTTTCACCGCCCGGCTTTGCCGGTGGCGTCCTCTGGGGGCGAGAGGGGGGAGAAACGAAGGGGCGGCAGCGGGCGGTTTTAGGGTTCGCCCCCCACGTCGTCCGGAGGAGGCGACGCGAGGGAGAGTTTGTCGTGGAACTGAGCTTGCTCAGATAAGCATTTATGAAAACACATGTGTCTAAACAAAGTTGCATCACTTATTTTCAGGAGGAATATTATTTTGAGCAACAGAGGCAGTAAATTAAGAATCATGAGGTGATCTAAATTAATGAGTAAATTGAATATCAGCGTAACTTAGTGGAATGGTAACACGAAAAAAAATACCAAAACCATGTGATGGAGAAAAGAGTTGGTAACCGGGTTGATGAGCGAAACCCTGCACCACCAACACCTGTGGACGAGTTGGTAACCGGGTTGATGAGCGAAACCCTGCACCACCAACACCTGTGGACGAGTTGGTAACCGGGTTGATGAGCGAAACCCTGCACCACCAACACCTGTGGACGCAGGATACCAACCGACCGCGGGCTTTTTTTGGCCTGGGGTGTCTCTTTTCCCCGAAGATCTATCACAAACCTCCTGGAGGAGATCGATGCCGCGGGTATTTTGCATCGTGCCAGAGCAGAGACTGCCTCAGCGGTAACAATGCTCTCGCAGGGGCTCCAGCCCAAAATCCCAGATTACAAACTCCTCAGCCCTCCAATTAGCTGGAGTTACAGGCGCACGCGACGGCACCCGGCTGCTGTGCTGCCAGAGACGGCTCCTTTTAAGTAGGTCGTTGAGTTGTTTACCTAGCGGTGTGGGACTATTTTTCACGTAGCTCTGGTTCCCAGTTCCAGGCAGCAAACAGAAGGCCCAACTTCACCGCTAAAACTGCACTATCCTTTCTGCTCCCTAGTAGAGGCCCAACAAGCTCCCTAGCCCATGCAACTGAATTCACACCCACCGTCCAGCTGAACCTAAAAGCTGTGTACACACTACTAGTAGTATATACTCAATATATCGTCGTTTGATCTTTGCTGCAGAAAAATCAAATACCGTGATATGATCACAATGGCACATGAACTAAATAAATTGATATGGTTATCTCAAGAGAAAAACGAGGAACTGCGACCCATGGCTTAATTGAAGGAGCTAATTAGTAGCTACGTGGGCCAAAGCTAACTTTAATTGTTGTGACCCATCATCGAAACTTTTGTAATACGACTCCCTCGTGCTCTTAGGGAATAATATATGCAATGGTTTGTCTAAGCTTAGTTATCGTCCTTGAAATTTAATGCCTCCTGTAGATCATGTAGTGATTAAAATTAGTAAAGGCTATCATGGTTATAACAAGCACAGGTTCTAATCAAATCTTGCCACTAGGTAAGCCCACGGCCTCTCGCGTTGCTCCCCAGGGCGACGCCGGGGGAAACCCGCACGCCGCTAGAGCCCCCTGCACATGCCTCTCTCGCTGCCGCTACCGTCGACCCTCGCCGCGGTGGCGGTGGGCCCAGCCACCGAAGGGGTCTAGGGTGGTGGTTGCCGGAGGTTCCCGCCGAATCTGCTGGGGTAGGGAAGGTCGGCGTGCTGACGTGTAGCGGCCAGGGTGGTGCCCCTGGTCGGGGTGGTGGTGGAGATCCTCTCCCGGCGGTGCCATGGCCGGCGATGGAGGTGGGATTGGACCTGGTGGCCATGGACAAAACCCTAGATTTAAATCTGGGTGTCTCTAGTGTTGTCTCCCAATTCCTCTGCGATGCATGGTTGGGCCGGATCCGATGGAGGGTCGATCCTTCTCTGCTGCTGCCTTTCTCAATCCTAGCCTAGCCCACAGGCTGCTGCTAGGGGTCAGAGCGGCGGATCTTGCAGGTCGCCGGCGGGTGGCGTGGGGGCTGCCGGCTAGGCTTGAATAAAGGTGCTGGTCCTTGGATCTTTTGCACATTAGGACGGAGATCTATTTGATGTGTGCCTTCATGGATTTGTCCGGAGTGTCTAGTTCCGGAAGGTTCCGCCGACGAACTCCCATGGACGCATTATGCCTGGAGTTTGCTGGATCAGAAGGAATTCGGTCATGCGCACTTGTGTTTTTGCTGTCCGTTTGGTTTCAGATGGAGCGTGACGAAGCTCTGCTACCTGTTACCATCATGTGTCATGTCTTTGACGATCCATGGTGAAGTCAGATGTAGAGAATTTCATGAAGACAGAAACATAAGGGCTAGCTATGGTGGATTGATCCTTTGAGAATCTGGCTTGGTGATCTATGACTCACATCAGCGTCTGTTAGAGGGGCAACAACGTAGTCTTACCTTGTAAGGTGAAAACCTAAGGTCTGGCCTCTATTGGTTGTGTCTGGCAATGGTCTTGCAGAAGGTATTGTTTTGCGAGCGAAGACTTCCTCCAGGGTGAAAACCTAGGATCTTTGATCGGGGCGACGACAACGCTTGAGCATTGTTTCCTTCTTGGAGGCATCGTTTTTGGAGGGGTTAGACTTTGATGTTGTTTTGGTGGTGTTAGTGTTGCTGCTGCTAAGGATCTGATCGCTATAGCGGGACTTTTCATTTTTATAATTCTTGTTCTTTTTTTGGCTGTGTGCATCCGTAATATCAATAGGGCAATGCGTTGTTACAGAGGCTGGATGTAATTGGTATCTTGCGATATTAATATATACTTATTTCAAAAAAAACATCTGCTCTCCTGCGACAGTCACAAAGCCTAGCCACCCATATCTCTCTCGTCATCGCCTCCTGGCGTCACGCCCATTGCTCCATGGGCATGCATATTCCTTCGTCCCCTGTGTCGCCCTTGTCCCCGTCCCCATCCTTGGTCACTCTTGTTGCTAGCTTTGCTCCCTCGGCAGGAGCCCCGGTCTCTGACATGCCTCGTGGAGTTTTTGCACATGTTTCCTTCAAAGAGGCGTTAATGGCGCATGCCACGCATGGGAGCCGCCGCAGCTTTCCTCACAAATCTCATGTCTATGGTTGAAGTTTGTGGTGATTGTCCTTGAGGCACCCTCGTGCCCTAGCATTGATGCCACTATTGTTAGACATAGTATAGAATACGAGTTGTACTTACTAAGGACTTGTAGTCCGTATCCACCTTGTAATACTTGCACGATCGTGCGCATATAAATAAAGGCATCGAGGGCCTCGGTAGTTATCCGAAAGACCCGTCGTTTTGACATGGTATCGCGAGCCTCAACTTCCGATACATCTACCTGATCGTAAACAAACAGAACCCTTCCCGTCCCGCCGCCGATGCACACCTTCTTCGCCGCGAGATTGCCATGAACTCCTCCTCGAGCAGCAGCAGTCCTGCGATCAACCTCGGCGAGCCCCCGTCTGACAAATTGACGCGAGGCAATTATCCCCTATGGCGTGGACAGATCATGCCCGCAATCTGCGGCACATAGCTCATCGGCCTCCTGGACGGTACTGATACGGTGCCGCTGAAGATGCTAGCCGTCGCTCCCGCTGATACCGACAAAGACAAGGACCCAAAGATGATGCCTAATCCTGCGTACGCATCCTGGCTGTCCTGGGATCAGATCGTACTTAGTTATCTTCTGAAATCTCTCTCGAGGGAGATCCTCACCCATGTCATCCGGATCGAGAGCTCAGCCAGTGTATGGCAAGCGGTGGGAGAGATGTTCGCCTCCCAAAATCAGTCCAAGGTCACGAACCTTCGCATTGCTTTGGCAAACACGAAGAGATACCAATTCCTGTCCAAGAGGCAAGGCATTACGGACGAGCTTGCTGCTGCCGTCTGCCCTGTTCCAGATGATGAACTAATTTCATTCATCCTGGCGGGCCTCGGTCCTGACTACAACTCCCTGGTTGCTGCCCTCGGTATAGTGGCCAACAAGATGCAGCTGAGCGAGCTGTTCTCACATGTGCATGCCTACGATCAGCGTCAAGAGATGCTCGAAGGGCATCCAAGTGGAGGTTTTGAGATGTCTGCAAACGCCGCCTCTCGCCAACAGCGTCCGGGTAATTTCTGAAGGGTTCCATAGCAGAAAACAAAAAAATTCTATCTACTCGAACACTAATACCAGGATCTATACTATGTAGACATAAGTAACGGAGAAGGGATACGGTATTCATACCTTTGAAGACCGAGGCACGCCTTACGCAGGAAGGCGTATATTGATGAAGACGAGCAGCACCCCAAGTGTAGTGCCTCCGAAGTTCGTCACACGTTCGGTGTAGGAGACGTCAACCGGACTCCGATCCAGCCGAGCAGCGGAAGAAGTAGATGCCGGATCGTAGATGACACGATGGTGGTCCTCCCCAATATTATGGAGAAGTCCTCAATGGATGAGAGAGAGAGAATGAGAGGAAATGGGGTGATCCCAAAGGAGGAGGGGAGACCCCTATATATAGTGGGAGGGGGCGCGCACCACCCTAGGGCCAGACGGTGTGGGACTAACCCCCCACCCGTCGGCCACCTAGGGGCAGCCGCCAGCCCTAGCTGGGCCCCATTGGGGCGGCCCACTAAGCCTAGGCCGACTGCCCCCCTCTCCCTAGGCGCCATGCCCTATTGGGCCTTGATGGCCCAAAATATATCGAGCTCGTTGGGGAACCCCAAGAGGAAGGTATGATGAGCACAGCAGCAAGTTTTCCCTCAGTATGAAACCAAGGTTTAATCGAACCAGTAGGAGCAAGGAAACACCCCAAAGGTGTTGCTAGCTAAACGTTGGCAGGGCGCGGTGCCAGCAGCAGCATGGAGACCTGCACAACACAACCACAGAACTCTGCCCCTAACTTGCGATGAGGTTATCAATCTCACCGGTTTTGCTGAAAATAAAGGATTAAACATATCGAGTGGAAGAAAGTAATAGTTTGCAGAAAGTAAACACAAAGCAGTAAACAATTGATTGTAGATTGAAAGTAAAAGAAAGGACCGGGGTCCATAGTTCACTAGAGGTGGCTCTCCTTAAGATAGATAACATGTTGGGTGAACAAATTACAGTGGGGCAATTGACAAACATCGAGAAAGCATACAAGCATATACTAATCATCTTGACTCCTTTGAGATTCAATTGAGCATTACAACATTATACATAGACCGTCATCCAACTGCATCTATGACTAATAATCCACCTTCAGGTTATCATTCGAACCCCCTCTAGTATTAAGTTGCAAGCAATGGATAATTGCATTATGAATTGCGTGTAATGTAAACAATACGATTGTTCTATGAACAAAGGATTGTTGTTTTATTCCTAGTAGCAACAGCACATCTAGTACCTTAGAGATTTTTGTCACTTCTCCAGATTACCAGAGGCATGAACCCACTATCGAGCATAAATACTAACTCTTGGAGTTGCTAGCATCTACTTGGCCAAGATAGCTACTAACAACGGAAAGCATGCAAGATCGCAAATAACAATGATATGATAGAATCAATAATCAATCTGAAATAGCATCTCAATATCCATCGGATCCCCACAAACACAACATGCAGAATTACAAATAGATGATCTTGATCATGAACAGAGCTCACAAGATCTAAACATGAAAGCACAAAGGAGGAGAACCAGCCATCTAGCTACTACATGGACCCATAGTCCAGAGATGAACTACTCACGCATCACACTGGAGGCTTGCATGGTGATGAAGAAGGCCTCCAGGGTGAATTCCCCTCTCTGACAGGGTGCTGGGAAGAGCTTCAGATCCCTCCCGATCTAGGGATGGAGATGACGACGGCTACAGACTCTTTTGTAGATTTTTGATCGGTCCTTAGGGTTTCCGTATCAGAGGCAATATATAGGCGGAAGGAGAGGCCGAGGGGGTGCCTGGGGCGGCCAGACCACCCCCTGGAACGGGTCAGGCCTGGCCACGTGGCCAGGTGGTGTGGCCGGGCCCCAGCCCCTCTCCGTCTCGTATTCTGGCTCCAGGTGTCCCTCGGTAAAATAATGACTTTGGCTTTTGTCCCGTCCAATTCTGAGAATATTCATTTTCTGACTTTTCTGGAACCAAAAACAGCAGAAAACAGGCAGTTGGCACTGTGGCTCTTATTAATAGGTTAGTACAAGAAATCATATGAAAAGTACTCCAAAGTGTGGACAAAATATAAGAAAGTAGATAAAACCAAGCATGGAACATCAAAAAATATAGATACATTTTCAATGTATCAACATCCCCAAGCTTAACTCCTGCTTGTCCTCGAGTAGGTAAGAGATAAAAAGAAAGAATAATTTTTTGACGTGACATGCACCATCATAAACTTGATCAAAGTATTTGTAAAACATTCGAAGCTGGGATCATAGTACTTCAATCATAACATGAAAGACAAAGTTCTAGCAATAAGACAAAGAAACTATGTTGCAACATGAAAAGGCACAAACAAAAGATTCATGAATAACAATACTTTGCAAGACGTTTTTTCTTTCACATATAGAAAACATAGCATAGTAGCATTCAGCTTGTCCCTCATAGAGTAGCAAACATAAATGCATAGGACACCTTCAAAGTTCATAAGAGTGACTAGATACAAATAGTTTAAAACAAGCAATATCAAAGCTATGCATCAATCAACAAGTCTTGGGACAATGCACATAGAACTAAGAATGACCACTATGCTCTCAAAGTAGGTGCATAAAGATAGAAGGTGGAGACTCAACATAAAAGTAAAATAAAGGCCTTCATAGAAGGAAGTAGGGATTCAAGTCTCATAAAGAGCTTCCAAAAATTATGGTACTTAATAGCTTTCAGCTCTCATTGCCTCTATCATAAGCATCTTGAAGTGTTAAGGTTAAAGTGAACAAACTATGGTGTATATGCTTGACGAAGTATAAGTTGGAAATCTCATGTCCCTTGAATACGAGGGCCGCTCCTCATGCTACTCAAGTTTAGTCACCGGTAAGTTCTTGTCATTGTAAGTACATGTGTATCATAGAGAACCGCCAACGGGGTGCCCCTTGCCCGATAATATGGAAGAATCCCCATATCAAAATGACAAGGCAAGCAGACAACGAACATTTCAGCAATCTTCTTATTTACCATGGGGATATGGTGCTTTTTTCTCTCTTTCCTCTTTTCATATATCTTTTTTTTTATTTTTCTCTTTTTTTCTCAATATCTGACTCTTTTTTTATAAGAAGAATGCTTCATAGACAGCTCATTATGGTTATGCTGCAGGTTTGCACCATGTCAGCATGGATTAGACCAGCGGCCTAGGCGTTTCTCTAACACATATACATAACTCCATGGACTTACAAGCTCCCCTTTCATTTCACACCAACGACATCCATAGACAAAAGAGCATGATATCAACTAGGTACAAAGTACAAGTGCAATGTTGAAAGCGTTCCCCATGACAGCATGGTTCTTCTAATCCCCAACAAATAAGTGCAAGCATATACAACACAGACGATACAATGGTTCAAGTTTATTAAGGGCAAGAAAAGCAAAGTGTGCCATCAAGTTCGTGAGAGCTTTAATCACTAGTTTTCTCATAACAAGTTTAATTTGGAAGGTAGACAAAAACATGAATATACTTGGAATAGCATATGCTAGTAGGTAGGTATGGTGGACTCTTTGGAATAACTTGGTTTTAGGAGTTGGATGCATGAGTAGAACTCATACTTAGTTGCGGAGGCTAGCAAAAGACTGGGATCGACAAACTAAGAGAGCAATAATGGCTATAATCATGTAGAGCGACAAAACATCATTGATGAAAGCATAAAGTGATACTACAAGTTGAAAACTAAAGGATCATAAAGGCTTATGGTGACTTGGGATAGTCATAACATGGTGTGAGCATGCGGCAAGTCAACCCAAATAAAGCATCAAAGGAGAATAACACTATACTATGCTTTAATATGCTAAAACAAAGCATGATTCTTTCAAAGCACATTAAGCAATCTCAATTGTTTATAACAATTCATGCTACAACAAATAATACTAAGCATAAAGCGAAATAATATCGAGCATGGCATGACAAAGCATAGGCCACGGTCAAAAACAAGCTCTCTTTACCACTTAAGCATGAACTTTCCTACTCTTTTCCAATCAAAACCAAACTATTTGAAAACCAATGTATGAAAGAGGGGGTCCAACCAATTTATTTAGAAAACTAAGAAAACCAAAGCAAACGAAAAACCAAAATTAAAACGAAAAAGAAGGCGCTCCAAGAACAATACAATTATGCATGAAACAATAAAAATGAATCGTTTGGAAGGAACCTGGGATTTTTATTGATGAAGAAGGGGATGCCGTGGGCATCCCCAAGCTTTGACGCTTGTACTTCTTGGATATTTCTTGGGGTGACACGCGTGGCATCCCCAAGCTTGAGCTTTAGTCCATCCTTCATCTCATTACTCATTCCTTCCATACACCTGAAATTTTTTCCTTTATACAAAACTTCACACAATATTTATTAGCAACATTAGTGCACTCAAGATAATAAGTCTTTAGGTTCAGTTCCAACACCAATAAAACTTCCATTAAAACACAAGATACTGTAGCACTTCCCTCAAAAATCTCAATTCCCCAAAAGAACTCAAAAAGGAACCAACAAGAAGCAAATATAGAAAATGGCAGAAATCTGTCAAAACAGATCAGCAGGTAAAGATAATTTTTTTGGAAGACCTTCTGTTGCTCAAATCAAAAATGTTGAACTAACAAAAGTTAGATAACAACCTGGGGCAGAAGCACAAAAATTCATGCCTCAAAAGGACGTACAGAGATTTTACACGAATTTTTACGGTGAAGCACAAAAATCTATTTCGGGACAGCAACTTTCCCAATCATTACTTCTCTATCATTAGAGGTTACTCTTGGCACAAAAAGCAAATAAAAAGTATAAGGAGCGGTTATTACTGAAGTAATAACTTCCAAGACTCATCTAAAGCTTTTGGGTTATCTACTAATAAGTACTTTTCTTTAATGCCTTTAAGTTAGGCATACGAAGCAAGAAAAAAAGATCAAGTGTTCTCAAATGAAGAAGCATTAAGAGCAAATTTTGTTTTCATAGGAGAGGCAAAAGAAATCTTCTCTCTCTTCTTAGGGAAATGTTATATACCTTTCTTGAGTGGGAGTTGATATTTAATGGTGCCTTCTTTCATATCAATAATGGCACCAACAGTTCTAAGAAAAGGTCTTCCCAGAGTAATAGGACAAGAAGCATTGCATTCAACATCCAAAACATAGATATCAACGGGGACATAGGCATTGTTAACCATAATAAGAACATCATTAATACTCCCCATGAGTTTATTTTTAGCATTATCATCAAGTGGGACATTCAAATAACAATCTTCAAGTGGTGGCAAATCAAGCATATCATAAATCCTTCTAGGCATAATAGAAACACTACAATCAAGATCACATAAAGCTTTGAAATCAAAATCATTCACTTTCATATTAATGATGGGTTCCCAACCATCTTTTTGTTTTATAGGAATAGAAGCTTTATGTTTCATCTTTTCTTCTTTAATCTTTATGAGAGCATTAGTAATGTGTTTTGTAAAGGCCATATTCATAGCACTAGCATTAGGATTTTTAGCAAGATTTTGTAGGAACTTAACAACTTCATAGATATTACAACCATCAAGATCAAAGCCATAATTATCATCTAAAGTAGTAGAGCTATTACTAGCCTCAACACTAGCGGTAGTGATAGTAGAAACACTATTGTTTCTAGCAATTTCATCTTCTCTTTCCCACTTAGCATGCAATTCAGCTAATAGTCTAACATTTTCATCAATTCTTACTTGTATGGCATTAGTGGCTGCAAAGGGATTATCAATAGTTTCAGGTTTAGTAGCCATTTCATTCAAAAAAGATTGAGCTTCAGCCAAAGATGCTATATTTCTTTCAGCATTAGAGAGTTTTTCCTCAATAGTTTTATTGAAAGAAGTTTGTTTACTAATAAAATCTTTAAGCATAACTTCAAGTTCAGAGGGTGCACTCCCATTATTGTTATAGGAATTTCCATAAGCATTACCATTGTTGGGAGGATATGGCTTATAATTGTTGTTACTAAAATTATTCCTGTAGGCATTATTGCTAAAATTGTTATTTCTTATAAAGTTCACATCAACTTGCTCTTCTTGAGCAACCAAAGAGGCTAAGGGAACATTATTTGGATCAATATGGGCTTTCCTATTAACAAGCATATACATAATAACATCAATCTTATCACTCAAGGAGGAGGTTTCTTCAATAGAATTTACCTTCCTACCTTGTGGAGCTCTTTTAGTATGCCATTCAGAATAGTTAACCATCATATTATCCAAAAGCTTTGTTGCAGCACCCAAAGTAATGGTCATAAAGGTACCTCCAGCAGCAGAATCCAATAGGTTCCTTGAAGAATAGTTCAATCCTGCATAAAAAGTTTGGATGATCATCCAAGCAGTCAGTCCATGAGTGGGACAATTCTTTACCAAAGATTTCATTCTTTCCCAAGCTTGAGAAACATGTTCATTATCAGATTGTTTAAACTTCATTATTTCACTTCTCATAGATATAATCTTAGCAGGAGGATAGTATTTTCCAGTAAAATCATCTGTGCATTTAGTCCAAGAATCAATACTATTCCTAGTTAAGGAATTCAACCATTCTTTAGCTTTTCCTCTCAAAGAGAAAGGAAAACAATTTAAGCTTAATAATATCGCCATCTATATCCCTATGCTTTCGCATCTCACAAAGTTCAACAAAGTTATTTAGATGGGCAATAGCATCTTCATTACCAATACCAGAAAATTGTTCTCTCATAACAAGATTGAGTAAAGCAGGTTTTATCTCAAAGAAAGTAGCTTCAGGAACAGGTGGAGCAATAGGTGTGCTCATAAAATCATTGTTGTTGGTGCTAGTGAAGTCACACAACTTAGTGTTTTCAAGAGTAGTCATTTTTGATAAAGAAAGAAAACTTGTAAAACTATTTTTTGTGTGTTTTTGATAAAGAAACAAGCAAACAAAGCAAAAGTAAACTAAGCAAAACAAAAATAACAAAGTAAAGAGATTGGTTATGGGGGACTCCCTTGTGAAGATGTCCTTGACTCTCCGGCAACGGCGCCAGAAAAGTAGCTTGATGGCCCAAAATATATCGAGCTCGTTGGGGAACCCCAAGAGGAAGGTATGATGAGCACAGCAGCAAGTTTTCCCTCAGTATGAAACCAAGGTTTAATCGAACCAGTAGGAGCAAGGAAACACCCCAAAGGTGTTGCTAGCTGAACATTGGCAGGGCACACTACCGGTGCCAGTAGCAACGTGGATACCTGTACAACATAACCACAGAACTCTACCCCCAACTTGCGATGAGGTTGTAAATCTCACCAGTTTTGCTGAAAATAAAGGATTAAACATATCGAGTGGAAGAAAGTAATAGTTTGCAGAAAGTAAACACAAAGCAGTAAATAGTTGATTGTAGATCGAAAGTAAAAGAAAGGACTGGGGGTCCATAGTTCACTAGAGGTGGCTCTCCTTAAGATAGATAACATGCTGGGTGAACAAACTACAGCGGGGCAATTGACAAACATCGAGAAAGCATACAAGCATATACTGATCATGTTGACTCCTTTGAGATTCGATTGGGCATTACAACATTATACATAGACCGCCATCCAACTGCAACTATGACTAATAATCCACCATCAGGTTATCATTCGAACCCCCTCCAGTATTAAGTTGCAAGCAACGGATAATTGCATTACGAATTGCGTGTAAAGTAAACAATACGATTGTTTTATGAACAAAGGATTGTTGTTTTCTCCCTAGTAGCAACATCACATCTAGTACCTTAGAGATTTATGTCACTTCCCCAGATTACCAGAGGCATGAACCCACTATCGAGCTTAAATACTAACTCTTGGAGTTGCTAGCATCTACTTGGCCAAGATAGCTACTAACAACGGAAAGCATGCAAGATCACAAATAACAAAGACATGATAGAATCAATAATCAATCTGAAATAGCATCTCAATATCCATCGGATCCCCACAAACACAACATGCAGGATTACAAATAGATGATCTTGATCATGAACGGAGCTCACAAGATCTAAACATGAAAGCACAAAGGAGGAGAACCAGCCATCTAGCAACTACATAAACCCGTAGTCCAGAGATGAACTACTCACGCATATACCTGGGCATGTTCCGGGCCGGGCCTGACAAAGCCCGCCCGTGCAAACCCCAGGCCCGGGCCCGACCCGGACCGGCTGGCGGGCCTGAAAACTGAGCCCGAGCCCGGCCCATGGCACACTTATTTCTTCGGGCCGCCGGGCCGCGAGCTGAGCTTCTCCCTATTTTTAGCTTTCCTCAGGCCCGAGCCTGGCCCGTGCATCCTTCGGGCCGCAATTGTGAAGCCCAGGCCCGGCCCGCGGGCCTTAAAAGCCCGGCCCGTCGGGCTTTTTTCGGGTCGGGCCGGCCGGGCTGCCCATGCCCAGGGCTGCTCACGCATCACACCGGAGGCTTGCATGGTGATGAAGAAGGCCTCTAGGGTGAATTCCCCTCTCCGGCAAGTGCCGGGAAGAGCTTCAGATCCTTGCCGATCTAGGGATGGAGATGACGGCGGCTACAAACTCCTTCGTGTATTTTTGGTCGGGTCCTTAGGGTTTCAATATCAGAGGCAATATATAGGAGGAAGGAGAGGCCGAGGGGGTGCCTGGGGCGGCCAATCCACCCCCTAGCGCGGGCCAGGCCTAGCCACGCGGCCAGGTGGTGTGGCTGGGCCCCAGCCCCTCTCCGTCTCATATTCTAGCTCCAGGTGTCCCTCGGTAAAAATGACTTTAGCTTTTGTCCCGTCCAATTCCGAGAATATTCATTTTTTGACTTTCCTGGAACCAAAAACAGTAGAAAACAGGCAGCTGGCACTTTGGCTCTTCTTAATAGGTTAGTCCAAGAAATCATATGAAAAGTACTCAAAAGTGTGGACAAAACATAAGAAAGTAGATAAAACCAAGCATGGAACATCAAAAATTATAGATACATTTGCAATGTATCAGGCCTCCCTTCGGGTGAGGCCCATTAGCATTATGATGCCTTTAATAATAAAATAAAAAATATATTTAATGGTAATTCTCCAATTAACATTCAAATACACATATTGTATTATTCCTTTACTTTGGAACATCTTCCGGACCCCTTGCGATCTCCATTGGATGTAACCCGGAACTATTCCGGTTTCTCTTTCTCTATTTCTCCTACGATACCTCATCTACCCTAAGCGTCCCTACCCTTTAGCGTGACATCCTTCGATTCGGAAACACTTTGGACATGATCGAGACTACTCTCACATCAATGATCAACAGAAGGACCTGGATCGCCATGTGACCCCCGTGCGTTTCACGAATACAATCACTCGAACCATGAGATAGTCGTTCCCCATTCCCTTTGTCATAGGATACCTAATTTATTCGAGACTTGATGTTCGGTATCCCCATACCTTAGTTCAGTCTCGTTACCAATGAACTTGTTTACTCGTTCTTGTGTTGTTGCATTCTGTGACCAAGTCACATGCTTGCAAGCTTCATTAATGCAACATCACCGAGATGGCCACATGTATCTGCCCATTACATGGACTAGACAAATCCTGGTCTTGATATCTACTCCTCTATGCATCCCTTTGGAAAACCTGAGTGGCACCTTTTTGATCACCCTTTTACGAGATGACTCTTGATAACCATCTAAGCTTCTTCCGGAATGGTGATTTGCATTACCTCACAGTTAAAGGATCAGGTTGCGAGGTTCTCTGTGTTTTATCATCAATGGTGAACTTTGTAACTACATCTCATTTAAGATATAACGATCGGATGTTTGTCTATCATGTTATTCAACCAATAACATGACCCCATTGTCAATTGGCATAAATGCCCATGATCTTGAAACTTAGATCATCCTCATGACCAATGAGCTAGTTCGCTAGAGGTAACTAGAGACACGGTTTTTTACATACCACACGTGTATTAACGTTTGTTATAGCATAGCATGAAACGTATTATGAACATATAGGAGATATATAAAATAATACACTTTATTATTTGCCTCTAGGGCATAACTCCTTCAGTCTCCCACTTACACTAGAGTATAAACAAAACTAGTTTACAATAGGCAGGAACCTAACACCAATGGAATCTCGTTGTTGTTCGTGCTTTTCTTGATCGAGAGATTTAGTCAAAGGATCTGCCATATTCAGTTCCGTATCTACTTTGCAAATCTTGACTTCACCTTCGTCAACGTTCTCTCGGATGACGTGAAATCTAAGCTTGATGTGTTTGGCTGTGGAATGAGTTCTTGGTTCCCTTGTGTTTGCAATAGCACCC
This sequence comes from Avena eriantha, assembly GCA_910589775.1. NCBI lineage: Eukaryota > Viridiplantae > Streptophyta > Magnoliopsida > Poales > Poaceae > Avena > Avena eriantha. The sequence goes on along the minus strand of OU342740.1, from coordinate 388,809,268 downwards.
GTGTTATCACAATAGATCATCACGGGGTCTTGCACATTTGGAAAAACTCCCAGTTTGATGACAAAATTCCTTAGCCAAAAAGCTTTGTTTGCTGCATCGGCCGCATCAATGTATTCCGACTCCATTGAAGATTGCGCCACCACCGGCTGCTTCTTACTCTTCGAGCTTACCACCCCACCATTCACTGGGAACACAAATCCTGTCTGAGACTTCGAGTCATCATGATCTGATTTCCAGCTCGCATCCACGTAACCCGTTACGTTTAGATCTTCATCACTTCCTCCATAGATTAGGAACATACCCTTTGTTCTTCTCAGATACTTAGGATATTCTTTACAGCTGTCCAGTGATCCGGTCCTAGATTACTTTGGTATCAGCTCGTCAAACTTAGAGCCAATGCCACATCAGGTCATGTACTTAACATTGCATACATGATAGATCCTATGGCTGAGGCATAGGGGATGTAAGACATATTTTCTCTATCATCATCCGTTACAGGACATTGAGTCATACTCATTTTGCAATTCTTCATCATGGGTGTAAAACCCCTTTTGGTGTTTTCCATTTTGAACGTTTTCAAAATCTTTTCGATGTAAGTACTCTGACTTAATGCGATTAGGTGCCTTGATCTATCTCTATAGATCTTGATTCCTAATATGTATGCAGCTTCACCTAGATCTTTCATGGAAAATTGGTTACTCAAATATGCGTTCACGCTTTTCATAAGATCCACATCGTTTCCCATGAGCAATATGTTATCCACATATACTACTAGGAAAACAACTGAGCTCCCACTCGCTTTCTTGTAAACACAGAACTCTTGTTGGTTTTGGACAAATCCAAAACTCTTGATCACTTGATCAAAACGTTGGTTCCAGCTCCAGATGCTTGCTTCAATCCATAAATGGACCGTTGAAGCTTGCATACCTTTCCAGCATCCTTAGGATCAACAAAACCTTCCGGTTGCATCATATACAACTCTTCATTAATGTGACCATTGAGGAATGCGGTCTTGATATCCATCTCCCAAATTTCATAGTCGAAATGTGCAGCAATTGCTATTAAAATCCAGATAGCCTTAAGCATCACTACGGGAGAGTAAGTCTTGTTGTAATCAACTCCTTGAATTTGTCGAAACCCTTTGCGACAAGTCGAGCTTTGTGAATGGTCACATTACCATTCGCATCTGTCTTTTTCTTAAAGATCCATTTATTTTCCACGGCCTTGCGGCCTTCTAGAAGATCCACCAAGGTCCAAACTTGGTTCTCATGCATGGATCCTATTTCGGATTTCATAGCTTCCAGCCATTTCTTGGAGTCAGCACTATCCATAGCTTCTTTGTAGTTTGCAGGTTCTTCATGTTCATCTAGGATGACAGACATTACAAGGCTACTATACCAATCAGGAGTGGCACGAACTCTTGTAGACCAACGAACCTCAGGAGTCTCGATGTCGTTGTTTTGATCATCATCAATGGGCTCTTCCTCCATGTTGGAGAGCGGTTTCAGGATAGCTTCCGTTGCTCTACTCGGAATTTGGAGAGAAGGGTTAACAATTTCATCTAACTCAATTTTCCTTCCACTAACTCCTTTTGCAAGAAACTCTTTCTCGAGAAAAGTGCCGGTTTTTGCGACAAACGTTTTGCCTTTGGCTTGGTTGTAGAAAGTATACCCAATGGTTTCCCTTGGATATCCTACAAAGATACATTTTTTCGATTTGGGTTCGAGTTTGTCAGGCTATAGTTTCTTGACGTAAGCCTCACATCCCCAAACTTTCAGAAATGACAACATTGGCTTCTTTCCATGCCATATCTCATATGGGGTTGTCTCTACGGATTTGGATGGTGCTCGGTTTAACATAAAAGCGGCGGTTTCTAACGTGTATCCCCAGAAAGACACAGACAAATCAGTTAAAGACATCATGGACCGCACACTATCTAATAGCGTTCGGTTACGGCGTTCCGACACACCATTGCGTTGTGCTGTTCCGGCTGGCGTAAGCTATGGGATAATCCCACATTCCTTCAAGTGCATGTTAAACTCATAACTTAAACACTCGCCTCCTCGATCCGATCGAAGATGCTTGATTCTCTTGTTAAGTTGATTCTCTACTTCTTTCTGAAATTCCTTGAACTTTTCAAAGGTTTCAGACTTGTGCTTCATTAAGTAGATATATCCATATCTGCTTAAGTCGTCAGTAAAGGTAACAAAGTAACAATAACCATTGCGTGTTGAGACACTCATTGGTCCACATACATCCGTATGTATGATTCCCAGTAGGTCTACAGCTCTCTCCACCATCCCGGAGAATGGTGTCCTAGTCATCTTGCCCATGAGGCATGGCTTACATGTATCAAGGGATTCCAAATCCAATGATCCAACAAGCCCTTCTGAATGAAGCTTCTTCATGCGTTTTATGCCAATATGACCAAGACGGCAATGCCACATAAACATGGAATTATCATCACTATGCTTACAATGTTTATAATCAACACTATGGATGTGTGTATTACAATCAAGATCAAGTAAGAATAAACCATCACACATAGGAGCATGAACATAGAAAACATCATTCATATAAATTGAACAACCATTTGTTCCTAATTTAAACGAATAACGGTCTTGTAACAAGCAAGACCCACTCACAATATTCATACTCAATGCGGGTACATAGTAGCATTTATTCAAAACCAACAATAATCCTGACGGTAGATGGAGATGCAGGGTGCCGATGACCATCACTTCGACTCTCGAACCATTGCCGACACGCATCATCACCTCGTCCTTCCTCAGGTGCCTTTTACTCTGCAGATCCTGCTAAGAGTTACAAATATGAGCAACAGATCTGGTATCAAATACCTAGGTGTTACTCCTGGCGCTTGTAAGGAATACATCAATAACATGTATATCATATATACCTTTGTCCTTGGCGGCTATCTTGCTGGCTTGCTTGTCTTCAAGGTACTTGGGGCAGTTACGTTTCCAGTGCCCATCCCCTTTGCAGTAGTAGCATGTTGTGCCGGGCTTAGGGCCAGGTTTGGCAGTCTTTGAGGTACTGGCAACAATCTTGCCATCCCTCTTGGACTTCTTACCCTTGCCTTTCCCCTTTTTCCCTGTCTTCTTGAAGTTGGTGGTCTTATTTACCATCAACACCGTGTGCTCCTTCTTGATTTCAGCCTCAGTAGTTTTGAGCATGGCGAACACCTCAACAAGGGTCTTAGTCATCCCTTGCATGTTATAGTTCATCACAAAGCTCTTATAGCTAGGGGCAGCGAGTGCAGCACCCTATCAATTGCGAGATCCTCCGAGATTTTGCAATCCAAGGCGTTCAAACGCTTAACGTAGCCAGACATTTTGACCACATGCTCACTAATACTGTTGTGCTCTTCCATTCTAGCAGAGAACAAGAGCTCGGAAGCATCATACCTCTCTGCACGGGCCTGTGGAGCAAAGACAGCCTTGAGATCCTCAATGATCTCAAAAGCATTCATCTTCTTAAAATGCTTTTGAAGCACCGGCTCCATGGCATATAGCATTCCACTCTGGATGAGGGAGAAATCGTCCGCCTTGGACTGCTAGACATTCTTTTCGTCCTGGGAGGCGGAATCTGCAGGCTTAGCCAGAAGCTCAGCCTCGATGACATAAGTCAACTTGTAGGGGACTAGGAGGATTCTAAGATTGCGGAACCATGCGGTGAAGTTGGTCCCATCAGTTTTCAGCTTGTCCTTCTCGAGGAAAGTGTTAAGGCTGAAGGTGGGTGGGCGAGACATCTACAATAGATTTGCAAAGTGTTTAGACCATGTTCATAATAATGAGTTCAAGTTTTAATTATGTTTTTGAACTTAAAAACAAAAAAACTCCCACTCAAATGAACATCCCTCTACTCGTTTAGTGATCACATGATCCCAATCCCCTGCACCTCCCCCGATCATCACGACCATCAGTGCAGTATCAAAGGTGGACATTCCCTAATGTCGATCACATCAACTATGTGATTCATGCTCGACCTTTCGGTCTCCTGTATTTCGAGTCCATGTCTGCACATGCTAGGCTCGTCAGTTCTAACTTGTGTGTATCCGTAGTGCAACATGGCTTACACCCACTGTATGCGAACGTAGATATGTCTGACCCCTACTCACCATAGGGCGCCTCATACCGAAGAATTTTCTTGGTGGTGCACACACAAGGGGAATACAATAACTGGAATACTATGGGGGATTATCTCATTATGCTACCATCTAATATAAGTATACCAGCATAATAAGTAATACTTCAAAAGTAAAGTGTTATGACATGGTTATAGCATTATGATCATCATCAATAGCTTCAATGAAAGTTTCATAAACTTGTCATTGCCATGTTATAATACTTGCCCCTATGCAATAATAAAGATAGACGCTTCTATATTATCTATTGCAAGTTTTACGCGGCTTTAGGGCTTTCGTAGTAGAACCCCTTCCCACCTACGAACGTGGAGCCACAACATGGATTCAATGATTGTCGTTCTTCTTCCCTTTTCAGGGCCCTCCAATGTCAATGCCGTATCAACTACTGTAGAGAGACAGACACCCCCCTAAGCCATTTTGCTTCGTGGACCAGTCTCGTGAATCACCACGTGAGGTCGGTTGGGGGCCGCTTCATCAAATAGTACCGCGATATGAACAATAACATTAAAGAGGGTATCAACTAGAGAATCAATGCCCACATATCGCTATGTGTTCTATTCGTACGACATGTCTACCCATAGACCCGCTCTGATACCACTGAAGGGTTCCGTAGCAGAAAACAAAAAAATTATATCTACTCGAACACTAATACTAGGATCTATACTATGTAGACATAAGTAACGGAGAAGGGATACAGTATTCATACCTTTGAAGACCGAGGCACGCCTTACGCATGAAGGCATATATTGATGAAGACGAGCAACACCCCAAGTGTGGTTCCTCCGAAGTTTGTCACACGTCCGGTGTAGGAGACGTCAACCGGACTCCAATCCAGCCGAGCAGTGGAAGAAGTAGATGCCAGATCGTAGATCACAAGACGGTGGTGTGAAGGTGGAGAACTCACCCATGAGGTCCTCCCCAATATTACGGAGAAGTACTCAATGGATGAGAGAGAGAATGAGAGGTAATGGGGTGATTCCAAAGGGGGAGGGGAGACCCCTATATATAGTGGGAGGGGGAGCACCACCCTAGGGCCAGGTGGTGTGGGACTAACCCCACACCCGCCGGCCACCTAGGGGTAGCCGCCGGCCCTAGGTGGGCCCATTGGGGTGGCCCACTAAGCCTAGGATAGCTGGCCCCCTCTCCCTAGGCGCCATGCCCAATTGGGCCTCCCTTCGGGTGAGGCCAATTAGCATTATGATGCCTTTAATAATAAAATAAAATATATATTTAATGTTTATTCTCCAATTAACATTCAAATACACATACTGTATTATTCCTTTACTCCTGAACATCTTCCGGACCCCTTCCGATCTCTATCGGATGTAACCCGGAACTATTCCGGTTTCTCTTTCTCTATTTCTCCTACGATACCTCATCTACCCTAAGCGTCCCTACCCTTAAGCGTGACATCCTTCAGTTTGGAAACACTCCGGACATGATCGAGACTACTCTCACATCAATGATCAACATAGGGACCTGGGTGGCCATGTGACCCCCGTGCGTTTCACGAATACAATCACTCGAACCGTGAGATAGTCGTTCCCCATTCCCTTTGTCATATGGTACCTAATTCATTTGAGACTTGATCTTCGGTATCCCCATACCTTAGTTCGGTCTCGTTACCAATGAACTTGTTTACTCGTTCTTGTGTCGTTGCATTCCGTGACCAAGTCACATGCTTGCAAGCTTCATTAATGCACCATCACCGAGATGGCCACATGTATCTGTCCATTACATGGACTAGACAAATCCTGGTCTTGATATGTACTCCTCTATGCATCCCTTTGGAAAACCTGAGTGGCACCTTTTTGATCACCTTTTTACGAGATGACTCTTGATAACCATCTAAGCTTCTTCCGGAATGGTGATTTGCATTACCTCACAGTCAAAGGATCAGGTTGCGAGGTTCTCTGTGTTTTATCATCAATGGTGAACTTTGTAACTAGATCTCATTTAAGATATAACGGTCGGATGTTTGTCTATCATGTTATTCAACCAATAACATGACCCCATTGTCAATTGGCATAAATTCCCATGATATTGAAACTTAGATCATCATCATGACCAATGAGCTAGTTCGCTAGAGGTAACTAGAGACACGGTTTGTTTACATACCACACGTGTATTAACGTTTCGCATTAACATAGTTATAGCACAACATGAAACATATTATGAACATATAGGAGATATATCAAATAATACACTTTATAATTTGCCTCTAGGGCATAACTCCTTGAATTTCAACAAGGGTGGCCGCGGTGACTACCGCAATAACCGTGGTGACTGCCGCGGCGACCGCCGTGATGATTGGCATGACGACCGTCATGATGATCAGCCTCGTCAAGGGCGCGGTGGTGGACGTACTACACCTCCAGGAGGAGGACGTGGTTGTGGACGTGGTCGTCGCCGTAGAACACCATGGGTCAATGTCACGTGCCAGATTTGCAACAGAGAAGGCCACGCTGCTAAAGACTATTGGTGGCGTTTTCAGGACAATGGTGATGACTCTTATGATGACAAGGAGGCTCATGTGGCCTCATATGGTGTGGACACAAATTGGTACTCTGACACCGGTGCTACACATCATTTCACCGGCGAACTCAACAACTTGACTGTCCACGAAAATTACAAGGGCTACGACAAGGTCAACACTGCTAGTGGGTATGTGATGGCTCAATGCACGACGCCCAGAAAAGTGCTTGGTGCGTGGTTGATGTAGAGCTCGTTGGGAACCCCAAGAGGAAGGTATGATGAGCACAGTAGCAAGTTTCCCTCATTTATGAAACCAAGGCTTAATCGAACCAGTAGGAGCAAGGAAACACTCGAAAGGTGTTACTAGCTGAGATTTGGCAGGGCGCACTACCGGTGCTAGTAGCAACATGGAGACCTGCACAACACAACCACAAAACTTTGTCCCCAACTTGCGATGAGGTTGTCAATCTCACCGTGTTTTGCGGAAAACAAAGGATTAAACGTATCGAATGGAAAGAAGTAAAAGTTTGCAGAAAGTAAACACAAAGCAGTAAAAGATTGTAGATTGTATGTAAAGTAAAGGACCGGGATCCATAGTTCACTAGAGGTGGCTCTCCTTAGATAGATAACATGCTGGGTGAACAAATTACAGCGGGGCAATTGACAAACACCGAGAAAGCAATACATGCATATACTAATCATTTTGACTCCTTTGAGACTTGATTGGGCATTACAACATTATACATAGACCGCCATCCAACTACATCTATGACTAATAATCCACCTTTAGGTTATCATCTGAACCCCCTCCAGTATTAAGTTGCAAGCAACAGATTATTGCTTTACGAACTGCGTGTAAAGTAAACAATACGATTGTTCTATGAACAAAGGATTGTTGTTTTCTCCCTAGTAGCAACAGCACATCTAGTACCTTAGAGATTTATGTCACTTCCCCAGATTACCAGAGGCATGAACCCACTATCAAGCATAAATACTAACTCTTGGAGTTGCTAGTATCTACTTGGCCAAGATAGCTACTAACAACGGAAAGCATGCAAGATCTCAAATAACAAATACATGATAGAATCAATAATCAATCTGAAATAGTATCCATCGGATCCCCGCAAACACAACATGCAGAATTACAAATAGATGATCTTGATCATGAACGGAGCTCACAAGATCTAGACATGAAAGCACAAAGGAGTAGAACCAGCCATCTAGCTACTACATGGATCCGTAGTCCAAGGATGAACTACTCACGCATCACACTGGAGGCTTGCATGGTGATGAAGAAGGCCTCCAGGGTGAATTCCCCTCTCCGACAGGGTGCCGGGAAGAGCTTCAGATCCCTCCCGATCTAGGGATGGAGATGACGGTGGCTACAGACTCTTTCATGGATTTTTGATCGGGTACTTAGGGTTTACGTCCCGAGGGCATCTTATAGTCGGAAGGGGAGGCCGAGGGGTGCCTGGGCTGGCCACACCACCCCCTGGCGCGGGCTAGGCCTGGCCGCGCGGCCAGGTGGTGTGGCCGCCCTCTGGCCCCTCTCCGTCTCGTATTCTATCACTTGGTCACGGACCAGGACACATGGAAAATAATTCATAGAGGGAGATGCGTTGGCGGTCTCTATCCCCTTATTTTGTCATTGGAGTTGTCCACCCACCCACAGAAGCATGTGTTTGTTGCTGCCAAGCCTACTCAAGCAAAGTGGCGTAGTCGTCTTGGTCATCCATCATTTTTCATTGTTAGTCAAATCATTAGCAAAAATAAACTCCCCTACATTAGAGATTCTAGCATCAAGTCAGTATGTGTGACCAGGGTTTAACTCATCAATCCCCATTGTTATGGACTTGGGTTTTGGAGAAGGAGGGAGCGCTGGAGACATCTATCGGCTAGCAAACAAGCACATGGGGGACTCGAAGATTTACCTAGGTTCAGGCCTCGCAGAGGTCCCTACTCATGCTTGTCTGCTCATGGAATTATTGAAGGAATCGAGGATTACAATGGTGCGCAGATGCAATCTGGCGAGGATTGTGGAAACTAGGGTTGTGTGTGTCCTCCTCGCTCCCCCCTCCTAGCCTTTATATAGATAGGCTAGGTGGGGTAGCAGGTCGAGTCGGTTACAGGTTAGGATTTTCCCCTTTGAACTTTCTATCTTTAGCTTCTTCTTGCTCTTCAAGCAATCGAGAGTCCGTAGGTTACTCGAGTTCTCTGTTTGGGCCTTGGAGACACAGTGGGCTCCCGCTGTATTCAGGCCGTATATACCAAGCTCGAGTACCTGTAGGGTATACCCATATCAGTAGCCCTCGAGTGTCTAGTGGAATCGCAGATTCGACTGGGGACTTTTATGAATCCTTTCGAGTGCATGACTGAGTATGTTTTTCGACTGCTCTATTTGTGTCATAGGGATTTTTGATGTGCGTGCCTGATTTAACAGATGTATCGGTATCAGTTAACTACCTTTGGATAAAACAACGCAATCTACTCGAAACTCAATTCCCTGGACTCGAATCCAGAAAAGTGCTGGTGTAATTCGACTCAAGCCACGGAGTTCTTACATGAGTCAAATTCCAGTATATGGGTATGAGCACTCGACGCGTCTGTCACGGCATGTTCATCGTACCTGAAGGCATGGATATATTTCTGGTAGTGCGCAAAAAATGTGTTGCCAGGCCCTATTCAGGTCTTGTCTTCACGCTGCAAGCGCGGCATCCGAATTTTCCTCATTGCGGAGATGATTCGGGTGACCCAGGAGACGCAGTCTCGTTGTAGGGAAAAATATGAGGCGGTGTCGCCATAAACTTCGAGTGTGGATGTTATCAACACGCAGTATGATGTACCAATAATCATAGGGGCGCGACCAGCGCTCCCTATGGGAGTAGCCCCCGAGTGCCTGGTTGAGTCGAAGACTCAGGCAGGGACTAAAGAACTTTTGCGACTGTTGTCGTCTTTTGTTTGCTTGTTTCAGTCGAATTTATTTATAGCGCTCCCTATGGGAGTAACCCATGTCCATAGTCGAATCGCGGATTCGAGTGGTTGGGTTTTTATCGATTGTCCATGTTCCTGCAAAAAAAATCGTAGGGTGCGCGACCAGCGCTCCCTATGGGAGTAGCCCCCGAGTGCTTGGTGGAGTCGAAGACTCGAGTAAGGACTTAAAGTAGTCGAAGTCTTCTGCTCCTCAATTTTTGATGACATTAGTGCTGACGATGTGATGAGCTCAGTTGCCCGTGTGAGCGGGTTTGACGGGACGTGACAAGCGATGGGTCCCATTTTCTGACTCTGACTTGACCGGGCGTGCGTAATCTTTGTTTTAACTGTGCCTCCTCGATTTTCGCGCGTAATGGGGGTAGTGGGGGACGGTTCACGCTTCGTGTCCTCCAAGTGTCGAGCACGATGAACGCCACGCGTCTGGTAAGGTTTTTCCTTACCGTTAGATTGCATCTTCTAGGGGGTTAAGTAGCGATGCTGCGACGGTAATTTTTCACATCTGCTCCTTTTCTCTGCCTTTGCCTCCGTCGCCATTGCTGCTGCTCCTCTGCTTCTCTGTGTTGGTCTTTCTCGCGGTGCTGGACCAGATCCACGTATTCCCCAGTTACTTTCCCCGGTCACACCGCCATCGTAGAATGGGGAAGAAGAAAGGAGGTGTTGCGGCCGACTCTGCCGCCACCGCGGTTGCTGCGAAGCAGGGCTCCGCCGCTGCGGGCACCAGGCCGTCGGAAAAAAGAAGGGCACATGCACTCGCGTCACTAATGGCGCGTGGCACGCATCCGTGATCAAGTCCTCTGAGCTCCGTCTCCTACGCCAAGACGGAGTTCTTTCTTCCACAGTCGCTAACGCGCGCATCCCTGGCAGAGAGGTAATCCCTTCCCCTCCTACCGATTTTCGGGTGATGTTCCTAGCGTTCATCATCCGCGGTATCTCGTTGTCCCTGCATCCTTTCTTCAGAGGCCTTCTCTGTTTCTATGGGCTCCAGCTGCATCGGCTATCCCCCAACTCCATCCTCCATGTAGCTTGCTACATTACTCTTTGCGAGTGCTGGCTCGAAATCGAGCTGCACTTCGGTCTCTTCAAGCGCCTCTTCAAGCTGAAGCGCCAATCGGCGTCTGGCTCCATAGTCTATGATGTAGGCGGCTGCGGTATCCACGTCGATTCCTCCGCCACATACTTCGACATCAAACTCACGGCGTCCGTCCAAGGGTGGAGGGACAAGTGGTTCTACATCCGCGACCTAAAGGCCGACGGAGACCACTTCGGACTCACGCCCTTCGATCCCGCGACGCTGTGCAAGAGAAGGCGCTCCTGGAAGAACGTAGTGATGCCCGGCGAGTCCGCGGAGACAGATGTGCTATACGAGCGCGTCTGCGACCTCGAGAGTCGCATGGGTAAAGAGGAGGGAGGTTGCCCCTCATTCGCACATGGCTGCGCCGCCGCGTCCAGCCCCTGCAGGCCAGAGTCCACCCTATGTTCTAGTGGGATAGCGCAGACGATGTCACTCGCATATCTGCCGATGGCATTTCCACGAGGGAGGTAGATAAATGGGTGCGACTGGTCACCAAGTACACCGCCAAGGATGTGCTTCCCAATGATCCAGACGTACCTCCATTCGATGCTGCTAACCCTCCTCCTGAGGTACAGTTGTGCTACGTAGTAGCTTTGTTTGTCGACTGCTTCTTTGCTGTTTTTTCTTGACTTTGCGCTAAATTGTTTTCTGTATGCAGGATTGGGGGTGTCACCCTGTATGCCCCCTCTTCCTGAGGGGGTTATCCCTCATGAAGCCTTGGAAGAGGACGAGTCGGAGTCGACCGTCCCATATGATGTGGAGGAGGAAGCCCCGGAGTCGAGTGGTCCAGACACTCGCAAGCATTCGCGCAGCAAGGATTCGGATGCATCGTCCCCTTCGACTCCGGAAGGTGCAGCTGTTGGTGCAGAGTCGCCGATACCTGCCGTTCATGTGAGTGTCGTGGCGCCATCTTCTCGCAAGAAGATGCGCCTGCCGAAGGAGTCGTTGTTAGAGTCGGGGGATCAAACCTTTGATTTTGACAAGTTTGATTGGTAAGTGTACGAGTCTTTCTTCTGGTTGTTCTTTGAAGTTGCCTTTTCTTGATGTTGGTTTTGTTTTGCAGTCAGCAAGCATCATCATCTTCTGGTGATGTACAATTTTTGAAAGAATCTGGAGTCGCGACCTCCAAAGCCAAGAAAATGGATGAGCGTGCCCCTTCTCCTCCATTGGCGGCCCACTCCGGGCATAATTCGTCAAGTTCACCACACAATGTGGAGCACCAGATGGTTATCCGGACGTCTGTGAATCCATCGACTTCGGAGTCTTTGGAGGATCACGTAAGTGTAGTATCTCTTCTTCTGATTTTCCAGTCGAATTTTCATCTATGCCATCTATTGACCATTTACTATGTCTTTTGCCGCAGCTCGTTGTGAAGGAAGTCGCTCGCCTTGCGGAGCAGGTGCTTGCGATGGGTCGTCAGCATGCAATGCTGGACAATCGCCATCACACGGTGGAAAGTGAGTGTTCTTTACTTTTCCTCTGCATCCTATTGATGTATTTGACTGACGGTTTATCTTCGTTTGTGTCACAGCTGAGCATAATGCACTCCTCCGTAGCACTGCTTCCCTCGAGAAAACACTCGCCGTGGCGATAAAAAGTCGTGATGAGGCAGTCGCAGCATGTGCCGAGTCACGGAAACGCGAGGAGGATCTGCACGCCTCCATCGTGGCTAGGGAGAAGTTGTTTGAGGAACAGCTTTTTTGATTGCCAAGGCTCTCTCAGGTATTCTTTTGTCTAAATTTTCGCTGTTTTCTCTTCTTTCGAATTTGTTGTTGGTACTGACTTTTGTGCCCATGCTTGGGTTTTGTGTAGATGCCAGCGGTCTGAGCTTTGATCCCCAAGCACTTCGTCGTGATGATGCCCTGGCGGGTGCCATTTCGGCAGTCGAAGATCGCAGCGCTGCCGTTCAGGGGACGCTCACCAAGGCCAAGGGTGTGCTCAGTCGCCTCCGGGAAGAGCTGGCGCCCAAGGATGAGTTGATCAAGAATATAGATGAGCTAGTGGAGTCCCTTGCCGGGGGCATTCCTGCAAGCTTCAAGAACTCACTCCGTGCGGCTGGCGCTTCAATGTCACTCGCAATGGTTCAAGCCCATGGAGTTGAAGTTGATCCTGCAGCGGTCTCCAAGGAGATGCCTGTCAGCGCTGATGGCCAACAGGTAGTCTTTGCTCCCTTCGCGACTGCTTGTGGCAAGTACGGACCGCAGCTGATTAATACAGTTGCGAAGTACTCTGAGGAGCTTCAGCGAGCCAAGAAGGTGGCGAAGGCTGCGACGTCAGGGGCCGGCGGGAAGTCTGTGGCGTCTGATACTGCCACAGACTCGTTGAGGCCCCCAAAACCGAAGTCTAAGTCGAAGTAGCCAGTTGCTCCTCAGTAGTCGTGTCTATAATAGTTAACTAGCTTTATTTCTTTTTTCGAAAACATGCCTTTTGGCGAGTGTAGCTGCTGATACTTTGTTAATCTTGAATGCACTCGAGTATTTTGTCTATGCCTTGCCTTAGTCTTCTTATTATCTCTTGCTTGACTTGTGATAGGGCACATCGAGTGATCCTTTGAGGGAACCTCGGGATTCGCCACCCCCTGATGACACCTTGGCACCGCCACGCTCAAGGGTGGATGAGCTGTCTCTGCTCTTGCGACTCCGTGACCGCGTGAAGCAGTTGGAGCTTGAATTGCCTGTACTCCGTGGTAACGCGGTGTAGCATCCCAATTGTCTAACAATTGCAATGCTACTAGCCTAGTCTATATAATTGCTACTTCCTACATATAATTGTTGCATCATAATTATATCATGCTCATGTCATCATGCCACATTGCATTTGAGCATCATATAAAACCCTTTTTCCATTTGGTTCTTATCTCATATGCATTATTAATTGTATTTGCCTCTTGATATATTATATTTGGTTCTTGATAAATGCTTGATGCCCAAGTTGAGTTGGGGGCATATCTTTTATTAACTCCACCACCCTTTCTTGTCACCACCCCATAATTCCACCATCCAACTATATGTGAGCTTTGCATCTTATCTGGGTTTACCTCTAGCTCATATGGGTTGGGATGGGACCCTCTTACAACTCCACATGCTCCCATATATGCACCATGTTGTTTTCACATTATTGGTATATGAGAGCCACATGGCCACCTTTGCATGCTTTGTGAGTGGCATCCCTCTTTCTAGCTTCCATATGGATTGTATTGGAATATTTGCTCATGTTGGAATATTATTGGGGATATTATGCACCTAGTGGAACACACACACTAGCATGTACCAAATTATATTCAAATATGATCATCTCCATCTACTCCACATGGAACATCCTTTTCAATTCATTTTAGCTTGGCTTTAGCTCCATATTTTTGGGATGCATGGGAATAAATGCCATGGGGTTTATTTTTGTTTTCACAAAATTAAACATGGCATCTACTATTCATGCATGGGCCATGCAAAGCCTCACCATTCCATTCTTTTGGTTTTTACTTTGATTTTTGGAGTGGATCTTCTCTTTTGAGCTCTCTTTTCTCTCAACCTTCTCACCTTGCTCTTGTTCCTTGCCAAGTGCATCAAGCCCTCCCTACCTCACCACATCTCCTTCATCCATGCATGATCATGTGAGATCATATCCATAAACCCATATCTCTCTCTTCTACCATCACCATGTGTCCAACAAAAACCCTCTCACCCCTCTTCTTCATCTCACCCCACCTTTGTTTGATCTTGTTAGATCATAACAAAACCCTAAACCCTTGCTTGATCTTGTCTTGTCCATGCTCAAAACCCTAACCATCACCACACCCCCTCCTTGCTTTGTTCATGAGAAACCCTAACCTACCACCTTACCCCTACCCTAAACCCTCATCTACCTTGCTCTCACCATGCCGACCACCCCCTAGCTGCTCTCTCTCTCTCTGCCAACCAGGACCCACCCCATCAACCCTAACCTAACCCGGGCTACCCCAACCCTAGCCGGAGCTACCCCCCAACTCTAGCACCATCTACCCGAGCCCTCCCCTCTCGGCCCCTCTCTTTCTCTCGCTGCACGAGAGCCCCACCGAGCATCTCCTTTCCCTCTGCTGGCCCAGCTGCAGCCACCACCCCCAGGTCGAGCACGTGAGGAGGAGAGAAGGGAAAGGTGGCCGAAGCCACCTTTTTCTCCCGAGCCTCCCCACGGCCTCCCCATGTGCGTCTCCCTCTCCCCTCTGCCTATCTACTCCCTCCTCTCTACATGTCGTCACCCAGATCCACCAAGGCCTCGCCCTTCCCCTCCTTCCCCACCAACTGCTACCCCCTCTTCCATCTTCGTCGACCACCTCGGCATCGGCGTCCACCGACAGATCAAGGAGGCGGGCGAGGTGTTGTGGTTGTAGCATCCCATCTGTCTAACATATGTAATGCTACATGGTCTAGTAATATAATTGATACTTCCTACATATAATTGTTGCATCATAATTATATCATGCTCATGTCATCATGCCACCTTGCATTTGAGCATCATATAAAACCTTTTTCATTTGGTTCTTATCTCATATGCATTAGTAATTTTATTTGGCTCTTGATATATTGTATTTGGTTCTTGATAAATGCTTGATGCCCAAGTTGAGTTGGGGGCATATCTTTTATTCAACTCCACCACCTTTTCCTTGTCACCACCTTATAATTCCACCATCCTAATTATCCATGAGCTTTTACATTGTTCCTTTGACTTTTAAATCTAGCTCATGTGGGTTGGGATGTATCCACTTCTATTTCCACATGCTCTCACACTTGTATCATGTTGTTTTCACATTATTGATATGTGGAGCCACTTTTGTATGCTTTGTGAGAGTTACCCCTTTTTCTAGCTTCCATATGGATTTTTGGAATAGTTGCTCATGTTGGAATATTTTGAGGATATTATGCACTTAGTGGAATATACACACTAGCATGTCCAAATTATATTCAAATTTGAGCATCTCCATCTACTCCACTTGGAACATCTTTCTAATTCTTATGGCTTGACCTAGATCCATATTTTGGAATGCATGTGAATAAATGCCATGTAAATTTATCTATTGCGTTCACAAGAATAGACATGGCATTTAATGCTCATGCATGGGCCATGCAACAAGCCTCACCATTCCATTCTTTGGGTTTTACTTGGTTTTTGAGTGGATCTTCTCTTTTGAGCTCTCCTTCTCTCTAAACCCTCACCATCTTGGTTGTTCTCTCCTTACCATGTGCTCACAAGATCATCACCCTCACATGTGTATGCTCCCATGCATGATCATGTGAGATCACCCCCATATCCATCTTTCCCCCTACACTTGATCATGCACATGATCATGCATCACCAAAACCTACCTCTCCATCTCACCTCCCCTTCTTGCTTGATCTAGCTTGGATCATGTTAAAACCCTAAACCCATCTACCCTACCCCTCTCTCCAACACCATGCCACCCTCATGCTTTGCTGTTGAGATGAGAAAAACCTAACCTACCACCTTACCCCTACCCTAAACCCTCATCTCTCTTTCTCTCTACCTAGCCGAGCCACCTCACCACCCCTAAACCTACCATGCCGTGGCACCACCCCTATCTACCCCCTCTCTAACCCTAACCACCCCATGCCGAGCCACCTTCCCTTACCACCCTCCAACCCTAGCTCCCTAACCTCTCTCGGCCTCCCCTCTCTCTTTCTCTCCCGCTGCAGGCTAACCCCACACCCGAGCTTCCTTTCCTCCCTGACCTCGCCCTGGCCCAGCTGCAGCCACCATCCCAGGCCGAGCACGTGAGTGTGAGGGAGAAAAAGGTGGCCGGAGCCACCTTTTCTCCACCCGATCCCCCACGACACCCCTCTCTCTCACCGTCCTTATCTACCCCTCCCTCCTCTCTGCCTGGCACCCCAGATCCACCCCAGGCCCTGCCCAGCCACTCCTCTCTCCCCCACCTGCCGCTATCCCCTCTCTCCTCTGTCGCCGTCCATCGTCGGAATCTCCTCTTCCACCACCACACAGGAGGCGGGCGTGGCGTTGAGGCGTTGGGGAAGACCGAGGCAAGCCCCTGGACTGCCCCTGTGCACTGCAGCGAGGAGGAGAAGGCCCGGTAGCCGCTGAATGCCGACGCGGCCGAGGAAACCCTAGATCCGCCGGTCGTTTGCGTCGCCGACGGTCTGCTACTCCCCGGCACGAACCGCTTCCCCCAACGCCACCACGGTGAGCCCACAAACCCCCTAGACATCCTCGCCGTCGCTTCCTGGTCGTGTAGTTCCCGTCGTCGAATGCCCTCTGTGCGCCGGCGTTCGCGGTCGGTTTCCTCGCTGATGCGCCGCCGAACCCTATCTACCCCGCGCCGCAGATCGTCTCACCAACCCCTTAGCCACCGTAGTAGTTTCGCCCCTCTACGCGCGCACGAGATCGCGCGTTCGATCCCCCGCGGCGCCACGCGCGTCGTCCGTCAGTTCGTCAGAAAAACAATAGCAGTGGCTATCTTGCAGATACCCCCCACCTTTTTGCGTGCGCAACCCGCGGTCCCTGCAGACCCACCTGTCAGCCTCTATGAAGTTTTACAAAAGGGTACCCGCAAGGTTTGGGCCTCAACCCACAGCCCCTGGTTTTGCCGCGTGGCACACGCCCGGCCCGCCTCTGTCGCGTGGGCCTGCGGAGCATCCGGTCCCACCTGTCGGTCTCCCCGGCTAGCTTCTGCGCCGGTGGAAAAGGACCGCCGCGTGCCGATTCCGCCCAGTCAGCACTGGTCCCACCCGTCAGCGTCTGGGGCTAGCTGTCTCTGGGTGTAAAAAGTCTGGCTGTTTATCTGTTTAAATAAAATGATTTCAGAAATGTTTTAATATGATTTAAATTCTGTTTTAAATAACTTTTAATTTGTAATTCCAAATAATATAAATAATATATGTTTTCGAATCAGAAAAATATGAGGAATTCAAATTTGCCATTCAAAATATTATGTGAGCACTTTAAAATTTTTCGAAATTGTTTAAATGCAATAAAAATGCCTTTTCTTAATTAATTAATAACTTATATTCTATAACTCCAAATTCGACAAATAATATGTCTAAATCGATCAGCGTGATGAGGCTGTTCTAACTATGCATTCCATGTTCTGAATTGCAGCATGCATCATATAAATATAAAGTATACAGCAACTTAGTTGGGGGTGAAATATGACTAAAACTCAATAAAATGCTTTATTCTTGTACCCCACACCTCACCCATGCCATGCTATATTATTGCCATGTAAATTGTGCATCATTCATCATGGCATGCTTGTTTGCTTGTCGCATTTTAATTCGTATGCTTGTGCACTTTATTTATGTTGGCCCTTGTTTGTTTGGTTCTTCTTCGAATAGACGCTGAGCAGGAGAAATATGAGGAATCCCAGGAGTACTACCCAGATCAGTCTCTCGCTTCAACTGAGCTGCCAGGAAAGCACTACCACATGCTTGCATACATATAGTACCTATTGCCTCTATCTTATTCTTGCATCATTGAGTCGCGATTGCATTAAATTGAATCCCAAGTACTGCATAGCCTTTACTTTTAAACCCCACCGAAGCTTGTTCCTCCATCCCATGAGCCATTACCACAGGAGTTGTTTGAGCCATGCGAGTCGTAGAACAGCATGTGTAGGGTATGTGAGTGTCTGATGGATAACGAGGTACCTAAACAACTTAACCGGAGTAGTAATGGGACAACTAATGAAAGAGGCACCGGTGAGCAATATCTGCTATTTGGCTTTTCATGCTCACTTGTGTCCCGTAGGACCCCGAGTACTTGATTCCCGTTCCTTGTTTATTCGCACTATCCACATACGGGAGGCCTGATGGACCCCCCTGAACCAGAGCTTGATTCATTTCTATTTCTTGGGGCCACAAAGTAGTTTGGGGCTTTGTTACTATCCTGTACTTATGCCATGCTTTACTGTTTTATTTAAGATTGTGCGTGGAGCACCTGTACTGTTTTGGATGCGGAATGTTTTCGCGGTATCGACAAGCCCAGTCACATTTTCGGGTTCCCAGTCGTTTACAGCCATTGACGCAAACCTTGGGTACGTCTCGGAGCCGGCCAACTTCGTTGCAGGTAGCTTAATGGGGTGGCCCCCTGAAATATTTCTGAATCCTGTGATCGCTTTATCGAGAATGCCTCTCTAGGTTTTGATTTAATTTTTCCGAGGTTGATCGAGTGTGTGTTGCTATTTATGCACCCCTGCAGGGTAAATCTTTCTGAAAGCCGTGTCCGCGGTTATGGACGACTTGCAGCACAGTTTCTCGATCATAGACAAGTATAACTAAAGTACCGCTTTTAATCTGACTAAATACCTGACTAGTAAATAGTGCAATACTCATGGAATGGTAAATAAAACTGCCAACGGATGGGTTGTTCGTCCGCTTTCTTGTTGGTAGGCGAGAAGGATGATGGATCTGTTAATTATACTGTTATAACTGTTGTTACTAATTAACGGACATCCGTCTATCATTGGTTAGGCGGATGGTTAGCGAGTATCTATAGACTTGTTAGTTATTATCTTTTGCTGCAATTGCGTCACCCCAGGTATATGTCCCCTTTAGAGGCATAAAGACTTGCTGAGTACCCCTAGGGTCTCACATGATAAATTGTTTGATTCAGATGAACATGTGTATTCACAAGATGGATACTGGGTGGAGGAGACAGATGATGTTGGCAACAATCACTCGGTGTAGAGATTCCGGGGATGGGGATCCGTGAGATCTGTGGGCGGGGTGTGTTTATTTATGTGGCATCTTATGCCGATTTGCTTCTTATCCGTACTCGGATCTTGTTTTCTGCTTCCGCCTGATACCCTTATGTTTGGTGTATGGGGAGCTATCCTAAACTATTATCTCTATCTAGGATATTTGAATCTTGTCGTATGGCGTTGCAATATTTCTATTTTTTTTAGATAGAATGGCTTTGAAAACTGTTGTATGGTAGCTTGCATACATACTCACTTGTGTATGTATTTGATCTCTTCGCCTGTTGCCTACGCTGCTCGCTCTTGTCCTGATGTCTTGGAAGTGGTTAGGACGGCCGACGGGTCTACACGTGGGCGGTCCTCTGGGCCGCCGCTGTACTATTTTAACCACTTCCGCTTCATCCAGGCTCGAACTTAGAGCGTAGGGTCTGAGGTAGTTACAATTGGTATCAGAGCCATCCCGCCCTTCAGGGTCTCAGCCAAATGGTCGTTGTCAGTCTAGCAAATATTTTTGGTAGATATGTATACTAGGGAAAACAAAACGTGAGAGTAGGACTGCTTCCATTTTTCTTCTTACCCACCCACCCTTTTCTGGTAAGGAAGTGTAACGTTTTCAATCCTCTTCTAAAAATTCAACTAGGATTCACGTGTTTTGGGTTCCGTAGTACCATAGGTTGTGTGTGTGTGTGTGAATTCCTTGTCTATCTGTTGCATCCAACTTGTTATCGCTATTTGCCTTTTGGTTATCAACTGTTGGTACATTCCATACCGACAGTCCTTTGTAAACCGACGCGATCTATCCGACTCATTGTGTACCGGCGCGATCTGTCTCACTCTTTGTTATCTGATGCTATCTTGTTGGGGTGTTCGTTTTCGTAGTTACTAATCTGTAGGTTCATCTTAGGAAGAAGGAAGTTGGGATATGTGTTTTACTTATTCATGTGCGGAGTAATGATTTGAGTGCGGGATGGAGTCGCGACCATACCACTACTTTTATGATTCGCTCTTGTATATTGAATTGGAAGAGTTACTAATCTTGATTCGTTAAGTGGTTTTGCGCATATAGTGGTATTTTAATGCCGAAATTTGCGGAATTTTTTTCTTTGTTAGCTTGTGTACCACACTCCTTGTTCAGTCGTGTGCGATATGCTTAATACCTTCTAGGTGCTTTGAACTTTGTTGATATTTTAATATCATCTTAGTGAATTGTATCCTTTAATCTTGGTTAATTCCATTTTGGTACTATTTTGGATTATTATTATTCTCCATTATAGTACTGACTTGTGTTTTATATCAATCACAGGATGGCACCACCACGCCGTTCTGAGGAGGACATACCACCTGAACTGGGGGCTGTGTTGGCAAGTATTGCTAATGCCTTGGGAGCAATGCAGCAGAACCAGCAGCGATTTGAAGAAAGTGTCAGGAGGAATGAGTTTGTTCCGCTACCTCCACCTCCTAAGCGAGGAGACATCAAGAGTTTTCTGAAGTTCAACCCACGCCAATTTGAGGTGTCTGATCAGCCACTTGACGCTGATGATTGGTTGCGGGAGATGTCAAGGTTGCTGATGACTGCGGATGTTCCAGAGCAAGACTGGGTAAAATGTGCCACGCACCTTCTAAAGGGAGATGCAGCTCTGTGGTGGGAGAATTACCTCAAGGCAAACCACTCTGGTTTTCAGCCTACTTGGGAGCAATTCACTGGGGCTTTCAAAGAGCAATATCTGTCAGAAATTGTCATGGAAAGGATGAAAGAAGTGTTTCTCAACCTCAAGCAGGGCAATGACAATGTCAATACCTATATCAGAAACTTCATGAACCTTTCTCGGTATGGTGGCGATGAGATCTCTGATGACAAGAAGAAGCAAAAGAGGTTCAGGAAAGGGCTCAATGCATCTATCAAATATGCAATCACTCATGCAAGGCCGGGGTCTTTTCTGGAACTCCAACATACAGCTCTGCGGGAAGAAGCAAGTAGGCAAGTGTTTGAGGAGTCAAAGAAACACAGCCGCGACGCAGCAAGCTCTTCAGCTATGACAGCTCCTTCTAAGCGCCGCGTGTGGGTTCCTAACACCCCACCGTCGCCATTCAAAATATTATTTGAGCACTTTAAATTTTTTCGAAATTGTTTAAATGCAATAAAAATGCCTTTTCTTAGTTAATTAATAACTTTAATTCTATAACTCCAAATTCGACAAATAATATGTCTAAATCGATCAGCGTGACGAGCCCATTCTAACTATGCATTCCATGTTCTGAATTGCAGCATGCATCATATAAATATAAAGTATACAGCAACTTAGTTGGGGGTGAAACATGACTAAAACTCAATAAAATGCTTTATTCTTGTACCCCACACCTCACCCATGCCATGCTACATTATTGCCATGTAAATTGTGCATCATTCATCATGGCATGCTTGTTTGCTTGTCGTATTTTAATTTGTATGGTTGTGCACTTTATTTATGTTGGCCCTTGTTTGTTTGGTTCTTCTTCGAATAGACGCCGAGCAGGAGAAATATCAGGAATCCCAGGAGTACTACATAGATCCGTCTCTCGCTTCAACGGAGCTGTCAGGCAAGCACTACCACATGCTTGCATACATATAGTACCTATTGCCTCTATCTTATTCTTGCATCATTGAGTCGCGATTGCATTAAATTGAATCCCAAGTACTGCATAGCCTTTACTTTTAAACCCCACCGAAGCTTGTTCCTCCATCCCATGAGCCATTACCACAGGAGTTGTTTGAACCATGCGAGTCGTAGAACAGCATGTGTAGGGTATGTGAGTGTCTGATGGATAACGAGGTACCTAAACAACTTAACCGGAGTAGTAATGGGACAACTAATGAAAGAGGCACCGGTGAGCAATATCTGCTATTTGGTTTTTCATGCTCACTTGTGTCCCATAGGACCCCGAGTACTTGATTCTTGTTCCTTGTTTATTCGCACTATCCACATCCGGGAGGCCTTATGGACCCCCTGAGCCAGATCTTGATTCATTTCTATTTCTTGGGGCCACAAAGTAGTTTGGGGCTTTGTTACTATCCTGTACTTATGCCATGCTTTACTGTTTTATTTAAGATTGTGTGTGGAGCACCTGTACTATTTTGGATGCGGAATGTTTTCGCGATATCGACAAGCCCAGTCACATTTTTGGGTTCCCAGTCGTTTACAGCCTTTGACGCAAACCTTGGGTCCATCTCGGAGCCGGCCAACTTCGTTGCGGGTAGCTTAATGGGGTGGCCCCCTGAAATACTTCTGAATCCTGTGATTGCTTTGTCGTGAATGCCTCGTTGGGTTTTGATTTGGTTTTTCCGAGGTTGATCGAGTGTGTGTTGCTATTCGTGCACCCCTGCAGGGTAAATCTTTCTGAAAGCCGTGTCCGCGATTATGGACGACTTGGAGCACAGTTTCTCGATCATAGACAAGTATAACTAAAGTGCCGCTTTAAATTGACGAAGTACTTGACTAGTAAATAGTGCAATACTCATGGAATGGATAATAAAACTGCCAACGGATGATGGGGGTTGGTCGTCCGCTTCCTCGTTGGTAAGCGAGGAGGAGGATGGATCTGTTAATTATACTATTATAACTGTTGTTCTTAATTCACAGACTTCCTTCTATCATTGGTTAGGCGGAAGGTTAGCGAGTATCTGTAGAATTGTTAGGTATTATCTTTTGCTGCAATTGCGTCACCCAGGTTGTGTCCCCTTTAGTGGCATAAAGACTTGCTGAGTAACCCTAGGGTCTCACACGATAAATTGTTTGATTCAAATGAACAGGTTTACCCGCAAGATGGATACTGGGTGGAAGAGACAGATGATGTTGGCAACGATCATTCGGTGTAGAGATTCCGGCAACGGGGATCCGTGAGATCTGTGGGCGGGATGTGTTTATTTATGGGGCATCTTATGCCGATTTGCTTCTTATCCGTACTCGGATCTTGTTTTCCGCTTCCACCTGATACTCTGATGTGTGATGTATGAGGAGCTATCCTAAATTATTATATCTATCTAGGACATTTGAATCTTGCCGTATGGCGTTGCAATATTTCTATTTCTTTTAGATGGAATGGCTCTAAGGACTGTTGTATGTGGCTTGCATACATACTCATTTGTGTATGTAGTTGATCCCTTCGCCTGCCGATTACGACGCTCGTTCTTGTCCCGATGTCTGAAAGTGGTTAGGACGGCCGAGAGGTCTACCGTGAGTGGCCCTGGGCCCCACCGTACTATTTTAACCATTTTCGTTCATCCAGGCATGTAACTAAGAGCGTAATTCACCGAGCTAGTTACACCAAAGGATCACGCAATTGGGGTGCGCGGATATATCTTCCAGAGACGGAGGCTACGCTAGATTATGGTGGAAACTTGAGGAAGAAGTTGGATGTGGAAAATATTTTGCGATTGATGGAATCAACCTTAATTGTCTTTACCAGCAGACTAATGATTGACAAAAGGAAGTCAGATATATCTTCCATCCTTCTTGATTGACGATGTGGTGCTCCGGTAGAATGTAGAGTAACCGAAAAGATAAATGCATTTGCTTCCAGCAGATATTTGAAGATTTTGCTCCATTTAGAATAGACAAGACCACCAACAAGAGATTATTGATTATGTTCTTGAGAGAAAACTCTGGAAAACGAGGACGAAAGTAAAAGTATCGAGGGGTAAAGGCCACTTCTAACTTCCGTGGAATGAGTTAAATCACATTAATCCACCAATTCAATGTACAAGAGCGAATGATAAGAGTAGTGGTATGGTAGCTACTCCATCCCGCACCCAAAGCATTACTCCGCACATGAATAGGAAAACCATGCAACCCAACTACTAGACAGACTGGAGGCATTGACAAGAACTCACGGAACTCCGTTAGGAAACAAGGATAGATGCAAACGATTCACCGAATTCAAAGATAGATACAGATGATGATGTTGTCGTTATGTCGGAAGTACCAAGCCACCGGAAAGATATGAAGGGAGATTACGGAGACAACTGCAAGATTCAACAGATAAAGAAAAAGATAGCACCCACTTGAACAGAAGGATTACAAAAGATCTGAAAAGTCTTCGCGGCCTTCGGTGGATTGAGGATAGGATATGGAACGAGAGGGTTTCAAAATATTACTTGACGAGACAGAGGTGAAAATAACTCCATGTTCTTCTTGAAATGATTGAGAGAGATTTAGCAGTCTTGAGGAAATCTTCAGCGGAACGACGATGATAACTCGCCAACAAGGAAAAACTCCGGGTTGGTTGAAGATGGAGGATGTAATTAACAACGGGCTTTCTGATTCCAGAATTGAAGCGATGTATTTACCAGAAAGACGTGGTCGAGATAGGTGACTTCAAGAAGCCAGAATTTACACTTTGAGAACTTTACACACAGGCAGTGTTCTCGAAGCTTGAGAGAAAGAGACACAGATGATCTTCCATGTTCTTCCATTGATATAGAATAGGCAAGCATATTATCAACATATACCACCATGGATTAACAAGATATTCCTAGAATACCAAGTTCAAGAGGCGAGAGAAACGAACAAATGCTCGAAACACTTCCTGAGCTCCACGTCTTTGAAAGATCAATATTAAGAGCACGGGTTCGTGTTGAAGAAGATGCACTGGCAGAATAGATTATCTGGTCCTTTCAGAAGAGGAAAAAGAGATGTCGCCTGGTTCACATTGTCAATTGGATCGCCGGTTACAAAGATAAAGAGATCTTGGATAAAGGAACGATGATAGCTCATACCTTAAGAAAAGCTATCAGAGGCAAAAAGATGCAATTCCCCTCGTATCAAAGAGAATTTTGCAGATATGGAGTTCCAAACAGATGTGAAGCATGATAAACAGATGATAGACCACCGTAGTGCCTTGAGAAAACTCCGGATTGCCAAAGATACTTGAATATGCATAGATATGATCACGGTGTAACTCAATCATAGGAGATAACCGCCACCATTGGAGGATAGTGTCGATAGCATTTTCCATATTCCACTCATGATAAGTGTCATATAGCTATGCCGAGAACCAAATTACAATCACTAGCATCGGATCGACACTTGTTATGTAATTAGCCCAAGAGAATTTGAAGATGAAGTAAAACTCTAGGATTAAGCGCTAGTGACAAAAGAATGGGTTAGCATGATCCTGCCAATAAAGAAAGATAGATAATGTTTCTCACACGACTAAAGAGGAGTGTGGAAACACAGATGTATCAAAGAAAAAATTTCCGCATTTTTCGGCATTGAAATACCAATAGATGCGCAAAACCACTTATCAGATAGAGATTAGAAACTCCACATCATGTGAAACATGCTGGAAGGAAGAACACCCTTAACAAGATGGCACCGGTTAACAAGGAGTCGGATAGATCGCGTCGGTTTACAAAAGCATGTCTGTATGGAATGTACCAATAGTTGATAACCAAAAGCAGATAGCGATAACAAGTTGGATGCAACAGATAGACAAGGAATTACACACACACACAACCTATGGTACTACGGAACCCAGAACACGTGAATCCTAGTTTGAATTTTTATAAGAGGATTGAAAATGTTACACTTCCTTACCAGAAAAGGGTGGGTGGGTGGGTAAGAAGAAAAGTGGAAGCAGTCCTACTCTCACGTTTTGTTTTTCCCTAGTATACATAGCTACCAAAAATATTTGCTAGACTGACAACGACCATTTGGCTGAGACCCTGAAGGGCGGGATGGCTCTAATACCAATTGTAACTACCTCGGACCCTACGCTCTAAGTTCAAGCCTGGATGAACCGGAAGTGGTTAAAATAGTACTGCGGGGGTCTAGAGGACCGCCCACGTGTAGACCCGTCGGCCGTCCTAACCACTTCCAAGACATCGGGACAAGAGCGAGCGGCGTAGGCAACAGGCGAAGAGATCAAATACATACACAAGTGAGTATGTATGCAAGCTACCATACAACAGTTCTCAGAGCCATTCCATCTAAAAGAAATAGAAATATTGCAACGCCATACGGCAAGATCCAAATATCCTAGATAGAGATAATAGTTTAGGATAGCTCCTCATACATCACACATCAGAGTATCAGGTGGAAGCGGAAAACAAGATCCGAGTACGGATAAGAAGCAAATCAGCATAAGATGCCCCATAAATAAACACATCCCGCCCACAGATCTCACGGATCCCCGTTGCCGGAATCTCTACACCGAATGATCGTTGCCAACATCATCTGTCTCTTCCACCCAGTATCCATCTTGCGGGTAAACCTGTTCATTTGAATCAAACAATTTATCGTGTGAGACCCTAGGGTTACTCAGCAAGTCTTTATGCCACTAAAGGGGACACAACCTGGGGTGACGCAATTGCAGCAAAAGATAATACCTAACAATTCTACAGATACTCGCTAACCTTCCGCCTAACCAATGATAGAAGGAAGTATGTGAATTAAGAACAACAGTTATAATAGTATAATTAACAGATCCATCCTCCTCCTCGCCTACCAACGAGGAAGCAGACGAACAACCCATCCGTTGGCAGTTTTATTTACCATTCCATGAGTATTGCACTATTTACTAGTCAGGTATTTAGTCAGATTAAAAGCGGTACTTTAGTTATACTTTTCTATTGTAACACCCTCAAATCGGCCCTATGCAAGTTTTAGCCCTTTCCGCCAAACCCGCATAGAAACGATTTAAGGACGCCCACCAGGCACTTTCGTGCGGGTGGAAAACGAAGTAATACCATTACACAACAATCCTCGATGGGACCCACAGAATAGATATATATACAACATCGACTACATGAGTCAAGAATACAGATATAATATACAAAGATCCAAATCACCTCGAAACGATAGAGCGTCCGACTACGGACAAGATGTAAATGGGGCTAAGAGCCCTGAAGAATAACCAATGGCGTCCATAACCCTGCCCAGGCCAAGCCGGAAGGGTAACCCTGCTAACGACGTCGATCTCAAACCTTCTAAAAGAAAAGGGGTGCCAACAAAGGGCAAAGGAAAAAGAGGAGCGTCAGTACTGAGGCCAGTACACGGCGAGGCTAGAATTCGGCGGTTCTCGCCTACATAGGTATGGTGGGTTGAAGCGGAAGCACAGCAGCACTAGACAACCTATAGAGACTCAATTCAACTGGCGGTTATCAGATAGGGATAAGAAAGACCTAATCGGATCCAACCTGAAGCTAACACCAAACAAACCCATCCTGGTATTTCCCCCTCGAGACCAAACGAGGAAGTCGGACCAAGGAACTCACACAGTTGGCAATTTTACTCATTCCATTATAGTTGCAGCAATTACTAATTAGATATAGATAGCATGAGTCATCATGATAGCATAAGTAGTGGGCAGTTTAATTACCATTCTGTTGTAGTTGGGACATTTACTAGTCAGATATAATTGTCCTCAGGAATCCGAAAACCCGGCAGTTGTTGGCACTTTTATCACATTCCATTGGAGTTGCAATACTTACTAGGTAGGTATATCAGCACACGATACGACCAAGATCCACCAGTTGTTGGCATTTTTAATATCCATTCCGTTATAATTGAGCTGATTACTAGTCACATATTAAGTCAAATTTATAGCACTACTTTAGTTATGCTTGTCTATGATCGAGATACTGTGCTCCAAGTCGTCCATAACCGCGGACACGGCTTTCAGAAAGTTTTACCCTGCAGGGGTGCACAAATAGCAACACACACTCGATCAACCTCGGAAAAACCAACTCAAAACCCAACGAGGCTTTCACGACAGAGCGATCATAGGATTCATAAAATATTTCAGGGGACCACCCCACTAAGCTACCCGCAACGAAGTTGGCCGGCTCCGGAACGGACCCAGGGTTTGTGTCAATGGCTGTAAATGACTGGGAACCCGAAAGTGTGACTGGGCTTGTCGATACCGCGAAAACATTCCACGTTCCAAAACAGTACAGGTGCTCCACGCACAATCTTAAATAAAGCAGTAAAGCATGGCATAGGTACATGATAGTAATAAAGCCCCAAACTACTTGTGGCCCCAAGAAATAGAAATGAATCAAGCTCTGGCTCAGGGGGTCCATAAGGCCTCCCGGATGTGGATAGTGTGAATAGTCAAGGAACAGGTATCAAGTACTCGGGGTCCTACGGGACACAAGTGAGCGTGGAAGAACCAAATAACATCTATTGCCCACCGATGCCTCTGCATTAGTTATATCTAGCATTTTAATAGTTGTATTTAAAGTCATGATCATCTCCACCAATAAGCTTCTCCACCAATAAGCATTTGTCCGCATTCCAACAACTGTGGTACTTGACAACACGAGATCGCACCTGAGCAAACAACTACGACTCGCAAGGCCCGCTATCTACCAAACACAGGTAATAGGAGGTGTCCAAGGCAATATAGAGGCTGCACGGGATATAACTGGTGCACGGAAACTAAAGCATCGCGACACGGATAGCAATAGATCAACAGGAGGAAGTAAAGACTATAAATGCAAAATAGGTAGAAAGAGGGAGGATGCTCGCCTAGGAAAACACTGCCGAAGGTTCATATCTGAAGAACTTGTCGATACTCGCATCCACTCATCGGTCTAATCCGCGAAGAAGCAAAGCACTAAAAGAAACACCGGATGCACTATTTAATATTACGACAGAAGATCCGGCATGCTTATGATATGATGTAGGTGCGGTGCAATTTAGGCAATATTAAGCGGAACCGGGGTCCCGACAATTAATGATATGGTTCAAGTTGTTTTAGAACCCCGCAGATTAAATGTTGAATTGATAAGGTAAAGCATGGCAGGGGTGATCTACATCAAAGTTAAATGGCACGGGAAGATATTATGAGCATTTCCCAAATTACTCCATATGTTACTTAATAGGTGTTATGCATCTATGACCAACCCACAAGATACTTGATGCAATCAAATATGAGGATGTCATATTATTGTTCTATGCATTTTTCTGATAAACTTTCATATAAAATACTTTTTATTTCGAGTTACCAAAAGAAAGATATGATTTATAGAAGATATAGTTATATTCTGGAATTCATTAAAGAAAAAAACGGGGGATGGGCCGGGTCTGAGAGTTAACTCGCTACCTGCCGCACTGGGCGAAGGAAACAGGTGGGCCGGCCCGTCAGCGTCTGATGAAGACCTGGTGGCCTGCTGGCCTGGCCTGATCGGTCTATGACGGGCGAGACCCAGCTGTCAGAGGCTAAGGAAAACAGGCAAAAGATTGGCTTATTAGCCTGAACGAGGTTCGAACCAGGGATCTGCAGGATTGGTGAAAAGGGCACAAACCACTGCGCTAACTTGCGACTGACGATGAGGTGAGGGCGCGCGACAACTTGAAGGGGTCATGGGGAAGGGCTGGCCCTGGCGCGCGAGATACGGGCGACGCGGCAAGGACGGCGCGAGGTGGGCCGGCGTCAGAGCGACGGGATCGATCTCGGCCGGGTCGACGGGGAGGGGCTTGGGGGCGGCGAGGTTGCGCGGGACACTGGCGGCCGGCGACGACACGGAGTACACGGCCGGCTCCTGGCGGCGGTCGACGGCCTGGCAGGCGGGGAGGAGCAGAGGAAGGCCGAGCGACGCACTACAGAGGTGGCCGGCGGCGGCTCGGACGAGAGGCGGAGTCCGCGACTGGGCGGCGCTCGGCGACGAGGCCCAGAAAGGACACCATCGAAGTCAGGGAAAGGCGGGGCCGGAGACGGAGGGCGGGGCAGGCGGTTGCGGCTCGAGGGCAGCCCCGGCATGGGAGGAGGCGGCGGGAGAGCGAGGACGGCGAGGCGGGGAACCGCGCAGAGGACGGGGACGGTGGCTCGGCGGCGGTGGGACTTGGTGGCGGAGGACGGCACCGGGCAGGGAAGGGGATGAGAGCAGGTGGGGAGAGGAGGAGGAGCGTTGTCAGTCGTTGGGTGGATCCAGGCGGGGTGGAAAACGAGGCCAGGGGAGGTTTGGTCGGGAGCGGGTCCAGGGTGGGGCCCTGCTGGCAGCTCAGGTGGCGTGCTAGGCGGGAAAAGGGAGGGAGTGTGGGCAGGTGGCGGCGGCTGGTTGGGTGGGTCTTGGACCAGGGTGACGTGGCGAGCCGTGAGTGGCTGTGGTGAGGTGGAGGGGCCGGGTAGGTTAGGTTTGGGTAGTTTTAGGAATTTTGGAGATGGCTGGTTAGGCTTTCGGGCCTGGCTGGCTGCCTCCCAAAATAATTTAAATATTTTATTTATTTAAAACGGGGCTTTTGAAATCCGGTGGTAGACAACACAAAATATTCCGGAGACCCGGGTTTTACTTTGAATGAAGGATGGGGCATTTAGAAAATAAAACCAGGCTTTTCAAAATAGTTTTGTACAAACCCATGCATGATGACATGACGATGCTCAAATGCAATGTGGCATGATGACATGAGCATGCGGTCATGAGGATGCAATGCACAAAAACACCGCGATTTTCTAGTAGTGATTTTGCGAGGCGCCATAATTCGACACCACTAACAATGGATCTCGCCCTCGAGATCCGCCTCATGGTACCGGGAAGAAGATCGGCGATCTGAAACTTCTCACCCCCTGTAGATCCTCGCAACACCACTAATAAGAGGTCGTTGTCCGTGATCGTCGAGAGAAAACTACAGAAAAACAAAGGACGAAGGTAAAGGTATCAACAAACAAAGCCACCTCTAGCTTCCGTGGACAGAGTAGAATTGCAGGATCCACCGATTCGATATACAAAAGCGAATGATAAGAGTAGTGGTATGGTCATGACTCCATCCCGCACTCAAAACATTACTCTGTACATGAATAGTAGAATTATGCAACCAACTCTCGGAATTAGACTAAAGATCTCAACAAACGAGATTCGGAAACACGGGAGGGAAGTGGACTCTGCATCGAATCTGGCGTAGATGATGTCGTCGTGTCAGAAAACACCGGAAGGCACAAGAAGGAACAGAGAGAAGTCCAACAGATGAATGATTCCTCAGATAGCATGAAGACCGGATGTAGAAGCACCGTTGCCAAAGGAGGAAGTGAAACCCTGAAGGTACGACGGAACGCAACCACGAGAAATCCTAGACTCGAAGAAAGGTAAGAGAGCAGATTCAAAACACGCGGAGGTAAGAGGAGAATAGCAGAGGGGTAAGGAGTAAAACAGACCTAATCAGATCTATCCAACTGATTTTGCAAAATAGTTTTGACACTCTACTTCGGCCGTTAGCTAGGTTATCCTACATGCTGGACTTGTGGGGTATCGCAACTGCTGAGCTCTGATACCACTCTGTCACACCCTCAAATCGGCCCTATGCAAGTTTTAGCCCTTTCCACCAAACCCGCATAGAAACGATTTAAGGACGCCCACCAGGCATTTTCGTGCGGGTGGAAAACGAAGTAATACCATTACACAATAGTCCTCGATGGGACCCATAGAACAGATATATATACAACAGCGACTACATGAGTCAAGAATGCAGATATAATATACAAAGATCCAAATCACCTCGAAACGATAGAGCGTCCGACTATGGACAAGATGCAAATGGGGCTAAGAGCCCTGAAGAATAACCAATGGCGTCCATAACCCTGCCCAAGCCAAGCCGGAAGGGTAACCCTGCTAACGACGTCGATCTCAAACCTGCTAAAACAAAAGGGGTGCCAACAAAGGGCAAAGGAAAAAGAGGAGCGTCAGTACTGAGGCCAGTACACGGCGAGGCTAGAATTCGGTGGCTCTCGCCTACATAGGTATGGTGGGTTGAAGCGGCAGCGCAGCGGCACTATACAACCTATAGAGACTCAATTCAACTGGCGGTTATCAGATAGGGATAAGAAAGACCTAATCGGATCCAACCTGAAGCTAACACCAAACAAACCCATCCTGGTATTTCCCCCTCGAGACCAAACGAGGAAGTCGGACCAAGGAACTCACACAGTTGGCAATTTTACTCATTCCATTATAGTTGCAGCAATTACTAATTAGATATAGATAGCATGAGTCATCATGATAGCATAAGTAGTGGGCAGTTTAATTACCATTCTGTTGTAGTTGGGACATTTACTAGTCAGATATAATTGTCCTTAGGAATCCGAAAACCCGGCAGTTGTTGGCACTTTTATCACATTCCATTGGAGTTGCAATACTTACTAGGTAGGTATATCAGCACACGATACGACCAAGATCCACCAGTTGTTGGCATTTTTAATATCCATTCCGTTATAATTGAGCTGATTACTAGTCACATATTAAGTCAAATTTATAGCACTACTTTAGTTATGCTTGTCTATGATCGAGATACTGTGCTCCAAGTCGTCCATAACCGCGGACACGGCTTTCAGAAAGTTTTACCCTGCAGGGGTGCACAAATAGCAACACACACTCGATCAACCTCGGAAAAACCAACTCAAAACGCAACGAGGCTTTCACGACAGAGCGATCACAGGATTCATAAAATATTTCAAGGGGCCACCCCACTAAGCTACCCGCAACGAAGTTGGCCGGCTCCGGAACGGACCCAGGGTTTGTGTTAATGGCTGTAAATGACTAGGAACCCGAACGTGTGACTGGGCTTGTCGATACCGCGAAAACATTCCACGTTCCAAAACAGTACAGGTGCTCCACGCACAATCTTAAATAAAGCAGTAAAGCATGGCATAGGTACAGGATAGTAATAAATCCCCAAACTACTTGTGGCCCCAAGAAATAGAAATGAATCAAGCTCTGGCTCAGGGGGGTCCATAAGGCCTCCCGGATGTGGATAGTGCGAATAGTCAAGGAACAGGTATCAAGTACTCGGGGTCCTACGGGACACAAGTGAGCGTGGAAGAACCAAATAACATCTATTGCCCACCGATGCCTCTGCATTAGTTATATCTAGCATTTTAATAGTTGTATTTAAAGTCATGATCATCTCCACCAATAAGCTTCTCCACCAATAAGCATTTGTCCGCATTCCAACAACTGTGGTACTTGACAACACGAGATCGCACCTGAGCAAACAACTACGACTCGCAAGGCCCGCTATCTACCAAACACAGGTAATAGGAGGTGTCCAAGGCAATATAGAGGCTGCACGGGATATAACTGGTGCACGGAAACTAAAGCATCGCGACACGGATAGCAATAGATCAACAGGAGGAAGTAAAGACTATAAATGCAAAATAGGTAGAAAGAGGGAGGATGCTCGCCTGGGAAAACACTGTCGAAGGTTCATATCTAAAGAACTTGTCGATACTCGCATCCACTCATCGGTCTAATCCGCGAAGAAGCAAAGCACTAAAAGAAACACCGGATGCACTATTTAATATTACGGCAGAAGATCCGGCATGCTTATGATATGATGCATGTGCGGTGCAATTTAGGCAATATTATGCGGAACCGGGGTCCCGACAATTAATGATATGGTTCAAGTTGTTTTAGAACCCCGCAGATTAAATGTTGAATTGATAAGGTAAAGCATGGCAGGGGTGATCTACATCAAAGTTAAATGGCGCGGGAAGATATTATGAGCATTTCCCCAATTACTCCATATGTTAGTTAATAGGTGTTATGCATCTATGACCAACCCACAAGATACTTGATGCAATCAAATATGAGGATGTCATATTATTGTTCTATGCATTTTTCTGATAAACTTTCATATAAAATACTTTTTATTTCGAGTTACCAAAAGAAAGATATGATTTATAGAAGATATAGTTATATTCTGGAATTCATTAAAGAAAAAAAACGGGGGATGGGCCGGGTCTGAGAGTTAACTCGCTACCTACCGCACTGGGCGAAGGAAACAGGTGGGTCGGCCCGTCGGCGTCTGATGAAGACCTGGTGGCCTGCTGGCCTGGCCTGATCGGTCTATGACGGGCGAGACCCAGCTGTCAGAGGCTAAGGAAAACAGGCAAAAGATTGGCTTTTCAGCCTGAACGATGTTCGAACCAGGGATCTGCAGGATTGGTGAAAAGGGCACAAACCACTGCGCTAACTTGCGACTGACGATGAGGTGAGGGTGCACGACAACTTGAAGGGGTCATGGGGAAGGGCTGGCCCTGGCGCGCGAGGGTGCGAGATACGGGCGACGCGGCGAGGACGGCGCGAGGTGGGCCGACGTCAGAGCGGCGAGGTCGATGGGGAGGGGCTTGGGGGCGGCGAGGTGGCGCGGGACACTGGCGGCCGGCGACGACACGGAGTACACGGCCGGCTCCTGGCGGCGGTCGACGGCCTGGCAGGCGGGGAGGAGCAGAGGAAGGCGAGCGACGCGCTACAGAGGTGGCCGGCGGCGGCTCGGACGAGAGGCGGAGTCCGCGACTGGGCGGCGCTCGGCGATGAGGCCCAGAAAGGACACCATCGAGGTCAGGGAAAGGCGGGGCCAGAGACGAAGGGCGGGGCAGGCGGTTGTGGCTCGAGGGCGGCCCCGGCGTGGGAGGAGGCGGCGGGAGAGCGAGGACGGTGAGGCGGGGAACCGCGCAGAGGACGGGGACGGCGGCTCGGCGGCAGCGGGACTTGGTGGCGGAGGACAGCGTCGGGCGGGGAAGGGGATGCGAGCAGGTGGGGAGAGGAGGAGGGGCGTTGTCAGTCGTTGAGTGGGTCCAGGCGGGGTGGAAAACAAGGCCAGGGGAGGTTTGGTCGGGAGCGGGTCTAGGGTAGGGCCCTGCTGGCGGCTCAGGTGGCGTACTAGGCGGGAAAAGGGAGGGAGTGTGGGCAGGTGGCGGCGGCTGCTTGGGTGGGTCTTGGACCAGGGTGACGTGGCGAGCCGTGAGTGGCTATGGTGAGGTGGAGGGGCCGGGTAGGTTAGGTTTGGGTAGTTTTAGGAATTTTGGAGATGGCCGGTCAGGCTTTCGGGCCTAGCTGGCTGCCTCCCAAAATAATTTAAATATTTTATTTATTTAAAACGGGGATTTTGAAATCCGTTGGTAGACAACACAAAAAATTCCAGAGACCCGGGTTTTACTTTGAATGAAGGACGGGGCGTTTAGAAAATAAAACCAGGCTTTTCAAAATAGTTTTGTACAAACCCATGCATGATGACATGACGATGCTCAAATGCAATGTGGCATGATGACATGAGCATGCGGTCATGAGGATGCAATGCACAAAAACACCGCGATTTTCTAGTAGTGATTTTGCGGGGCGCCACATCTATGATCGAGAAACTGTGCTCCAAGTCGTCCATAACCGCGGACACGGCTTTCAGAAAGATTTACCCTGCAGGGGTGCACAAATAGCAACACACACTCGATCAACCTCGGAAAAACCAAATCAAAACCCAACGAGGCATTCACGATAAAGCGATCACAGGATTCAGAAATATTTCAGGGGGCCACCCCGTTAAGCTACCCGCAACGAAGTGGGCTCGCTCCGACACGGACCCAAGGTTTGCGTCAATGGCTATAAACGACTGGGAACCCGAAAATGTGACTGGGCTTGTCGATACCGCGAAAACATTCCGCATCCAAAACAGTACAGGTGCTCCACGCACAATCTTAAATAAAATAGTAAAGCATGCATAAGTACAGGATAGTAACAAAGCCCCAAACTACTTTGTGGCCCCAAGAAAAAGAAATAAATCAAGCTCTGGCTCAGGGGGGTCCATAAGGCCTCCCGGATGTGGATAGTGCGAATAAACAAG
Source organism: Avena eriantha (assembly GCA_910589775.1). Classification (NCBI taxonomy): domain Eukaryota; kingdom Viridiplantae; phylum Streptophyta; class Magnoliopsida; order Poales; family Poaceae; genus Avena; species Avena eriantha. The sequence continues at coordinate 388,773,278 of OU342740.1, read as the reverse complement.
GAACAGGAATCAAGTACTCGGGGTCCTACGGGACACAAGTGAGCATGAAAAAACCAAATAGCAGATATCGCTCACCGGTGCCTCTTTCATTAGTTGTCCCATTACTACTCCGGTTAAGTTGTTTAGGTACCTCGTTATCCATCAGACACTCACATACCCTACACATGTTGTTCTACGACTCGCATGGCTCAAACAACTCCTGTAGTAATGGTTCATGGGATGGAGGAACAAGCTTCGGTGGGGTTTAAAAGTAAAGGCTATGCAGTACTTGGGATTCAATTTAATGCAATCTCGACTCCATGATGCAAGAATAAGATAGAGGCAAATGGTACTATATGTATGCAAGCATGTGGTAGTGCTTGCCTGGCATCTCAGTTGAAGCGAGAGACGGATTCAGGTAGTACTCCTGGGATTCCTGATATTTCTCCTGCTCGGCGTCTATTCGAAGAAGAACCAAACAAACAAGGGCCAACATAAATAAAGTGCACAAGCATACGAATTAGAATGCGACAAGCAAACAAGCATGCCATGATGAATGATGCACAATTTTCATGGCAATAATGTAGCATGGCAAGGGTGAGGTGTGGGGACGATAATAAATCATTTTATTAATTATTAGGTCAAGTTTTATTGCCATAAACAGTTCTGATTTTTAATAATGACATGATGTATGCTTCAATTCATAACATGGAATGCATAGACAGAACGGGCTCGCCGCGCTAATCGATTTAGGCATATTATTTGTTAAATTTGGAGTTATAGAACTAAAGTTATTAATTAATTAAGAAAAGGACATTTTATTGTAATTTTAATTAGTTCGAAAATTTAAGTTGCTCAAATAATATTTTGAATGGCATATTTGAAAACCTCACATTTTTCTGATTCCGAAACATATCTTATTTGTATTAATTGGAATTACAAATTAAAAGTTATTAAAAACAGAATTTAAATCATATTTAAACATTTCTGAAAATATTTTATAAAACAGATAAACGCGGAACTTTTTATACCCAGGCCGAGCTAGCCACAGTCGCTGACAAGCGGGACCAAGCTGATCTGGCGCTACTGCGCGTATCAGGGTTTTTCTCACCGCGGGGAAAGTGAGCCGCAGTGACTGACGGGTGGACCCGACGCTCGGCCGGGCCCACGTGCCAGCGGGGGAGTGGAGGTTGGCCACGCGGTGAAGCTAGGGACCGCGGGTTGAGAACCGCAAATTAGCGGTGCCTTTTTGTAAAGTTGTCACTGAGGCTGACAGGTGGGGTTCGGGTGGAGCGCGGGTTGAGGATTACAAAAACCCGGGTATCTTTTTGTAAAACGGACACAGCCGCCGACAGGTGGGCCTGGGCTGGACCGCGGGTTGACCTGACAAAAAGGTGGGGGGTTAATTGCAAAGTGGCCACAGATACTGTTTTTCTTCCCCCGATTTGCTGACGAAACTGACGGACGCGCGCGCGCTGGCGTGGCAGGGGTTCGAACCAGCGACCGATCGCGAGCGTGCGGCGGCGGTGACCGCTGCGCTGGAAGGGGACTGTTGTTTGGGGAGGGTTGCGCGGCTAGAAGTACCTCTGCGACGCGGCGACGAGCAGACGCACGCACACGCCGGTGCACAGAGTGCGCTCGACAAAAGGACCGGCGCGACCAGGAAGCGATGATGGCCTAGAGGATGTCCGGGAGGTTTGGAAGCTCACCGCGGGGTGGTCAGTGAGGTCAGATCGGGTAGGGAAGCGGTGGATCGGTGACGTTGCAGGCGGCTAGAGGTAGGGTTTCGTCGTCGGCCTCGTCGGCATTCAGCAGGTACGGGACCGTCTCCTCCTCGGCTAAGTGCACAGGGGCGTCACCGTCGGTCTTGCGGTCTTCCGTGACAACCACAACACCTCGCCCGCCTCCTTGATCTGTCGGTGGATGCCGATGCCGAGGTGGTCGACAAAGATGGAAGAGGGGGTAGCAGTAGGTGGGGAAGGAGGGAAAGGGCGAGGCCCTGGTGGATCTGGGTGACGACAGGCAGAGAGGAGGGAGTAGATAGGCAGAGGGGAGAGGGAGACGCACATGGGGAGGCCGTGGGGAGGCTCAGGAGAAAAAGATGGCTTCGGCCACCTTTCCCTTCTCTCCTCCTCACGTGCTCGACCTGGGGGTGGTGGCTGCAGCTGGGCCAGCAGAGGGAAAGGAGATGCTCGGTGGGGGCTCTCGTGCAGCGAGAGAAAGAGAGGGGCTGAGAGGGGAGGGCTCGGGTAGATGGTGCTAGGGTTGGGGGTAGCTCGGGCTAGGGTTGGGGTAGCTCGGGTTAGGTTAGGGTTGATGGGGTGGGTCCTGGTTGGCAGAGAGAGAGCAGCTAGGGGGTGCACGGCATGGTGAGAGCAAGATACATGAGGGTTTAGGGTAGGGGTAAGGTGGTAGGTTAGGGTTTCTCATGAACAAAGCAAGGAGGGGTGTGGTGATGGTTAGGGTTTTGAGCATGGACAAGACAAGATCAAGCAAGGGTTTAGGGTTTTGTTATGATCTAACAAGATCAAACAAAGGTGGGGTGAGATGGAGAAGAGGGGTGAGAGGGTTTTTGTTGGACACATGGTGATGGTAGAAGAGAGAGAGAGATGGGGTTTATGGATATGATCTCACATGATCATGCATGGATGAAGGAGATGTGGTGAGGTAGGGAGGGCTTGATGCACTTGGCAAGGAACAAGATCAAGGTGAGAAGGTTGAGAGAAAAGAGAGCTCAAAATAGAAGATCCACTCCAAAAATCAAAGTAAAAACCAAAAGAATGGAATGGTGAGGCTTTGCATGGCCCATGCATGAATAGTAGATGCCATGTTTAATTTTGTGAAAACAAAAATAAACCCCATGGCATTTATTCCCATGCATCCCAAAAATATGGAGCTAAAGCCAAGCTAAAATGAATTGAAAAGGATGTTCCATGTGGAGTAGATGGAGATGATCATATTTGAATATAATTTGGTACATGCTAGTGTGTGTGTCTTCCACTAGGTGCATAATATCCCCAATAATATTCCAACATGAGCAAATATTCCAATAGAATCCATATGGAAGCTAGAAAGAGGGATGCCACTCACAAAGCATGCAAAGGTGGCCATGTGGCTCTCATATACCAATAATGTGAAAACAACATGGTGCATATATGGGAGCATGTGGAGTTGTAAGAGGGTCCCATTCCAACCCACATGAGCTAGAGGTAAACCCAGATAAGATGCAAAGCTCACATATAGTTGGATGGTGGAATTATGGGGTGGTGACAAGAAAGGGTGGTGGAGTTAATAAAAGATATGCCCCCAACTCAACTTGGGCATCAAGCATTTATCAAGAACCAAATATAATATATCAAGAGGCAAATACAATTAATAATGCATATGAGATAAGAACCAAATGGAAAAAGGGTTTTATATGATGCTCAAATGCAATGTGGCATGATGACATGAGCATGATATAATTATGATGCAACAATTATATGTAGGAAGTAGCAATTATATAGACTAGGCTAGTAGCATTGCAATTGTTAGACAATTGGGATGCTACACGCGGATGTATGGAAATCAAAGGTAGAGAAGGCCGCCACCCGAGAACAATATCTGCTAGGGGAGGTGACGCAGCTGGGCGACCAATTCAAATGTTAGTTTTCTTCTTCCTTATCTTTTCCTTGTAGTCACTCGCAGTAGTTCGTTGTCCTCACACTTCTGCCTTTACTTGGTATAGTTGTCAGTGCGCGTCATCCGTAGGATGAGAAGGATAGGATTGCCATTCGCATGAATGACCTGACCCAAGAGCATCTGCAGGCGAGTGGATACTTTTGGGTGGATCATGATCGCGCAATCGCGCTGGCGACCCTACAGGATCGTGCATCGCGAGTGCTTCACTTCTTGAAGAAGGCGCAATCATGCTTGAAGAATATTTACCAGACGATGTTCCCGCTGGATGTCGTTCCATCGAGCCTGCTGGCCCTTCTTGCTAGATTCCAAGACTTGAGTACAGTCCGCGAGTGTGTACGACAACAGTTGGTGGCTGGCGCCAAGGCTGCTCTGTCGCTGGTGCGACTGCACAAGCCTGATGTGGATGTTGCAGCAATTGCAGCCAGACCGCCAATGTCGCCAGCAGGTTCGACTTGGAACATGGTTCCGCACTACCAGGCGGTGGATCGCCCAGCAGAGGAAATCATTTTCTTCGAGGAGCAGACCAACGTTCCTTTGCTGCAATAGTTGTTTAGTTTGTATCCTACACATAGTTGTACCAGTGTTGTAAAGTTCATATATATGCTGTGTATAATTGATTAACATTGACGTATATAAAGAGCTTGTTAGCGTGTATGTTTTGCGACTGCGTTGCACTATGCGATTCCTTTTCGTTAGCCTGACTTGTGTTTATATCGGCCCCTTGTCAACATGTCAGGTGCGTTGCAACTGGGTTGGTGTTTGTCAAGGGTTTTGATTGGTGTGCCAGCTACTTAGGATATCGCGTTAGTTCGTAGAACAGATGTGTATAGGGTGGCGCAGCCCCCGAGTGGATAATTTGCGAAAAATAAAAGAAAAACACAGAGTTTTGGGGCACTTAGCTTTATTTATTCGCATGATAGTACGAGGTATAATGTGTGGCTAAGTAGCCTTGGCCGAGTAGCTATATTTGCAATGTAAAAACAGAAATGACTAAGGGTAGAAGCGTTGCAGCTGCGCGATGTTCCAAGGGTTGGAGTATGCGACTCTTGTCTCTAAATCTTTAAGGCTATAGGCGCCACCTGGGATTACTTCTGTAATCATGTATGGTCCCTCCCAGGGGGACTCGAGCTTGAGATGCCCTTGCTGTTTCAGTCGCAGGACCAGGTCGCCTTCGACGAAGGACCTGGGGTGTAGCCTTCTGCTGTGGTAGTTGCGCAGGTTCTGCTGGTAGATCATTGATCTTTCCACGGCGATTTCCCTTGCCTCGTCAAGGAGGTCGACGGAGTCTTCGAGTGCAAGAGTTGACTCTTGCTCGCTGTAAGCGACCACACATGGTGCTTTGTATCGTACTTCGGCGGGTAGCACCGCTTCAGCCCCGTGCACCATGAAGAACAGGGTGTACCATGTGGCGCTGTTTGGAGTTGTGCATAGGCTCCAGAGTACCAATTGCAGTTCGTCTGGCCAGCAGCCCGCGGCCTATTCGAGTGGCCTGAGGAGTTGCTTCTTGATGCCACCGCAAACGAGCCCGTTAGCTTTTTCGACCTGACCGTTGGTCTGTGGATGTGCTACGGAGGCATAGCTGACATTGATTCCTAGATTCTCGCAGAATTCTTGGAACTCCTTGGATGTGAAGTTCATCCCATTGTCCGTGATGATGCTTGATGTACTCAATGATCGACGTAGAGCTTGTTGGGAACCCCAAGATGAAGGTATGATGAGCACAGCAGAAAGTTTCCCTCAATTATGAAACCAAGGTTTAATCGAACCAGTAGGAGCAAGGTTTAATCGAACCAATAGGAGCAATGAACGTATCGAATGGAAAGAAGTGAAAGTTTGCAGAAAGTAAACACAAAGCAGTAAACAGTTGTAGATTGTATGTAAAGTAAAAGGACCGATCTTACCTATGAACAAGGACCACAACGTGGTTTCTTTGCATGTTTTACGTGGTTTGGGGCTTTCGCATAAGACTGATCTTACCTACGAACAAGGACCACAACGTTGATACAAGTGTTGTCAGATGCTCATTGTAAATTGAATCTTAACTATGGTGGGAGAGACAAACACCCGCAAAGCCACTTGTGCAAAGCAAGTTGCACGTCAAGCGTGGAGCAAGTCTCATGTGCGATGACATGTAATGTTAGCCCGAGCCGCTTCATCCCACCATGCCGCAAGATGCAAAGTACACGCTAAGACACCGACAACAAAAGCATCAACGCCCACAAAAACTTTGTGTTCTACTCGTGCAATAGATCTACGCATAGATATGGCTCTGATACCACTGATGGGTTCGTAGCATGGAAAACAAAAAAATTCTACCGCAAGAACAAACAAAACCCAGATCTAATCTAGATAAAAGCCAAGATCTAATCTATTAGACATGTGCAACGAGATAGATAGGAACTAACCCTCGTAGATCCGAAAGCGTTAACGAGATTAGATCTCGTGGTTGATGTAGTCGATCACTTGCCGATCTCAAGATCGTGTGGACGATCCTTCCGGCGTCGCGTTCCGGCAGCGCTTCCGGAACCGGTCAAGTGGACGATCCTTCCGGCGCCCCGTTTCGGCAGTCCTTCCGCAGTCGGTCACACGTGCGGAGTCGAAGCAGACCTTCCTCTCCTCGTTCCAGCGAGCAGCGGAGGTAGTAGATCTTCTCCACGGAATCACAGCAGCACGACGGCGTGGTGGTGGTGGTGGAGTAGAGAATTTTGCAGGGCTTCGCCTATGCCTGTGCAGAAGAAAGGAGGAGGAGAGAGGCGGCAGAGATTGGGAGTTATGGAGCAGGGGGTGGAGGGGGCGCCCCTGCCCCTCTATTTAAAGGGGGTGAGGCGCCATGGGAGGGGGAGTCCTTGTAGGACTCCCCTCCCTCTAGGGCCGGCGGATTGGGGAGGGGGGAGGAGTCCTCCTCCCCCACGACTCCTAGTCTTGACCCACCAGGACTCCTTGATCCCTTCCTTGGTTTTCAAGAAAACTCCAAGAAACCTTCCAGAACCTTCCGGAACATTCCGAAACCTTCTAGAATCTTCATATAAATACTCCGGAACATTTCCTAACTCAAAAAATGATCCCCAATATATGAACCTTGTTCTCCGGACCATTCCGGATCTCCTCGTGATGTCCCGAATCCAATCCGAGACTCCGAACAACATTCGGTCTCCAACGCACATTCCATATCTACTTAAAACAACTTTGAACCTTAAGTGTGTCACCCTACGGTTCGTGAATATGTAGACATGACAGAGACACATCTCCTATCAATAACCATCAGCGGGACCTGGAGATCCATAATGGCTCCCACATACTCAACGATGACTTCGTGATCGATTGAACCAATTACATACGAAAACCAATTCCCTTTGTCACGTGATACTATACTTATCCGAGGTTTGATCGTCGGTATCTCCGTACCTAGTTCTACCTCGTTACTGATAAGTACTCTTTACTCGTTCTGTGTCATGTCATCCCTTGTGATCTAGTCACATGCTTGCAAGCTAACTAGATGACATTCCACCGAGAGGGCCCAGAGCATATATATCCGTCATATGGATGGACAAATCCCAATCTTGGTCCATGCGCTTCAACACATACTTTTAGAATACCCAATGACACCTTTATGACCACCCAGTTACGAAGCGGTGTTTGATGTCATCAAAGTACCCATCCGGTGATGGTGATTAACACAACCTCATGGTCGAAGGATTAGGTTACTATGCATTTTAAAAACTTACAGCAATATGAACTTAATGACTTGATCTTATGCTATGCTTACTATGGGTGTATGTCCATCACATCATTCTCCTAATGATATAACCTTGTTATTAATCACATCCTTATCTCCATGATCAGGAAACCATGATCATCAATCAATCAACAAGCTAGTTCAACAAGAGGCTTACTAGGGACTCTTACATGTTTACAAAACACACATGTATTAGTGTTTCCTAATAATACAATTATAGCATGGGATGTAAACATTCATCATAAACACAAAGATATAATAATAATCACTTTTATTATTGCCTCTTGGGCATATCTCCAACACAAATTACAGTGGGGCAATTGACAAACACCAAGAAAGCAATACATACATATACTAATCAGCTTGACTCCTCTGAGACTTGATTGGGCATTACAACATAATACATAGACCGCCATCCAACTGCATCTATGACTAATAATCTACCTTCAGGTTATCATCCGAACCCCCTCCAGTATTAAGTTGCAAGCAACAGAATATTGCTTTACGAACTACATGTAAAGTAAACAATACAATTGTTCTATGAACAAAGGATCGTTGTTTTCTCCCTAGTAGAAATAGCACATCTAGTACCTTAGAGATTTCTGTCACTTCCCCAGATTACCAGAGGCATGAACCCACTATCGAGCATAAATACTAACTCTTGGAGTTGCTAGCATCTACTTGGCCAAGATAGCTACTAACAACGGAAAGCATGCAAAATCTCAAATAACAAAGACATGATAGAATCAATAATCAATCTGAAATAGCATCTCAATATCCATCGGATCCCCGCAAACACAACATGTATGGATTACAAATAGATGATCTTGATCATGAACGGAGCTCACAAGATCTAAACATGAAAGCACAAAGGAGGAGAAAGCAGCCATCTAGCTACTACATGGATCCGTAGTCCAAGGATGAACTACTCACGCATCACACCGGAGGCTTGCATGGTGATGAAGAAGGCATCCAGGGTGAATTCCCCTCTTTGGCAGGGTGCCGGGAAGAGCTTCAGATCTCCCCCGATCTAGGGACAGAGACGACGGCGGCTACAGACTCTTTCGTGGATTTTTGATTGGCTACTTAGGGTTTTCGTCCCGAGGGCAACTTATAGGCGGAAGGAGAGGCTGAGGGGGTGCTGGGGTCGGCCAGACCACCCCCTGGCGCGGGCCAAGCCTGGCCGCGCGGCCAGGTGGTGTGGCTGGCCCCTGGCCCCTCTCCGTCTCGTATTCTGGCACCTGATCCCTTCCGGAAAAAAAGGCACTTTGGCTTTTGTCCCGTCCAATTCCGAGAATATTCATTTTCTGACTTTCCTGGAACCAAAAACAGCAGAAAACAGGCAGCTGGCACTATGGCTCTTGTTAATAGTTAGTCCAAGAAATCATAATAAAAGTACTCCAAAGTTGGAACAAAACACAAGAAAGTGGATAAAACTAAGCATGGAACATCAAAAATTATAGATACATTTGCAATGTATCAACATCCCCAAGCTTAACTCCTGCTCGTCCTCGAGTAGGTAAGTGATAAAAAGAAAGAATTTTTGAGGTGACATGCACCATCAAAGACTTGATCAAAGTATTTGCAAAACATTCAAAGCTGGGATCATAGTACTTCAATCATAACATGAAAGACAAAGTTCTAGCAATAAGCAAAGAAACTATGATGCAACATGAAAAGGCACAAACAAAAGATTCATGAATAACAATGCTTTGCAAGACATTTATTTGTTTCACATAAAGAAAACATAGCATAAAAGTATTCAGCTTGTCCCTCAATAGAGTAGCAAATAAAAATGCATAGGACACCTTCAAAGTTCATAAGAGTGACTAGATACAATAGTTTCAAACAAGCAATAACAAGTTATGCATCAATAAACTAGTCTTGGGACAATGCACATAGAACTAAGAATGGCCACTATGCTCTCAAAGTGGGTGCATAAAGATAGAAGGTGGAGACTCAATATAATGGTGGAAGAAAGGCCTTTTGTAAAAGGAAGTAGGGATTCAAGTCTCATAAAGAGCTTCCAAAAATTATGGTACTTATAGCTTTCAGCTCTCATTGCCCCTATCATAAGCATCTTGAAGGTGATTAAGGTTAAAGTGACACAACTAAGAGGATATGCTTGACAAGTTATAAACCGAAATCTCATGCCCCTTACTTACGAAGACCGATCCTCATGCTACTCAACTTCAGTCACGAGTAAGCTCTTGTCATTGTAAGTATATGTGTATCATTAAGAACCGCCAACGGGGTACCCCTTGCACATGATACGGGAGCTTTCCCGTAATCAAAATGACAAGGCAAGCAGACAATGAGCATCTCAGCGATCTTTTTATTTTCTATTTGCATAGGTTTTTATTGAGGATGCTTCATAGAGTGCTCATTATGGTGATGCTGCAAGTTTCCACCATGATTAGGCATGGCTTAGGCTAGCGGCCCAGGCGTTTCTCTAACACACAGACAAACTCCATGATCTTACAAGTTCCACTTTTATTTCACACCGCCGGGGTCCATAAGAAAAAGAACATAATATCAACGGGGTACAAAGTACAAGTGCAATGTTGAAAGCATTCCCCATGAAACATGGTTCTGCTAATTTCAACTTATAAAGCGCAAGCATATACGCAACAAAGAAGGACCCAATGGTTCAAGTTTATTAGAGGCAATAAACTAAAGTGTGCCATCAAGTTCGTGAGAGCTTTAATCACTAGTTTTCTCATAACAAGTGGAAGGTAAACAAAAGCCTGAATATACTTGGAATAGCATAAGCTAAAAGGTAGGTATGGTGGACCCTTTGGAATAACTTAGTTTAGGGAGTTGGATGCATGAGTGGAACTCATACTTGTTGTGGAGGCTACTAAAAAGACTGGGAGCGACAAACTAAGAGAGCAATAATGGCCATAATCATGCAGAGCGACAAAACATCATTGATCAAAGCATAAAGTGATACTACGAGTTGAAAAATAAAGGATCATAAAGGCTATGGTGACTTGAGATAGTCATAACATGGTGTGAGCATGTGCCAAGTCAACCCAAATAAAGCATCAAAGGAGAATACCACTATACTATGCTTTATTATGCTAAAACAACGCATGATTCATCCAAGGCACATTAAGCAATCTCAATTGTTTATAACAAGTCATGCTACAGAAAAGAATACTAAGCATAAAGCCAAAACAATATCAAGCATGGCATGACAAAGCATAGGCCACAGTCAAAACGAGCTCTTTTTACCACATAAGCATGAGCTTTCCTACTCTTTTCCAAACCAAACCAAACCAAACTAATTGCAAACCAATGTATGAAAGAGGGGGTCCAACCAACTTATTAAGAAAACTAAGCAAACCAAGCAAACTAAAAACCAAAACAAAAACGAAAAAGAAGACGCTCCAAGAAAAACACAATTGTGCATGAAACAATAAAAATGAAGCGTTTGGAAGAAACCTGGGATTTTTATTGATGAGGAAGGGGGATGCCTTGGGCATCCCCAAGCTTTGACGCTTGTACTTCTTGGATATTTCTTGGGGTGACACGCATGGCATCCCCAAGCTTGAGCTTTAGTCCATCCTTCATATCATTACTCATTCCATCCATACATCTAAAAAATTTCCTTCATACAAAACTTCACACAATCTCATTAGCAACATTAGTGCACTTAAGATAAATAAGTCTTAAGATTCAGTTCTAAAACCAAATAAACTTCCATTAGAACACTAGCTACTGTAGCACTTTCCTCAAAAAGCTCAATTCTCCAAAAGAACTCAAGAAGGAACTAACAAGAAGCAAATGCAGAAAATGGCAGAAATCTGTCAAAACAGACCAGCAGGTAAAGACGAATTTTTTCGAAGACCTTATGTTGCTCAAATCAAAAAGTGTTGAACTAAATAAAGTTATATAACAACCTGGGTCAGAAGCACAAAACATTACAGCTCAATCCGACGTACAGAGCTCTCTCAGGAAATTTTACGGTGAAGCGCAGAAATCTGTTTCGGGACAGCAACTTTCCCAATCATTACTTCACTCTCATTAGAGGTTACTCTTGGCACAAAAAGCAAATAAAAAGGATAAGGAGAGGTTATTACAGAGGTAATAACTTCCAAGACTCAACTAAAACTCTTGGGTTATCTCCCAACAAGTACTTTTCTTTAACGCCTTTAAGTTAGGCATAAGAACGAAACAAAGAATCAAGTGTTCTCAAATGAAGAAGCATTAAGACCAAAATTTGTTTTTATAGGAGAAGCAAAAGAAATCTTTTCTCTCTTTTTAGGGAAGTGTTCTATACCTTTCTTGAGTGGGAGTTGATATTTAATGGTGCCTTCTTTCATATCAATGATGGCACCAACAGTTCTAAGAAAAGGTCTTCCCAAAGTAATAGGACAAGAAGCATTGTATTAAACATCCAAAACATAGAAATCAACGGGGACATAGGAATCATTAACCATAATAAGAACATCATTAAGACTCCCCATGAGTTTCTTTTTAGCATTAGCATCAAGTGGGACATTCAAATAACAATCTTCAAGAGGAGGCAAATCAAGCATATCATAAATCCTTCTAGGCATAATAGAAACACTACTATCAAGATCACACAAAGCTTTGAAATCAAAGTCATTCACTTTCATATTAATGATGGGTTCCCAACCATCTTCTTGCTTTATAGGAATAGAAGCTTTATGTTTCATCTTTTCTTCTTTAATCTTTATGAGAGCATCAGTAATGTGTTTTGTAAAAGCCATGTTCATACCACTAGCATTAGGACTTTTAGCAAGCTTTTGTAGGAACTTAATAACTTCAGAGATGTTGCAACCATCAAGATCAAAATCAACTTTATCATCTAAAGTAGTAGAACTATTACTCGCCTCAACACTAGTGATGGTGATAGTAGAAACACTAATGTTTCTAGCAATTTCATCTTCTCTTTCCCACTTAGCATGTAATTCAGCCAATAGTCTAACATTTTCATCAATTCTTACTTGTATGGCATTAGTAGCTGCAGATTATCATTTATTTCAGGTTTAGCAGCCATTTTATTCAAAGAAGATTGAGCTTCAGCCAAAGATGCTATATTTCTTTCAGCATTAGAGAGTTTTTCCTCAATAGTTTTATTGAAAGCAGTTTGTTTACTAATAAACTCTTTAAGCATAACTTCAAGTTCAGAGGGAGCACTCTTATTACTGTAAGAATTTCCATAAGCATTACCATTGTTGGGAGGATAAGGCTTATAATTGTTGTTACCAAAATTGTTCCTATAAGCATTATTACCATAAGCATTGTTGCCAAAGTTGTTATTTCTTATGAAGTTCACATCAACTTGCTCTTCTTGAGCAACCAAAGAGGCTAAAGGAACATTATTTGGATCAATATGGGCTTTCCCATTAACAAGCATAGACATAATAATATCAATCTTATCACTCAAGGTGGAGGTTTCCTCAACAGAATTTACCTTCTTACCTTGTGGAGCTCTCTCAGTATGCCATTCAGAATAGTTAACCATCATATTATCCAAAAGTTTTGTTGCAGCACCCAAAGTGATGGTCATAAAGGTACCTCTAGCAGCTGAATCCAATAGGTTCCTTGAAGAATAGTTCAATCCTGCATAAAAAGTTGGGATGATCATCCAACCAGTCAGTCCATGAGTGGGACAATTCTTTACCAAAGATTTCATTATTTCCCAAGCTTGAGCAACATGCTCATTATCAAGTTGTTTAAACTTCATTATTTCACTTAGCAGGAGCATAGTATTTCCAATAAAAGCATTTTTGCACTTAGTCCAAGAATCAATACTATTCCTAGTTAACGAATTCAACCACTCTTTAGCTTTTCCTCTCAAAGAGAAAGGAAATAATTTCCGCTTAATAATATCACCATCTATATCCCTATGCTTTTGCATCTCACAAAGTTCAACAAAGTTATTTAGATGGGAAGCAGCATCGGAAAATTGTTCTCTCATAACAAGATTGAGTAAAGCAGGTTTTATCTCAAAGAAAGTATTTTCAGCCACAGGTGGAGCAATAGGTGTGCTCATAAAATCATTGTTGTTGGTGCTAGTGAAGTCACACAACTTAGTGTTCTCAAGAGTAGTCATTTTTTTGGGTTTTCAAATAAGAAAGCAAACTAGTAAAACTAATTTTTTTGTGTTTTTTTGAATAACAAAACAAGAAAACAAAGAAAAAAGAAACTTAGCAAAACAAAAACAACAAAGTAAAGAGATTGGTTATGAGGGACTCCCCTTGTGAAGATGTCCTTGACTCCCCGGCAACGGCGCCAGAAAAAGTCTTGATGCACTCGACGATCGACGTAGAGCTCGTTGGGAACCCCAAGAGGAAGGTATGATGAGCACAGCAGAAAGTTTCCCTCAATTATGAAACCAAGGTTTAATCGAACCAGTAGGAGCAAGGAAACACCCCAAAGGTGTTGCTAGCTGAGCTTTGGCAGGGCGCACTACCGGTGCTAGTAGCAACGTGGAGACCTGCACAACACAACCACAGAACTTTGTCCCCAACTTGCGATGAGGTTGTCAATCTCACCGTGTTTTGCAGAAAACAAAGGATTAAACATATCGAATGGAAAGAAGTAAAGGTTTGCAGAAAGTAAACACAAAGCAGTAAACAGTTGTAGATAGTATGTAAAGTAAAAGGACCGGGATCCATAGTTCACTAGAGGTGGCTCTCCTTAGATAGATAACATGCTGGGTGAACAAATTACAGCGGGGCAATTGACAAACACCGAGAAAGCAATACATGCATATACTAATCATCTTGACTCCTCTGAGACTTGATTGGGCATTACAACATAATACATAGACAGCCATCCAACTGCATCTATGACTAATAATCTACCTTCAGGTTATCATCCGAACCCCCTCCAGTATTAAGTTGCAAGCAACAGATTATTGCTTTACGAACTGCGTGTAAAGTAAACAATACAATTGTTCTATGAACAAAGGATCGTTGTTTTCTCCCTAGTAGCAACAACACATCTAGTACCTTAGAGATTTCTGTCACTTCCCCAGATTACCAGAGGCATGAACCCACTATCGAGCATAAATTCTAACTCTTGGAGTTGCTAGCATCTACTTGGCCAAGATAGCTACTAACAACGGAAAGCATGCAAGATCTCAAATAACAAAGAGATGATAGAATCAATAATCAATCTAAAATAGCATCTCAATATCCATCGAATCCCCGCAAACACAACATGTATGGATTACAAATAGATGATCTTGATCATGAACGGAGCTCACAAGATCTAAACATGAAAGCACAAAGGAGGAGAAACCAGCCATCTAGCTACTACATGGATCCGTAGTCCAAGGATGAACTACTCACGCATCACACCGGAGGCTTGCATGGTGATGAAGAAGGCCTCCAGGGTGAATTCCCCTCTCCGGCAGGGTGCCGGAGTTTCAGATCCCCCCCCCCCCGATCTAGGGACAGAGACGACGGCGGCTACAGACTCTTTCATGGATTTTTGATCGGCTACTTAGGGTTTTTGTCCCGAGGGCAACTTATAGGCGGAAGGAGAGGCCGAGGGGGTGCTGGGGTCGGCCAGACCACCCCCTGGCGCGGGCCAAGCCTAGCCGCGCGGCCAGGTGGTGTGGCCGGCCCCTGGCCCCTCTCCGTCTCGTATTCTGGCACTTGATCCCTTCCGGAAAAATAGGCACTTTGGCTTTTGTCCCGTCCAATTCCGAGAATATTCATTTTCTGACTTTCCTGGAACCAAAAACAGCAGAAAACAGGCAGCTGGCACTGTGGCTCTTGTTAATAGGTTAGTCCAAGAAATCATAATAAAAGTAATCCAAAGTTGGAACAAAACACAAGAAAGTGGATAAAACTAAGCATGGAACATCAAAAATTATAGATACATTTGCAATGTATCAATGCTGTGTGGTACTCCGAAGCAGTAGACGATGGACTCGAAGAACTTGACTGCATTGTATCCTGACTGATTGGTCACTAGCATGGCCTCTATCCACTTGGTGAATTTGTCGACTGCGACCAGGAGATAGACGTAGCCTCCTCATGAGGACTTTGGGAGCTTGCCGACCATGTCGAGTCCCCATTGCACGAAGGGCCAGGCCAATGGAATTGGCTGGAGTTTTGCACCAGGTGTGTGTGGCTTGTCCATGAATCGCTGGCACGCGTTGCATTTTTGGACGATGTCCTTGGCGTCGCACATGGCCGTAGGCCGGTAGAATCCAGCTCGTAGACCTTTGGCGACGAGGGTGCGACTGTCGGCATGGTGCCCGCAGGTCCCCTCATGGATGTCGAGGAGAACAACTCTTCCATCGGCCGTGGAGACGCACCGTTGGAGTACTCCTGTGATGTTGCGCTTGTATAGTTCGCCGTTGATAACAGCGAATGCCTTGGATCGCCGTGCAATGTGTCGTGCGTTAGTCGGATCGTTCGTTAGCCTCTTGCTGAGAAGGTACGTGATGTACGGTTGAGTCCAGGATGGCTCGATCATCATGACGCTCATTGGCCCTTCGAGTCCTGTATCTAGCTCCAAGTCGTCGAGTGTCATTGGCTCATTGGGCGGCGTAGCCCCCGAGTCCGTTGATGCGCTTGTTTTCTTCTCTATGGCCTTTGGCTTGATGGAACGTTTGCAGATGCGCTCGAGAAATACCCCAGGTGGTATGGGGGCGCAGGTAGAGCCTATGTTGGCGAGTGTGTCCGCCTCTTCATTGCTTTCGCGACCTATGTGCTACAGCTCGCAACCGTCGAAGTCCCCTTCGAGTGTGTCGTAGAGGTCGCGGTAGGGGATCATGTTGTCGTTCAGTGTGTCGCACTCGTGCATTGTCTAGTTGACGACCAGCTTGGAGTCGCCATATATTATGAGCCTCTTGGCGCCATAGGCTTTTGCCATCCTCATCCCGTGCAGTAGGGCCTCGTATTCAGCTTCATTGTTGGAGGCGGTGAACTGCATTCGCAGGATATATTTCAGCTTGTCTCCCTAGGGCGATGTTAGTATGACACCTGCGCCGGCCCCGTCCTTTCGCTTGGAACCGTCGAAGTGCATTGTCCAGAGGTAGGACATCTGGTTTTTCAGGGAGCTGGTTCTCCATCCAGTGTACGAGGAAGTCAGGGAGAACTTGCGACTTGATTGCATCGTGTTTTTCATATGTAATGTCTCGTGGGGACATTTCTATTCCCCAAAGCGCGACTCGTCCGGTGGCGTCGGGATTGTTGAGGATGTGCCCAAGCGGGGCGTCGTTGACTACCATGATTGGGTGTTCCTGGAAGTAGTGGCGCAGTCGTCGGGTCGTCATGAAGACGCCGTACGCTAGTTTCTGGTAGTGCGGGTGCAGCTGTTTTGTTGGCGTAAGTACCTCGCTGAGGTAGTAGACTGGGCGCTGTACTCCGTGGACCTTGTTTTCCTCGGCTCGTTCTACCACGAGCACCATGCTGACCACCTAGTTGGTGGCGGAGATGTATAGCAACAGTGGTTCCCTTTCGCGTGGGATCACCAGTACTGGCGAGGTGGATAGTAGGTCCTTGAGGTCTTCGAATACTTCATGTGCCTCGTTGGTCCACTTGAATTTGTCTGCTTTGTGGAGAAGTTGGTAGAAGGGCAGTGTCTTTTTGCCCATTCGACTGAGCGCCGCGATTCGTCCAGCCAGCTGCTGGACGCCTCTTATGTTCTTCGGCTTCTCCATGGCCAGTATGGCTTTTATTTTCTTCAGGTTCGCCTCGATCCCTCTTGCGGAGATAAGATACCCGAGTAGTTGCCCAGATGGTACGCCGAAGGCGCATTTGTCCGGATTGAGCTTGATCCTGTAGTGGTCAAGGTTGGCGAAGGTTTCACGCAAGTCGTCGATTAGTGCAGCTTCCTCTTTGGTCTTGATTACGATGTTGTCTACATAGACTTGAATGTTGCGACCAAGTTGGTTTTTGAGGCAAGCCTGCATGCACCGCTGGTAGGTGGCTCCTGCGTTCTTTAGCCCGAAGGGCATTGTGTTGTAGCAGAACACACCAAAAGGCGTTGTAAACGCCATTTTTTATTGATCTTCCTCCTTCATTCGAATCTAGTTGTAGCCTGAGTAGGCGTCGAGGAAGCAGAGGCACTCACATCCCGTGGTGGAGTCGATGATCTAATTGATTCGCGGTAGTGGGAAGTGGTCCTTCGGGCAGTGCTTGTTCAAAGAGGTGAATTCCACGCACATTCGCACGATATCCGTGTCCTTTTTTGGTACTAGCACTGTGTTGGCGAGCCAAGTGCTTTCCTTGATATTGCGTATGAATTTGGAGTCGAGGAGTCTGTTGATCTCCATTCCGACTGCCTTTGCTCTTAGTTCAGACAGTCGCCGAATTGTTTGTTTTACTGGCCTTGCGTCTGGGTTGACATTGAGTGCGTGTTCGGCGAATTCCCTGGGAACTCCTGGCATGTCTGCTGGACACTAGGCGAAGATTTCCCAGTGCTCACGGATGAATTCGATGAGCGCGAGTTCCTATGCGGGACTCAAGTTGTTGGCGATGAGGGCCGTTTTGGCGGAATCCGAGGGGTGGACCTGAACTTTCTTCGTGTGCACCAATGAGTCGAAGGACAGGTCGGGTGAGCTTGGCCGACTTAGGGGAGGCAGACTGTTGTCTGTCGACTCCTTCAATCTTGCGAGTTCCTCCTGCATGCCGAAGGACTGGGAGATTCTGTTGAATTCCCTGTCGCAACTATCGGACCTCTCGAAGCTCCCGTTGATTATGATGACGCCATTAGGGCCTGGCATTTTCATGTGCAGATAGGCATAGTGCGGCACTGCCATGAACCTAGTGAACGCGACACGTCTGAGGATGCAGTGGTACTGTGAGGGCCAGTCGACGACTTCGAAGTCGATGCGCTCGCACCGAAAGTTTTTTGGTGTGCTGAAGATGACGTCGAGGTTGATTTTGCCAAGGGGATATACGCCCTTGCCTGGGATGATGTCGTGGAATGTTGTGTATGAGGCCTCTAGGCAGGTCAGAGGGATCCTCATTGCTCGCAAGGTACTCACAAACATAAGGTTAATGCCCCTTCCGCCGTCCATGAAGAAGCGACTCATGTCGAAGCCTCCAATTTGTGCCTCGAGGACGAGGGGACAATGGCCTAGACGAGGTACTTGGTGCGGGTGGTCGCGCTTGTCAAAGGTAATGCAGGAGTCGCTTCCACTTAGGTACTCAGAGGTGGATGGTGATGAGTTTGTCGCCAAGTTGACTTGGCGAGTGATGGCCTTCTACACCCGATTCGAGGGGCGTCCCTTTTGGATCATCATGGTACCCATGGCCCGTGGGTATGGTTTCGCCTCCGTGGTGCTAGTCCAGCGCAGCTACATTTGGGGGTGGTCCAGGTGGTGGTGGCGGAGCTCCATGTGCCACAGATCCTGGGGCGGCTCCGTAGCCCCTGTTTACACATCGCGATTCATCCGAGCTAGACCCTCGTGAAGCTTCAGGAACTCGCGGCAGTCCTTGAGGAGGTGGCTAGACTTCTTTTCGCCATCGTGCTTGTCGATGTAAAAGTGCACGGTGCATGGCCCGGAAAACTTATCTTCGATGGATGTTGCGGGTGCCTCATCGCGAGTGCGGTGCTACCATATTTGCGTGGTTTTCCCAGAGTCACGGTATCCACTGCTGCGGTAGCCGCTGTTGCGGTTGTCGTCATGTCTTTCGGCGTAGCCGGCTGCGACCATGTTGACGTCGTCGCGGTCATCGTAGATGCGCATACGACGTTTGCTTTGGCGGTCGCGTCTGCGTTCAAGTTCTGCTTCGTCATCAGAATGAACGCGATTCTTCACCGAATCCTCTCCATCTGCCCATTGATTCGCGATTTCCATCAGGTGGTCGATGGTTTTGGGCTTCGAGCGGCCCAGCTCCTCCCTGAGCTCTATGCAGCGTACACCGCCGTTGAATGCATCAATCGCGTGATCCTCCGAGATGTTTTCTGCGGAGTTCTTGATGATGGACCACCTCTGGATGTATGAGCATAGTGACTCGCCCGATCTTTGCTGGCAGCATCTCAGCTCTTCGATTGATGCGAGCCTTTTGTAGGTGCCCTTGAAGTTGCGCACAAAGCTATAGACCAGCTTTTCCCAACTGCGAATGGATCCGCATGGGAGGTTATTGAGCCATGCTTGGGCGGCGCCCTGCAGCTGTAGCTGCAGGAATTGCATAGCCGTGCTTCGACTCCCGTCGTGGAGCCTAACAGAGGAGATGTGGTCTTCTAGCCAGATTTTCGGGTCTTGCAGACCGTCGAACTTCGGGTTTTCTGATGGGATCTTAAACCCCTTGGGCATTCGCTTTTGCCTGATGGCCCTGCTGAAGCATCTAGCGCCACAGAGCTCCACATCTTCGTCTTCTGAGTCGGTCGACCGAGCGTGTCGCGCCCTTGATTTGTCGATTTTGTGCTGCGTGATGTCATCACGCGCGTCGTAGTCGTGGTTGTGTCGCCGTGAGCGGCAGCGTCGAGACAGGTCATGACTATCGTCGCTGGATGAGGGTGAGGAGTAGCATTTCGCCAGGGCCTTGCCTTTCTTCGGCTCTGGCGCTGGTTCTTTGTCGAGAGCAGCCTCGACTAATCCCAAGCCTGCGATTGTAGATTGGTGCATGGCAGCTCGGGGATCTCCAGCTGGCGGCTAATTGTTGAGCAGGTACATGGTGGCCGCTGTCACTGTTGCCTACGGCGTCTTTGGGACCACGTTGCCCCGGGTGTCGACTGTCATAGAGCTGAAGTCGAGGACTTTTGCAGCTTCTGTGCGCTCCTGCTCGGTGAGGTGGGCCATTCGAGATCGTCTCTTGTTGGCCACGTATTTGTTGCCCTTGGAGGAGGATCCTCCGTGGGAGGAGAGTCCGGCCCGTCGAAGGCTTGACTCATCTGCCGCCTTTTTACGTGCTTTGAGTTGCGCGATCGTTTGCAGCTGGCATCTGTATTCTTCCTTAAATAGCCAATGGTAGCCCATTAGCATCTCTTGCGATGTTCCTAGAGGCAGGGGATTGCCCCGCAAAGCTTCTCGGCAATGGGCCCACTCGAGATCATTGAGCCTGATCACGACACGCTCGCCGGTGTGCTCGTTTACCATGGTGGGAGGTTCGACTGCTCCTCCGTTGTTGACGGGGGCGCCGTTGGTAGGGCCGCCATTGGGTGGTCCGCCATTGGGTATGCCGCCGTTTGGCGGGTTGGCTTCATGGCCACCATTTCCTGTGTTGTCACGATTGGTGGAGGAGTCGCCTGTGTTGACGACGACGCACATGAAGTGGTTGGGGAAGCTGCTACTCTCACAACTTTTAGACCCGAAGCCGTAGACTCCATCTTTAGTTGCCAGATCGCCCAGATCGGATTCGCGACTGCTGTCGCTGACCGTATTCTCAACTGTTGTCGGGGTATTGAGCTCGCTGAGGGTGCCGATCGGCGGAGGGAACCATGATGCTGGAGCAATCGATGGTGTCATCGGCTGGTCAGGCATGCGAAGCGTGCCCGTCTGACCAACTTGGAAGCGGAAGCTCCCGATCGTCAGGCTGATTCCATCGCCTACGGACTCAAAGGACGGGCGAGTGGCCGGCGTGTGGACGGTGAAGTCGAACGCACCGAAGAGTTGGCGAATCTCCGCTGTTGCGGAGTTGTAGATCGCAGTTGATGGGGCCAAAGAAGCCGCAACATCAGCACTCCCAATTCCCACAGACGGCGCCAATTGACGAGGGTTTAACTCATCAATGCCCAATGTTATGGACTTGGGTTTTGGAGAAGGAGGGAGCGCTGGAGACATCTATCGGCTAGCAAACAAGCACACAGGGGACTCGAAGATTTACCCAGGTTCAGGCCTCGCAGAGGTCCCTACTCCTGCTTGTCTGCTCATGGAATTATTGAAGGAATCGAGGATTACAGTGGTGCGCAGATGCAATCTGGCGAGGATTGTGGAAACTAGGGTTGCGTGTGTCCTCCTCGCCGCCCCCTCCTCCTAGCCTTTATATAGATAGGCTAGGTCTCGGGTAGCAGGTCGAGTGGGGTTTTCCCCTTTGAACTTTCTATCTTTAGCTTCTTCTTGCTCTTCAAGCAATCGAGAGTCCGTAGGTTACTCGAGTTCTCTGTTTGGGCCTTGGCGACACCGTGAGCTCCCGCTGTATTCAGGCCGTATATACCAAGATCGAGTACCTGTAGGGTATACCCATGTCAATGTGATTCATGTTAGCAGGCTAAGAGTCATCAGCTTCCCTATCCTATGTGCACTAGTGTTTCTACAGCACCTCTTCAATTAGTTTTCTCCGATGTATGGGGTCCTGCTCCCACTTCTGTTGGACATCATGATCACTATGTAAGCTTTATTGATGACCATAGCAAGTTTACCTGGATTTATTTGCTTAAGAAAAAGTTTGATACCTTCACTGCCTTTGTAAACTTTCAAAAGCTTGTTGAGCGTATAAGAAATTTTTTACCATTCAATCTTATTGAGGAGGAGAGTATGTCAAATTAAACGCCTTCTTTCAAACACAAGGTATCTCCCATCATGTTTCTTGTCCTCATGCACATCAGCAAAACGGCTCTGCTAAGAGAAAGCATCGCCATATCGTTGAAGTAGGCCTAGTTCTTCTAGCAAACGCCCACATGCCCCTAAAATTCTGGGACGAAGCATTCGTCACGGCCACATATCTTATTAATATGCTCTCAAGCAAAGTCATTAGTAACGACACACCTGTGCATCGCCTTTTAGGCACTCGGCCTGACTATAATTCCCTTCGAGTTTTTGGATGTGCTTGTTGGTCCAATCTTCGACCTTACAACAAACGTAAGCTCGCTTTCCGCTCTAGACAATGTGTCTTTCTGGGGTACAGTCCTCGGCACAAGGGGGTTAAATGCCTAGAAGTCTCTACTGGCCGAATATATATATCTCGTGATGTTGTTTTTGATGAAGGTGTTAAATCCCTTCACCCAAACGCTGGTGCTTTGCTTAGACAGGACATCCTCTTACTTGAACCATCCCTAAGAAACTCTGAACATGGGAACGAACTAGTTGATGATTTAATCATGGAAAATACTCATACTACTAATCATGCATGTAGACCTGTTTCCGTTGCTCTACAGGACACAACACATCGAATGGTGCAACCTGGTGAAAATTTGAGCCAAAGTGGTGCTTCCTTTACTGAAAACAGTTCACATGAAATTACAGAGGAAGATGACAGCGATTCTGCAAACAATGATGATTTTCTGGGCGCTTCATCCCTGGGATCAGCCATGCAAACTGCGTCCAATCAGTCACCCGCCAGTACAGCTGCTTCTTCGCTTCGCCTGGCCGGTCGCCCACTTCGCGACGCAACGTACGCGACGCAACGCAATGTATGTCTGGCCGGTCACCCACTTCGCCTGGCAACGCATGCATGCAGTCCCCTAAAAAGTACACAGATGGTACTGTTAGATGGTGCCTCTCAGCAAACAAAGATGAACCAGATGATCTGCAAGCTGCTCTAGCAAATACAAAGTGGAGAGAGGCAATGAACGAAGAATACGACGCCCTTATGAAGAACAAAACTTGGAGATTGGTACCATATAAGCACGGAACAAATATTATTGATTGCCGGTGGATTTACAAAATCAAGAGAAGAGCTGATGGTTCAGTTGATAGATATAAGGCTCGATTGGTTGCCAAAGGATTTAAGCAGCGATATGGTATAGACTATGAGGATACTTTCAGTCCCGTGGTTAAAATTGCTACAGTTCGGCTTGTTCTAGCAATTTATGTTTCAAGAGGATGGAGTTTGCGACAATTGGATGTAAAGAATGTGTTCTTATATGGTGTTCTGAAAGAAGAGGTCTACTTGAGACAACCACCAGGGTACGAGGACAAAAAAAGGCCAAACTATGTTTGTAAACTTGACAAGGCACTGTATGGTTGAAGCAAACATCACGAGCATGGTACTCCCGTTTGAGTTCTCAGCTAATACAATTTGGTTTCGTTGCTTCAAAATCTGATACATCATTATTCATCTATCGTATCTTTATGCTTATTTATGTGGATGATAACATAGTTGCTAGCTCCTCAAAAGATGCAACAGAGGCTTTGTTGAAGGATTTGAGTAAGAAATTTGCTTTGAAGGACCTTGGTGATCTTCACTTTTTTCTAGAAATTGAAGTTAACAAAGTTAATGATGGGTTAGTATTGAGTCAAGCAAAGTATGCTCAAGATATTCTTGCATGAGTTGGTATGGTAAATTGCAAGGGCTCCATTACACCAATGTCCTGTTCAGAAACGATCACAGCAAATGAAGGAGAATTGTTGGGTTCCAAGGATAGCACCAAATACAGAAGTATGGTAGATGCATTATAGTATCTCACTCTCACAAAACCTGATATTTCTTATGCAGTCAATAAAGTATGTCAGTATTTACATGCTCCCACTACTCTGCATTGTACTGAAGCCAAACGTATCCTGAGATATGTTAAGCATATAGTTGGCATTGGACTGACATTTATGAAGTCAAATTCTACACTAGTTAGTGCCTTTTCAGATGCTGATTGGGTAGGTTGTATAGATGATCATCGATCATCTGGAGGTTTTGCTATCTTCTTTGGACCAAACTTGATTTCTTGGAGTGCAAAGAAGCAAGCTACAGTATCTAGGTCCAGCACTGAGGCAGAGTATAAATATGTGGCTAATGCCACTTCTGAAATAATATGGATACAATCATTGCTTGAAGAACTTGGAGTCACACTGAATAAAACACCATGTTTGTGGTGTGATAATATGGGAGCAATGTATCTTTCAGCAAATCCTGTGTTTCATGCACGAGCCAAACATATCGAGATAGACTTTCATTTTGTGTGAGAGAGAGTGCTTAATAAGCAGTTGGAGATTATATTTGTTCCTTCAAAAGATCAAGTAGTTGATGGTTTTATAAAACCCTTTCCTCATCGGATCTTCGAAGAGTTTAAGCATAATCTCAACTTAAGCAAATTGTGATTAAGGGAGGGTGTTAACATAGTATAGAATACGAGTTGTATACTAAGGACTTGTAGTTTGTATCCACCTTGTAATACTTGCACGATCGTACGCATATAAATAAAGGCATCGAGGGCCTCGGTAGTTATCCGAGTAGACCCGTAGTTTTGACAATTACTACTGGTAATGGCGGCGTGTGGCGTTTGGTGGGTAGATGGAAGCATGCTTGGTCGTGGGAGGACAGGCCTCGACCCATGTCCTGCTTCAAGGAGCTGCTATTTGGGAAGGCTATGGGCAAGTGATTCAAGTGTCTTTCACCGGGAACTGTGTTACTAGCTGCAGGAACTTAGCCAAGTGTCTTCTGTGCAATGAGTTTGTCCACAAAGCAAGTTGGTGCAAGGGGAGTGCATGGTCCGTATGCTTCTTACAAACAAGGGATGTGCTTAGGCAAATTCAGCGTTGCTTCACTTCCCAGACCATGTGCTTCCTACCACCCAATTTAATTTCTCCCATATCAAAAAATAGATCGTCCAAAATTACAAAGCTACCGATGAAAGAATGACATGCTTCTTAGATAAAAAGATTGTGCTTCACATAAAATTCCATGGAACTCAATCTCATGTGCCTATTTTGTCTTGCTCCAGGAAACAAGCAACTCAGGGCATGCACAATGGGATGACATCAGTCTTTCCTTAGAGTAGCCACGTCGAATTTTCGCTTAGTTGGAGGAGAGAGAATTAAGAGATAGAATGGTCTTCTTTTTTTGCGACTAAAGGAGTTTTACTGATCATATAACAGGTTACAATCCTTCTCGAGGATACCAACTAAAAAAGGTGGGGTGTAGTTAATCCATAGACACCTCCTTCTAACTGAACTAGCTTTTGAGCACAAGAATGGGCAGCCTCATTGGCTAGCCGGCTACTATGAACTACATCAAAACTAGTGAAAAACCCACTCAGCTCCTTGATATCTTGGCAGATACTCGTAATAAAAGATCTATTAGTGCCCAAGTCATTGCAGAGGTTCACAACCTCAAGTGTATCTGGCTCAAATATTATCTACTGAAGACCCATATAGCAAGCCGAATGCCGTCGCGGAGAGCTTCGCCCTCCATCAGCAACACACGGGTTGACCACCGCTTTGGGAGTATCTTCGCCAAACATGGCTCCTCTTCCCTTCCCCGCCGGCCGAAAGAGATGGGGAGAGGAGGCCGTGATGTGCAGAGTAGCTGTAGGTCTATGTCGTGGTGTGGCGCTATGCTGGGAAGAGCTCGCCGGACTCCTGGAGCTGGGTTCGGCGACTACTAGTGGTGCTCGCGCTCGCTCCTAAGGGTGGAGCCAGAAGCAGCGGATCACAGCACTACAAGCTACCCTGTCAATAAAGCTTGTGGGCATGTTGGGCTTCTTGCTCTGCAATTGATGCCTCATTCTTCTTCGACCGGTCGTGGTGGCGGGGGTAGAAGAAGAGGTTACAGATTAGAGGTTGTAGCCTAGCGGCGGCGGGGGGGGGGGGGGGGGGGGGGGGGGGAATTTGCCGCAACCGAGAGCTTCACTACTCTCTCCTTTGTAGATCATCACTAGAGGACTGAAGACGACGGCAAGATTCGTCATGTCTGTGCTCCTTCTGGTCGAATGGCGACCCTTCTCTTCAACCCCCAGAGCAGAGGTCTTCGTCGACCCCTCTTGCTAGAGCTCCTACCTTCTCATCGCCAAGTAGTTTGTCCCCAACGATGGCAAGGTGGCCGGCGATTGAGGTCCAACCCCGGTGGAGAGGCCAAGGAGTTGATTGGTCTATAATTTTGAGGTCCTTTGTGAAAAAGTTGAGGTCTTATTTTCAAATTCTAGGTTTGTTAGGACAAGTGTTGCTAGGGGCCTTATCGTAAAATTTTGCCCACCTTTTTTATTTGTTCTAGGCCTCTCGGGCCTTTCCCGTATAAAAAAAACCTCCCTAAAAATAAATCGTCGGAGTAAGCAGCCCGACTGCATGCATATCGTTGGAGTTCAACACCTGTCAACATCTTGGTGCACACGCGTCCCGGTCGTCTTTCCACGCGCAACGTACACGTCTCAGGCCAAAACCCCGTTCATCGTCCCTCACCAGCAAAGCCCGTCACCGCCCAACGGCCAACCCAACCCCGCCGCCTCCCACAGCGCCATTCTGACTCCAACCTCGTCCGCCAGCTAGCATGGACCCCGACGAGGTCGACTCCGCCGGCATACACAGCCACGACCGCCTCACGGGCAACTCCCGGTCTTCAGGCGGCGGCGGCGGCGGCGGTAACGGCAGCTGGGGCTTCCGCCTGCTCCGGCGCGGATGTGACCTGGCCCGGAAGGCCGCCATCGCTGGCGCCGCCGCGACGGCCGCCCCCTTCGTGGCCCCGCCGCTCATCGTCCTCTCCGCCGCCGGCGTGGCGCTGTCCGTCCCCTTCGCCGCCTACCTCGCCAGCCTCGCCACCACCAATTACCTCACGGGCGCGCTCCTCCATTCCTGTTACCCGCCACCGCAGCCGTACCACCACCAACAAGAAGAAGAAGACGACGTGGAGCAAGAGTTCCTCGATGCGTCGGATGCGTACGGCCAAGACGCTCCCGCGTTTGGCCGTTTGGGTACTCAGACAGAGCTGGGCATGGTCGAGGAGGGCGACACTCTGTCGCTACTGCCACGGGATCATGGTGTTTCTGAAGCGCAGGTGCGAGCGTCTGCCGACCAGGCAGGAGGTGAATTTTCTTATGTCCAAGAATCTGGCCTGGAGCCATACGCATCAGACCCTGGCGACGGAACAGAGAAGCACACAGCAATGGACGGAATGGAGCCTACTGGAAAGAAGGTACTACCGGGGGGCACTGGTGTTTCTGCTTCAGACGAGGATAATAATCTGGTTCAAAAAGAGGGGGAAGATCAATTTTCTGTACTGGATTCAGGGCAACAATCATTCCAATTTCCGTCAGACAATTTCGGTTTTTCTGACCCACTCTTTCCGGCACCGGGCAACGATGACAATGTGGTCCAGGAAAAGGGGGAAGGTGGATTTTCTGTACAGAATTCAGACCAACAATCGTTTCAATCAGATAACTGGAATGAAAAAGAAGAACATGGCAAAACTACGGTGGACAACAAGTCTAGCCATGAGACGCTGTCCGAAGGCTTCTATTTTCCTGAACCGCGTGTGCTAGGGTCAGCCGACAAAGACGAGGTCCATGATAAGGGGGGAGATGATTTTTCTGCACAGAGTTTAGGTCAATATTCACTTCTATCAAACACTGAGGATGAAAACGAGCAGGGCATTATAATGGAGGAAAAGAAGTATACGGAGGACATACCACAGCTGGACTTTGTTGTCTCTGAACCACCAGCTCCAGTGCTCCATGGTGAAGATGATGTGGTTCCAACCAATGAGGGATTTGTTGTTGCAGTGAAAGAGGTGTTGGAAGAAGCTAGTAGTAATACTGATCTTGTTTCTGATGTGCAAGTGGAAATTACTCCTATTGCAGCACCTGAAAGTGAGGTGCTGGCCCCGAGTGACCTTGCGGCTCACGAGTCACCGGTGCATCTTGTTACAGGGGAAGTTGTTGATGTGGATGTCGGCATTGCTGCCGATGCGGAACCTGAGAGTGAGGTTCTGCAACCGACTAGTGAGTCACAGCGTGATCCTTCTACCGGGGAAAGTGTTGATGTGCAAGTCGACAGCGTTGGTCCTGCGGCGCCTGGAAGTGAGGTTCTACCACTGAGCAGCCTTGCAGCTTGTGAGTCACACGCAGTTGTGGAAACTGCAGATGTTGGTGAGACTATAGGAATTACTGTGATGGAAGGTACTGTCAGGGGTTTTGGCGATGTCAGCAAAAATGAGGATGCAAAAACTTTGGAGGAAAATAAATCTGACTCTACGGATGAGACAGTGTCGCAAGGCTTCTATTTTCCTCAATCCCATGTTCCATCATCAGTTGACGATGACAATGTGGTCGAGGAAAAGGGAGAAGATGAATTTTCTGCACAAACTTCAGGCCAATATTCACTTTTATCGAACACCAGGGATAAAAAGGAGCAGGGCATAACTGAGGACATGCCACCACGAGACTTTGTTGTCTCTGGATCATCAGTTCCAGTGCTCAGTGGTGAAGATAATGTGGTTGAGAGCAATAAAGAATTTGAAGTTGCTGTACAGGAGGTATCGGAAGGAGCTAATAGTGATACAGATCTTGTTACGGGAGAAGTGGCTGATGTGCAACTGGGGGTTGTTGCTATTGCATCACCTGAAAGTGAGGTGCTGCCCCGGAGTAACCTTGCGGCTTGTGAGTCACCGGTGGATCTTGTTACCGGGGAAGTTGTTGATGTGGATGTCGGCATTGCTGCTGCCGCGGAACCTGAGAGAGAGGTGCTGCAACCGACTAGTGAGTCACGGTGTGATCCTGCTACCGGGGAAAGTGTTGATGTGCAAGCCGACAGGGTTGGTGCTGCGGCGCCTGGAAGTGAGGTGCTGCCACTGAGCAGCCTTGCAGCTTGTGAGTCACAGGTGATTGCGGAAACTGCACATGTTGGTGAGACTACAGGAATTATTGTGATGGAAGATACTGTCAGGGATTTTGGTGATGTCAGCAAAAAAGAGGATGCAAAAACTATGGAGGAAAATAGATCTGAAACTTCGAATGAGACAGTGCCGCAAGTCCTCTATTTTCCTGAATCGTGTGTTCCGTCATCAGTTGACCACGACAATGTGGTCCAGGAAAAGCGAGAAGGTGAATTTTCTGCACAAAATTTAGGACAATATTCACTTTCATCGAACACCGGTGATAAAAAGGAGCAGGGCGTAAGAATGGAGGAAAACAAGTCTATCGAGGACATGTCACTGCGAGACTCTGTTATCTCTGCATCATCAGTTCCAGTGGTCCGTGATGAAGATAATGTGGTTCAGAGCAAGGAAGGATTTGAAGCTGCAGTGCAGGAGGTGATGGAAGAAGCTAATAGTACTACCGATACGGCCGAGGTGGCTGATGGTCAAGTGGAGATTATTGCTATTGCAGCACCTGAAACTGAAAGTGAGGTTCTGCCACCAAATAATGTTGTAGCTCGTGAGTTACCATCGGATCTTACTTCTGCGGCGCGTGGAAGTGAGGTGCTGCACCCGAGTAACCTTGCGACTAGCGAGTCACCGGCAGATCCTGTTACCGGGGAAATTGTTGTTGTGCAAGTCGACATTGTTGCTGCTGCGGCGCCTGGAAGTGAAGTGCTGCCACTGAGTAGCCTTGCGGATTCTGAGCCAGAGGCTGTTGCAGAAACTGCACATGTCGTCGGCGAGATTACAAGAATTACTGTTATGGAAGACATTGTCAGGGATTTTGGTGATGTCAGCACAGAAGGTGTGAGTTTTGTCTCAGTGGAGTCGGTGCACGATGGTGAAGATGGAATGTCCAGTGGGACCACACCGTATTTCTCCACCATGGAGGAAGAAATGATTGAACAGCCCGATCAGTCAACTGGTGTGGGCTATGCAGTGATGAATGAAGCATTTGGAAGCAGAACTCTTGCTGGGGGCGAAGAGGTGAGTCGATGACACGTTTGCGTTTAGTAATTAAACTACCTGTAGGATTTTGTTATAAGTAGTTGTTGTTTTCCATGAAAATTATGCTGAGACTGCTGGATGCGAATCATAATCCATATTATCCAGAAGCGACGCAAAGTTTGTACTGTATTTTTGCTCCTTCAGCTCAATAATTCAAAAACTAAAGCCATTTTTATTTGAGCGTAGACATGATGATAATATCATATACTCCCTCCGATCCAAATTAATTGACTCGGATTTGTCTAGATTTGGATGTATCTAGACATGTTTTAGTGCTAGATACATCTGAATCTAGAGAAACTTGAGTCAATTAATTTGGATCGGAGGGAGTACTATTACGCAACACATCACAAAAAGTATTCTGTGTTGTACCAATGCTATGTCGGGAAATGCTAGAGTCATCAGTTTACCATCATGCTGCTTAATGGAATGGAACCATGAATGGTTTGATGGGTAGATGTAGTTTCTCCCCTTTAGATACTTGTCACCGGTGAATTTATCTGGATGTCTACAGCACAATTACTAAACTGAACCAACACTTACATCATGCCTAGCATAATCCATACCTGTTGCACTACTTTTTCCGTCTCGACTTAAGCATGATTTCCCCTTGTTCGACCAGGCCCACTACACCGAAGAAGAGTTGAGGGAACAGCTCGACACAATACGAACAATAACTGGGTACGGAGCTGTGCCTTCTCCGACGCTGGAAGGCGAGCTCGCAGGCCTGTACATATTCGTCGGCGTGGAAGTGGAACCCGCTGTCGGCTCGGTTGACACTTTGGACCGCCTGATGGAGCTCAACGCGAAACTCCGGTTCTTGAAATCGATCATCGGAGTTGATTGATCGTCTCAGGAGTGAGTTGTGAGGTGCCGTGTGATTGTGTGTGTGTGTATCTGTAGATGCTACATATATATGCAGCTGAAAGTTTGACTGTCGACGCTCCTTGGATGCTGCTGGGACATTCTGTTCTCAATTCTCATGTTCCTGTATCTGGTTATGCACATAATTGCACCCTTCCTGTATCTGTACCTGTAATATGAAACTGTAGACGGTTCATCATCCTGTTGTGATATTTCAGATACATTTCTGTATTCCCTAAGGTTATGGCGTACCTTGAGCTGTGATCACTACTGCATCATCCCTCCAGGCAATCTGGTAAGTCATTTCCAGAATATGTTGGTCGCCATTCAAATTTTATCTTCTCCTGTCAGATGCAAATTATTATATTTTTCCATAAAGTGTGCAGGTTGTCATCATGTCATAGTACGTACTACATCCATAACATTATCATACTATATTTTATGAAAACAGCTTATGTCTGAACAAACATGAGATGCGGATGCAAGTGGTTGTGGATTTGAATGTCTGAAGATTTTTCCGTATAGCAGCCCTACAGTCTATACCTGGATCCTTGTACCGCAGACGCAGGACCTGAACTCACATCCTGATCCTCAGGACCTGAACTCATATCCTGTGTCTATACCCGGATCCTTCTACCACGCCGACGCAGGACCTGAACTATGAGTTCGCCAAGATGACTGGCATTCAACCATACGGAGGTGCCCACGGCGTACAAAGAGGAGTGCACAACAGCTTCGCCGCCTCACGCGACTACTGCAGCGTCCACAACTGCCCAAGCACCACCGTGGGATCCAAAATTGGATGCGTTTTAACGTCAGGCACTGGAAGCAGTGTAATGGAGCATGCTTCGAGCACAAGATAATAATCTTAAAATTCAGTTTCAAGTATCTACACCTCACACGCAACTTCTTATGGTTCAAATGTAGACCACAAGCTAAAACCTCGAGACCACCCGGGCCGTACCGATGCACAAAGCATACTGCAAGCAATACAGAAAAATGAAACAAGTGAACAAAACAAGCACATCAAACGCTACACTACACCGGATAGCAAAAAAAAAAAGGAGTTCACTCTTGTACTAGTTTACTTGTAGTCCAAGGAGGAGGCATAAAAAAACTAGCAACTTGCAGCACAGAATACCAGAAAGGCAGAGATATACATAAAAACACACACAAATTATTGCTTATAAAGTACTAATACAAGGTCCAAACAGAGGGTACTTGGTGAATAACGGAAGTCACGCACAGCAGGTAGATTTAAGACTACAGTAGCACGACTTTAACCAAATCAAGATGCTGCATGAGCGGCATGATATAGTTCAAACATTACCAAGATACATGTTGTATCCTCCTGATGAGGCACCATTCCCAGGCTGAAGATATTTGAACCCTGGGCAGTGGAGGCTGGTGGTGTCAGCTGAAGAGGCGTCATAGGTAGCCCTCTGCGGAAACTCTCTGGGGATGTGCTCATCAGGCTGATTACGTTTGGAGAATGATCCTGACTCAACGATGTCGGCCCAATAGCAGCATGAACCGGCGTCGATGCACACACTGGCTGCTGGTTTCTGCATACCCATGACTGCAGTGCCGTTCCGCGCACTCACCACAGGTCTCGGGCCTAAGCCTTCCTCTGAAAGTAGATGAGATGCTCTGGGAACAGGATGACTCTTTTTCAGGGGGACACCCAATCTTTCAGCTTTAGCTATGGAGACTTTCACATGCGCCTCGTCACCATAGACTTCTTCCTTGATTTTCAGCTTGAACAGATATAGCTGAGAACAGGCCCTCTGTATTATTCCTGCGAACTGTGCTTCATCCTCATCCTCGTACACGCTTTTAATCCTGAAAAGCTCATCAGCTGTGTGGCCAATTATTTCCTTGCCAACCTCTTCGAATGCAGTAGCAAAGGTTGTCCCAGTGTGATCCTGGATCTTACACTGCAACAGGTACCTATGCTCATAGTGTTGAGAGCTATGCTCGCATTTGGGACAATGCCACGTCCCATCACCATTATGCGTAACCTTTCTGTTGCAGCGTTTACCATCAAGCTCCATAGTGCAAGCTGGATAAGAAAACTTCTCGGTGTTGATGTGTGAAATTGTACCTTCAACATTAATCCAATCTGGCTTGTCTGATCGCCCCAGTCCTTCTTCCTTGATGTGCGCAATTGTTTTTCTCATGCTTGATATTTCCTGAGACATAGAAGTGCAAACCGCAAATTCTCCTTCAATTTTGTACCACTTCATCAGCCTTTCTGCATCAGGCAAGTCCGGGTTTACTTTTAACAAGCTTGAGCTGAGTGTGCCCACAGTTTTGCCGTTGAATTCATGGACACTACCACCTTTCAGAGCAAGTACAGGAACAAATCCAGAAACGCACATTGAGTACAGCTGCTGACCTTCAGCATTAGAGACATTCCCCCAAAGAGTTATTTCCACACTGCAACCAGACATGTCCTTCAGTTGAAGGGTTCTTTTCTGGGTTTCCATACCATTCTTCCGCGTAATTGTGACAGAAGGGTTAACTAACGTAACAACTCCAAGCAAATCTACCATATCTCCCTCATGCAGATTTTGTATTTCACTGATCTGTCGGAAATTGTATTGCTGCCCAGGGATGTCCGTATCATCACTGGAACAAATTTCTACTGATGATGAAGTATCCAGTAACACTTGGTACTCACTGTTCAAAGGATTGAATTTCTTCTGTGTGGGTCTCACAGATCCTCCAGTTATCAGGTACACATTTCCAACCACAATTTGCTCAGAAAACTGATCCGCCGCTGAATTGAAACATATTGCACGAATTTCCCCACCCTCTGCATCAAGGAGATCAAAGGAGAATACTTTCCCCGCACCAAAGTGCCGAATATCCGTCTTTGCAGTCACCCTACCCTTGATTGTCCATCTAACTTGGTATGGGTTCAACGCGGCAATCGGGGTGACATAAGATGGAGCGTCATTGTTAGCAACAGGACCTCTATTCATATACTCCGCGGGTGTCTGCTGATACAAAGGCTGTGCAGGGTGCCTACAAGTATTGTCAGAATGGCCAAAGCCCCAACCTATGTGAGGAACCATAGGCTTTTTCCCTTGATTAGAGTTCAGTGAAAGCTGCTGCATCTTGGCATTTACTGTGTTTTGTGTCAGCAATGAACCATAAAATGGGTGCACGGCATGCTCTGCCCTTCCAGCAAGAGAAGGGCCCATCAGACCCTGACCAGGAGAAAATGTTATGGCGTTAACACCTTGCTCAGCCCTTGACCCATGGATGCTTAGGCTAACAGAATAAGATATGATATTTGGTTGATCGGCATTGACCTGATAAACTGTGGGACTGCCGATCAACGTGCACTCAGTTTGCAGTACTTCAAGTTGGATAACATTGATGACCCTGAAACAAAAAATTATAATACACATCAGAAAATATTTATAGAATTGTCAATGGAAAAGGTGTATATAAGTAGCTCTACCAGAAGAGAAGTTAACACTAAGGGCTCGTTTGGCTCCCAGGTATTGGAGTAAGAATTGTGGAATTCAATTATGATTCTAGGTAGCAGTGCGTTTGGCTGTCACAGAATTGGATAAGGAATTCAATTGGCAATCCATCCTTCTCACCCCATGCCTGACCTCATTTCCAGTCAGTACCCATGTCATTTCATTTCAGGCAAATGAAATGATATGGGGATTTCATTTCATTTCATTTCATGATGGGAGCCAAACGAGCCCTAAAGGCAATTGGTATGTAACACAAATCCTAGCCAGAAAACTAGAAAACTAACGACAGTCACATGGTCCAGGATCGAGAAATTTATGAATAATATCTACAGTAGTGCTCAATGCGCTAAATGTTTGTAACTTTGGACACATAAATTTTTAGAGGACATCCCATTTTCTCGAAGCAAAAAAGTGTTTTATTTTGTATTAGAGAATGTTCGCCAAAACTATAGAAAGCCAAACAACAACAAAGGGTGGTGCCCCGACACAAAGCAACACAAACAAAACAAAGCTGAAAAATGTATAGGCATAAGCGTAAGATCAGAAAGAAGAAAATCCTTTCTACCCAATAAGCTTGTGTTTTGATCAGCTAGTCTTGCATCAAAAATCATCAGTTTGGTAAAAATCATCAGCTATATGTAGAAAACAGCACGTCTAAATGTAGAGAACACTTTCAACATTTGATTGAAATTCTAGATATAAATCTCTGACTATCTTTACAAATAGCAAGTGCAGATCTACCTGCCACAGCACAAATGCTTTGCCAAAGCAGTAGATGTACAACAGAAAACAAAGAGAATGTTTGCCAAAGCTAAACAAGCACAAAGGAAGGTGCCATGCCGACACAAAACCACACAAAAAAACATTAGTGGTGGACAAAAATCCTATCTAGCCAATGAACTTGCGCCGTCAGGTGGTCCTGCGTGCAGTAAAAAAAAACTATTGGTAATGGAGGGATGTATGTGCTCTAGATGTACATTACAGGACACTTTTAATAATTGATTCGAACTCAAATATAAATCTGTGTCTATTTGTGCAAATAGTAAAGCTAGATCTAACCGCCACAGCACAAATGCACAAGAAAGTCTTCAAGTTTATTTATTTGCACAAAAATACACATTATTAGCATGTAATGCAAAGGATCCTACAAAAATACACATTATTAGCATGTAATGCAAAGGATCGTGTGCAAGTCCGGTGCCTTCATGCATGCACCAACAACAGAAGTACGGCCACAGATCTATCGCTTGCGCAGTCAGCAATGCAGCCCAAAAAAAAAAAAACTTTGCAAAACCCTAGCGTTTCCCCCCAACCATTTCGCACACATTATCCAGATCAAAACGCAAATCCATCTAACATCGACGCAGACTGCGCAGGGCCGGAGAGACCGTGATCCGTCGTAGGTCACCTTGTGGAGTAGACGGGGCGGCGGATGGATTTGAGGACGCGTATGACGGAGCCGTCGCGGAGGCGGCCGGTGGTGACGAGGCCGTTGAGGTAGGTATGGAGCATGGCCTGCAGGGAGTGCACGCCGTCGGAGAGCAGGACGCGGTACCGCACCACGCCGTGGCCCTGGGCGGATGGGGCACCCACCACCTGCAGCACCGGCCGCAGCCCTCCCGTCGCCGGCCGCGACATCGCCGCCACCGCGCCGTGGGTCAGGTCCGCCTCCGTCCCTCCCCCCATTGCCGCCGCCGATCGGGTGGCGACGGTGAGTGGGGCTTTTGGGGGGTTGCGGAGAGGATGTGTGTGTGGGGGGGGGGGGGGGGGGGGGGGGGGGACTGGCAGGGTGGAGTTGTACTGGAGAGGAGGGGGCCGGTGGCGTACGAGGGAAGCTGTTGGGCCGAGGGTTGTCGTTCCGCGGGGAGCAGCCGCGTGTTCCTTTTTTGTTCTTTTTCCTGATCGAAAATGCCTCGCGTACGACTAGACTCACTCCCATGTGATCTGGCCCACGTACTGACTAGTGCTAATATGAGTCTAATCGTATAAATCCATCGGACAATTCTATCGTGCTATAAACATATAGCACTGCCGTTTTCTCATAGCCAGGAGCAGCCGCGTGTAAGTGATTTTTTTTAGGACAGTGCTAGGAGTCCCCGGGATGGAAACTGATTGAATCAGATCGAGGATCAAATCTCTTTCCCGTCTGTTCATCTCGTTTTTGCTACAAATAATCATGTTTTTGCTATATGTAAAAGAAAACGATTCGATTCAAAAAAAATAGATAGACTAGACATCGTCGGAGAGTTCGCAGGAGACCTCGTAGCAAAAACTTTACGCTATTGTAGCAAAATCGCAAAACTGTTGTAAACAAAAACAACCTGTTACTGAAGCACAAAACTGACTTCGCCGGAATTCTAGCCAGGAGACCTCGCCAGAGACCTTGTAGCAACAACTAAGCACTATTGTAGCAAAACCAGAAAACAATTATAGCAAAATATCTAACAAATGTAGCACAAAAAAAAAACTTCGCTAAAGACATCGTGGGAGAAAACCGTAGGTAGCAGCCGCGTGTTCTTTTTGTTCCGCGGGGAGCAGCCGCGTGTTCCTTTTTGTTCTTTTTCCTGATCGGAAATGCCTCACTTACTCCCTCCGTTCCATATATCACTCTCTGTCTTACTGTTCATCACGCAAAACAACGCGACCCATTTCTCTCTCATTTTTCATAAAAAATTCTATAATTTTTGGAATATGTAGAGTAAACACGGAGCTACACATTTCAAAAATCGAGGAGCAAAAAGTAAAAAATGAGAGAGAAATTGGCTACCTTGTTTTGTGTGCACTATAGCACCGCGCAAGGTCAACTGGAACAGAGGAAGTATTGTGTACTACTCACATACGACTAGACTCACTCCCATGTGATCTGGCCCACGTACTGACTAGTGCTAATATAAGTCGAATCGTACAAATCCATCGGACAATTCTATCATACATATAGCACTGCCGTTTTCTCATAGCCGGGAGCAGCCGTGTGTAAGTGATTTTTTTAGGACAGTGCTAGGAGTCCCCGGGATGGAAACTGATTGAATCAGATCGAGGATCAAATCTCTCTCCCGTCTGTTCATCTCGCTTTTGCTACAAATAATCATGCTTTTGCTATATGTAAAAGAAAACGATTCGATTCAAAAAAAAAATAGATAGACTAGACATCGTCGGAGAGTTCGTAGGAGACCTCGTAGCAAAAACTTTACCCTATTGTAGCAAAACCGCAAAACTGTTGTAAACAAAAACAACCTGTTACTGAAGCACAAAACTGACTTCGCCGGAATTCTAGCCAGGAGACCTCGCCAGAGACCTTGTAGCAACAACTAAGCACTATTGTAGCAAAACTAGAAAACAATTATAGCACAAATATCTAACAAATGTAGCAAAAAAAAACAACTTCGCCGAAGACATCGTGGGAGAAAACCGTAGGTAGCAGCCGCGTGTTCCTTTTTGTTCCGCGGGGAGCAGCCGCGTGTTCCTTTTTGTTCTTTTTCCTAAATGCCTCGCGTACTCCCTCCGTTCCATATATCACTCTCTGTCTTACTGTTCATCACGCAAAACAACGCGACCCATTTCTCTCTCATTTTTCATAAAAAAATTCTATGATTTTTGGAATAGGTAGAGTAAACACGGAGCTACACATTTCAAAAAATCGAGGAGCAAAAAGTAAAAAATGAGAGAGAAATTGGCTACCTCGTTTTGTGTGCACTACAGCACCGCGCAAGGTCAACTGGAACGGAGGCAGTATTGTGTACTACTCACATACGACTAGACTCACTCCCATGTGATCTGGCCCACGTACTGACTAGTGCTAATATAAGTCTAATCGTACAAATCCATCGAACAATTCTATC
The DNA here is from genome assembly GCA_910589775.1 of Avena eriantha. NCBI lineage: Eukaryota > Viridiplantae > Streptophyta > Magnoliopsida > Poales > Poaceae > Avena > Avena eriantha. The sequence continues at coordinate 388,735,228 of OU342740.1, read as the reverse complement.
GTACATATAGCACTGCCGTTTTCTCATAGCCGGGAGCAACCGCGTGTAAGTGACTCTTTTTAGGACAGTGCTAGGAGTCCCCGGGATGGAAACTGATTGAATCAGATCGAGGATCAAATCTCTTTCCCGTCTGTTCATCTCGCTTTTGCTACAAATAATTTTGCTTTTGCTATATGTAAAAGAAAACGATTCGGTTCAAAAAAAATAGACAGACTAGACATCGCCAGAGAGTTCGCAGGAGACCTCGTAGCAAAAACTTTACGCTATTGTAGCAAACCCACAAAACTGTTGTACACAAAAACAACCTGCTACTAAAGCACAAAACTGACTTCGCCGGAGATTTTAGCCAGGAGACCTCGCCAGAGACCTTGTAGCAACAACTAAGCACTATTGTAGCAAAATCAGAAAACAATTATAGCACAAATATCCAACAAATGTAGCAAAAAAAAACAACTTCGCCGAAGACATCGTGGGAGAAAGCCGTAGGTAGCAGCTCTGGATGACACAGGTAGCAACAACTGTCGCCATTTGTAGCAAACAATTTCAACTATGTCGCAACAGCAAAAATCACTTCGACACAAAACTGGCCAACACTTGCAGTACTGTCGCCCTCTTGGCAGGTAGCATCACTGCTCACCGTCAGTAGCAACACTGGGCAATGTTGGTCGCAGCGTTGTTGTGCTTTGGTAGCACTTCACCTCCAAAAACCATGGCCGGAGCTCCGGTGCAAGGAAGACGAGGCGTTTGTGTGGAGGAGAGGAGGCAGAACTTGATGCGGAGGCGGAGCGGAGGTCGGCGCGGGCACGACGGCTGCAGTAGAGGAGTCCGGGGGTGGCATGAGGTTGAAGCTGCGTCGACGACCTCGGCGACGGGGTTCCACTCCGAGCTATCGGCCTCCCTGGTGAGGCGGCGACACCCGGCCCGAAGATCGCTTTCACTGAGCTTGGGGCAAGGGGAGGGCTCTGCCGATGGTAGCACCAGGAGGAAGTGAAGGAGCACGACGGTGGGAGCTATAGGCGGTGCGGCGGCTGCAGGCGCGCATCGGTGGGAGATGCTGCAGGCGGCGCGGTCGACGGGATCTTGAGGCGGTGGTTTCACATGGAGGAATAAAATAACTCAAGAGATAACGTGGTTGGTGGGCCTATAGCACATGCGAAGACACGAACAACCAGCGAGCGGAGCGATCTGGGGGATGGAATCGTGGGATCCCCGGGGGAATAGTATCATTTTCCTTTTTTAGGGTTGTGTCAACTGATTTCAGGACGTGAAAACAAGAGTAAAATTCAACTTCGTTCATCAAACTTGTCCGCCCGAATCACTTCGATCATGGTTCATCGGGATTTTATGGTCACTGAAAACAAAACTAGAAGTATACTTATTTGCGTACGGAGGAAATAGAGGATCATCTATGGTAAGTCAGAGGTTCATCTATGGAGATTTGCTGATGTGGCAAGACGAAGGACCCATTGTCATGCCTCTATTCGTTAAGGAGGACGGTTCTCGAGTAATAAAAAATAACAAGGCTAAATCAAAAAAGGCAAATAGATAAGATTTCTATCTCCACCCCTCCTCCTGTCCAACCTTGTCGCTTATCGGAACCATATCCTTCCCACCGAATGGAGGATGCATCTAGGGCGTCGGCGTCGATAGGTGAGTTGCACGGTAGCCAAGCAGAGCGTCTTGTCATAAACCATATTTTCATATTATATACATTGGGAATCATGAATGTTTGATGTTTTTTCTTATATTGTTGGTCAAACTTTGTAAAGTTTGAAATGGAGCGCCTTGTTTCCATGGAGAAAAAACCATCAAAATCCATCATTCCCAATGCATATAATTTTTAGCACACACGATAAAGTTAAGAATATCATTAAAATTTATCGAGCAACAACATTTATGCTTAATTGAAGCCATGTGTTTCTAGTGGCAGACCATCAACCTTACTAGGTGGACATGTGTGCTTCGTCGTATCGTCTACAGTCTATTTGATAGAGTGTGGTAGGTGTGTGATACGTCTATTTTGCATCACTATTCTATGTCATAATTCACTGTTATTCATTGATATATTTCGTATTGAGAGGTGATACTTATGTTATTTCATCTGTTTTTGCATGGTTGATGACTTTTGGAGCATGGACCGTTGCAGTCAGGATTCTGATGGAAAAGGTGTTGTTTGGAGGCAAAATTTGTGAATATCAGAAAATCCGGGAAAATATATGGAAAATCCTATTTTTCCAGAAGATGAAGGAAGCCAGAAGGGGGGCTGGAGATGGGCCACAGGGGGCCGACACCACCCCCTGGCGCGGGCCAACCTAGGTCACGCCACCAGGTGGTGTGACCGCCCTGGTCCACCCCGGGCACTCCCCTCTGGCATATATTATCCTCCTGAAACCCTAAGACTCGGGGAGCGACCACAGAAAGATTTCGCCGCGTCTGCGGGGCGGAAAACACCGAGAGAGAAAGATCTCTCCGGCAGACAAATTTCTGCCGGAGGAATTTCTTCCCGGAGAGGCGGGGAGATCGTCGCCATCAACACCACCATCAAGCTGGACTTCATTGGGATCATCATCATCATCACCACCACCATCATCACCATCAGCACCCTCATCACCATCTCCATATTGTTGTAACAATTGCGTTGAATCTTGCATAGTTCATAGGAGAAACTTTCCCGATGTTGATTACTCTTTGTAGTTGATGCGATTGAGTGAACCATTGAATTATTGTTTATGTTCAGATTGTTATACATCATTATTCCATGTCTGATCATGATCCATATGATGTCTTGTGAATAGTTCGTTTTGTTCTTGAGGACATGGGAGAAGTCATGTTGTTAGTAGTGGAATTATGTTGAGAAATATTCAATAGTTTGATATTTAAGTTGTGGTGTACTTCTTCTAGTGGTGTCATGTGAACGTCGACTACATGACACTTCACCTATATGGGCCTAGGGGAATGCATTGTGTATTTGGCTACTAATCGTAGGGGTTGCCGGAGTGACAGAAACCTAAACCCCTGTTAGGAAACCATTGCACAAGGGACGTAAGGGTCTTAGAGTTTAAAGTTGTGGTTAGGTTTCTACCTTAATTACTTTCTTGTACTTACGGATGTTTGCGAGGGGTATAATCACAAGTATGTATTAGTCCTAGGAAGGTATGTACATTAGCACAGGTTCACCCACACAACACTTAGCAAGCTAAAGAAGATTAATCAACCATATAAAGCGAAAGCACTTGATAGTCTTCCCATGTATCCTCACGAACGTTTGGCCATCTTAAGTAATACAACCGGCTTGTCCTTTGCTGCATAAAGAATTGGGCCACTTGCTGCATTTATTCTTATTGTCTTTTGTTTACTCGTACTTTGTTTACTTGCTTTATCAAAAACCCCTAAAAATCCGTTTGCTAAGTATTTGCAGAGAATTCCTGATCCATACCACTAGTCAGCATCTTCTTCTCCTCGTTGGGTTCGACACTCTTACTTATCGAAAATACTGCGATACACCTCCTATACTTGTGGGTCATCAAGACTATTTTCTGGCGCCATTGCCGGGGAGTGAAGTGCTATTGGAGAGTGGAACTGGTAAAGAAAACGTCTACTGTGAGTATTGTTTACTTTTGTTAGTTTCTTTATTTTTGTTATGGGTAATTCGCTGAGTTTCTTATTTGGTAATGCTACTACCACTGCTAAGGTAGTAGATAAGCCACCACCTTATGAGAATGATATTTTTAAAATACCTACAAGAATTATTGATCGTGTTATGGATAACTACTATGTTGGGGATGGAACTGTTCATCCCGATGATCATTTACTCTTTATACACGAATTATGCGGGTTGTTCAAGTGTGCAGGTATTACTACAGATCAAGTTAAGAAGTTATTCTCATTATCGCTGAAAGGAAGAGTTGAGGAATGGTATAAGCTGCTGAAGAATGGTCAAGCTCTGGAATGGGAGGAAATAGTGCCTCTCTTTTATTCAAAGTTTTATCCTCCTAGTGAGATTCATAAAGATCGGAATTAAATATACAACTTTTGGCCTCTTGATGGAGAGAGTACACCTCAAGCTTGGGGAGATTGAAGTTACTAATGCTCAAATGTCCCATTCATGAGCTCCCCAACAATATTATTATCAATAACTTTTATGCAAGGCTCCCTCTACATGATAAGGATTTATTAGATACTTCTTGTGCTGGATCATTCACTCGCATGGAAGAAGAAGCTAAATGGGATCTTCCAGACCGTATTCAAGACAATGCTGAAGCATGGGAGAATGACAAAGGTAGAAAGTCAGGTATAAACTATGATTATGAATGCATTGAATCTTTTATGGGAACTGATGACTTTCAAAATATTAAAAATGCTTATGGTCTAGACTCTCAAGCTATTGCTTCTTACTTTAAGGCTTTTGCTTCCTACATCGAAGTGCCTAAAAAGAAGTGGAATAAGTATCATGAACCTTATAAAGATGTTGCTAAGAGTGTTCCTGCAAGAAATACTAAAGTTTAGACTGTTAATCATGTCTTACCTAAACCTTACATTGAGAAAATCCTTTCCCATGTAAGATAAAGGAACATTCTATGATAGCTAGTATGATTAATGAAAGTACAAATAAAGCTGTTGAACCTAATAAACAAATGGTTGGTGAACCTATTATAGAAAATGTGAAAGACTTTGTTACTAAATATGTAGAAGAGGGACACACTATCCTTTGTAAGGATACCTCTAATATTGTTTCACAAAGTAGTGTTATGAGAGCTAGTATTCCTGTGTTTTCTATTAGAATAAGTGATAATTGCTATGATGGTTCTTCTGATAGTTATATTGTTAAGTTTATGCATGATACTGAAAGTTATTATGAGAGAGGGAAAAGTGTTATGATGTATCTCATTAATATCAAGTTTCCTCGTTTTATAATGAAAGTTTTTATGTTGCACTTCTTTTGCCTTCTTATGCTTGTAGCCCCTGGTTTCAAAAACTTGTTTGTTTACAAAATTCCCTTGCATAGGAAGTGGGTTAGACTTAAATGTGTGCATTTTTTGCTTCTTAATGCTCTCTTTCACTTCAATTCATATTCCTGAGTGAGCATCTTCAAAATTATCATGCCCATCTTAATGGCTATAAAGAAAGAGCTTTTTGGGAGACAACCCAATTTGTTTTTGCTTTCAGTTCGTTTTTGTTTCTTTGAGTCTTGGAAGTTATTACTTTGGTAATAACCTCTTCTTATCCGTTTTGTTTGGTTTTTGTGTCAAGATCAACCTCTAATGAGAGAGAAGTAATATTTGGGGAAGTTGCTGTCCCGAAACAGATTTTTGTGCTTCACCGTAAAGATTCGTGAGAGATCTATGTATGTCGGATTGAGCTGTAATTGTTTGTGCTTTTGCCCCAGGTTGTTATTTAACTTTCATTAGTTTTGCACTTTTTGATTCAACAACAGAAGATTTTTGAAAAAATTGATCTTTACCTGCTGGTTTGTTTTGACAGATTTTGCCACTCTTGCATTTGCTTCTTTATTCGATTTCCTTTTTGAATTCTTTTTGGGTTTTCGGAAGGAATTGCTACAGTAGCTTATGTTTTGATGGTTTTCAGTTGAAGTTGGACACAAAAGGTTTTATCACTTCACTTATACTAATGTTGCTAATGAGAACTGTGTGAAGTTTTGTGTGAAAGAAATTTCCAGGAAGTGGAGATAATGGTGTAATAAGGAAGAGAAGGGTTTTATGACTCAAGTAATAAGTGTATGAGGATGAAGATATCAATGATATTCAAGTGGTGACTCTGGAAGAATCTACTAGATACCAAATTCAAAGACCTGTAGAGTCCGTTTCCAAAAAGGTAACAGTTCTGGTAAGAAAAGTTCCGCGAAAATACTAATTTTTGCAGTTTTTAGACAATAAGGAAAGCTACGAAGCGAAAGAGGGACGGAAACGGAGCCATGGTGGCTCACACCACCCTGTGGCGTGGGCCCACTCCTGGCCACGCCACCAGGTGGTGAGTCCACCCCGGACTCCACCTCCGACTCGTTTTCTCTGAGTACCTTCCTTTTGTTATGAAACTTCGTAATATATACCCTCCCGGATTTCCTGAGGTTCGTATATCGTGTTTTCGTCATGTTTTTGTTGCGATATGTTTCTGCCAGGTCATACTCTTTGAAGGTTTAGAAGCACAATGGTGTCCGCCAAGGATAAAGGAAAGGAGCCTATGGAGGAGGATCTCCAAGACCCCAAGTAGGGGCTGGTACCTTTAGTCTCTTGCCCTGCATCAACGGAAGCCCTACGAGTCACTAAGGAGTTCTGCGATAAGTACCGAGACTTGCAGAGGAAGGTGGACATGCTTCAATGGGAGAATAATAGGCTTCGCAAGATGCTGGAAGATTTCCTCACGTCAACTAAGAAAATATTACCATCACCGAAGGAGTAATTCGTCACCAGGTTTGGCATCCCCTTGGCTTGTTCCAAGCTTGGGGGAGTGCCGCGGTATCACATCACTATCTTCTATCTTTTCACCTTATTAGTAGAGTCATATCATGAATAGAGAAGTTATTATGTAGGATGGTTTGCATTATGGAAGTGTCCCCTCTCTCGTTAGATATGTATCCCTTGGTGTGAGTTGTCGTTATGGATTATTAATGAGAAGTTCTATCGTTTACTCTTTTGCATAGCTTGTATTACTTTTCAATTCGTCGTTATATGATTGATCTTGTTGTTAGTATTCGTATCACTTTGGGATCATTGAGTTAATTTAGTTGGTTTTGGCAAACCTGGCTCGATCAGTAGCAACACTATTTTTGAGAGTTGAATGAAAAGATAAAAGTACCTCTAAAGAAAAAAAAAATTCATCATCTTTCTTTCTTGATTTGCTCATAAGTCTAGTATTCTCTAGTTAAGATCATTTGTGCTTCCAAGGAAGATTGCATGTTTGTCTTTATCACTTGTATGTTTGATTGTTTCCTTCAACTCTTATACTTGCTACCCAGCCTTGCTAGCCAAAAACCTGTACTGAGAGGGAATTCTTCTCTTGCATCCACTCCTTTAAACCAAAACCTATGCCATTTGTGTCCACCATACCTACCTATTAGCATTATTGCTATTCCAAGTAAATTCTTGTTTTATCTATCTCCCAAATTAAACTTGTTATGTGAAAATTAGTGATTAAAGCTCTCACGAACTTGATGGCACACTTTACTTTCTTGCACTTAATAAACTTGAACCATTGTGCTCACATATGTTGCGTATATGCTTGCGCTTTGTAAGTTGTGAATTAGCAGAACCATGTTGTCATGGGGAACGCTTTCAACGTTGCACTGGTACTTTGTACCTAGTTGATATCATGTTCTTTTGTCTATGGATGTCGTCGGTGTGAAATGAAAGGAGAGCTTGTAAGTCCATGGAGTTATGCATGTGTGTTAGAGAAACTCCTGGGCCGCTGGTCTAATCCATGATGACATGGTGGAAACCTGCAGCGTAACCATAACGAGCATCTATGAAGCATTCTTCTTATAAAAAAAGAGATAGAGATTGAGAAAAGGAGAAAAAGAAAAAAAGACATATTATGAAAAGAGGAAAGAGAGAAAAAAGCACCATATTCCCATGGTAAATAAGAAGATTGCTAAGATGCTTGTTGTCTACTTGCCTTGTCATTTTGATATGGGGATTCTTCCGTATCATCGGGCAAGGGGTACCCCGTTGGCGGTTCTCTATGATACACATATGCTTACGATGACAAGAACTTACCGGTGACTAAACTTGAGTAGCATGAGGAGCGGCCCTTGTATTCAAGGGACATGAGATTCTCAATTTACAACTTGTCAATGTATATCCTTATATTTGATCACTTTAACCTTAATCACCTAAAGATGCCTATGATAGGGGCAATGAGAGCTGAAAGCTAGTAAGTATCATAATTTTTGGGAGCTCTTTATGAGACTTGCAATCCCTGCTTCCCTCTGCGAAGGGAGCTTGTTCGTCTGCGGCACCAAAGTTGGTAGGCCAGCGTATGGCGGTACCTAAGTTGCCTGAAATTACCGTGTTTCGAAAAGTTGGGCCGCCAACTACTGAGAGGGGCCATTTCGAGGCAAAAAATCATATCACCCCTGCCAAATACAAATATTCCGTTAAACCGCCCCGTGAAGTAGACGGTCGGGACCCACATGTCGGTTATATGTCCGTGACGCGGGCGCCAACGCGGCAACCTCTTAGGCAAATCGAGCAGCTAAGTGGATTGGATGCATTGACCAATTTCACAAATCCATTCCCAGCTTTCCCGTAGCACCGGCGGCATCGGAATCCACCCTCCAGGCAGGACGATCCCTTCGAACATTTGACTTCTGGGGCCAAGTTGCTGCGCCCAGTTGCTGCACCCAGTCGCTGATACCGAGCTCCAATGGCGCATGCTGTAGCCACCGTTGCGAGGCTCTAGCCCGCCTCCGCCGCCAACGAGCCGAGCATCTCGGAGGATGGCAGATCCTACTATCAAGGAAGAAGAAGTTCTGTCTACAAGCGGGTGATCTACCCTTCTCTTTGCTATTCGCACTAGTTACAACTGCTAGCTGGCTACTGAACCTCAAATTGTTTGTTAGCCCATCGCTGACAAACATATTTTGTCCACAGTTTTCTGTCAAGTGGGATCTGCGCGGACCCCCTTACCTGGTTACGGTAGTCCTCTATAGGTACGACTCTAAGGGCAAGAGGTATGGGAGCCATTGTTTCACGATGGAAGAAGCGCCTGCGCAGATCTGCACTATATCTGGTGTGGTTGTTGCTCTACGTAATCATGTTGAATTATGGCCGAAGCAGACTGCAAAGTTCAGCTTCATGGATGAACATGGCATCATGGTTCCTATAACGTGTGACAGTCAGCTAATTGGGTTGATGAAAATGTATGCTTCAGCTGCCATGTTTGAGCTGAAATGTGATGTACTAGATGTGGAAGCTACTGCAACTGGGAGTCGCCCTTCTATTCTTGGACAGGGTGGTTGCTCGAACCCTATTAGCTCCTGGTAAGCAAAGGTCTCTTGGGGTTCGCATGTTTGTGCTGAATTGTAATTTTTGTTTTATTTACTCTGTAGATATTGGGCAGTTATGCAACAGTCTTGTTTCTTTGACAGGAAGCGCCGCAAGGTTAGAAACATGACTGTTGGGTCAGTCATTTTGCTTCCTAGAGAAATTAAAAATGAGTGGAAAGATGTCATTTTGCTACCCGAAGAAATTAAAAACGAGTGGAAAGATGATGCTGGACACGATTCTGGTGCCCATTATCCCGGCGATGCAGAGTACGTGAAGCTAAGAAAATTGGCACCGAGGAAGAGGAAGAAGTCAGGAAATGAAGAAGCCATTAGACGTAAAGGCTTGGCACCTAGGCTGCGGAAGAAGGCTGCTAGCAATGAAGATGCATAGTAATGTGTTGAACTTGAACCTATATATGTAATTCTGTTAAATTCTGATCGCTCTGTGTGTGGCACGTTGCTGGGCGAAACAATCTACCCACGTTCTCTGAGTAAAATGTACCGCGACTTAGGGTTTGGAAACGCCCGAGTCAGTAGTTGAATCCGAAATTGTGATTGTGCCACTGCTATCTGAAAACAAGGTTCCACTGGTTCCACGATTGCTGAGGGGCAAGAGGTCTCCAAATACGATGGAATGTAAGTGGCACATAAATAAATTATTTAAGTTGCCACACTCCACGAAGCAGCAACTTATTTCAGATGCTGCACAACGACGTGGCAACATAAACAGCAATGTTCTCACCGATAATGCCCAGATGAGGAGGAAATGGGTACCAATTTCTGGCCTAATCTTGAGCCCGTCTATCTCACCGCCTCTCTGCTCCTGCATCCCCTGCATCTGGCGAAGCTCCCGGATCTCCAGTAACCGGGTGTATGTGCTTCCACTTTATAAATTGTGGTTGTGCTATTTGCATGTGGCACAATCCACGTAGATTATGTTTAAACAAACCACCAATGTCAGAATACACTAGTAGAAAAGGTGTTTTTGGTCCACGGTTATGTTCCCAATCCGGGACAGAGATCTAAATCGATGCAGAAATTGATCTAAATCACAAATTCTTCCACAAATTATGCGGGGTCAGAGCAATTTTTTTCCTCCCTAGAATCCGGGACCAATTGTTCAGACCGCTAGGTCAACAAGTACAAATATTACAACTTAAAAAGGCACGGAGCTTAAGCTAAATAGAACTAGTTATCACACATCTCCTTGATCTTCCTAATCTTGGCCCGATGCGCATCTTCCTGTGAGAGCAAGGATCGAATTGCCTGCTCCTTCCTTTTAGCATCTTCCTTGCACAGCTTCAATTGTTTCTCTGCATTTTTCCTCATGCACTTGTCAATACTCGTAGTTGTGTACTGCAGGACTTTGGCCTGGTGGAGATCATTCCTTGCTTGAGTCAGTTCTTGCTCTGCTTTAGCCTTCGGGGCCAACGTCGCGTCCCTCTCCTTCTCGACTTTGATAACCTTGTCTTGCACCCACCTGAGATCTTGCTTATGCTTGGTCATGTCAACTGGTTCCCATAGCTTCATCTCAACACTGTCAAGAAGTGAGCTAAATACGGATTCTTTCAACTCGACAGTCATTTCCCATAGTTTGTCTAGTGTTTTCTGCATCGATTTGGGCCACTCTGGATCTACCCATTTGACAACACCGCAACTTCTGCCTTGCATAATTGCATGATGTCCTTGACACCGTTGAAACCTCCTGCCTGCGTTTCGTCCTTCGAAGGTTACAAATTTAGCGGACACATATCCATGTTTACATACCAGAGGACTGTCTTCATCCTCTAAACCGTGATAGTCGGAGTCATACATCGTCTGGTTGGCCTAACACATCATACGCGCATGAGTAAACAGATTAGATCTAGCTCAAAAAATAGATAACTGGCCACAGATGATAGAAATAGAGATGAGACGACTCACATCGAAATCACTGTCCCTGTCATCACGACACGTTTCCTCGCCTTCTCCCCTTGAACCCATGGCGAGAGGGGTGGGGGTGGCTGCCGGAGAGGGGATTGGGATGGAGGCGTCGTCGGCTTGCGGCTACGACATGATGGGAGTGAAGTGGGGAAAGTGGCTTCGAGGGTAAGGAAGAGAAGTACGGGGAGGAAGAGAAGTAATGGGGACGTGACACTGGAATGTGGCCCACTAAACTCGTGAGACGTGATACTCGCAATAGGCGAGCGCCCGGTGTTGCCAGTTTGTCCAGAGCAAGCGTGGCCAATCATGCCGCAGAACAGCCTACTCGCGAATCGCTCTCACAAAGACCATCCCAATCGTCCAAGCGCCCCAATCGAACGATATGTAACAATCGTCAAGCAGAACAACTGTGTTAGGGCGTGCCTTCTAGAAGACTCGGTCTAACGGTTACCCATGCCATGACACTGGTGTATCCATGTGTGGTTTGTGAAAAGAACAGACATGCAATCACACTAGGTGGATCCATATGTGGTTTATGGAAGTAATACACATGCAATGACTCTAGCTGTGATTCATGAAAAGAACTGACATGCAGTGACACTGGGTGTGGTTCATGAAAAGAACAGACATGCAATGACAACGATGGATCCATGTGTGGTTTATGGAAGTAACAGACATGCAATGACTATAGCCATGGTTAATGAAAAGAACACGCATGCAATGACACTGGGTGTGGTTCATGAAAAGAACAGACACGCAATGACACTGGTGGATCCTTATATGGTTTGTTTAGAGGAACAGACATGCAATGACACCGGTGGATCCACGTGTGGTTCATGAGAAGAACACACATCCAATGACACTGGTGGATCCTTATGTGGTTCATGAAAAGAATTGACATGCAATGACACTGGGTGTGGTTCATGAAAAGAACAGACATGCACTGACACTGGGTGTGGTTCATGAAAAGAACAGACAGGCAATGACACCGGTGGATCCGGTTTGTTTAGAAGAACACACATGCAATGACACTAGGTGTGGTTCATGAAAAGAACAGACATGCAATGACACTGGTAGGCCCATCCTTATGTGGTTCATGAAAAGAACAGACATGCAATGACACTGGTGGATTCTTATGTGGTTTGTTTAGAAGAACACACATGCTTATATGATTGACGTACTATGATCCCAGCTTTGAATGTTTTACAAATACTTTGATCAAGTTTATGATGGTGCATGTTACCTCAAAAATTATTCTTTCTTTTTATCACTTACCTACTCGAGGACGAGCAGGAGTTAAGCTTGGGGATGTTGATACATTGCAAATGTATCTATAATTTTTGATGTTCCATGCTTGGTTTTATCTACTTTCTTATGTTTTGTCCACACTTTGGAGTACTTTTCATATGATTTCTTGGACTAACCTATTAACAAGTGCCACAGGGCCAGTTGCCTGTTTCTGCTGTTTTTGGTTCCAGGAAAGTCAGAAAATGAATATTCTCGGAATTGGACCGGACAAAAGCCAAAGTTGATATTTTCCCAGAAGACTCACGGAGCCAAAAGGAGAGTCGGAGAGGGGCCACAGGGTGGCCACACCACCCCATGGCGTGGGTCCCCCCAGGCCACGCCAGGGCATGGTGTGGGCCCCCCTGGCCGCCCACCGACCTTGCCCTCTGGCCTATAAGAAGCCTCTCGAGACATAAAGCCTAGATAGTCAAGCCTCCAGCCACAAAAAGTTCCGCAGCGCCGCCGCCACCGAAGGGGAGATTCGGGGGACAGAAAGTCTCTGTTCCGGCACCCTGCCGGGACGGGGAAGTGCCCCCGGAGCCATCGATCTCCACCACCATCTCCATCGCCATTGCTGATCCCCATGATGAGGAGGGAGTAGTTCTCTCTCGAGGCTAAGGGTTCTACCGGTAGCTATGTGTTCATCTCTCTCTATGCATGATCATATTGTGATCATGAGCTTGTAATCTATAGATCTATTCTGCTACTCAAGTGCTTTAATGAATCTCTGATCTCCCCATGTGTGTGAAAGTGACAGCGTGCTCACCATGGTGGCACTTAGGCTAGAGATTACAAATACTTGTTATGAGTTATATTTGGAGTTGGATGTTTCTATGAAATTGTGGTGTTTATTGGACTCATCTAGTACTCAAGGTGACAGTGTGGGGTTATCTTGATGGGAAAGATGAACTTTGAGGTGTGCTGTTATAGCCCTACCAACAATTAGAGTGTCTAACCGGAGAGTAGTTCAGCGTAGTATCATGAAGATAATATATTTATATGAGAGTGTTCACTAGTGAAAGTATGATCCCTAGGCCTTGTTTCTAAGCATTGATACACCGTTTGCTACTAGGTCTGTTACATGTTTGCTTGTTGCCATCTTTATTTCAGTTTGCCTTTAGTCTCTTCCACGCCATCAAGCTATTTCCTGTCACCGTTGTCTTATATACATACCACTTGTATTTCACTATCTCTTCACCAAACTAGTGCACCTATACACCTGAATTGGGTGTGTTGGGGACACAAGAGACTTCTTGTATCTTGACTGCAGGGTTGCTTGAGAGGGATACCTTTGACCACTTCTGCCCTGAGTTCGATAAACCTTGGGTGATCCACTTAACGGAAAACTTGTTGTTGTTCTACAAACCTCTGCACTTGGAGGCCCAACAAGTGTCTATAAGAATAGAAGTGCGTAGACATCAAGCTATTTTTTGGCGCCGTTGCCGGGGAGGTTAGGTAAAAGGTATTCACACCGGAGGATTAAAGAAGAAGAACCTCCCACGACAAATGCCTATTTTCTGGCGTTGTTGCTGGGGAGGTAAGGTAAAAGGTACTCACATCCTTCGGTGTGAGTGCTCGAAGTTATTTCCTTTCGATTCTGCAATTTTTTCTTTTTGTTTCTTGTTTTCACTAGTTAGGCTTAATGGAAAACAACAACAAAATTAGAGAGCTTTATAGTATTTATCTTGAGTTAGGACATGAAGTGTTTGAAGAGAAAATTAAAAAAACCTATGGAACTTTATTTGCATGGTAATAGCAATGTTATTAGTATGAATTCTTTGGACACCATTATTGCTAATGCTATGGAAAAGTCTAAGCTTGGCGAAGCTAGTTTTTATGAAAATGATCTTTTTAGTTCCCCAGCTTTGGAAGATAGCTATTCTATTGCTTATGATGATACCAAACCTCCAATATATGATGATTACAATGATGAGTATGATATTTTCAGTCCACCTAGTATTGAAGAGAAAATTGATTATGATTACAATATGCCTCCTATATTTGATGATTATGGTGATGAGAATAATAATGATAGCTATTTTGTTTAATTTGCTCCCACTATAATTAATAAGAATGACTATGCTTAATGTTTCATGATGCTACTGAAAGTTATTATGAGAGAGGGAAACATGGTTTTATGTGTCTCAATAATATTAAGTTTCCTCTCTTTATGTTGAAAATTTTGAAGTTGCACTTGTTTTGCTTTCCTATGCTTGTTGCTTTGTGCTTTCATGACTTGTTTCTTTACAAGATTCCTATGCATAGGAAGTGGGTTAGACTTAAATGTGTTTTGAATTTGCTTCTTGATGTTCTCTTTTACTTCAATTCATATTTCTTATGTGAGCATCTTCTCAAACTATCATGCCTAACTTAAAGGCATTAAAGAAAAGTACTTATTGGGAGATAACCCAAAAGTTTTAGATGAGTCTTGGAAGTTATTACCTCTATAATAACCGCTCCTTATCCTTTTTATTTGCTTTTTGTGCCAAGAGTAACCTCTAATGAGAGAGAAGTAATGATTGGGAAAGTTGCTGTCCCGAAACAGATTTTTGTGCTTCACCGTAAAAATTCGTGTAAAATATCTGTACGTCCTTCTGAGGCGTGAATTTTTGTGCTTCTGCCCCAGGTTGTTATCTAACTTTCGTTAGCTAACACTTTTTTATTTGAGCAACAGAAAGTCTTCGAAAAAATTCGTCTTTACCTGCTGGTCTGTTTTGACAGATTTCTGCCATTTTCTGCATTTGCTTCTTGTTGGTTCCTTTTTGAGTTCTTTTGGGGAATTGAGCTTTTTGAGGGAAGTGCTACAGTAACTAGTGTGCTAATGGAAGTTTATTGGTGTTAGACCTGAACCTTAAGACTTATTTATCTTGAGTGCACTAATGTTGCTAATAAAGATTGTGTGAAATTTTGTATGAAGGAAAAATTTTAGGTGTATGGAAGGAATGAGTAATGAGATGAAGGATGGACTAAAGCTCAAGCTTAGGGATGCCACGCGTGTCACTCCAAGAAATATCCAAGAATTACAAGCGTCAAATCTTGGGGATGCCCAAGGCATCCCCCTCTTCATCAATAAAAAGCCCAAGTTTCTTCCAAATGCTTCATTTTTATTGTTTCATGCACAGTTGTGTTGTTCTTAGAGCGTCTTCTTTTTCGTTTTCTTTTTGGTTTTTTGTTTTCTTTGGTTTTCTTATTTTGCTGAATAAATTGGTTGGACCCCCTCTTTCATACATTGGTTTGCAAATAGTTTGGTTTGATTTGGAAAAGAGTAGGAAAGTTCATGCTTATGTGGTAAAAAGAGCTCGTTTTTGACTGTGGCCTATGCTTTGTCATGCCATGCTTGATATTGTTTTGGCTTTATGCTTAGTATTCTTTGCTGTAGCATGACTTGTTATAAACAATTGAGATTGCTTAATATGCCTTGGATGAATCATGCGTTGTTTTAGCATATTAAAGCATAGTATAGTGGTATTCTCCTTTGATGCTTTATTTGGGTTGACTTGGCGCATGCTCACACCATGTTATGACTATACAAAGTCACCAATAGCCTTGATGATCCTTTAGTTTTCAACTTGTAGTATCACTTTATGCTTTGATCAATGATCGTTTGTCGCTCTGCATGATTATGGCCATTATTGCTCTCTTAGTTTGTCGCTCCCAGTCTTTTGCTAGCCTCCACAACCAAGTATGAGTTCCACTCATGCATCCAACTCCCTAAACCAAGTTATTCCAAATAGTCCACCATAACTACCTACTAGCTTATGCTATTCCAAGTGTATTCATGCTTTTGTTTACCTTCCAAATTAAACTTGTTATGAGAAAACTAGTGATTAAAGCTCTCACGAACTTGATGGCACACTTTACTTTTCTTGCCCTTAATAAACTTGAACCATTGTGTCTTCTATGTTGTATATGCTTGCACTTATTTGTCGGGAATTAGCAGAACCATGCTTGCATGGGGAATGCTTTCAACATTGCACTTGGTACTTGTACCTAGTTGATATCATGCTCTTTTGTATATGGATGTCGTCGGTGTGAAATGAAAGGGGAGCTTGTAAGTCCATGGAGTTATGTATATGTGTTAGAGAAACGCCTGGGCTGCTGGTCTAATCCATGCTGACATGGTGGAAACCTGCAGCGTAACCATAATGAGTTGTCTATGAAGCATTCTTCTCATAAAAAAAGAGTCCTATATTGAGAAAGAAAAAAAAGATACTATGAAAAGAGGAAAGAGAGAAAAAAGCACCATATTCCCATGGTAAATAAGAAGAATGCTGAGATGCTCGTTGTCTGCTTGCCTTGTCATTTTGATATGGGGATTCTTCCGTATCATCAGGCAAGGGATACCTGATACATTGCAAATGTATCTATAATTTTTGATGTTCCATGCTTGGTTTTATCCACTTTCTTGTGTTTTGTTCCAACTTTGGAGTACTTTTCATATGATTTATTGGACTAACCTATTAAAAAGAGCCATAGTGCCAGCTGCCTGTTTTCTGCTGTTTTTGGTTCCAGGAAAGTCAGAAAATGAATATTCTCGGAATTGGACGGGACAAAAGCCAAAGTGCCTATTTTTCCGGAAATCATCAAGTGCCAGAATACGAGACGGAGAAGGGCCAGCGAGCCACCACATTACCTGGCCGCGCGGCCAGGCCTGGCCCGCGCCAGGGGGTGGTGTGGCTGCTCCCGGCATCCCCTCGGCCTCTCCTTCCGCCTCTATATTCCCCTCGGGACGAAAACCCTAAGTACCCGATCAAAAATCCACGAAAGAGTCTATAGCCGCCGTCATCTTCATCCCTAGATTGGGAGGGATCTGAAGCTCTTCCCGGCACCCTATCGGAGAGGGGAATTCACCCTGGAGGCCTTCTTCATCACCATGCAAGCCTCCGGTGTGATGCGTGAGTAGTTCATCCTTGGACTACGGATCCATGTAGTAGCTAGATGGCTGGTTTCTCCTCCTTTGTGCTTTCATGTTTAGATCTTGTGAGCTCCGTTCATGATCAAGATCATCTATTTGTAATCCATACATGTTGTGTTTGCGGGGATCCGATGGATATTGAGATGCTATTTCAGATTGATTATTGATTCTATCATGTCTTTGTTATTTGTGATCTTGCATGCTTTCCGTTGTTAGTAGCTATCTTGGCCCAGTAGATGCTAGCAACTCTAAGAGTTAGTATTTATGCTCGATAGTGGGTTCATGCCTCTGGTAATCTAGGGAAGTGACAGAAATCTCTAAGGTACTAGATGTGTTGTTGCTACTAGGGAGAAAACAACAATCCTTTGTTCATAGAACAATCGTATTGTTTACTTTACACGCAGTTCGTAAAGCAATAATCTATTGCTTGCAACTTAATACTGGAGGGGGCTCGGATGATAACCTGAAGGTGGATTATTAGTCATAGATGCAGTTGGATGGCGGTCTATGTATAATGTTGTAATGCCCAATCAAGTCTCAAAGGAGTCAAGATGATTAGTATATGCATGTATTGCTTTCTCGGTGTTTGTCAATTGCCCCGCTGTAATTTTTTCACCCAGCATGTTATATATCTTAAGGAGAGCCACCTCTAGTGAACTATGGATCCCGGTCCTTTTCGTTTACATACAATCTATAAACTGTTTACTGCATTGTATTTACTTTCTGCAACTATTACTTCTTTCCATTCGATACGTTTAATCCTTTGTTTTCCGCAAAACACAGTGAGATTGATAACCTCATCACAAGTTGGGGACAAAGTTCTGTGGTTGTGTTGTGCAGGTCTCCACGTTGCTACTAGCACCGGTAGTGCGCCCTGCCAAAGCTCAGCTAGTAACACCTTTGGGGTGTTTCCTTGCTCCTACTGGTTCGATTAAACCTTGGTTTCATAACTAAGGGAAACTTGCTACTGTGCTCATCATACCTTCCTCTTGGGGTTCCCAACGAGCTCTACATCAACACCGCCATCAAGCATTTTTCTTGGCGCCGTGCATTGAGCCATCAGTACCCCGTTGGCGGTTCTCAATGATACACATGTACTTACAATGACAAGAACTTACCGATGACTAAACTTGAGTAGCATGAGGAGCGGCCCTCGTATACAAGGGACATGAGATTTCTGACTTATACTTCATCAAGCATGTACACCATAGTTTGTTCACTTTAACCTTAATCACTTCAAGATGCTTATGATAGGGGCAATGAGAGCTGAAAGCTATAAGTACCATAATTTTTGGAAGCTCTTTATGAGACTTGAATCCCTACTTCCTTTTATAAAGGCCTTTCTTCCACCATTACATTGAGTCTTCACCTTCTATCTTTATGCACCTACTTTGAGAGCATAGTGGCCATTCTTAGTTCTATGTGCATGGTCCCAAGACTTGTTGATTGATGCATACCTTGATAATGCTTGTTTTCAACTATTTGTATCTAGTCACTCTTATAAACTTTGAAGGTGTCCTATGCATTTATATTTGCTACTCTATGAGGGACAAGCTGAATACTATTATGCTATGTTTTCTTTATGTGAAACAAACAAACGTCTTGCAAAGCATTGTTATTCATGAATCTTTTGTGTGTGCCTTTTCATGTTGCATCTTAGTTTCTTTGTCTTACTGCTAGAACTTTGTCTTTCATGTTATGATTGAAGTACTATGATCCTAGTGACATTGGGTGTGGTTCATGAAAAGAACAGACATGCAATGACACTGGTGGATCCTTATGTGGTTTGTTTAAAAGAATACACATTCAATGACACTGGGTGTGGTTCATGAAAAGAACACACACGCAATGACACTGGTGGATCCTTATGTGGTTTCTTTAGAGTAACAGACATGCAATGACATCGGTGGATCCACATGTGGTTCATGAGAAGAACACACATCCAATGACTCTGGTAGATCCTTATGTGGTTCATGAAAAGAACAGACATGTAGTGAAACTAGGTGTGGTTCATGAATAGAACACACATGCACTGACACTAGGAGTGGTTCATGAAAAGAACAGACATCCAATGACACTGGTGGGCCCATCCTTATGTGGTTCATGAAAAGAACAGACATGCAATGACACTAGTGGATCCTTATGTGGTTTGTTTAGAAGAACACACATGCAATGACACTGGGTGTGGTTCATGAAAAGAACACACACGCAATGACATTGGTGGATCCTTATGTGGTTTGTTTAGAGTAACAAACATGCAATGACACCGGTGGATCCACGTGTGGTTCATGAGAAGAACACACATCCAATGACTCTGGTAGATCCTTATGTGGTTCATGAAAAGAACAGACATGCAGTGACACTGGGTGTGGTTCACGAAAAGAACAGACATGCACTGACACTAGGTGTGGTTCATGAAAAGAACAGACAGGCAATGACACTGGTGGGCCCATCCATATGTGGTTCATGAAAAGAACACACATGCAATGACACTGGTGGATGCTTATGTGGTTTGTTTAGAAGAACACACATGCAATGACACTGGGTGTGGTTCATGAAAAGAACACACATCCAATGACACTGGTGGATCCTTATGTGGTTTCTTTAGAGGAACAGACATGCAATGACTCTAGATATGGTTCATGAAAAGAACATACATACAATGACACCGGGTGTGGTTCATGAAAAGAACATACATGCAATGACTTATGTGGTTTGTTTAGAAGAACACACATGCAATGACACTGGGTGTGGTTCATGAAAAGAACAGATAGGCAATGACACTGGTGGATCCTTATGTGGTTTGTTTAGAAGAACACACATGCAATGACACTAGGTGTGGTTCATGAAAAGAACAGACACGCAATGGCACTGGTGGATCCTTATGTGGTTTGTTTAGAGGAATAGACATGCAATCACACTAGGTGGATCCATATGTGGTTTATGGAAGTAATAGACATGCAATGACTCTAGTTGTGATTCATGAAAATAATAGACATGCAATGACACTGGTGGATCCTTATGTGGTTCATGAAAAGAACATACAGCCAATGACACTGGTGGATCCTTATGTGGTTTGTTTAGAAGAACACACATGCAATGACACTGCGTGTGGTTCATGAGAAGAACACACATCCAATGACACTGGTGGATCCTTATGTGGTTTGTTTAGAGGAACATACATGCAATCACACTAGGTGGATCCATATGTGGTTTATAGAAGTAACAGACATGTAATGACTCTAGCTATGATTCATGAAAACAACAGACAGGCAATGACACTGGTGGATCCATGTGTGGTTCATGGGAAGAACAAACATCCAATGACACTAGTGGACTCTAGCTGTAGTTCATGAAAAGAATAGAAATGCAATGACACTGGTGGATCCATATGTGGTTTGTCAGGAGAACACACATGCAATGACATTGGGTGTGGTTCATGAAAAGAACAGACATGCAATGACATTGGTGGATCCTTATGTGTGGTTCATTAAAAGAATAGACATGCAGTGACACTGGTGGATCCTTATGTGGTTTGTTTAGAAGAACACACATGCAATGACACTGGGTGTGGTTCATGAGAAGAACACACATCCAATGACACCGGGTGGATCCTTATGGGGTTTGTTTAGAAGAACACACATGCAATGACACTGCGTGTGGTTCATGAAAAGAACACACATGCAATGACACTGGTGGATCCTTATGTGGTTTGTTTAGAGGAACAGAGATGCAATGACACCGGTGGATCCACGTGTGGTTCGCGAGAAGAACACACATCCAATGACTCTGGTAGATCCTTATGTGGTTCATGAAAAGAACAGACATGCATTGAAACTGGGTGTGGTTCATGACTAGAACAAACATGCACTGACACTGGGTGTGGTTCATGAAAAGAACAGACATCCAATGACACTGGTGGGCCCATCCTTATGAGGTTCATGAAAAGAACAGACATGAAATGACACTGGTGGATCCTTATGTGGTTTGTTTAGAAGAACACACATGTAATGACAGTGAGTGTGGTTCATGAAAAGAACACACATGCAATGACACTGGTGGATCCTTATGTGGTTTGTTTAGAGGAACAGACATGCAATGACATCGGTGGATCCACGTGTGGTTCATGAGAAGAACACACATCCAATGACTGTGGTAGATCCTTATGTGGTTCATGAAAAGAACTGACATGCAGTGACACTGGGTGTGGTTCACGAAAAGAACAGACATGCACTGACACTAGGTGTGGTTCATGAAAAGAACAGACAGGCAATGACACTGGTGGGCCCATCCATATGTGGTTCATGAAAAGAACACACATGCAATGACACTGGTGGATGCTTATGTGGTTTGTTTAGAAGAACACACATGCAATGACACTGGGTGTGGTTCATGAAAAGAACACACATCCAATGACACTGGTGGATCCTTATGTGGTTTCTTTAGAGGAACAGACATGCAATGACTCTAGATATGGTTCATGAAAAGAACATACATACAATGACACCGGGTGTGGTTCATGAAAAGAACATACATGCAATGACTTATGTGGTTTGTTTAGAAGAACACACATGCAATGACACTGGGTGTGGTTCATGAAAAGAACAGATAGGCAATGACACTGGTGGATCCTTATGTGGTTTGTTTAGAAGAACACACATGCAATGACACTAGGTGTGGTTCATGAAAAGAACAGACACGCAATGGCACTGGTGGATCCTTATGTGGTTTGTTTAGAGGAATAGACATGCAATCACACTAGGTGGATCCATATGTGGTTTATGGAAGTAACAGACATGCAATGACTCTAGCTATGATTCATGAAAAGAATAGACATGCAATGACGCTGGTGGATCCTTATGTGGTTCATGAAAAGAACAGATAGGCAATGACACTAGTGGATCCTTATGTGGTTTGTTTAGAAGAACACAGATGCAATGACACTAGGTGTGGTTCATGAGAAGAACACACATCCAATGACACTGGTGGATCCTTATGTGGTTTGTTTAGAGGAACAGACATGCAATCACACTAGGTGGATCCATATGTGGTTTATGGAAGTAACAGACATCCAATGAACTCTAGTGGATCTATCTTGGCATAATTTGATGTATTCCACGATGTATTTCATTGTACAAGACACTTTCCATTTTTATACTACTCAGTTTTGCCCTTGGTTTTATGTGGTACTACTTAGTTTTGCCCACCCCCTCTCTATCTTTCGTAGAAGCCCAAAACTGTGCTCACCCTGTCTGCTACTCCCTGATTGGTTGTCACAGTTGTCACGTGGATTGTGCGCACCAACCGTTGATTCTGTGCGATCCAACGATGATCGTTGCACACCTCGTGCCCTTCACAGTATAGCGTGAGACAGCACGGACGTCTCCCTCCGTGAGACTTCTACAGGAAGGAACACAATGCCGTCCATGGAAAAAGTCATCGAGCGGTCATGTCAAGTTTAATCAAGTCTGAAAAGCCTACTACAGCTACTACAACTCATGCACAAGGCAATGGGGTCATCGAGTGCACGGTTGTCGACGGGACGCTGCAATTGATTGCCACTTGATTTTAATCAGACATCTCCCATTTTTATGGGGCGCTCTCTCACTTCCAACTAGGCCCTACCACTAGTAAATTCCATGAGTTAAGGGCCCCCCTCGAGTAGATCTAATGTTGCTAGAAATTAGTTCTGCGCCACTTGCATGCAGTGGAGTCGAGGTCTGCCATGAGCGTGTTTTCAATGCAGATCTAAAGTGGAGATCGTGGCTGTTTCAAAAAAAAGGAACCGAAAAAAGGGTGGAGATCATGGTTGCCCCCCCCCCCCCCGCCCCCTCCCACCACACGTGTCCACTCGAGGACTACGAACGGTCCGGTGTTTATAAGCCCCCTCGACCTTCTTCTTCCATGAGCTCGTGTCATTTCCCCCTAGTCTGTCTAGTCCCAAGACCCCAATCTACACCTACCGCGCGCGCCGAAGCTCCCTCGTTTGCACTACCTCCTTCCCTTGGTGCGCTATGAAGCGTACACGTGGAGAAGATCCGGAGGTGAAGCCAGTTGAAGGCGCAGCAGCAGATGACTGGTCGTCGCCAAGCAGGCGGAGACGTCTTCTCTGGGCACGAACGCCGCTCGTCGCCGCGCCGTCGAGGGTGTGAACTCATCCGTCCAGCCAGTAGCCGTCGCCGTCGAGCAGCAGGTGGTAGCCGTCGCCGCCGAGCAGCAGTTGGTAGCCATCGCCGCCGAGTAGAAGGTGGTAGCCATCGCCGCCGAGCAGCAGGTAGTAACCGTCGTTGCTGAGCAGCAGGTGGCCAACAACGTCGTGGTGCCAGCGGAAGATCTGGATGGGGGCAGGCGACAGGCGGAGGCAATCCAGTGATTTACATCGACGACCCCATCGCCGTTCAATAAATCTTCGACGCAATCGGAGAATGATGAGTTTGAGGAGGAGGTCCCTGATGAGGAGTCTGAGGTACTACATTGCTAGCTTCTCTAGTCGCAGCCGTAGTTTTCACTGTTCATACATAGGATTTGCTCAATCGTGTATAGATTCTTTTGCTCTTGAAGTAGGGTAGTATATATATGATTTGATCGGTTGATTGATGCATCTGCCATCTAGTCACAAAACCCTAATCCGTCTAGTCACAAAACCCCAATCTGCTCATCTTCCATCTAGTTGAGTTTGCTAGTTGAGTGTTGATTTCGATACACAGCAGGCCTATAACATTACATTTATATTCCTTACTGAGCCCAATGATTCAATTTTGCCCCAAAATAGTGCAAGGGCATCTGATGATCTCGTTTTCTTAGGGATGGTTAGTGGTCCTGAGGCAGCAATGCACCTAAACAATATAGGTTGTGCTGTTGGTATTTTGGTTCTCCGACACCATCGCTGAAAAAATGAGGCCCTAATTTTTTCTCTCATATGGAACCTAAATATATAATATTTGTATTGTTTCTGATCTATGAATGCATTGTATGATGCATTTGTATATCCCTGAATATTGTTTGGTACGATTACATTTCAATTTCTTATTGTGGCGAATGATTCAAATTTGCCCCAAAGAGAGGCAGACACATTGGTGTCAAATTTTTACAGGGATGAGTGAGCGAACCTGGGGCCATGTACAAGATCAATATAAGTTGTGCAATTGTTACTTGGTTCGCTTACGCCATCTTTGTAGAAACTTATGAGGCTGCAATATTTATTCTATATTCATAGAACTATGATATTTGAATTATCTATTCCATGCATTCATAGTGTATAAGAATTATATTTTAGTTTGTCACCGAGGCCGATGATTGAAATTTACCCCAAAAGAGTTCAAGGGGAGACACGTATGATGGTGTCGTGTTTTAGGGATGGGTTGGTGAACCTGAGGCAGCAATGCACACAAATAATATAGGTTGTGTTGTTGGTACTTTGGTTCCCCAACTCCATCTCTGAAACAAATTATGAGGCTCTTGATTTATTCTCATATGGAATTACATATATGATCCTTGAATTGTTTCTGATCTTTTAATGATTGGTATGATGCATATGTATATGAATGGTTTTGATCATAAGTATTTTTAACATGTACCTGAAGATTAATTGTTTGGTTTTTTATTTATAATTACAATATTTAGGCTTGTTTTTGTACCTGACTATGTATATCCCTGAATAATGTTTTGTATGATTACATTTCAATTTCTTATTGTGGCCAATGATTCAAATTTGCCCCAAAAGAGAGGCAGACACATTGGTGTCAGATTTTTTCAGGGACGAGTTAGTGAACCTGGGGCGATGTACAAGAACAATATAGGCTGTGCAATTGTTACTTGGTTCACTTACGTCGTCCCTGTAGAAACTTATGAGGCCTTAATCTTTATTCTACATTCATAGAACTATTATATTCGAATTACCTATTCCATGCATTCAGGGTATAAGAATTACATTTTAGTTTGTCACCGAGGCCGATGATTGAAATTTGCCCCAAAAGAGTTCAAGGAAGACACGTATAACGATGTCGTGTTTTAGGGATGGGTTGGTGAACCTGAGGCAGCAATGCACACAAACAATATAGGTTGTGCTGTTGGTACTTTGGTTCTCCAACTCCATCTCTGAAACAAATTTTGAGGCCCTAAGTTTATTCTCATATGGAACTACATATATGATCCTTGAATTGTTTCTGATCTTTTAATGATTGGTATGATGCATATGTATATGAATGGTTTTGATCATAAGTATTTTTAACATGCACCTGAAGATTAATTGTTTGGTTTTTTATTTATAATTACAATATTGAGGCTTGTTTTTGTACCTGACTATGTATATCCCTGAATAATGTTTTGTACGATTACATTTCAATTTCTTATTATGGTCAGTGATTCAAATTTGTCCCAAAAGAGAAGTAGACACATTGGTGTCAGATTTTTTCAGGGATGAGTTAGTGAACCTGGGACGATGTACAACAACATTACAGGTTGTGCAATTGTTACTTGGTTCGCTGATTCCATCCCTGAAGAAACTTATGAGGCCGCAATCTGATGCAATTATTTGTCATTGTGTTGAGATGAAATGATATATGAACCGATCAAACTATTGCTGAGATGCTTTATCTTTGATATCCACGAATATATTGTCTTACATATACATGTTGTCAATTATTGAGTTGTAATACAATTTAATCATATGTATGAGTTCTAAGTTATGTTCTTAAAAATCAACAGGAGGATGATGATGAAGTGGACGATAGCAAGGTATCTAGGGACAACAAGAGCTGCTACGTGCTGAAGCGGTTACGGTGTGGGCTAATCCGTTTCCACCGTAGGGGGAGACTGTTTTGCCCAGTCTGTGGCAGAGAAATCAACGTGGACCTCGACAGCATGATCCAGCACGCGGAGGGCGTTGGCAGAGGCAGAGGCAAAAACCATAGGCCGATTACCTTGGTGCGGCACGCAGCCTACGGCAAATTCCTCTAGGAGTATGTCAGGACTGGCCTGTATCCTATCGATTAGGTTGTCGCTGCCTTCTGCTGATAAACCCCTGCCCTACTAGGCGTCTCCATGTCCTGGCCTCCTGCTGCAGCCCCTACTTTTATTTTGTTCTAGTTAATTATTACCTGTGTGTGGCATGTAAGATAATATATCCATGGTGTCTCTGGTGAACCTTATATATTAATCTACTCCTTTATATGGAGTGCCTTCAAGTTTCTAGTGTTCAATTATATTTACTGATCATGCTCATGCACACTACAAAATATTTCTAGTGCTCGATTATATTAAAATTGTCAAGAAATACATCAACAAGTTAAATTGGTTGAAATTTTGTATTGAAGTAACTAAATGTATCACACACATAATAAACTAGAAACTAAAATCTAGTTCAAACACATAATGTATCACCACCACTTGTTGTCGTCCTTGACTTGCTTCCCCTTCAACCGCTTGATATCGCCACCGTCCCAAGATCCCTGCTCGTCCTAAAACCGCTTTCTGTCCTCCTCGCGCTTCTTCTCATGGGCTAGCTTGCAACCAGGGCATAGCTCTCTCGCGAAAAACTCCGCCTTAACCATCCCATCTTTCATGGTAATGAGCTTACTGTATAACTCGTACGCCATGTAGGCGTCTCTGGCTGCATACTCGAGGCGCACCTAGCTCATCGGCTTGCACTCCCAGTAGTCATGATCGAGTCGCTTCAATTTCTTCAGTTTTTCATAGGATTTATCGATGATTTCCGCTGCCAGATCACCCATGCCATCCTTCGCTGGGTATGATTTGATCTTGTACAGATTTTGGATGTCGATGTGGTGCCCCTCTAGGATTTTTATCAACGCACGAGAAAGCATAATTGTGTCATTTGTGATATCCACGCTAGTGAAAGTTATCCCTTTCCTACACAAGAACTCGACCAGAGCCGGACAATGCATCTCAGTTGGTTTACTCCTGCACTTAGATGGTTCTAGGGATGTAAGGGAACAAGGGATGCAGAAGTGGTGATCTCAAATTTAAATTTCACATACCTCCAGAAGTGGTAAACGAGGACCTCCTCATGTATGGCGATTTGCACGACAACGATCTCTTGTGGAGGATTTTTTCGCTTATTTGCACGGGTATACTCCAAGTCTAGGACCACAAACTTGTGCTTCTCTTTCTCAAGCAATTGCTCAAAGCTGGCGAGAGTTGTCTCCACAGTCGCTTCATCATTTGTGTACACCACTGTCAAAGTCGTGGTGCCATGGGCAGGGACCAAGTGGGTCTCTGTTGTGCGTTTTCCATCGTCCATGCCTGCAAGGAAATGGGTGAAAGGTACTGCCTGCAAGGAACTGCCTGCAAGAGGAAGAAGAAGATGAACCAACGGTTCCAGAACAGAGGAAGAAGAAGCGCCCAGGAAAAACTGCAGAGGAATGACTGAGGAAGAGGAATGACTACAGAAGGAATGTGGTAACTGCAACTTTCGGTTCGAGAACACATCGTGGTTACGTGGAGATCATGGCAATGCCGCCGGTTCAACAAGTGGGGCCAGTTCCTGCGATAATATGAAATTAGCTGTGCATTTTTATATGAGAGAAATTGAGAGAAGTCATTTATATTTTGTCTTTCATAATTAAACACAATAAAGTTGGTACAGCCCAAGAGATTTGAAGAAAAGAGTTTTGCTAGTTTAACATACAACAACACTTACAGGACCAACATGGAAGAACTTGGAGAGCCCCAGAACTTGAGCTACCACAGAGACCTCGGCTGAGGTGGCAGAATTGGTGCGGGTGCAACCACGGCGACGGCAAGCTCGGATTCTAGAGGAAAACAGAACCGAGCATGGTCGATAAGGTGATAGATCTCACCGGGAACTTCTCGTCCCCGACCGTGTCGTGGGTGCGTCCATGGTGAGGGCAAGCTCCGACTCGAGATGGGGAGGAGAGCGGGGCCGAGCAGCTTCGTCACTTCCTAGCTCTGCGCCATGGCCGCGACCACAGATTGCCGCTCCGGGGAAGAAGACGAGTAATGGATGTAGGCGCCAACGCTGCAAGCCTACAGGGAGGAGAGCTGGGCCGAGCAGGTTCGTCCATGTCCCAGCTCCGCGCCATGGCTGCGACGCCCCACAGATTGCTGCTCCGGGGAAGAAGAAGACGCGTAATGGATGTAGGCGCCAACGCTGCAAGCCTAATTGACACATAAGCGACGGGAGCGACAAGAGTGACATAACGGCGAGAACTGACAGGGGGGCCCAACTTGACGACCGTTAGCCTGATTTTTTGTATTAAAACATAAACTTGAATTCGTGCCGAAAAAGACTCTCTAAGTATTGGGCACACCAACTGTAGTCATCGCAGATGATTTCAGGAAACTTGGGTACCGCGTTGCCTGGACACCCCAACTTTCGGGCCGCAAAATGATATTCTCCTGCGAAGGGCCTTTCTTTTACTTTTTAGTTAAGTCGGTAAACCTACTCCCTTCTATCTCAGCAAGTATTTTGAGTTGTTGTGTTTCATTCATTCATATGATGATTTATTCAATCATGTTTCTTATGTTCCTTATTTTGCACATTGCTCTTATCTTGATGTTTACTACTTTGAAAGCTATCATTGAAAAACCAGTTATTTGTGAACTCCAGCAAATTATCAACTATTCTTTGACCAAGAGCTAAGTTTGCCATTACCAATTATGATTCACTTTATGTATCTTTATTGTGTTTCCTGTACTTATTGCAAGTTAAGTTATATAATAGTGAGTTGTCTTCTATTATGATCTATGTATTTATGAATGTGATGCTTCTTGTCCGTATTCTTTTATCGACTCTTCACTCCATAAATCTGAGGCCATGTTTATTGAGCTCAGTTTCGCTTGGGGACAAGCGAAGTCTAAGCTTGGAGGGAGTTGATACGTCCATTTTGCATCACTATTCTATGTCATAATTCACTATTATTTATTGATATATTTTGTATTGAGAGGTGATACTTATGTTATTTCATTTGTTTTTGCATGGTTGATGACTTTTGGAGCATGGACCGCTGCAGTCAGGATTCTGATGGAAAATGTGCTGTTTGGAGGCAAAATTCGCGAAGATCAGAAAATCCGGGAAAATATGCAGAAAATCCTATTTTTCTAGAAGACGAAGGAAGCCAGAAGGGGGGCTAGAGATGGGCCACAGGGGGCCCACACCACCCCCTGGCGCGGGCCAGCCCAGGCCGCGCCACCAGGTGGTCTGGCCGCCCTGGTCCACCCCTGGAACTCCCCTCTGGTGTATATTATCCTCCTGAAACCCTAAGCCTCGGGGAGCGACCATAGAAAGATTCCGCCGCCTCTGCGGGGCGGAAAACACCGAGAGAGAAAGATCTCTCCGGCAGACAGATTTCTGCCGGAGGAATTACTTCCCGGAGAGGGGAGATCGTCACCATCAATACCACCATCAAGCTGGACTTCATTGGGATCATCATCATCATCACTACCATCATCACCATCAGCACCCTCATCACCATCTCCATATTGTTGTAACAATTACGTTGAATCTTGCATAGTTCATAAGGGAAACTTTCCCGGTGTTGATTACTCTTTATAGTTGATACTATTGAGTGAACCATTGAATTATTGTTTATGTTCAGATTGTTATACATCATTATTCCATCTCTGATCATGATCCATATGGTCTTGTGAGTAGTTCATTTTGTTCTTGAGGACATGGGAGAAGTCATGTTGTTAGTAGTGGAATTGTGTTGAGAAAAGATTCAATAGTTTGATATTTAAGTTGTGGTGTACTTCTTCTAGTGGTGTCATGTGAAGGTCGACTATATGACACTTCACCTATATGGGCCTAGGGGAATGCATTGTGTATTTGGCTACTAATCGTAGGGGTTGCCGGAGTGACAGAAATCTGAATCCCCGTTAGGAAACCATTGTACAAGGGACGTAAGGGTCTTAGAGTTTAAAGTTGTGGTTAGGTTTCTACCTTAATTACTTTCTTCTACTTACGGATGTTTGCAAGGGGTATAATCATAAGTATGTATTAGTCCTAGGAAGGTATGTACATTAGCACAGGTTCACCCACACAACACTTAGCAAGTTAAAGAAGATTAATCAACCATATGAAGCGAAAGCACTTGACAGTCTTCCCATGTGCCCTCAAGAATGTTTGGTCATCTTAATTAATACAACCGGCTTGTCCTTTGCTGCATAAAGGATTGGGCCACTTGCTGCATTTATTCTTATTGTCTTTTGTTTACTCGTACTTTGTTTACTTGCTTTATCAAAAACCCCTAAAATCCGTTTGCTAAGTATTTGCAGAGAATTCCTGATCCATACCACTAGCCAGCACCTTCTTCTCCTTGTTGGGTTCGACACTCTTACTTATTGAAAATACTGCGATACACCTCCTATACTTGTGGGTCATCAGTGTGTTGTACTCACTGTTGGTAACATATTTTGTTTTATTTGTGTTACCGTAAATTAAATATATAAGGTTGTGTGGGGTCGAGTGTGTTAATCGGTAGACAAATATATCATTTATGTGTTACACATGTCTGAAACTGAGAGATCTAATCTTAAAAGCAAGAAGCGGGACCTTATTTCATATTAAAGCTCATAAGAAACATATGGATATAGTGTTTCTTCAAGTAAACAAAAAAGTACATCATGCAAACTTCAAACAAATACATCGAGTAATAGACCAAGTTCAGTACCACAAGAAACTGACATGTTACATGATCAAGGTAAAAAGTTAATGATGTCAAAACAAGCTAACTGATGAACATCACATGATAATCTTGTTCGACTGCCTAAAAAACGATACTTACAACTATTTGAATCGCAGAGCTCTAAGAGAAAGCACAACTTTGTATTTACCACTTATAAGTGGATGGATTATTATATATTACTTTAGTCAATATATACAAAAAGATTACAATATACTAATTATATGCAGTTACTCACTGGTCCAATAAAATTTAAAAGAAAATGTATGGCTAGTAGTTGCTATGAATCTTTACATAAAAGCAAGATCTAATATGTAATCAAGTTTGATAATTTATGTACATCAAAATAAAAAATAGAAATTATGATATTTTTTTTGGACCCACTTAGTCGATGGAACTCGCTTGTTCATTGATCATAGAGCATGCTCCAAGTCAAGTGCACTGAAATTTTTATTAACTCATGCAAAAATTGTAGAACAACGTAGAACATGTATTAATTTACACAAGCATCTCATGTATTCTCGAGATATGTTAATATATTTAAAAGCAAATTCAGTTGTAGAGCCTAAGAGGGGCCAAAATCAGCTTATTCTGCTTTGTTTTAGGTATACATACATGTTAATTGTTGAAGTGACATGAAATTACCAGATCTATATTGGTCTCGATGTTGTTATCCATGAAACACTTGTCCTGGCATAAGAAGGGTCATGTACTGTAAGTTCGCAAACACCAAAAATATGTGTGAATTAGTAAATCATATATTTTCTCACAGTAGTTAATAATTTTATCGTCAACAATAATCGGCAATGGCTTTATAAATCTTAGGCACATGTAAGCTAACCAAGCCATTAGCCATTGCAAATCATAAGTTTCAGGATTTCCTTTTCCAATACCTCGACTGAGCACCTAAAAAAGCAGAAAATTTGAACCTAATGCTAGTGGAACACATGTTAAACGCATAAGTTTCAGGGTTCCTCGAACTAACACATAAACTAGTGTATAATACTTGGGCCGACAACACCTACAACAAATTGGTACAAAAAATAGAGTATCAATCTGAAAGAATCTAGATCCAGATATTGAAGTAACGAACCATGAGTTCTAGGGTTCCGTGGGCGGTGCTCCTCGCCACCGCAAGCACGCTTGCCATGGCTCCACGCCAGCCACCTTCGGGTGTGGTCGTTGCCTCTATGCTTGAAGAAGAGCGTGTAGCGGCGGAGGCCGCATGCCTCGCCGTGCCGCACTACGAGCGGGACGCCGTGGCGCCGACCTACGATGACGAGTGCTCCTCAGGCATGTCCGCCGCCGAGCGCCGGGTCCTGGATTTGGACAGGTGCACGGTCCTGGCCATCTGGAGCTGCGTGGAGTGGGAGCCCGAAAGGTTCCCACTGGTGGTGCCGCTCCTCGGCAAACCCGTGTTGCCCCTCGGCCTCCTGCCATCGTCCCTCGATGGAGGTCGGCTCATCATCCGAGGACGATGTCACGCTGCGCTGGCTGGACGCACAACCACGAGGCTCCGTGGTGTACGTGGCGCTGGGAAGCGAGGTGCCGCTGAGCGTGGAGCAGGTGCACGAGCTGGCCCTCAGGCTGGAGCTCGTCGGGGCATGCTTCCTCTGGGCACTCCGAAAGCCCACCGGCGCTACTGCCCTCCAAGACGACGACCCGCTCCCTCCGGGTTTCTAGGACCGCACCGATAGCCAAGGGCTGGTGACCATGGGGTGGGTTCTGCAGCTGAGCATCCTGGCGCATGCCGCCGTGGGCGGGTTCCTGACATACTGTGGCCAGGGCCGGCTCTGACCCATGGCCAACATGGGGGACGCCCTAGGGCCCATGCTCTAGAGGGGCCCATAGCTCTATCCTTTGTTGTACACATGTACATAATTATGTTGGGATAAAAATAAAAGAACCGACCACACTTCAGAAGATCAGCAATCCGGGAGCAGGAAATGTGCGGTGGAAACGTTAGGATTGGGATACGTGAGCGATCCAGTTTGTCTAATTGTCTCGTACTGTTCCGATTGCTAGGTCCGCTCGGCCGCTCGCATGCTGAAATAGAATTCAAAAATTATTATGCTGCCCGCTCGTCCCCTAGAATGAACCAAATGAACGCAACTTCTCTACGTCTAGTCCTCTTTCGTCCTACAGCTCATCACCCGTGCCTCCTTCACAGATAATCCTTGGCTACTCGGTGGCTCCGGAGTTTCAATCGCTTGATCCGTCTATACATCTTTTTTAAAATCGACTCGCCACTAGTTTTTAGGGTTTGATGACTTATATCACATAATGTTTCTTGAATACTTTCCCTTTTCTGTAAGTTAAAATATTTATTTGATGGTCTATGATCACACGGTGAATTAGCACTTAAATAGTCTTATGTCCATCACACCATTAAGTTAGGATAATTTTATCAATATGATCACATTGTATATGCATTTTAATACTACAAACATCTTGCTAAATTTGGAGGCTGTAAAGATATTTCGGATGGCTTCCTAAATGTGAAAAGAAAATCTCACCCAACGTCATCTAGTGACCCTGATTCGGATGAAGGCCCATCCAAAATTATATGTAGTCTCCATCTCTAGGAGAGGTAAATTTATGTGAGCTTCCTTATAGGCCTGCCAAAAGAACAAAATATCACTATGAGCTATAAATTAGTGCTACTTGTGTTTTGATCCCACAAACTTTTTTTCTAGCTCCCATCTTGGCGACATATATACTAGCCTTAGGGAGGCATGTCGTCAACTTTTCCCTAGGGCCTCAAAAAATATAGAACCGGCCCTGACCGTGGCCGGAACTCTCTAACCGAGGGGCGCCTGTTCGGGCACCCGCTGGTGATGCTGCCCATCTTCGGGGACCAGGGCACGAACGCGCGCCAGATGGAGGCGAAGAAGGTGGGGCTGCAGGTGGCAAGGGACGAGGACGACGGGTCGTTCGACCTCCAGGGCGTCGCCGCGGCGGTCTGGGCCGTCATGATGGATGGAGAAGCCAGGAAGGGGTTCGTGGCGGGTGCCCGCAGAATGCAGGGGTGGTGGCCGATAAGGAACGCCATGAGAGATATGTTGATGAGTTTGTAGAGCAGCTTAGAACTTATCTGTGATCGATGATGGCGATCTCATTCTCATCTCACTACTGCTGAGAATGTGAGGGACCTTGCCGTACTGCATGGACAAGGAAATTGAAATCATGTGTATGAGTTTTCTGCTATATACTTTTTGCTAATTCACAACTAGTTGTGACTTAACTTAGGACGCAGTCAACTTTGTAACCGTTCAGATACATGCGGAGATTAGTGCGGTTAAGCTTTTTTTTTTTCAAAACCTTTTCCTCCGCCAAGCACCGTTGCACGCATGTACTACTAGCTCGCTTTTTTTACTTCCCGAGGCTATGGTTGATGTTAAATGGAGTAGCTAGCTAGGCCAACCCAGTTAACTTTTTTGTATATGTTTGTATTTTTTTAATCCTTCTGAGTTGACTTTTGTACCTGTGAGCTTTGTGCAAATGGATCTTTAATATTTTCTATATATATTTTTTAAAGCTTTCTAATTTTGTGTGGGACTTAGCGGGTTGTAATGCCATTTACAACTTGCAACTGTGATTTTTCCAGTTGCAACCGCTATTTTTTATTTGATTTTTCGAGTTGCAGCCGAAATTTTTTTCCATTTGAAAGTTGAGTTGTAACTTTGGTTTTTCGAGTTGCAAGTGGGGTTGCAGCCATGATTTTTTTCTAGTTGCAAGTCGTGTTGTAACTGTGATTTTTCG
Source organism: Avena eriantha (assembly GCA_910589775.1). NCBI lineage: Eukaryota > Viridiplantae > Streptophyta > Magnoliopsida > Poales > Poaceae > Avena > Avena eriantha. Next base: position 388,700,676 of record OU342740.1, on the reverse strand, counting down.
AGTTGCAAGTGGGGTTGCAACAACCATGATTTTTTTCAGTTGCAAGTCGACTTGTAACTATGATTTTTCGAGTTGCAAGTGGGGTTGCAACCTGATTTTTTTCCAGTTGCAAGTCGAGTTGTAACTGTGATTTTTCGAGTTGCAAGTGGGGTTGTAACCGTGATTTTTTTTCTTTCATTTTTCGAGTTACGAGTGGAGTTGCAAACGTGATATTTTTCAGCTGCAAGTGAGATTCTGACGTGAAATATTATTTCAGCTGCAACTAGGGTTGCAACTAAGGTTTTCTCCAATTATAAATGGATTTGCGCGCCCTGAGGCTCCAAGTTGTAGTCAACTGATATTTTTATATATAAGTAATTTGTTTTGTTAGAGGTTGAATACAACTGGGCATTTTATAGCTAAAAATGTGGAGCAACTATATATTCTTGTTGAGAATTAGCAACTTTTTATTAATGAATTTTTGACAAAGTAGTAGTAGAACAGAATAGTTGGTACGGGCAGGCCTGACTCTAGCGCATGGCAGGGTTGTGCGACGGCCTAGGACCCAGGCCAGGAGGGGGCCCAAGATATTTTTTTGCTGAGCAGCAAGCAGGGTCGCGAGCAGGGCTTGTCGGTGGTCGCGAGCAGCAAGGTCTAGACCTAGCCGCCTAGCCTGGTGTGGACGTGCGGTGGTGCGGACTCGCGAGGCCCCTGCCCGCCTACTGATGCCGAGGAGATCTATTGATCCTCGATCGAATTCCAGACGTTGCGACGCTTCACGCTCACCCCCGCCCCTCTCGAGAAGACGCGAACCAGGGCCTGACTCGAACTCTCTGTCATCTCTCTCGCCGCCCGCCCGTCTCGATTCTCGAAGCTCGCCAAGATTGGCAAGACGCCCAGCGGCCCAGGCCCTGCTGCTCTCCAGTCTCCATCAACAACCTTGGACTGCCCTATGTAAGTTTACGCCCTTAATCTCTTAATCCCTCGTCTAATCCTTCTAATTAATTCCTCGATTAGGACTCCTTGAAGTTAACTATGTTACAAGATAGATTGCATGGCTTGCCTACGTGTTGTATTAAGAAGGATATATTGGACAACATTAATTTTGATAGTGTCCTCGACGATTTTACACCTAGAAATGCATGAAGAAGCTTTTTTCGAAGCAATGAAGCTTAATTATCGATGAGCTCATTGGAGGCTGGTTTTTTTAGGTATTCGCTAGCATGGACTTGTTATGTTTTCCTACCATTTTTATTTTTTCTATTTAAATACCACAATACTTTAGTGCTTGAAAATTATTTATAGACATCTCGACTATAAATGTGTGGTATATGCTTTTAAATATTTCGTAAATGAAATTGGCACATATATCGTATATATCTAGTTATATGTACAGATATATATTATCATTAGAGGCCCTTTTGTCGATTTCACCCAAAGACACCGAAAAATATAGAGCCGGCCCTAGGTACGGGATCCGGGTTTAAAAAAATAAAAACGTATTGAATGCTTGACTCAATAACTCATGCTTTGTGCCTCAGCTAGCCTAGAGGCAGGCGGGCCAGCCACATGCATTGTTTGTTCCCGTATTAGTAGCCTAAGACTAGACCCAATGTGGTTATAATAGGTAGTATCATGCATGCTATATTGGTAAAATTTTGACGTGACATGCTAATTAATAATAAAAGAGATTGTGTTGGTATCATAGGTAGATACGGTATCATAGCACAGAGAACTAGAAAAACTAATGCAAATAAATTTTATACATAATTTTACATTAAGATTCTACAAAACAATAAATATACTAATACTATGATACTATGTATTGTGAAGATGTTATCATATATTAGTATCATCTACATGATATACTTCCCATTGTGACTAGTCTAAAGTCACGTCATAGGCCATGCAGCATGCATACATGAATCGACGGAGAAATTAACAGCGGGTTGCACGGCATTGAATTTGCACGCTGCTCCCGTCAGCTGACTGAGACTTAGCTTATGTCTCAGTCAGCTTAGACTTAGACAAGAAGAAAATATGTTCGCGAACAGCAGCATCTGTCCGTTCGCTTCCTGGTAAGATCAGCCAGGTGAATCAAAGGAATTAGCAAAGCACTTTGTTACCCTCTAAAGCTATCATGTATGATCAACGAACGTGAACAACGATACACCCCAGCAGTGTGGTTTAATCAACAGAACAGCTTAAGCAACATCATGGAGGGGTCAAAGGGAAGATCAGGACGTGAGCTCAGGCAGTCGAGGAGGAGCCGGAGGATGACCTGGGGTTCCCTCACGCCGTGGGGAAGGGAATCATGCATCCAGTCTCCGTGAGCGGCTGCGAGGAGCGCCACTGGGACCTGGATTTCATCCAGGAGATTCGTCCTCTACTCGTCCTCCAGATTCGGGCCGTGCCACCGAGACGGCTCTGATCAACCTTGCGGGTCGTACACCGCGAGCCGGTGGCGCCCAACCGCAAGGGGCAGAGATGGGGCATGGTGGAGAGCTCGTGCGTGGTGGCGACAATTCAGGAGGCGTCAAGATCCCGATCAAAATGTCGTTTCCAAGGTTTGATGGTGAGTTTCCAAGGATTTGGCGAGACAAATGCTTAGATTATTTTCGAGTATGCAACATTCACCCGACCATGTGGCTCACGGCCGCGACCATGCACCTGGAGGCTGGAGGGCAACGTGGCACACTGGTTTCAGGCTTACAAGCTCAAGCACACAGTACTACATGGATAGCCGGATTTCATTACGGCAGTGGAGGCCAAGTTCGGGGTGCATGATTACAAGCAGTTCATGGACGGATTGCTTGCTCTGAAGCAAACGGGTACTGTGGATGAATACTGCTCCAAACTGGTTTTTAAGATATCTGGGCATAATCCTCATTATGATGAGACATTTTTTGTGTCCCAATTCCTTAAGGGGCTGAAGTATGAAATTCGTCTTCCGGTGGCCTCACAAATCCGGAGACGCTCGATCGTGCTATGTTGTTGGCACATGTGCAGCAAGACCTTCAGGCACAAAATAAACCATGGGCTGCTCGACAGTATGCTGCACAGAGAGCTGAACCTGTAGGTTCTGCGCCAAGAAGTCGCTCGCCCAGCTCTGAAATTGGGCCAAGGCGACATGTGGAAAGACCGCCAACTCCGTGACTACCGGAGAGCTAATGGCCTATGTTTTCGTTGCGGTGACAAATATGATCCACAGCACCAGTGTGGCAAGAAAGCATAACTGAATGTTCTGTCTGTGGATGATCATCAGGCTGAAATTTCTGACGACGTCCTGGAACTATTGAAACTACAGGACTTGGCCAATGCGCAAGAATTGTCATTGTCCATCAAGCGGAGGGCGTGGAGCACCGCCGGGATTCCTTCGAGCGGCACATGGAGGCAACGGCCCAAGCTCCCGGTCGCGTCTCAGGCGGCAAGACGTTCATGCCGACTTCGAGCATGGATGCGCACCATAACATGACGCTCGTAAAGACGCCAGTGGCTCCTACCTTGGATCAGCTGGAGGTGTCTCCTTGGGCACATAGGCCTCCGGTGACGTCCGTCGTCCAACCAGTGGATGGCGTTGTTTCTGTGTGCGCTCAGCACGCGCCCAACAACATCTTGCCCATGACGCCCAACAACTTCTCAAGGCAAGCCATCAACCTCCACATTGTTGGTGTGTGCACACAAGTTCCAGCTGCAGTGGCAGAGAGTACTCATTTGGTGGCTCTATCTGCGCTTGCTTCCCCCTGTGCTCCTCATGGATGGGATGGAGTCGACTCGGGATCAAAAGATGGTGCTGCATCTTGATGCACCCAGGGTGTTTGAGGAAATACCTAGGAAGACAAGCTCTGCAGCTGTTGTCACTAAGACGGTCCACCCGAACGAGCAAGGCGGCGCAATAGTGATTCCTGTGGATGACATCTCCGTGCACCACTCCATGGTGCTGGTAGAAGAAGCCACCTCTAATAAGTGTCTAGCCATGGTTGAGCAGTTTGGTGCTAATCAACTGCTTGATAGAATGTCGGTCGTGTCAGATGACAAGGAGCAAGTGCAAGCAAAAGAGGAGCTACCTGGTGCATTATAGGTGTTTGATGGAACATATGAGAGGAGGAGATGTGGGGCGAAGCTACACCCCTTCGGCAAGCGGATATCTCGTGTGCGACGCCCTGTGCGCATGGCCCCGACGAGTAAGTTCCGTGGCTCTGCGACCATGCCATCACCACCTCGAGTGCCACCACACCCGCCTCATCAGCAGTTTGACAGAAAGGAAATGCTTCTGGATGCATTGATACCAGACAGAGCAGACTTATTGCCTCATGGGAGATCATCAGCTAGTGCAATCCGAGTACCACAACCTGCCAGTGTGAATTATAATATCTTTCAGCTGTTTGTTACTCATGGACATTCCAAGGTTACGCAGAACAAATAGCTCCTTACTGCTATTTCCCGGTTCAGATGTTTTGCTAGGCTCAAAATGTAGTTTGATTGCTCGTCAACTGGGGGACAAAATGGTTCTCTCCATGAGCTGCTTGGTCAGAACTTGCACTTGACCGAAGACAAGAAGATGCACATGATAGGAGCTGTTGGCCCAATTAAGGAGTTGAACTATGATATCTCGGTCATGACTGATACAAGTGTGACCGTAAATGCAAGTAGGGACAGGTTTGAGATTAGTGGAGAAGACAATGTGCTAATACTGGACCATGAGCAGAACACTAACGTGTTAGTGGTACTTCCTGAACATATACTGCCACTTCAACGTCCACAAGGGTGTGATCTTTTGACTGTTCATGAACTTCAAGATGTGTACTGGGTAGCTATCATGTGTTGAGGTCTTAAATGTACACGTACAATGGGATCCAAGTGGGTTCTGGACGACCATGAATGCTGAACAAGAGATGAACCATACTGAACGATCATGGAGGATACACGTGATTGTTTCTCGACGATACAAACTAATCATAGGCTTGGATGATTTGTTAGCACCTTGGGATCCAGGTATAGTCTCAATATATGCATCAGCTATACCGGTCTGTGTCAAGGCCAGGCAACCTCAATTCCGAAGTGGGAGCTACATCGCGATTTGATCACGCCATTGCTTAGGGACAAGCAATGTTTTGCCAGGGCGGTAATGTAACACCCAGCATACTCTGTGGGCCACATTTGAGTGATGGGCTACTGTGATGGGCTCGGCCCAACAGATCGAGGCTTAGAGAGGAGGGGATAAAGAGACACAGGAAGTCAACACGAAGGAGATTGATCGAATAGAACAGAACCGAACCTGAACCGAGTCTCTCCTCCCGTCTGTCTCCTTCCTCTCAGAGTCTCAATCTTGTCTTCCTCGGGTCCGGTGGTTACCACAAGCCACCAATTGTATCAACCTCATGCCCCGATCCTCACCGGCGGCAACGGGGTGTGACATCAACATACATTTCACATTTAAAAATACCGACATAAAGCTTCGTCAACAGAACCTTGAGTTGTGATGTGCAAGTTTTAGCTATTACCTAGAATAGGCAAAGCTGTTTTCTTCTCAAGGTAAAAGGGCAAAGATTAGCAAGAGGAGATTGCTAAATCATACAAGTCCGTGACAGGCTTAGGTTCAGAACTGAAGGACTGTCCAACATATTCAGAGAAACACAGGAAAATGGTACAGTAGCTACTTTCAGGGATTTTTTTTTTAGGGGTACTACGGCAGGCACAAAGGCTGGCCTGAACCATTTTCATTCCAAAAGCGAAATCCAAAAATCCAAAATTACAATAGACTGACAGAAGAAAGGGAGAAAGAAGTATTTGTATCTAAAACTATCCCCTAACTAACTAGAAGAATAAGGAGTAAAGAAAAACTGTACAATAAGAGGGGGGTTTTAGGGGTAGCTATCCATTGGTTGCAAGGTGAGCAAACATCACCGCCCAATCCTGGATGAGAGATTTGTGCTCTTGCTTGTAGCATCTATTGGACCAAAGGAATAGATCATCTGCACACCGCCGAAAGACCAGGCGGACGGGTGCTTTCAGGGGTTTGATTCACTCATATCCAAACGATTAGAGAGGAAAGTTGTCGCCGATCCTCGAACAGCGGCGTCTTCGTGACTTATGTAGCCATGACAGTACAAAAGCGAGCAAAAGAGAAGGAGGCTGGTGCTGATGTTGTTAGAAATTGAACAGCGACCCATCTACAGTATGAGCTTGGACACTTCGACACAAGACACACGGCATCACCGCTTCATCGCTTGGCGTGAAAACCTTACACAGTATTGAGCCTTTGGATGGTAGATGGACGTCAATCAGGAGGTCTTCCCACAGGAGCGTTACATTGTTAACTGACGGTTTTCATGTGTTCTATCTTCAGTTAGTGGACAGGGCCTGACAATCTGCTGCTCAAATTTTAAGTTCAGGGTACTTCAATCTATCACTGCTAAGCCGTAGCATGAATCCCTGCAAATTAGGGATGTGGTTTAGGTTGGGCAGTAGGATCAGCAGTGATGAGAAATCTCCATTAATTATCTTCCATTCTCACAACTTGTGTACGGTACATTTTACTTCTGATGCACTGGGTGGGAAGCAACAAGAAGAAAACTTGCATGCCTTAGTGGGGAAGCAAGGAACGAGTAAAATGCATCAAACTACATGGCAACAATAGTACTCTTTCTTGGATTAACAGTTAGATATGCAATGAAGTGCCATGGAAATGTGAAAATAGACCCGATCATCATCCAGCAATATTTTGACTCCTCCTGATAAAGGAATAAATTAAGAAAAACTGCCCTGAGTTATTCGTCCAAAACTTTTTATTCATGGAAAAGGCAATAGAAAGACGCAAAACATGAAGGAATATGGATTCAATCAGCAATGTTACCTGATAATTCAGAATGCCATTAATTCTAGAACAGTAGGCAAGGTTGCACACATTCATTTAAATTATGATGGATGTAGTACATGTAAACCTCCATGCACTAATCAACTATTCCAAAAGACCGATCTGATGGAAAGTGATAGGCAATCCACTTAATACACTTCAACACCCCTCCTCGCGTGTGACGGGAAGACAAGTCAACACGTGTAAACTCAGAGGTATGACTCAAGAGACCAATACGTGGACAGAGGGGGCACCAGCAATTTTAGGAAAAATTGCGCCACACAGGACTCGAACTCGAGACCTTGGCTCTGATACCATGTAAAGCTTCATGCACTAACCAACAATTCCAAAAGACCGATCTGATAGAAAGAGTTAGGTATTCCACTTATACACTTCAACAGTATATACCAATAGAACTAGTCTCTGCTATTGGTCCAACTCCAAATTAAAACCATGGAATGGAGTAACATTGCTGAAATAATAGGGAATGGTTAGATGTATATGTAGTCATATATATCAAGAGAACTAATTTTATGCTATAAGTCTGAACTAAAAACTTGGAATAGTATCATCCCTGAAACAATAGGGAAATGAAAAAGTGGCGTCGAGTTTTTGGAGTTTAAATGAAAAGTGAAACCTTTGACTGCCGCCTGTCTATATATACCAAGAGGGGGTGGAGGTACCACGTGCGGCTGGCTGGCGCGTGCGACCGACTTAGAAAATACAGCTGCACCAATGCAACAGAACCAAAACTCATCGTTTCACCAATTGGTACAAGTTCATTGTGCATGAATTCAACAAACTAGTGTAATCTAGGTGCACAGAATCAACAATATTGTTACAACAAAACACTGATACAAACTAGCTAGCTACAACAAAGCCATAGGCTGAGAAAGGCAGCAATACATGTGAGTTGCAAAACACTCCAAGAAGAATTGAGACTCATCTCACCTTACTCGACGAGATATTCAGGAGGAAGCTGCGCATGTATTGACACCATCCTTGCAATCATGTGTAAGGTCGTTGAATGTCTCCAACTTCCTCTTCCCCCTGAGGAACACCTCAGTGTCGACTGCAACCCTCATGTACCCATCGAATTCCACTGGGTTGCCATTGTTTAGCTCCTTTGTTTCAGCATACCATTCACTGTTTTCATCCCAAAGGTCCTTGAAATCATCCAGGAAGCGTGTTTTGTACTTCTTGTTAAGTGGGTCAAAGAATGATTTATCAGGCTCATCGGTGGCAATGTACAAATACCGGCCAGCACCAACCTTGTCATTCAGTGTCACAAGGAGATTTTCCGGTGAGGTGTCTGCATCAAGGTTTGGCCACATCTGTGTGTTTTGGGCCTTCTCTCCTCTCACGATGTGCATCGAATCAAAATCCCAACTCATTCGAGAGGCAATGGCAGACACAATCTCCATCAAGCGACGTGATTTCCACAGCAAATGCCATGGCCGCTTAATCATGGCCTCCGTCTCACCCTCGCACACACGTGACCAGTAGTTATCTGGCTCAACATTTCCAAACTTCCTCATAATCAATGTGTCCTTCACATCACGAAGTTTCATCGGCGTCACCTTAATGTCTTCAGTGTAGTGATTCTTGAGCCGATCCTTCTTGTGCCACTTGCCCCAATCTGTCCAGAATTGGCTCTGATCAATCACTGATGCAGATTCCTTCAAGTGCTCGAAATCAAAGTACAGTCTAAAATCTTTTTCTTCATCCTTGCCACTGGCAGTATAGCGTGAATTGAGGCAGACGCTGAAGTCCATAACAAGTGTCCGGTTCAAGAACTGTGCCTCACCTAGCGCACACAAGAACCCCCAGATGTAGTGGTTCATGCTCTTGCACCTTTCGCCACCACCTATGTAGATGAGGTACCTTCCACGGCTGAAATCAGACTCAGAAGCGACCACTGGCATGCTGTCATTGACGGCCTCACCGACAACAAACACCTGCTCTGCAGCAGCCATGGTGTCTGCATTCTCGTCGAGCCTCATCTGTGTCTTGGCCGGCACAAAATCTGTGGTGGTCGTCACCGGCGCCTCACGCTTCCCCTTCTTCCCCTTCTTGCCCTTGCGACGTCCGCTACGCTTGGCGCCGGTGCCGGAGTGGTACTCTCCCACGCTTTCCACCACGAGGGAGCATGTGTTGACGTCGCGGCTGAGCGTGAATCGGCGGTAGTCCTTGTAGTAGGTAGTGCGGCCCTTGGCGTCCTCGGTTGGGCGGAAGCGCCAGGCCAAGTCACACGCCATGGGGCTCTCCGGCACGACGACGGGGCGGCCGAAGCGATAGAAGTGGAGGTCAGGGAACTTCTCGATCGCCGTACGCATCAGCAGGTTGAAGAGATCCCTATCCCCCGTGCAGTCCACTGGCGCCTCCATGTCGCAGGAGACCGCCTCGACGATAGGTTTGTCCTCCTCGGCGGCAGCGCCCACGGCTGAGTTGCTGTCGGTGCCGACGGTGACGGACTGCTCCGTGTCCGCCTCCGTTTTCTCGGACCCGACGTCGGAGAGCTTGATGAAAGGGAGCGCCTCGGCGACGACGGTGGACAAGGCGGTCTCGGAGGAGTTGGAGCCGGTCGCTGCGAAGTCCTCCCCCGTGCGGAGCACGGAGTCGTCGGCGAGGAAGGTGGAGTTGGAGGTGGCGGAGGTGAGGAACGCGGTGAGCTGGTGGGAGGAGGGGTGCAGGAGCGGGTCGTCGGGGCTGTGGACGGCGGCGAGGAGCGTGAAGGCGAGGACGGCTGCCACAAAGAGCCCGAACATGAGGTTGCCGCCCGAGCGCAGCGCCGCGCGCAGATCGAGCGCGCCCCCGCGCCACTGCGGCGCCGAAATCCCCACCCCGCGACCCAGCATTCGAGCGGATCCGGGAGACGGGAGGCGTGGATTGGGAAGCGACGGCGAGGGGAAGGGATCTGGCAGGGACGCCGACAAGGAGACAGGCAGGACGAGCTGAACAAGCGTGTGTGCGTCGAGTTCACTCCAGTATTTTACTAGACGCGGTCGCGGTTGCTTAGGGGAGTTCAGGGCCTTTGACTCTTGAGGTTCGGAATTTGGCTAATTTTTTAAAAATTCATCTGTTCCTTTACCCAAGAAAAAAAAGTATTTCTATTTTCCATGTCCAATAGCTGGATCCCTGAATACGTCGAAAAATCTAGACTAAATTATATCTAGATACTCTAAATTTTAAAATGTTTGCACATTTATTTTGAGACGGAGAGAATATTTTTTTTATAGAAAACGATACATATCCTCCGCGGATCGAACGAAACGATCCCGGGTCACTCGCTAGACACGCCATCTTTCGTGTGGGTCCGCTTTATCACTTTCCTCTCCTCCCGCGATAGAAACGAATCTAACTGCCTCCTTTCTTTTTGTTCTGGCCCGTCTTCTCCACTGCTTTATACAGTGCTCCGCCAAAGCATACGCCTGCCACCACACCACCCACCGTCCACGTAAGCTGCAGCGCCAACGCCATCACACAAGATGCCGCTACCGCAAGGAAGATACGGTGGCGCAGGCGGTCGCCGTCACTGCAAAGGCAGTTTGTCGTCGGGCCGCCGCTTGCTGCAAAAAAAGGGCGCAACCGCGTGCCTCTGCTACCCACGGCGCGCGGTGCTGCTGCAAGTGGCAGGCAGTGCTGCTACCTATTGCAGGCGGCGTTGCTGCGCGCGATGCGCGACTCTGCTACAACCTGCGAGCGGCGGACTTCTTCGACAAAGGATTTGCTACCGGCGGCACGCAGCTCTGCTACCTACGGCACGCGGCGCTGCTACAATCTGCTGGGAGCGATTGTCTTCTCCGACGACGGATTTTGCTATCGTCAGCCAGAGGATTTGCTACCTACGACACGCGGTGCTGCGAAACCTGCAGCCAGTGGCTGTCTTCTTCGGTGACAGATTTGCTACGGATGGCTAGAGGATTTGCTACCAACAACCAGCATTGTTGGTACCGACGGTTGATGAGTTTTCTGCAAGGATATGATGGCTACCGACGACGATGTTGTTGACGGTGCTCCGTCGGTGGAAGTGCTACAGGAAGGAGATCCAGGCCGGGGTTGCTACCATGGTGGACGACGTCCTATACCACGGTGCACATCGAGTGCTACGACCACGAGTTGTGTGCTACGAGGGGTAATGAATGAGGACATCACTAGATCACGCAATGACACCGGAGCTGGATGAAGTCGGAGCTCAACGCCGGTCAGGAAAGTCAGTGCTCAATGTATCCACTATGTATCAGCGAGGACGAAGGAGGCAAGCTGAAGGGGAATTGGGTGTTTTTTCCAGTGGCAGTTTCCGTGTGCACGGGTCTCGAGGACACTTGTCTCTTTCTAGACCCGGGGGATCAGAAGCACTAATCCCCGAGGGACGCTCGGCACTATCCTTTTTTATACAAATTCAGAAAATAATACACCGAGTAAGAAATTTTGCAGTCTAGGCGTGTCTCGACCTAGGTGACATCGACTGAGGCATGTCGGCCATGATGAAGTAGACAGACACCTTTCGGTCTAGTCGTAGCCGACAGGGGCTGGTCAGCCACGTCCCGACCAACTTTCCTTTGTCACAGATGATGGCTCTGAAATATAGCCATCTACGTTCATATTTAAACTGGATATTATTCATATTTTTATGAAATATCTCTCTAAACCCTGCCACTAATGCCTAATGATCAAAGGGGTATGCAATCTTTTCTTTCTATTTTTCCCTACGCAGATAATGACGTTTGATGGTGGGAATCACTACATTAAAGTCAAAGATACGAGATTTCTAACAACCCAAAGAAACCAGGCGTGAAGTGGAGACAAGCGCTTTAACGACCAACTATATGGCGGGAATAAAATTCCGGTTGTATAGTTGTGGTCGTATAGTTGCCGCCACCACCGCTAGGTCAAATAGAATAACTTTCGTGAAAGGACCCCTATATAAAGAGGCCTCAGGCGACGAGAAAAGAGCCCTCTCACGCCCCCTCGCCACGAGAACCCTGAATCCACAACACTGAAGAGCCGCCGGAGGAATAGACTTAGATCTAATCTCCAAACCAATCTCCACCACCATAGCCATATTTCACCACTTGTAATAGTAGATCTCATCTTCGATTGGCGACATTGTAAGACTATTTGCTATCAATCTCATGATTCCCATTGCAATGTTTATGATCTTTGATTTCATCTCTATGTGTGAGTGATATGGGTATACCCTGCATGTACTCGAGTTTGGTATATACGGTCCAGATACGGTGGAAGCCCGCGGCGTTGCCATGGCCCGATGAAGACTTCGAGTGGCCCACAGACTCTCGATTACTTGAGAGACAAGAAGAAGCTTAAAGATAGAAAGTTTAAAGGGAAAACCCTAATCTGTAACCGACTCGACCTGCTACCCGAGACCTGGCCTATCTATATAAAGGCTAGGAGGGGGCGGCGAGGAAGACACGCGTAGCCCTAGTTTCTACAACCCTCGCCAGATCACATCTGTGCACCCCTATAATCTTCGATTCCTACATTAATTCCAAGAGCAGACAAGCAGGAGTAGGGACCTCTACGAGGCCTGAACCTGGGTAAACCTTGTGTCCTTGTGTGCTTGTTTGCTAGCCGACTGATGCCTCCAGCGCTCTCTCCTTCTCAAAAACCCAAGTCCATAACAATGGGCATTGATGAGTTAAACCCTCGTCAATTGGCGCTGCCTGTGGGAATTGGGAGTGCTGATGTCGTGGCTTCTTCGGCCCCATCAACCGCGATCTACAACTTCGCAACAGCGGAGATTCGCCAGCTCTTCGGCGCGTTCGACTTCACCGTCCACACGCCGGCCACTCGCCCAGCTTTCGAGTCCGTGGGCGATGGAATCAGCTTGGCGATTGGAAGCTTCCGCTTCCAGGTTGGTCAGATGGGCACGCTTCGTATGCCTAACCAGCCAACAGAACACGCGATTGCTCCAGCATCGTGTTTCCTGCCACCAATCGGCATCCTCAGCGAGCTCAACACCTCAGCAGCAGCTGAGAGCACGGACAACGACAGTAGTCGCGGATCCGATCTAGGTGACCTAGCGACGGAAGATGGAGTCTACGGCTCTGGATCCGAAAGTTGCGGAAGCAACAACTTCCCCGACCACTTCATGTGCGCCGTCATCAACGCTGGCGAAACTAGCGCCAATCACGAAAACAGTGGCAACGGGCCTGATCCGTCCAACAGCAGCACACCTAATGGCGGACCGCCCAACAGTGGCCCCACTAACGGTGGAAATGGCGCGCCCGTCAACAATGGAGGGGCAGTCGAACCTCCAACCATGGTGAACGAATACACTGGTGAACGTGTCGTGATCAGGCTCAACGACAACGAGTGGGCCCGTTGTCGAGAAGCTCTGCGAGGCAATCCTCTGCCCCCGGCATGCCGCAAGACGTACTGATGGGATATCATTGGCTACTAAAGGAGGAGTACAGACGCCAGCTACACACAATCGCACAACTCGAAGCGCGTAAAAAGGCGGCAGACGAGTCGAGCCTTCGACGAGCCGGGCTCTCCTCCCACGGAGGATCCTCCTTCAAAGGCAACGAGTACATCGCCAACAAAAGGTGATCTCGAATGGCTCATCTCACCGAGCAGGAACACATAGAAGCTGCAAAAGTCCTCGACTTCAGCTCTATGACAGTCGACACGCGAGGCAACGTGGTCCCAAAGACGCCGCAAGCTGCGGTGACAACGACCACCATGTACCTCCTCAACAACCATCCGCTGGCTGGGGATCCCCGAGCCGCCATGCACCGATCTATGATCGTGGGCTTGGGGCTAATCGAGGCTGCTCTTGACAAAGAGCCGACGCCGGAACCGAAGAAAGGCAAGGCTCTGGCAAAATGCTATTCCTTACCCTCGTCCAGCGCCGACAGTCGACCATGACTACGATGCGCGCGATGACCTCACGTAGAGCAAAATTGACAATTCAAGGGCACGACGTGCCCGTTCTACTGACTCAGAGGACGATGACGTGGAGCTCTGTGGCGCCAGATGCCTCAGCAGAGCTATTAGGAAAAAGCGAATGCCTAAGGGGTTCAAGCTCCCATCATAGAACCTCAAATTTGACGATCTGCAGGACCCGAAAATTTGGTTGGAGGGCCACTTCTCCTCCGTCAAGCTTCACGGCGGCAGTCAAAGCACGACCATGCAATGCCTGCAGCTACAGCTGTAGGGTGCCGCCCGAGCATGGGTCAACAATCTCCCGCGCGGATCCATTCGCAGCTGGGAAGAGCTGGTCTACAGCTTCGTGCGCAACTTCAAGGGCACTTACAAAATGCCCGCATCAATCGAAGAACTGAGGAGCTGCCAGCAATGGACGGGCGAATCGCTACGCTCGTACATCCAGAGGTGGTCCATCATCAAGAACTCCGTAGAAAACATCTCGGAGGATCACGCAATCGACGCATTCAATGGTGGCGTTCGCCGCATAGAGCTTAGAGAGGCGATGGGACGCTCGAAACCCAAAACAATCGACCATTTGATGGAGATCGCGAATCAGTGGGCCAATGGAAAATATTCGGTGAGAAACCACACCTACTCCGACGACGACGAAGACCTCCGGCGTAGACGCGACCGTCGAGGCAAGCGGCGAATGCGCGCCTACGATGACCGCGATGACGTCAACATGGTCGCATCCGGCTACACTGACAAACACGACGATGGCCGCAACAACGGCTACCGCAGCGGTGGATACCACGACTCTTGGAAAACCACGCAAGTATGGCAACGCCGCACTCGCGAAGAAGCACCCGCTGCATCCACCGAGGACAAGCTATCTAGGCCGTGCAACGTGCACTTCTACATCGACAAGCATGACGGCAAAAAGAAATCCAGCCACCCCCTCAAGGACCATCGCGAGTTCCTCAAACTCCATGAGGGCCTGGCTCGGATGAATCGCGACGCGGTCAACAGGGGCTATGGAACCGCCCCAGGCATTGTGGCACATGGAGCTCCTCCACCACCGCCTGGACCACCACCACCCACAGCTGCGCCCGACCAGCATCATGGAGGCGAGCCGTAGCCACGGGTCGTGGGCAATATGATGATCCAAAAGGGAACGCCCCTCGAATCGGGTGCAAAAGGCCATCACTCGCCAAGTCAACTTGGCGACAAACTCCCCATCGTCCACCACTAAGTACCTCAGCGTAAGCGACTTCTGCATCACCTTCGACAAGCGTGACCATCCGCGCCAAGTCCCTCATCCAGGCCATTGTCCCCTCGTACTCGAGGCACAGATCGTAGGCTTCGACATGAGTCGCATGTTCATGGACGAAGGAAGCGGCATCAACCTCATGTTCGCAAGTACCTTGCGTGCAATAAGGATCCCCCTGACATGCCTGGAGGTCTCAGACACGACATTCCACGGCATCGTCCTAGACAAGGGCATATATCCCCTGGGCAAAATCAACCTCGACGTCATCTTCGGCACGCCAAAAACTTTCAACGCGAACGCATCGACTTTGAAGTCGTCGACTAGCCTTCCTAGTACCACTGCATCCTTGGACGCGTCGCGTTCGCTAGATTCATGGCGGTACCGCACTATGCCTACCTGCAGATGAAAATGCCAGGTCCAAACGGCGTCATCACAATCAACGGGAGCTTCGAGAGGTCCGACAACTATGACAGGGAATTCAACAGAATCTCCCAGTCCTTTGGCATGTAGGAGGAGCTCGCACGATTAAAGGAGTTGACAGACAACAGTCTGCCTCCCCTAAGCAGGCCAAGCTCACCCGACATGTCCTTCGACTCGTCGGTACACACGAAGAAAGTCCAGGTCCACCCATCGGACCCGACCAAGACGGCCCTCATCGCCAACAACTTGAGTTCTACATAGGAACTCGCGCTCGTTGAATTCCTCCATGAGCACTAGGAAATCTTCGCCTGGTGTCCAGCGGACAGGCCAGGGGTTCCTAGGGAATTCATCGAGCATGCACTCAATGTAAATCCAGACACCAGGCCAGTCAAGCAGACAATACGGTGACTGTCTGAACCACAAGAAAAAGCGGTCGGGATGGAGATCAACAGACTCCTCGACGCAAACTTTATACGCGAGATCAAGGAAAGCACTTGGCTCGCTAATACAGTGCTGGTGCCCAAAAAGGACACGGATATCCTACGAATGTGCGCGGATTTCACCTCCCTGAATAAGCACTGCCCAAAGGATCACTTCCCATTGCCACGAATTGACCAAATCATCGACTCCACCGCGGAATGTGAGCGTCTCTGCTTCCTCGACGCCTACTTAGGCTATAATCAGATCCAAATGAAGGAGGAAGATCAAGGGAAGACGGCGTTTACAACGCTCTTTGGCGTATTCTGCTACAACACCATGCCCTTTGGGCTAAAAAACGCAGGAGCCACCTATCAGCGGTGCATGCAAGCCTGCCTCAAGAACCAACTTGATCGCAACATCCAAGTCTACGTCGATGACATCGTCATCAAAACCAAGGAAGAAGTCTTGCTAATTGACGATTTACGCAAGACTTTCGCCAACCTCGCCCGCTACCGGATCAAGCTCAATCCGGACAAATGCGCCTTCGACGTACCATCTGGGCAATTACTCGGGTATCTCATCTCCGCGAGGGGGATTGAGGCGAAGCCGAAAAAAATAAAATCCATACTGGCCATGGAGAAGACGGAGAATGTAAGGGGCGTCCAACAGCTGGCTGGGCGAATTGCAGCGCTCAGTCGATTCATCAGTCGAATGGGCTAAAAGGCATTGCCTTTCTACCAACTTCTCTGCAAAGCTGACAAGTTCGAGTGGACTAACGAAGCGCAAGAAGCATTCGAAGACCTTAAACCTCTATTGTCCACCTCGCCAGTACCGGTGACTCCACGCAAAAAAGAGCCACTATTGCTCTATATCTCCGCAACAACCAGGTGGCAGCACGGTGCTCGTGGTAGAACGAGCCGAAGAAAACAAGGTCCACAGGGTACAACGCCCAGTCTACTACCTCAGCGAGGTGCTCACGCCAACAAAGCAGCGGTACCTGTACTACCAGAAGCTGGCATACAACGTCTTCATGACAGCCAGGCGATTGCGCCACTACTTCCAGGAGCACCCAATTGTGGTGGTCAACGACGCCCGCTTGGACATATTCTCAACAACCCCGACGCCACCGGACGAGTCACGCTTTGGGGAATCGAGATGTCTTCACGAGACATTACATACGAGAAGCGGCGACGCGATCAAGTCGCAAGTCCTCCCTGATTTCCTCGTGCACTGGATGGAGAACCAGCTCCCCGAAAAACCAGATATGTCCTATATGTGGATAATGCACTTCGATGGTCAAAACAAAAGGACGAAGCTGGTGCAGGTGTCATACTGACATCGCCCCAAGGAGACAAGCTGAAATATATTCTGCGAATGCAGTTCACTACCTCTAACAATGAAGCTGAGTACGAGGCCCTGCTGCACGGGATGCGGATGGCTAAAGTCTGTAGCGCTAAGAGGCTCATCATCTACGACGACTCCAAACTGGTGGTGAACCAAACAATGCATGAGTGCGACACACTGAATGACAACATGATCGCCTACCGCGACCTCTACGACACGCTCGAAGGGGACTTTGACGGATGCGAACTGTGGCACGTAGGCCGCAAAAGCAATGAAGAGGCGGACGCACTCGCCAACATTGGATCCACCTGCGCCCCCATACCACCTGTGGTATTTCTCGAGCGTATTTGTGAACGCTCTATTAAGCCAAAGGACGCAGAGAAGAAAACAAGCGCAACAACAGACTCGGGGGCTATGCCACCCAATGAGACAATGGCACTCAATGATCTGGAGCTTGATACAGGACTCGAGGGGCCAATGGGCGTCATGATGATTGAGCCATCTTGGACTCAACCCTACATCACATATCTTATCAGCAAGAGGCTACCAGACGACCCGACAGACGCGCGACACCTCGCACGCCGATCTAAGGCATTCGCCATCATCAACGGCGAACTATACAAGCGCGGCATCACAGAGTACTCCAACGGTGCGTCTCCAACGCAGACGGAATGACCGTCCTCCTCGACATACATGAAGGGACTTGCGGGCACCATGCCGGCAGTTGTGCCCTCGTCGCCAAAGCTCTACGAGCTGGATTCTACTGGCCCACGGCCATGCGCGATGCCAAGGACATCGTCCAGAGATGCAACACTTGTCAGCGATTCGCGGAAAAACCACACACACCTGGCACGGAACTCTGGCCAATACCATTGGCTTGGCACTTTGCGCAATGGGGACTCAACATGGTTGGCAAGCTCCCAATATCCTCGCGCAAAGGCTACGTCTACCTCCTGGTCACAGTCGACAAATTCACCAAGCGGATAGAGGCCATGCCAGTGACAAACCAATTAGGAGCCAGTGCTGTCAAGTTCTTCGAGTCCATTGTCTATCGCTTCGGAGTGCCACATAGCATCATCACGGACAATGGAACAAACTTCACCTCTAAGGAGTTCCAGGGTTTCTACGAAAACCTGGGAATCAACGTAAGCTATGCCTTCGTAGCTCATCCACAGACCAACGGTCAAGTCGAAAAGGCCAACGGCCTCATCTGCGGTGGAATCAAGAAGTGACTCCTCTGGCCACTCGAGCAAGCCGCCGGATGTTGGCCAGACGAATTGCAGTCTGTACGTTGGAGCCTGCGCACAACCCCAAACAGCGCCACGGGATACACCCCGTTCTTCATGGTGCACGGTGCTGAAGCAGTACTGCCCGCAGAAGTACGCTTTAAAGCCCCACGGGTAGTCGTGTATAGCAAGCATGAGTCAACACTCACACTCGAAAACTCCGTCGATCTCTTTGACGAGGCACGAGAAATCGCAGCGGAGAGATCAACGATCTACCAACAAAACCTCCGCAACTACCACAGCAAAAGGGTACGCCCTAGGTCCTTCGTCGAAGGGGACCTGGTCCTACGACTGAAGCAGCAAGGGCACCTCAAACTCGAGTCCCCTGGGAAGGACCATACGTGATTACATAAGTAATCCCAGGTGGCGCCTATCGCCTCAAAGACTTCGAGACAGGAGTCGCATACTCCAACCCCTAGAACGTCGCGCAGCTGCGGCGCTTCTACCCCTAGTCGTTTCTCTCTCTTTTACATTACAAATAAAGCTTTTCAGCCAGGCTACTTAGCCACACATTGTACCTCGTACTGTTCTATGAATAAATAAAGCTAAGTGCCCCAAACCCTGTGTTTTCTGTTATCTATCACAATCTTATTACTCGGGGGCTGCGCCACCCTTTACACAACTGTTCTACGAACCAATCGCGATATCCCGAGTAGCTGACGCAATAATCGAACCCTTGACAAACACCAACCCAACTGCAATGCACCTGGCAGGTTGGCAAGGTGCTGAGATAAACACACGTCAGGCTAACAAAAAGGAACTGCATAAGTGCAACGCACTTGCAAAACATACAAGCTAGCAAACTCTTTACATATCAATATCAATCAATTATATACAACATACAAATACGAACTTTACAACACTGGTACACTTATGTGCAGGATACAATATAAACTACTGCTGTAGTAGAAGAACGTTTGTCTATTCCTCAAAGAAATCGACAATCTCTTCTGTTGGACGATCCACCGCCTGCTAATGGGGAACCATATTCCAGGTCGAGCCTGGCGGCAGCGTCGGAGGTCCAGCAACAATAGCTGCAATGTCCACATCAGGCCTGTGCAGTTGCACCAGTGACAAAGCAGCCTTGGCACCAACCACTAACTGCTGCCGCACGCACTCACGAACTGCACTCAAATCCTGGAATCTCGCCAGAAGGGCCAACAGTCTTGAAAGGGCAACGTCTAGTGGAAACATCGTCTGATAGATGTGCATGAGGCACGACTGTGCCTTCTTCAGAAAATGAAGCACTCGAGAAGCACGATCCTGCAGGGTCGCAAGTGCAATTGCATGATCATGATCCACCCAGAAGTACCTACTCGCCTGCAGTTGCTCACGGGTCAGATCATTCATTTGAACAGCGATCCGATCTTTTTCATCCTGCGGATGGCGAGCACTGACACCTACACCACACAAAAGCAAAGTGTGAAAGATAGGCATCGCTGCGACTGACTAAAAGAAAAGATAAGAGGATAGAAGGCTAACACTTGAACTACTCACTAAGATGGGCCACCTCCTCCAATAGGTACTTCTCGCGAGTAGAGGCTTTCTCCGCCTTCGATTTCCATACATCAGCACTACCATGGAGGATAGGCAATTCACGCTCCAGCTGTTTTATACGGTCGCGTAGTCGTGCCAGCAAAGACAACTCCCCACCTTCGAACGAGGCTGCGCCATGTTCTCATCGGCAGAAGGAGAATCAGAATGATCACTCGAAGGAGCATTCGAGGTACCCTACCATGAACCAAGCAAAAAAAAGCAAATAAGAGACCAAGAATACATTTGGCAAAAGGCATATATGCATTCAGACAAAGGAAAAGCTTCGATTGGGACATCCCCACAAACTCATTGTTCCATCAAGCAAAAGGCTAAACTACTACAACTATTACAGAAGGATACTAAGGTGCAGCACGTTTCTTTGACTTGGACTTAGGCCTCGGGGGCTTCATAGCATCCGTGGCTGTCTCCAACGCCACAGACTTGCCGACAGTACCCCCAGAAGCCGCAGCCTTTGTAGCCTTCACCTGACGCCGCTCTTCGGAGTATTAGGCAAGTGTCTCGATAAGCTAGGGACCGTAATTTTTGCATTTACCAGCATAGGGATCAAAACTACCTGCTGACCTCCAACATCGACTGGCATAGCCTCAGAGATAGCTGCGGGGTCCATCTCCACACCATGGCCCTGCACCATCGCGAGTGCCATGGTGGCGGTGACGGAGCACTGTGAATTTTTGAAGTCTGCAAGGATTCCCCCAGCTAGGGATTCCACCAAGTCACCGAGATTGTCGATCATCCCATCCTTCGGAGTCAAATCCTCACGGATGCGACTGAGCACATCCTTGGCCTTCCCCAGAGTCTCCTGGAGGGATACGCTGCGGTCTTCGACTGTGGCGATGGCACCAGCCAAAGCATCATCGTGGCGAAGGGACTGGGCATCAAAGCTCAAGCCGCCAGCATCTGCATACACAAAAGATTTAGTATAGCAATCACACATCAAAGTACAAAAGAGCAAGGCATATCCAGATGAACAAGACATACTTGAAAGGGATTTGGCAATAGAGAGAAGCTGCTCCTCGAACAACTTCTCCCTCTCAGCAGTGGAGGCAAGGAGATCCTGCTCTCGCTTCCACGACTCCTCCAAGGCTGCGATTGCCTCGTCACGATTTTTCGTCGCTGTGGCCAATGTCTTCTCCAATGCAGCAGCATGGCGAAGTAACTCATTGTTTTCAGCTGCCACAAACAGAGAGTGTTACTGACAAGGGTTGAACCCATCAACCCATTGTTATGGACTTGGGTTTTGGAGAAGGAGGGAGCGCTGGAGGCATCAATCGGCTAGCAAACAAGAACAAAGAGACACAAGGTTTACCCAGGTTCAGGCCTTGTAGAGGTCCCTACTTCTCCTTGTCTACTCTTGGAATTAATGTAGGAATCGAAGATTATAGGGGTGCGCAGATGCGATCTGGTGAGAGTTGTAGAAACTAGGGCTGCGTGTGTCTTCCTCGCCGCCCCCTCCTAGCCTTTATATAGACAGGCCAGGTCTCGGGTAGCAGGTCGAGTCGGTTACAGATTAGGGTTTCCCTTTAAACTTTCTATCTTTAAGCTTCTTCTTGTCTCTCAAGTAATCGAGAGTCCGTGGGCCACTCGAAGTCTTCATCGGGCCATGGCAACACCGTGGGCTTCCACCGTATCTGGACCATATATACCAAACTCGAGTACCTGCAGGGTATACCCATGTCAGTAGCCCCCGAGTGTCCAGTGGAATTGCAGATTCGACTGGGGACTTTATGAAGCCTTTCGAGTGCATGACAAAGTATTTTTTAGAGTGTTCTGTTTATGTCATAGGGATTGTTGATATGCGTGCCTGATTTAACCGATGTATCGGTATCTGCTAACTACCTTAGGGTAAAACAACGCAGTCTACTCGAACTCGAGTCCCTAGACCCGAATTCGGAAAAGTGCTGGTGTAATTCGACTCAAGCTGCGGAGGTCTTACAGGAGTCGAATTCTAGTATGAGGGTGTGAGCACTTGACGCGTCCGTCATGGCATGTTCATCGTACCTGTAGGCACAGATATATTTCTGGTAGTGCACAGCAAGTGCGTTGCCAGGCCTTATTCAGGTCTTATCTTCACGCTGCAAGCGCGACATCCGAATTTTTGTCATCGCGGAGATGATTCAAGTGACCTAGGAGACGTGGTCTCTTTGTAGGGAAAATATGAGGCGGTGTCGCCATAGATTTCGAGTGTGGATGTTATCAACACACAGTACGATGTCTAAACAATCATAGGGTGCGCGACCAGCGCTGCCTATGGGAGTAGCCCCCGAGTGCCTGGTTGAGTCGAAGACATGCAGGGACTAAAGAACTTTCGCGACTGCTGTTGTCTTTTGTTTGCTTGTTTCAGCTGAATTTGTTTCCAGCGCTACCTATGGGAGTAACCCATGATCCCAAGTCGAATCGTAGATTTGAGTGGTTGGGTATTCTTTGAATGTCCACATTCCTGCATAAAAAAGAAAATCATAGGGTGTGCGATCAGCGCTCCCTATGGGAGTAGCCCCCGAGTGCTTGGTGGAGTCGGAGACTCGAGCAAGGACTAAAGTAGTTGAAGTCTTGTAGTGCTCATCTTTGATGACATCAGTGCTGACGATGTGATGACCTCAGTTGCCCGCGTGAGCGGCTTTGACGGGACGTGACGAACGGTGGGTCCCATTTTCTGACCCTGACTTGACCGGGAGTGCATAAACTTTCATTTTAACTGCGCCTCCTTGATTTCCGTGCATAATGGAGGTAGTGGGGGACGGTTCGTGTTTCAACCTCTCCACGTGTCGATCGCGATGCGCGCCACGCGTCCAATAGGGTTTCTGCTTGCCGTTGGATTGCATCCGCAAGGGGGTTAAGTAGCAGCGCAGCTGCGGTAATTTCCCATCTGCTCTTTCTCTGCTTGTGCTTCCATCGCCATTGTTGCTACTCTCAGCTTTCTAGAGTTCGTCCCCTTCACGGCGTTGGACCAGCTCCGCATATTCCCTAGCTATTTCCTCCGCTCTCACCGCCATCACAAGATGGGGAAGAAGAAAGGAGGCGCCGCCGCTGGGTCTGCTGCCGCCACCGCCATCGCCAAGAAGAAGGGTGGCTCTGCCGTTGTGGGTACCAGCACCGCCAGCACCGGCAAGAAGAAGGTTACGGGCACCCGCGCCACCAATGGTGTGTGGCGCACCTCCATCATCAAGGCCTCTAAGCTTCATCTCCTCGGCCAAGATGGGGTTCTTCCTCATGCCGAGGAAGATTCATGAGTGCCTGGTGACGAGGTAAACCCACGTCCTCCGTCCGGTTTCCGGGTGATGTTCCTTGCATTCATCATCTGCGATCTGTCTTTGCCCCTACATCCCTTTTTCAGGGGCCTTTTTTTATGGGCTCCAGCTTATCAGCTGTCCCCAAACTCTATCCTTCACATTGCATGCTACATCATGCTTTGCGAGTGCTGGCTCAGAGTAGAGCCACACTTTGGTCTCTTCAATAGACTTTTTAAGTTAAAGCGTCAGTCAGCTTCTGGCTCGTTAGTCTACGACGTAGGCGGGTGTGGAGTTTATGTCGACTCCTCCACTACGTATTTTAACATCAAGCTCACGAGGTCCGTCGAAGGGTGGAGAGACAAATGGTTCTACATCCACGACCAGAAGGCCGACGGAGAGCGCTACAGACTCGCGCCTTTCAATCCTGCCATGCCGTGCAATAGGAGGCATTCCTGGAAGAATGTAGTGATGTCTGGAGAGTTCGAGGAGATAGAAGTGCTGTATAAGCGCGTCTGCGACCTCGAGAGTCGCATTGGTAAAGAAGAGGGAGGCGCCGCCCTTATTCGCACGCGATGCACCGTCATGTCCAGCCTCTGTAGGCCAAAGTTCATCCCATGTTTCAGTGGGCTGGTGCGGACGATGCCACTCGCGTATCTGCCGATGGCATTTCTACGGGTGAGGTAGATAAGAGGATGCGACTGGTAACAAAGTACACCGCCTAGGAGGTTCTCCCAGGCGAACCAGTCGTGCCTCCCTTCGACGCCTCAAACCCTCCTCCTAAGGTATGATTGCACTACGACGTAGCTATCTTTGTTGATTGCCATTTGTTTCTTGCTGTATAATGAGTTGCCTTCTGACTGCAGGATTGGAAGGTGTCTCCCAATTTGCCCCCTCTTCCTGAGGGGGTTATTCCTCACGAAGCAGAAGAAGAGGACGAGTCAGAATCGACCGTCCCACTTGAAGAAGAGGGAGCCCCCGAGTCTAGTGATCCGGACACTCGCAAGCGTTCGCGCAGTGACGATTCGGATGCTTCGTCTCCGTCGACTCCAGAAGACCCAGCTATTGGCACAGAGGAGCCGATTCCTGCTGTTCCTGTAAGTTCCATGGCGCCACCTGCTCGCAAGAGGATGCGGCTGCCCAAGGAGTCGTCGGAGTCGAAGGAGCAATCCTTCGATCTTGATAGATTTGACTGGTAAGTTCTATATGGTGACCTCATTTTCTTCTTTGAGTTGCCATTTGTCCTGAAGCTTTTTGCTTGATTTGTATTTCAGTCAAGTGGTGACATCGTCTTCTGATGACGTCTAATTTGTGAAGGAGTCCGGAGTCGCGGACTCCAAGTCCAAGAAGGTGGCCTCGCGATCTCCTTCTCCTCCATTGGTGGCCCACTCCGAGCATAACTCATCGAGTTCCCCGCATGATGGGGGGCATCAGATGGTTACCCGGATGACTGTGCAACAGCCTTCTTCGGAGTCTATGGAGGATCATGTAAGTATCTTGTATTGGGCATTCGAATTTATTCTTGGCATGCTTTTACTTGAACTTGGAATTCTTCTGATGCAGCTCATCGTGAAGGAAGCCGCTCGCTTAGCGGAGCAGGTTCTTAACATGGGGCGATAGCATGCGCGACTAGACGATCGCCATCATATCGTCGAAAGTAAGTTTGGACTGCGTCCTTGTCTTTTTTGCGGATATTGTTGAGTCGACCTTGGTAACTGACATGGGTACACCCTGCAGGTACTCAAGTTTGGTATACCCTACAGGATGAAAAAGATCGGATCGCTGTTCGAATGAATGATCTGACCCGTGAGCAACTGCAGGCGAGTGGGTACTTTTGGGTGGATCATGATCATGCAATTGCACTTGCGACCCTGCCGGATCGTGCTTCTCGAGTGCTTCATTTTCTGAAGAAGGCGCAGTCATGCCTTAGGCACATCTATCAGACGATGTTTCCACTGGACGCTGCCCCTTCAAGCCTGTTGGCCCTTCTGGCAAGATTCTAGGATTTGAGTGTAGTTCGTGAGTGCGCGCAGTAGCAGTTAGTGGCTGGTGCCAAGGCTGCTTTGTCGCTGGTGCGACTGCACATGCTTGATGTGGACATTGCAGCTGTTGCTGCTGGACCTCCGACACCGCCGGCAGGCTCGACCTGGAATATGGTTCCCCATTATCAGGTGGTGGATGGTTGATGCATTGCAAATGTATCTATAATTTTTGATGTTCCATGCTTGGTTTTATCCACTTTCTTGTGTTTTGCCCATACTTTGGAGTAATTTTCATATGATTTCTTGGACTAACCTAGTAATAAGAGCCATAGTGCGAGCTGCCTGTTTTCTGTTGTTTTTGGTTCCAGGAAAGTCAGAAAATGAATATTCTCGGAATTGGACGGGACAAAAGCCAAAGTGCCTATTTTTCCGGAAGTCATCAGATGCCAGAATACGAGACAGAGAAGGGCCAGAGGGCGGCCACACCACCTGGCCGCGCGGCCAGGCTTGGCCCGCGCCAGGGGGTGGTGTGGCCAGCCCAGGTACCCCCTCGGCCTCTCCTTCCGCCTATAAGATGCCCTCGGGACGAAAACCCTAAGTACCCGATCAAAAATCCACGAAAGAGCATGTAGCCGCCGTCATCTCCATCCCTAGATCGGGAGGGATCTGAAGCTCTTCCCGGCACCCTGCCGGAGAGGGGAATTCACGCTGGAGGCCTTCTTCATCACCATGCAAGCCTCCCATGTGATGCGTGAGTAGTTCATCCTTGGACTACGGATCCATGTAGTAGCTAGATGGCTGGTTCTCCTCCTTTGTGCTTTCATGTCTAGATCTTGTGAGCTCCGTTCATGATCAAGATCATCTATTTGTAATTTTGCATGTTGTGTTTGCGGGGATCCGATTGATATTGAGATGCTATTTCAGATTGATTATTGATTCTATCATGTCTTTGTTATCTGTGATCTTGCATGCTTTCTGTTGTTAGTAGCTATCTTGGCCAAGTAGATGCTAGCAACTCCAAGAGTTAGTATTTATGCTCGATATGGGTTCATGCCCCTGGTAATCTGGGGAAGTGACAGAAATCTCTAAGGTACTAGATGTGCTATTGCGACTAGGGAGAAAACAACAATCCTTTGTTCATAGAACAATCGTATTGTTTACATTACACGCAATTCGTAAAGCAATAATCTGTTGCTTGCAACTTAATACTGGAGGGGGTTCAGATGATAACCTGAAGGTGGATTATTAGTCATAGATGCAGTTGGATGGCGGTCTATGTATAATGTTGTAATGCCCAATCAAGTCTCAAAGGAGTCAAGATGATTACTATATGCATGTATTGCCTTCTCGATGTTTGTCAATTGCCCCGCTGTAATTTGTTCACCCAACATGTTATCTATCTTAAGGAGAGCCACCTCTAGTGAACTATGGATCCCGGTCCTTTTCTTTACATACAGTCTATAAACTGTTTACTGCTTTGTGTTTACTTTCTGCAAACTATTACTTCTTTCCATTCGATACGTTTAATCCTTTGTTTTCAGCAAAACACGGTGAGATTGACAACCTCATCGCAAGTTGGGGACAGAGTTCTGTGGTTGTGTTGTGCAGGTCTCCACGTTGCTACTAGCACCGGTAGTGCGCCCTGCCAAGGCTCAGCTAGCAACACCTTTGGGGTGTTTCCTTGCTCCTACTGGTTCGATTAAACCTTGGTTTCATAACTGAGGGAAACTTTTTGCGGTGCTCATCATACCTTCCTCTTGGGGTTCCCAACGAGCTCTACATCAACACTGAGCCATCAAGCATTTTTCTGGCGCCGTTGCCAGGGAGTCAAGGTCATCTTCACAAGGAGAGTCCCTCATAACCAATCTCTTTACTTTGTTATTTTTGTTTTGCTTAGTTTCTTTTTGCTTTGTTTTCTTGTTTTGTTATCAAAAACACAAAAAATTAGTTTTACTAGTTTGCTTTCTTATTTGAAAACACAAAAAATGACTACTCTTGAAAACACTAAGTTGTGTGACTTCACTAGCACCAACAACAATGATTTAATGAGCACACCTATTGCTCCACCTGTGCCTGAAGATACTTCCTTTGAGATAAAACCTGCTTTGCCCAATCTTGTTATGAGAGAACAATTTTCTGGTATTGGTAATGAAGATGCTGTTGCCCATCTAAATAACTTTGTTGAACTTTGTGAGATGCAAAAGCATAGGGATATAAATGGTGATATTATTAAGCTGGAATTGTTTCCTTTCTCTTTGAGAGGAAAAGCTAAAGAATGGTTGAATTCCTTAACTAGGAATAGTATTGATTCGGACTAAGTGCAAAGATGCTTTTATTGGAAGATACTATCCTCCTGCTAAGATTATATCTATGAGAAGTGAAATAATGAAGTTTAAACAATCTGATAATGAGCATGTTGCTCAAGCTTGGGAAAGAATGAAATCTTTGGTAAAGAATTGTCCCACTCATGGACTGACTGCTTGGATGATCATCCAAACCTTTTATGCAGAATTGAACTATTCTTCAAGGAACCTATTGGACTCTGCTGCTGGAGGTACCTTTATGACCATTACTTTGGGTGCTGCAACAAAACTTCTGGACAATATGATGGTTAATTATTCTGAATAGCATACTAAGAGAGCTCCACAAGGTAGGAAGGTAAACTCTGTTGAGGAAACTTCCTCCTTGAGTGATAAGATTGATATTATTATGTCTATGCTTGTTAATGGGAAAGCCCATATTGATCCAAATAATGTTCCTTTAGCCTCTTTGGTTGCTCAAGAAGAGCAAGTTGATGTGAACTTCATAAGAAATAATAATTTTGGCAATAATGCTTATAGGAATAATTTTGGTAACAACAATTATAAGCCATATCCTCCCAACAATGGTAATGCTTATGGAAATTCTTACAACAATAATAGGAGTGCACCCTCTGAACTTGAAGTTATGCTTAAGGACTTTATTAGTAAACAAACTGCTTTCAATAAAACTATTGAGGAAAAACTCTCTAATGCTGAAAGAAATATAGCATCTTTGGTTGAAGCTTAATCTTCTTTGAATAAAATGGCTGCTAAATCTGAAACTAATGATAATTCCTTTGCAGCTACTAATGCTATACAAGTAAGAATTGATGAAAATGTTAGACCATTAGCTGAATTACATGCTAAGTGGGAAAGAGAAGATGAAATTGCTAGAAACATTAGTGTTTCTACTATTACTACCACTAGTGTTAAGGCTAGTAATAGTTCTACTACTTTAGATGATATTTTCGATTTTGATCTTGATGGTTGCAATATCTCTGAATTTATTAAGTTCCTACAAAAGCTTGCTAAAATTCCTAATGCTAGTGCAATGAACATGGCCTTTACAAAACACATTACTGATGCTCTCATAGATATTAAAGAAGAAAAGATGAAACATAAAGCTTCTATTCCTATTAAACAAGAAGATGGTTGGGAACCCATCATTAATAGGAAAGCAAATGACTTTGATTTCAAAGCTTTATGTGATCTTAATAGTAGTGTTTCTATTATGCCTAGAAGGATTTATGATATGCTTGATTTGCCTCCACTTGAAGATTCTTATTTGAATGTCCCACTTGATGATAATGCTAAAAACAAACTCATGGGGAGTCTTAATGATGTTCTTATTATGGTTAACAATGCCTATGTCCCCGTTGATTTCTATGTTTTGGATGTTGAATGCAATGCTTCTTGTCCTATTACTTTGGGAAGACCTTTTCTTAGAACTGTTGGTGCCATTATTGATATGAAAGAAGGCACCATTAAATATCAACTCCCACTCAAGAAAGGTATAGAACACTTCCCTAAGAAAAGAGAGAAGATTTCTTTTGCTTCTCCGATGAAAACAAAATTTGGTCTTAATGCTTCTTCATTTGAGAACTCTTGATTCTTTTTCTTGCTTCTTATGCCTAACTTAAAGGCGTTAAAGAAAAGTACTTATTGGGAGATAACCCATAAGTTTTAGACAAGTCTTGGAAGTTATTACCTCTGTAATAACCGCTCCTTATCCTTTTTATTTGCTTTTTGTGCCAAGAGTAACCTCTAATGAGAGAGAAGTAATGATTGGAAAAGTTGCTGTCACGAAATAGATTTTTGTGCTTCACCGTAAAAATTCGTGTAAAATCTCTGAACGTCTTTTTGAGGCGTGAATGTTTGTGCTTCTGCCCCAGGTTGTTATCTAACTTTTGTTAGTTCAACATGTTTTTATTTGAGCAACAGAAGGTCTTTGAAAAAATTCGTCTTTACCTGCTGGTCTGTTTTGACAGATTTCTGCCATTTTCTGCATTTGCTTCTTGTTGGTTCCTTTTTGAGTTCTTTTGGGGAATTGAGATTTTTGAGGGAAGTGCTACAGTATCTAGTATTATAATGGAAGTTTATTTGGTGTTAGAACTGAACCTTAAGACCTTTTATCTTGAATGCACTAATGTTGCTAATAAAGATTGTGTGAAGTTTTGTATGAAGGAAAAATTTCAGGTGTATGGAAGGAATGAGTAATGAGATGAAGGATGGACTAAAGCTCAAGCTTGGGGATGCCACGCGTGTCACCCCAAGAAATATCCAAGAAGTACAAGCGTCAAAGATTGGGGATGCCCAAGGCATCCCCTTCTTCATCAATAAAAATCCCAGGTTTCTTCCAAACGCTTCATTTTTATTGTTTCATGCACAGTTGTGTTGTTCTTGGAGCGTCTTCTTTTTCGTTTTCATTTTGGTTTTTTGTTTGCTTGGTTTTCTTAGTTTTCTGAATAAATTGGTTGGACCCCCTCTTTCATACTTTGGTTTGCAAATAGTTTGGTTTGGTTTGGAAAAGAGTAGGAAAGTTCATGCTTATGTGGTAAAAAGAGCTTGTTTTTGACTGTGGCCTATGCTTTGTCATGCCATGCTTGATATTGTTTTGGCTTTATGCTTTAGTATTCTTTGCTGTATCATGACTTGTTATAAACAATTGAGATTGCTTAATGTGCCTTGGATGAATCATGCGTTGTTTTAGCATATTAAAGCGTAGTATAGTGGTATTCTCCTTTGATGCTTTATTTGAGTTGACTTGGCACATGCTCACACCATGTTATGACTATCTCAAGTCACCATAGCCTTTATGATCCTTTAGTTTTCAACTTGTAGTATCACTTTATGCTTTGATCAATGATGTTTTGTCGCTCTGCATGATTATGGCCATTATTGCTCTTTTAGTTTGTCGCTCCCAGTCTTTTGCTAGCCTCCACAACAAGGTATGAGTTCCACTCATGCATCCAACTCCCTAAACCAAGTTATTCCAAAGAGTCCACCATACCTACCTACTACCTTATGCTATTCCAAGTATATTCATGCTTTTGTTTACCTTCCGAATTAAACTTGTTATGAGAAAACTAGTGATTAAAGCTCTCACAAACTTGATGGCACACTTTACTTTTTTGCATTTAATAAACTTGAACCATTGGGTCCGTCTTGGTTACGTATATGCTTGTGCTTTATAAGTTGAAATTAGCAGAACCATGTATCATGGGGAACGCTTTCAACATTGCACTTGTACTTTGTACCCCGTTGATATCATGTTCTTTTGCTTATGGATCCCGGCGGTGTGAAATAAAAGTGGAACTTGTAAGATCATGGAGTTTGTATGAGTGTTAGAGAAACGCCTGGGCCGCTAGCCTAAGCCATGCCTAATCATGGTAGAAACTTACAGCATCACCATAATGAGCACTCTATGAAGCATCCTCAATAAAAACCTATGCAAATAGCAAATAAAAAGATTATTGAGATGCTCATTGTCTGCTTGCCTTGTCATTTTGATTATGGGATAGCTCCTGTATCATGTGCAAGGGGTACCCCGTTGGCGGTTCTTTATGATACACATGTACTTACAATTACAAGAGCTTACTTGTGAGTAAAGTTGAGTAGCATGAGGATCGGTCTTCGTAAGTAAGGGGCATGAGATTTCGGTTTATAACTCGTCAAGCATATCCTCTTAGTTGTGTCACTTTAACCTTAATCACCTTCAAGATGCTTATGATAGGGGCAATGAGAGCTGAAAGCTATAAGTACCATAATTTTTGGAAGATCTTTATGAGACTTGAATCCCTACTTCCTTTTATGAAGGCCTTTCTTCCACCATTATATATTGAGTCTCCACCTTCTACCTTTATGCACCTACTTTGAGAGCATAGTGGCCATTCTTAGTTCTATGTGCATTGTCCCAAGACTAGTTGGTTGATGCATAACTTGATATTGCTTGCTTTAAACTATTTGTATCTAGTCACTCTTATAAACTTTGAAGGTGTCCTATGCATTTATATTTGCTACTCTATGAGGGACAAGCTGAATACTATGATGCTATGTTTTCTTTATGTGAAACAAACAAACGTCTTGCAAAGCATTGTTATTCATGAATCTTTTGTTTGTGCCTTTTCATGTTGCATCATAGTTTCTTTGTGTTATTACTAGAACTTTGTCTTTCATGTTATGGTTGAAGTAGTATGATCCTAGCTTTGAATGTTTTACAAATACTTTGATCAAGTCTTTGATGGTGCATGTCACCTAAAAAAATATTCTTTCTTTTTATCACTTACCTACTCGAGGACGAGCAGGAGTTAAGCTTGGGGATGTTGATACATTGCAAATGTATCTATAATTTTTGATGTTCCATGCTTGGTTTTATCCACTTTCTTGTGTTTTGCCCACACTTTGGAGTACTTTTCATATGATTTCTTGGACTAACCTATTAACAAGAGCCACAGTGCCAACTGCCTGTTTTCTGTTGTTTTTGGTTCCAGGAAAGTCATAAAATGAATATTCTCGGAATTGGACGGGACAAAAGCCAAAGTGCCTATTTTTTTGGAAGTCATCAGATGCTAGAATTCGAGACAGAGAAGGGCCAGAGGGCGGCCACACCACCTGGCCACGCGGCCAGGCTTGGCCCGCGCCAGGGGGTGGTGTGGCCAGCCCAAGCACCCACTCGGCCTCTCCTTCCGCCTATAAGATGCCCTCGGGACGAAAACCCTAAGTACCCGATCAAAAATCCACGAAAGAGCCTGTAGCCGCTGTCATCTCCATCCCTAGATCGGGAGGGATTTGAAGCTCTTCCCGGCACCCTGCCGGAGAGGGGAATTCACCCTGGAGGCCTTCTTCATCACCATGCAAGCCTCCCGTGTGATGCGTGAGTAGTTCATCCTTGGACTACGGATCCATGTAGTAGCTAGATGGCTGGTTCTCCTCCTTTGTGCTTTCATGTCTAGATCTTGTGAGCTCCGTTCATGATCAAGATCATCTATTTGTAATTTTGCATGTTGTGTTTGCGGGGATCCGATTGATATTGAGATGCTATTTCAGATTGATTATTGATTCTATCATGTCTTTGTTATTTGTGATCTTGCATGCTTTCCGTTGTTAGTAGCTATCTTGGCCAAGTAGATGCTAGCAACTCCAAGAGTTAGTATTTATGCTCGATAGTGGGTTCATGCCCCTGGTAATCTGGGGAAGTGATAGAAATCTCCAAGGTACTAGATGTGCTGTTGCTACTAGGGAGAAAACAACAATCCTTTGTTCATATAACAATCGTATTGTTTACATTACACGCAATTTGTAAAGCAATAATCTGTTGCTTGCAACTTAATACTAGAGGGGGTTCGGATGATAACCTGAAGGTGGATTATTAGTCATAGATGCAGTTGGATGGCGGTCGATGTATAATGTTGTAATGCCCAATCAAGTCTCAAAGGAGTCAAGATGATTAGTATATGCATGTATTGCCTTCTCGATGTTTGTCAATTGCCCCGCTGTAATTTGTTCACCCAGCATGTTATCTATCTTAAGGAGAGCCACCTCTAGTGAACTATGGATCCTGGTCCTTTTCTTTACATACAATCTATAAATTGTTTACTACTTTGTGTTTACTTTCTGCAAACTATTTCTTCTTGCCATTCGATACATTTAATCCTTTGTTTTCAGCAAAACACGATGAGATTAACAAGCTCATCGCAAGTTGGGGACAGAGTTCTGTGGTTGTGTTGTGTAGGTCTCCACGCTGCTACTAGCACCGGTAGTGCGCCCTGCCAAGGCTCAGCTAGCAACACCTTTGGTGTGTTTCCTTGCTCCTACTGGTTCGATTAAACCTTGGTTTCATAGCTGAGGGAAACTTGCTGCTGTGCTCATCATACCTTCCTCTTGGTGTTCCCAACGAGCTCTACATCAACACTGAGCCATCAATAGTCCAGCAGAAGAGATTGTCGATTTCTTTGAGGAACAGACAAACGTTCTTCTGCTGCAGCAGTAGTTTATCCTGTATCCTGCACATAAGTGTACCAGTGTTGTAAAGTTCGTATTTGTATGCTGTATATAATTGATTGATATTGATATGTAAAGAGTTTGCTTGCTTGTATGTTTTGCGAGTGCGTTGCACTTATGCAATTCCTTTTCGTTAGCTTGACATGTGTTTATCTCAGCACCTTGCCAACCTGCCAGCTGCATTGCAGCTGGGTTGGTGTTTTTCAAGGGTTCGATTATTGCGTCAGCTACTCGGGATATCGCGATTGGTTCGTAGAATAGTTGTCTAAAGGGTGGCGCAGCCCCTGAGTAATAAGATTGCGACAGATAACAGAAAACATAAAGTTTGGGGCACTTAGCTTTATTTATTCGTAGAACAGTACGAGGTACAATGTGTGGCTAAGTAGCCTGGCTGAAAAGCCTTATTTGTAATGTAAAAGAGAGAGAAATGACTAGGGGTAGAAGCGCCGCAGCTGCGCGACGTTCCAGGGGTTGGAGTATGCGACTCCTGTCTCGAAGTCTTTGAGGTGATAGGCGCCACCTGGGATTACTTCTGTAATCACGTATGGTCCTTCCCAAGGGGACTCGAGTTTGAGGTGCCCTTGCTGCTTCAGTCGCAGGACCAGGTCCCCTTCGACGAAGGACCTGGGGCATTGCATTCTGCTATGGTAGTTGCGGAGGTTTTGCTGGTAGATCATTGATCTCTCCACTGCGATTTCTCGTGCCTCGTCAAGGAGATCGATGGATTTTTCGAGTGCGAGTGTTGACTCCTGCTCGCTATACGCGACTACCCGTGGGGCTTTAAAGCGTACTTTTGCGGGCAGTACTGCTTCAACACCGTGCACAATGAAGAACGGGGTGTATCCCGTGGCGCTGTTTGGGGTTGTGCGTAGGCACCAAAGTACGGACTCCAATTCGTCTGGACAACATCTGGCGGCTTACTCGAGTGGCCGGAGGAGTCGCTTCTTGATTCCACCGCAGACGAGGCCATTTGCCTTTTTGACTTGAACGTTGGTCTGTGGATGAGCTATGGAGGCATAGCTTACGTTGATTCCCAGGTTTTCGCAGAAACCCTAGAACTCCTTAAAGGTGAAGATCGTTCCATTGTCCATGATGATGCTATGTGGCACTCCGAAGCGATAGACAATGGACTCGAAGAACTTGACGGCACTGGCTCTTGACTGGTTTGTCACCGGCATGGCCTCTATCCACTTGGTGAATTTCTCGGCTGCGACCAGGAGGTAGACGTAGCCTCCGCACGAGGATTTTGGGAGCTTGCCAACCATGTCGAGTCCCCATTGCGCAAAGGGCCAAGCCAATGGTATTGGCCGGAGTTTCACGCCAGGTGCGGGTGGTTGTCTGCGAATCGCTGACAAGCGTTGCATGTCTGGACGATCGATGACCCACAAGTATAGGGGGTGTACCGCAGTATTTTCAATAAGTAAGAGTGTCGAACCCACAAGTATACGGACAAGAAGCATCACATTCATCAAATACATAGATCATAATAGAAGACAACTCACTATTATATAACTCAACTTGTAATGAGTAAAGGAAACACAATAAAGATACATAGAGTAAATCAGAATTGGTGATGGCAAACTTAGCTCTTGGTCGAAGAATAGTTGATAATTTGCTGGAGTTCACAAATAGCTGGTTTTTCAATGAAAGCTTTCAAAGTAGTAAACATCAATATAAGAGCAATGTGCAAAACAAGGAACATAAGAAACATGATTGAATAAATCATCATATGAATGAATGAAACACATCAACTCAAAATACTTGCTGAGGTAGAAGGGAGTAGGTTTACTGACTCAACTACAAAGTAAAAGAAAGGCCCCTTCAAAGAGGGAAGCAGGGATTGCAAGTCTCATAAAGAGCTCCCAAAATTATGATACTTACTAGCTTTTAGCTCTCATTGCCCCTATCATAGGCATCTTTAGGTGATTAAGGTGAAAGTGAGGTCCAATCTGAGTTATATGCTTGACAGACAATAAACTGAAAATCCCAAGTCCCTTGAGTACGAGGGCCGCTCCTCATGCTACTCAACTTTAGTTACCGGTAAGTTCTTGTCATCGTAAGTATGTGTGTATCATTGAGAACCGCCAACGGGGTACCCATTGCCCGATGATACGGAAGAATCCCCATATCAAAATGACAAGGTAAGCAGACAATGAGTATCTCAGCAATCTTTTTATTTACCATGGGAAAATGGTGCTTTTTTCTCTCTTTCCTCTTTTCATAGTATCTCTCTTTTTTCTTTTTCTCAATAGCTATCTCTCTCTTTTTTTATAAGAAGAATGCTTCATAGATATCATTATGGTTACGCTGCAGGTTTGCACCATGTCAGCATGGATTAGACCAGCGGCCTAGGCGTTTCTCTAACACACATACATAACTCCATGGATTTACAAGCTCCCCTTTTATTTCACGCCGACGACATCCGCAAACAAAAGAGCAAGGTATCAACTGGGTATATATTTACAAGTGTTGAAAGCGTTCCCCGTGACAACACGGTTCTGCTAATCCCCAGCCTATAATTTGCAAGCATATAACTTTCATGGAGAGTTCACAATGGTTCAGGTTTATTAAATGCAAGAGAGTAAAATGTGCCATCAAGTTCGTGAGAGCTTTACTCACTAATTTTTGCATAACAAGTTTAATTTGGGAGGTAGACAAAACAAGAATTTACTTGGAATAGCAATAATGCTACTAGGTAGGTATGGTGGATGCAAATGGCAAGGGTTTTGGTTTAAAGGAGTGGACGCACGAGAAGAATACCCTCTCAGTACAGGTTTTTGGCTAGCAAGGCTGGGTAGCAAGTATAGGAGTTGAAGGAAACAAACAAACATACAAGTGATAAAGACAAACATGCAATCTTCCTTGGAAGCACAAAAGATCTTAACTAGAGAATACTAAACTTATGAGAAAATCAAGAAAGAAAGATGATGAAATTATTTTTCTCTAGAGTACTTCTATATTTTTCTTTCCAACTCTCAAAAAGGTGTTGCTACTGACCGAGCCAGGTTTGCCAAAACCAACTAAATTAACTCAATGATCCCAAAGTGATACCAATACTAACAACAAGATCAATCATATAACCACGAATTGAAAACTAACATAAGCTATGCAAAAAGAGTGAATGATAGAACTTCTCATTAATATTCCATAATGTAAACTCACACCAAGGGATACATATCTAACGAGAGAGGGGACACTTCCATAATGCAAACCATACTACATAATAACTCCTTTATTCATAATATGATTCTACTAAAAAGGTAAAAAGATAGAAGATAGTGATATGATACCGCGGCACTCCCCCAAGCTTGGAACAAACCAAGGGGATGCCAAACCTGATGACGAATTACTCCTTAGGTGGTGGTGGTGTCTCCTCATCTTCGTCCGTCTTCCAGGGTCAAGGCTTCCCATCAACAAAGGACATCGTGGTTTCCAACATCTTGAAACTTGCAGCAGCACTTATGCGTTTAAATCTAGCCTCATACTCACAGTTTTGATTTTGAACGTCATAGAACTGTGCTTGCAGTTCGTTGGTTGTTTGGCGGAGTGAGAAGACTTCGTCTTTGAGTTCAGTAGTCTCCTTTTGGTGCTCGATGATGAGTTTAGAACAAATCTTATGGATGATATCCACTTCGCGCTCCGCCATCTTCCTGTACCTAAAGACTTCTTGCTCCAGTGCTTCCATCCTGTCCTCCAGACTTCCTTCACCTTTAGGGCCTTGAACCTCTTTAATCCAGACCTCCCCACCTTCGAGCAACAACTCCTTGGGATGAATCTTCAATTCTCTCATGTATGGGTTGATGATATCTTCTAAGGAATCTCCTTTGGATGATCCAGAGGAAGACATTGTGGCTCCAAATCTAGGATTCTACCTGGCAGAAACAGATTGGAACAAAAACACGACGAAAACACGATACACGAACCTCGGGGGATCTGGGGGGTTATATATTACGAAGTTTCGTATCAAAAGGAAGGTACTGGGAGAAAACGAGTTGGAGGCGGAGTCCGGAGTGGCCACACCACCTGGTGGCGCGGCCAAGGGAGGGCCCACTCCACAGGGTGGTGTGAGCCACCCTGGCTCCGTTTCTGTCTCTTTTCCGCTTCGTAGCTTTCCCTATTGACTGAAAACTGCAAAAATATAGTTGGATTGTATTTTCGCAGAACTTTTGTTACCAGAACTGTTACCTATTTGAAAACAGACTCTGAAGGTCTCAGAATTTTGTATTTAGTGGATCCTTCCAGAGTCATCTCTTGAATATCATCAATATCTTCATCTTCATGCACTTATTACTTGAGTCATAAAACCTTTCTCTTCCTTATTATACCATTATCTCCACTTCCTGGAAATTTCTTTCACACAAAACTTCACACAATCCTCATTAGCAACATTAGTATAAGTAAAGTGATAAAACCTTTTGAGTCCAACTTCAACTAAAAACCATCACAACAAAAGCTACTGTCACAACTCCTTCCGAAAACCCAAAAAGAATTCAAAAAGGAAACCGAATAAAGAAGCAAATGCAAGATTGGCAAAATCTGTTAAAACAGACCAGCAGGTAAAGATCAACTTTTTCGAAACTCTTCTGTTGCTCAACTCAAAAAGTGCAAAACTAACGAAAGTTAAATAACAACCTGGGACAGAAGCACAAAACATTACAGCTCAATCTGACATACAGAGATCTCTCACGAATTTTTACGGTGAAGCACAAAAATCTGTTTCGGGACAACAACTTCCCCAAATCTTACTTCTCTCTCATTAGAAGTTGATCTTGACACAAAAACCAAACAAAACGGATAAAGAGCGGTTATTACCGAAGTAATAACTTCCAAGACTCAAAGAAACAAAAACAAACTAAAAGCAAAAACATATTGGGTTGTCTCCCATAAAGCTCTTTCTTTATAGCCATTAAGATGGGCATGATAATTTTGAAGAAGCTCTCATAGGGATATGATTTGAAGTGAAAGAGAGCATTAAGAAGCAAAAACACACACTCATTTAAGTCTAACCCACTTCCTATGCAAGGGAACTTTGTAATCACACAAGTTGTTGAAACCAAAGGCAACTTGCATAAGAAGGCAAAAGAAGTGCAACATAAAAACTTTCAGCATAAAACGAGAAAACTTGATATTATTGAGATACATCAGAACACTTTTCCCTCTCTCATAGTAGCTTTTAGTATCATGCATAAACTTGACAATATAGCTATCACCAGGACCATCATACCAATGATCGCTTATTCTAACAGAAAATACAGGAATACTAGCTCTCATAACACTATTATGTGAAACAATATTAGAGGTATCCTTACAAAGGATAGTGTGTCCCTCTTTTTCATAGTTAGCGACAAAGTCTTTCACATTTGCTATTATAGGTTCATCAACCATTTGATTATCAGGTTCAACAGCCTTATTCATACTTTCATCTACCATACTAGCCATCATAGAACGTTCCTTTACCTTAACTGGGAAAGGCATTTTCTCAATACAAGGTTTAGGTAAAACATGATTAGCAGTATAAACTTCAGTATTTCTTGCAGGAACACTCTTAGCAATATCTTTATAAGGTTCATGATACTTATTCCACTTATTTTTAGGCACTTCAATGTAGGAAGCAAAAGCCTTAAAATAAGAAGCAATAGCTCGAGAGTCTAGACCATAAGCATTTTTAATATTTTGAAAGTCATCAGTTCCCATAAAAGATTCAATGCATTCATAATCATAATTTATACCTGACTTTCTACCTTTTTCATTCTCCCAAGCTTCAGCATTGTCTTGAATACGATCTAGAAGGTCCCATTTAACTTCTTCTTCCATACGAGTGAATGATCTAGCACAAGAGGAATCCAATAAATCTTTGTCATGTAGAGGGAGCCTTGCATAAAAGTTGTTGATAATAATATTGTTGGGGAGCTCATGAATGGGACATTTGAGCATTAGTAACTTCAATCTCCCCCAAGCTTGAGCTGTACTCTCTCCATCAAGAGGCCAAAAGTTGTATATTTGATTCCGATCTTTATGAATCTCACTAGGAGGATAAAACTTTGAATAAAAGAGAGGCACTATTTCCTCCCATTCCAGAGCTTGACCATTCTTCAGCAGCTTATACCATTCATCAGCTCTTCCTTTTAGTGATAATGAGAATAACTTCTTCTTAACTTCATCTGTAGTAATACCTGCACACTTGAACAACCCGCATAATTCGTGTATAAAGAGTAAATGATCATCGGGATGGATAGTTCCATCCCCAACATAGTAGTTATCCATAACACGATCAATAATTCTTGTAGGTATTTTGAAAACATCTTCCTCAGCAAGTAGTGGCTTATCTACTACCTTAGCAGTGGTAGTAGCATTACCAAATAAGAAACTCAGCGAATTATCCATAACGAAAATAAAGCAACTAGCAGAAGTAAACAATACTCACAGTAGAAGTTTCCTTTACCAGTTCCACTCTCCAATAGCGCTTCACTCCCCGGCAACGGCGCCAAAAAATAGTCTTGATGACCCACAAGTATAGGGGGTGTATCGCAGTATTTTCGATAAGTAAGAGTGTCGAACCCAACGAGGAGCAGAAGGTGCTGGCTAGTGGTATGGATCTGGAATTCTCTGCAAATACTTAGCAAA
This sequence comes from Avena eriantha, assembly GCA_910589775.1. Taxonomy (NCBI): domain Eukaryota; kingdom Viridiplantae; phylum Streptophyta; class Magnoliopsida; order Poales; family Poaceae; genus Avena; species Avena eriantha. The sequence goes on along the minus strand of OU342740.1, from coordinate 388,660,523 downwards.
CAGATTTTTAGGGGTTTTCGATAAAGCAAGTAAACAAAGTACGAGTAAACAAAAGACAGTAGGAATAAATGCAGCAAGTGGCCCAATCCTTTATGCAGCAAAGGACAAGCCTGTTGTATTTCTTAAGATGACCAAACGTTCTCGAGGACACATGGGAAGACTGTCAAGTGCTTTCGCTTCATATAGTCGATTAATCTTCTTTAGCTTGCTAAGTGTTGTGTGGGTGAACCTGTGCTAATGTACCGCCCCATCCAAGACTAATACATACTTGTGATTATACCCCTTGCAAACATCCATAAGTACAAGAAAGTAATTAAGGTAGAAACCTAACCACAACTTTAAACTCTAAGACCCTTACGTCCCTTGTGCAATGGTTTCCTAACGGGGGTTCAGGTTTCTGTCACTCCGGCAACCCCTACGATTAGTAGCCAAATACACAATGCATTCCCCTAGGACCTTATAGGTGAAGTGTCATGTAGTCGACGTTCACATGACACCACTAGAAGAAGTACACCACAACTTAAATAACAATCTATTGAATCTTTCTCAACGCAACTCCACTACTAACAACAAGACTTCTCCCATGTCCTCAAGAACAAAACGAACTACTCACAAGACATCATATGGATCATGATCAGAGATGGAATAATGATGTATAACAATCTGAACATAAACAATAATTCAATGGTTCACTCAATAGCATCAACTACAAAGAGTAATCAACACCGGGAAAGTTTCCCCTATGAACTAATGCAATATTCAACCAATTGTTACAACAATATGGAGATGGGGATGAGGGTGCTGATGGTGATGAGGGTGGTGATGATGATGATGATCCCGATGAAGTCCAGCTTGATGGTGGTGTTGATGGCGACGATCTCCCCTCTCCGGGAAGGAATTCCCCCGGCAGAAATCTGTCTGCCGAAGAGATCTTTCTCTCTTGGTGTTTTCCGCCCCGCAGAGGCGGCGAAATCTTTCTGTGGTCGCTCCCCGAGTCTTAGGGTTTCGTGGGGATGATATACGCCAGAGGAGAGAGGCTGGAGTGGGCCAGGGTGGCCACACCACCTCCAGGCGTGGCCTAGGCCTGCCCGCGCCATGGGGTGGTGTGGGCCCCCTGTGGCCCCCCTCCACTCCATCTTCTGGCATCCTGAGTCTTCTGGAAAAATAGGATTTTCCATATATTTTCCCAGATTTTCTGATCTTCGTGAATTTTGCCTCCAAACAGCACCTTTTCCATCAGAATCCTGACTTCAGTGGTCCATGCTCCAAAAGTCATCAACCATGCAAAAATAGATGAAATAACATAAGTATCACCTCTCAATACGAAATATATCAATGAATAATAGTGAATTAAGGCATAGAATAGTGATGCAAAATGGACGTATCAACTATGTCCTTAGCGTCGCGCATGGCCGTGGGCTAGTAGAATCCAGCTCGAAGAGCTTTGGCGACGAGAGCACGAATGCTGGCATGGTGCTCGCAAGTCCCTTCATGTATGTCGTGGAGGACGACCCTTCCGTCCGCGTTGGAGACGCACCGTTGGAGTACTCCTGTGATGCTGCGCTTGTATAGTTTGCCGTTGATGACGGCAAATGCCTTGGATCGGCGTGCGATGTCTCGCGCGTCACTTGGGTCGTCCGGTAGCCTCTTGCTGAGAAGATATGTGATGTAGGGTTGAGTCCAAGATGGCTCAATCATTATGACGCCCATTGGCCCCTCGAGTCCTGTGTCAAGCTCCAGGTCGTCGAGTGCCATTGGCTCATTGGGTGGCGTAGCCCCCGAGTCTGTTGTTGCGCTTGTTTTCTTCTCTGCGGCCTTTGGCTTGATAGAGCGTTCGCATATACGCTCGAGAAATACCCCAGGTGGTATGGGGGCGCAGGTGGAGCCAATGTTGGCGAGTGCTTCCGCCTCTTCATTGCTTTCACGGCCTACGTGCCGCAGTTCGCAGCCGTCGAAGTCCCCTTCGAGCGTGTCGTAGAGGTCGCGGTAGGCGGTCATGTTGTCATTCAGTGTGTCGCACTCGTGCATTGTTTGGTTCACCACCAGTTTGGATTCATCGTAGATGATGAGCCTCTTAGCGCCGCAGGCTTTCGCCATCCGCATCCCGTCCAGTAGGGCCTTGTACTCAGCTTCATTGTTGGAGGCAGTGAACTGCATTCGCAGAATATATTTCAGCTTGTCTCCTTGGGGTGATGTCAGTATGACACCTGCACCAGCTCCATCCTTTCGTTTTGACCCATCGAAGTGCATTGTCCATATATAGTACATATCTGTTTTTTGGGGAGATGGTTCTCCATCCAGTGCACAAGGAAATCAGGGAGGACTTGCGACTTGATCGCGTCGCGCTTCTCGTATGTAATGTCTCGTGGAGATATCTCGATTCCCCAAAGCGCGACTCGTCCGGTGGCATCGGGGTTGTTGAGAATATGTCCAAGCAGGGCGTCGTTGACCACCACAATTGGGTGCTCCTGGAAGTAGTGGTGCAGTCGCCTAGCTGTCATGAAGATGCCGTATGCCAGCTTCTGATAGTGCGGGTACCGCTGCTTTGTTGGCGTGAGCACCTCGCTGAGGTAGTAGACTGGGCGTTGTACCCCGTGGACCTTGTTTTCTTCGACTCGTTCTACCACGAGCACCGTGCTGACCACCTGGTTGGTGGCGGAGATATAGAGCAATAGTGGCTCTTTTTTGCGTGGAGTCACCGGTACTGGCGAGGCGACAATAGACGTTTAAGGTCTTCAAATGCTTCTTGCGCTTCGTTAGTCCACTCGAAATTGTCAGCTTTGCGGAGAAGTTGGTAGAAAGGAAGTGCCTTTTCGCCCATTGGACTGATGAATCGACTGAGCACCGCAATTCACCCAGCCAGCTATTGGATGCCCCTTACATTTTTGGGCTTCTCCATGGCCAGTATGGCTTTTATTTTCTTCGGGTTCGCCTCAATCCCCCTCGTGGAGATGAGATACCCGAGTAATTGCCCAGATGGTACGTCAGAGGCACATTTGTCTGGACTGAGCTTGGTTCGGTAGTGGTCGAGGTTGGCGAAAGTCTCGCGTAAATCAACGATTAGCGAGGTTTCTTCCTTTGTTTTGATGACGATGTCATCGACGTAGACTTGTATGTTGCGACCAAGTTGGTTCTTGAGGCAGGCTTGCATGCACTGCTGATAGGTGGCTCCTGCGTTTTTTAGCCCGAAGGGCATGGTGTTGTAGCAGAATACACCAAAGGGCGTTGTAAACGCCGTCTTCTCTTGATCTTCCTCCTTCATTTGGATCTGATTATAGCCTCAGTAGGCGTCGAGGAAGCAGAGACGCTCACATCCCGCGGTGGAGTCGATGATTTGGTCGATTCGTGGCAATAGGAAGTGATCCTTTGGGCAGTGCTTATTCAGGGAGGTGAAATCCACGCACATCTATAGGATATCCGTGTCCTTTTTGGGCACTAGCACTGTATTAGCGAGCCAAGTGCTTTCCTTGATCTCGTGTATAAAGTTTGCGTCGAGGAGTCTGTTGATCTCCATCCCAACTGCTTTTGCTCGTCGTTCAGACAGTCACCGTATTGTCTGCTTGACTGGCCTGGCGTCTGGATTTACGTTGAGTGCATGCTCGCCGAATTCCCTGGGAACCCCTGGCATGTCCGCTAGACACCAGGTGAAGATTTCCCAGTGCTCACGGAGGAATTCAACGAGCGCGAGTTCCTATGCGAAACTCAAGTTGTTGGCGATGAGAGCCGTCTTGGTCGGGTCCGATGGGTGGACCTAGAATTTCTTCGTGTGTACCGACGAGTCGAAGGACAGGTCGGGTGATCTTGGCCTGGTTAGGGGAGGCAGACTGTTGTCTGTCGACTCCTTTAATCGTGCGAGCTCCTCCTGCATGCCAAAGGACTGAGAGATTCTGTTGAATTCCTTGTCGCAGCCGTCAGACCTCTCGAATCTCCCGTTGATTGTGATGATGCTGTTTGGACCTGGCATTTTCATCTATAGGTAGGCGTAGTGTGGTACCACCATGAAACTAGCAAACGCGATGCGTCCAAGGATGCAGTGGTACTAAGAAGGCCAGTCCACGACTTCAAAGTCAATGCGTTCGCGTCGAAAGTTTTTTGGCGTGCGGAAGATAACGTCGAGGTTGATTTTGCCTAGGGGATATATGCCCTTGCCTGGGACGATGCTGTGGAATGTCGTGTCTGAGACCTCTAGGCATGTTAGGGGGATTCTCATTGCACGCAAGGTACTTGCGAACTTGAGGTTGATGCCGCTTCATCTGTCCATGAACACGTGACTCATGTCGAAGCCTCTGATCTGTGCCTCGAGTATGAGGGGACAATGGCCTGGATGATGGACTTGGCGCGGATGGTCATGCTTGTCGAAGGTGATGCAGGAGTTGCTTCCACTGAGGTACTCAGTGGTGGATGGTGGGGAGTTTGTCGCCAAGTTTCCTTGGCAAGTGATGGCCTTCTGCACCCGATTCGAGGGGCGTCCCTTTTGGATCATCATGTTGCCCGCTGCCCGTGGGTACGGCTCACCTCCATGATGCTGGTCGGGCGTAGCTGCGGGTGATGGTGGTCCAGGCGGTGGTGAAGGAGATCCATGTGCCACAGCGCCTAGGGCGGTTCCATAGCCCCTGTTGACCGCGTCGCGATTCATCCGAGCCAGGCCCTCATGGAGTTTGAGGAACTCGCGGCAGTCCTTGAGGAGGTGGCTAGATTTCTTTTTGCCGTCATGCTTGTCGATGTAGAAGTGCATGTTGCACGCTCCTGATAGCTTGTCCTCGATGGATGCTGCGGGTGCTTCTTCGCGAGTGCGGTGTTGCCATACTTGCGTGGTTTTCCCAGTGTCGCCGTATCCACTGCTGCGGTAGCTGCTGTTGCGGCCATCATCGCGTTTGTCGGCGTAGCCGGCTGCGACCATATTGACGTCGTCGCGGTCATCGTAGGCACGCATTCGCCGCTTGCCTCGATGGTCGTGTCTGCGCCCGAGGTCTTCGTCGTTGTCGGAGTAGGTGCGGTTTCTCACTGAATCTTCTCCATCGGCCCACTGATTCACGATCTCCATCAGATGGTCGATTGTTTTGGGTTTCGAGCGACCCAGCGCCTCTCTAAGCTCTATGCGGCGAACGCCACCATTGAATGCGTCGATTGCGCGATCCTCCGAGATGTTTTCTATGGAGTTCTTGATGATGGACCACCTCTGGATGTACGAGCGTAGCGATTCGCCCGTCCTTTGCTGGCAGCTCCTCAGTTCTTCGATTGATGCGGGCCTTTTGTAAGTGCCCTTGAAGTTGCACACGAAGTTGTAGACCAGCTCTTCCCAGCTGCGAATGGATCCACGCGGGATATTGTTGAGCCATGCTCCGGTGGCGCCCTGCAGCTATAACTGCAGGCATTGCATGGTCGTGCTTCGTCTGCTGCCGTGGAGCTTGACGGAAGAGAAGTGGCCCTCCAACCATATTTTCGGGTCCTGCAGACCGTCAAATTTGGGGTTCTCTGATGGGAGCTTGAACCCCTTGGGCATTCGCTTTTGCCTGATAGCTCTGCTGAGGCATCTGGTGCCACAGAGCTCCACGTCTTCGTCCTTTAAGTCAGTAGAACGGGCGCGTCGTGCCCTTGACTTGTCGATTTTGCGCTGTGTGAGGTCATCACGCGCATCGTAGTCATGTTCGTGTCGCTGTGAGCAGCAACGTCGAGACAGATCATGACTGTCGTCACTGGACGAGGGTGAGGAATAGCATTTTGCCAGAGCCTTGCCTTTCTTTGGTTCCGGCGTCAGCTCTTTGTCGAGAGCAGCCTCGATTAGCCCCAAGCCCGCGATCGTAGATCGGTGCATGGTGGCTCGGGGATCCCCAACCGGCGGCTGGTTGTTGAGGAGGTACATGGTGGCTGCTATCACCGCAGCTTGCGGCGTCGTTGGGACCATGTTGCCCCGCGTGTCGACTGTCATAGAGCCGAAGTCGAGAACTTTTGCAGCTTCTATGCGTTCCTGCTCGGTGAGATGAGCCATTCGAGATCCTCTTTTGTTGGCGATGTACTCGTTGCCTTTGGAGGAGGATCCTCCATGGGAGGAGAGCCCAGCTCGTTGAAGGCTCGACTCGTCCGCCGCCTTTTTTCGCGCTTAGAGTTGCGCGATTATGTGTAGCTAGCGTCTGTAATCCTCCTTTAGTAGCCAATGATAGCCCATCAGTAGGACTTGCGGCATGCCGGGGGGCAGAGGATTGCCTCGCAGAGCTTCTCGATAACGGGCCCACTCGTTGTTGTTGAGCCTGATCACGACACGTTCACCAGTGTGTTCGTTCACCATGGTTGGAGGTTTGACTGCCCCTCCATTGTTGACGGGCGCGCCATTGCCACCGTTAGTGGGGCCACCGTTGGGCGGTCCGCCATTAGGTGTGCTGCCGTTGGGCGGATCAGGCCCGTTGTCACCGTTTTCGCGATTGGCGCTGGTATCGCCAGCATTGATGACGGCGCACATGAAGTGGCTGGGGAAGCTGTTGCTTCCGCAACTTTCGGATCCAGAGTCATAGACTCCATCTTCCGTCGCTAGGTCACCCAGATCGGATCCGCGACTGCTGTCGCTGTCCGTGCTCTCAGTTGCTGCTGAGGTGTTGAGCTCGCTGAGGGTGCCGATTGGTGGCGGGAACCACGATGCTAGAGCAATCGCGTGTTCTGTTGGCTAGTTAGGCATGCGAAGCGTGCCCATCTGACCAACCTGGAAGCGGAAGCTTCCAATCGCCAAGCTGATTCCATCGCCCACGGACTCGAAAGCCGGGCGAGTGGCCGGCGTGTGGACGGTGAAGTCGAACGCGTCGAAGAGCTGGCGAATCTGCGCTGTTGTGGAGTTGTAGATCACGGTTGATGGGGCCGAAGAAGCCGCGACATCAGCACTCCCAATTCCCATAGACGGCGCCAATTGACAAGGGTTTAACTCATCAATGCCCATTGTTATGAACTTGGGTTTTCGAGAAGGAGAGAGCGCTGGAGACATCAGTCGGCTAGCAAACAAGCACACAAGGACACAAGTTTTACCCAGGTTCAGGCCTCGTAGAGGTCCCTACTCCTGCTTGTCTGCTCTTGGAATTAATGTAGGAATCGAAGATTATAGGGGTGCGTAGATGCGATTTGGCGAGAGTTGTAGAAACTAGGGTTGCGTGTGTCTTCCTCGCCGCCCCCTCCTATCCTTTATATAGACAGGCAAGGTCTCGGGTAGCAGGTCGAGTCTGTTACAAATTAGGGTTTTCCCTTTAAACTTCCTATCTTTAAGCTTCTTCTTGTCTCTCAAGTAATAGAGAGTCCGTGGGCAACTTGAAGTCTTGATTGTGCCGTGGCAACACCGTGGGCTTCCACCGTATCTGGACCGTATATACCAAACTCGAGTACCTGCAGGGTATACCCATGTCAGTTACCAAGGTCGACTCAACAATATCCGCAAAAAAGACAAGGACGCAGCCAAAACTTACTTTCGACGATATGATCGCGATCATCCAGTCGCGCATGCTGTCGCCCCATGTTAAGAACCTCCACAGACTCCGGTAAGCGAGCGGCTTCCTTCATGATGAGCTGCATCAGAAGAATTCGAAGTTCAAGTAAAAGCACGCCAAGAATAAATTCGACTGCCCAATACAAGATACTTACATGATCCTCCACAGACTCCGAAGAAGACTGTTGCACAGTCATCCAGGTAACCATATGATGCCCCCAGCATGCGGGGAACTCGATGAGTTATGCCCAGAGTGGGCCGCCAATGGAGGAGAAGGAGATCGCGAGGCCACCTTCTTGGACTTGGAGTCCGTGACTCCGGACTCCTTCACAAATTGGACGTCGTTAGAAGACGACGTCACCGCTTGACTGAAATACAAATGAAGCAAAAAGCTTCAGGACAAATGGCAACTCAAAGAAGAAAACGAGGTCGCGCATATAGAACTTACCAGTCAAATCTATCAAGATCGAAGTATTGCTCCTCCTACTCCGATGACTCCTTGGGCAGCCGCATCCTCTTGCGAGCAGGTGGTGCCATGGAACTTACAGGAACAACAAGAATCGGCTCCTATGTGCCAATAGCTAGGTCTTCTGGAGTTGACGGAGACGAAGCATCCGAATCCTCGCTGCGCGAACGCTTGCGAGTGTCTGGATGACTGGACTCGAGAGCTCCCTCCTCTTCAAGTGGGACGGTGGATTCTGACTCGTCCTCTTCTTCTGCTTTGTGAGGAATAACCCCCTCAGGAAGAGGGGTGTAACATCCCAAAACTTCAATCCAAGCTTATCAAGATCCAAATCATCAAGATTAGGGTTAACAAAAACTTTTACAAATTAAAAACGAAAGCATTCATGTGTATGTGCATTTAATTTAGGAATTGATTTGAATTGGCATGGTTCTATGGTTCTTTGCTTGTAAAATGTTTCTTAGGTAAAATGAACATCATCTAAATCATTCCCAAACTTTTCCCAAAGAAAAATAACTCAAAATGAATAATGGAAGTGAATGGTCATTTTGGCCAAATTAACTCTCATGCCAACTTTGGCTATTCCTAGTACTCAAAACTTAACAGAAACATTGGTGGATCTTTACACCCCTTGATAGTACACATAATGAGGTACCAATGCCCACTTTGTGATCTGCTAAATCATTCAAATGCTAATTTTAAATGACAGTTTAAAATTGAATCAAATTCATATGGGAAGATCCCACTATTTCAAAAACCACCCAAACAAGCTCAATTTTCAAAACCCAAGCACCCATAGTCTCAAGCTTATGCCTAGCAAACCCACCAAAAATCTTTTCAAAATTCCGAAGTTTATTTCTTGCGGCCATTTAATCAAACACTTGGCAGGCAGGGTTAAACTCTAAACCATAGCTCACTGTTTTGAACAGGGTTTTGCCCCCATATGATCTCCATTTAATCCCCTTTTCCCCTCATGATCTAGCCATACCATTAGCACCTCACCCCTTGTCCCTAGTGGCAGTGCAAGGCCATGCCGAGCACCAACTTGCTGTCCACACCATGCACTCACCCCAGCAAACCACCTTCCCCTCTCTCGCCATGTCTAGGAGGTAGCCAGGACCTCACCGCCACCCTCTGTCGCCTCGATCGCCACCCTCAGCCATGCCACTAGCCGCCCGTAGCCATGTCTCCACCGTCGCCTGCCCATCCCTCTCGGTCTCGCCGTCGAGCCTATAAAAGGAGGGCACCCCCAGCCAGTTGAAGCACACCACTCCACTCCCCTCATCTCAATGACCATTCCCCACATCTAGCCGGAGCAGCGCGAGCACTTGCTCGCCGGAATTTGGCCGGAGTAGCCCGCAGCAGAGGAGGAAGGGGCGCCGCTGATTGCGACCACCCCCGGAGCTGCCTCGACCGTCCCTGAGCTCGCCGTCGACCACCAGTCCGTTTGCCCGCCTCGCTGTCGTCGCTGGAGCCCTGGTACGCCCCCTATGCACCCCCACTGAGCCGTTAGGGTTCATGCTCGCCGGCGATAGGTCCGTCGTCGATGACAAGCCACATCCGTTGATCCCCGTTATAATCTAACGGCCCACATCGCCCCGTACCGCTTCGCGTGTTATGATCCACTGACTTGTGGAGCCCCCTGTCAGTTGAGCCCCGCGCCGTGGAGTGACACTGGGCTGGCCCGTTAGAGTTTCCCGCGCGACCCAGTTAGTCTGAATTAGGATTTTCCTTTTTAGTTTAAACTTAGTTCTGTCTCTGAGTTTGAAAATCAATTCAGAGAGATTGACAAATCCAAATTGCATGAAACTAATTTTGCCTGAAAGGTATTGAAATTATCTATCCAAGACCATTGGTTTTAATTCAATTAGGGTTATAGATCTCTCCTAGTAAAAATAACAAAACAGAAGCATTTGCACCTTGCAACATTTCTATAAAATCAACTAAGATAGGTTTTGAGTTGATTCCAACTCTCAAAATTCACATTTCATCATACCTATCTGAATATGTAATAATATTAATGTGTACATGAAGTGACTTTGGACTAGTACCAAAATAATGCTATATAGGCATTTCTAGTCACTTTAAATCATTAAATAATGAACTTAAACCAAAGTAATTATGATCCAACCCTTAAATCACATTCTCACATGTTAGAATATGTGGTGATGACATGTGTACACATTATACCATATTTTAAGTGGTGAATATAAAATCTTAGTTTTTTTCAATGAGTAGAAATTACTTTTCTAAATTAAAAAGAGTGAAACTATTAAATTAAACTTGTAATGCTTGAGATGATAATAGATCATCAAATGTGTGTCTTAGAATGCTAATTAGACTAGTTAAGTATTGTTTGGTGATTGTGTACTCCGTATGTATTTATAGACGGTAGTACCGACCAAGCTTTCGAGGAGGAGGAGTTCTACCAAGAAGAAGAGGAAGAAAACTTCAACCACTACACTGCACAAGGCAAGCCACCATTAACAATGCAAGCTAACACTTGCAAGTATAATGCTTGGCAAGCTAAGATTAAACTAGATGGTTTAGCAAAGATGCTTTAGGCATGCTTTGGTCACACTACTTTGACTATTAGATACCCCCAAGTCTTATTTACAAGCTTTACTCCCTTTACTTTATTCAAAGTTCCTTACTTGTTTTGAAGGTAGCATAAAGAGTATAAAACTTGACCTAGTTAGAAACCCTTTAGATGTCATTCTATGGCATGAGATTGAACCCATCTTTTCCACCTTAGTGAACACTCTTAACTTAGTAGTTTAGAGTAGATCAAAAACTTGAGTCACTTAGATGGGAGCATTTGGTGAAAATGAATTATGAAAACCTTGGAATGATGAGTCATTCTATTGAAATGTTTTGACATGTGTTGAGAAACACCAATGGTTTATGATGGTGAAAATGTTGAGGCATGAGCCTTAACCCTTTTATAAAACTGATGGTTGGATTCGGATGCGATACCATTCCAAATTTACCGTACAACCACACTACCTGAACTGGGTAAGGCTTAGCTGGAAATTTATATATATTAGTATTAGTTCCCTCGCGGGAGAGGTTTGAGCTGAGGCTACCTCTCAATGTTGTCCACCTATGTAGTGCCCAAGATGACAGTTGGTCATGGTTGGGAGGCCATGCTCATAGGAGAGGTCCTTATACTAGGGTGTGTAAAGGGAAGGTTATGCTTAATTATCTGCATTCTAAGTATGATGATACAGGGTTATCCCTGACAGATGTATCAAATCTTGTGGTGAAAGTGTACCACCTCTACAGAGTGTCAAACTATTCGAATAGCCGCGTCCGTGGTTATGGACAAATGGAATGGCCATATTGTTTCGTTGTCAGATGTTTTCAAATTGACTTATGAAATGATGAATCTTGACTTGACCACAACAAGGTTGTGTTTATGACAATAGCTTCCCAACTTAAGTGATTCTAGAACTTTATTTTATCTTTCTTTGCTTCAGAACTGAGCTTATGTTTCAACTTAACTTTATAGTTAAACTTAGAGTTAGCACTTTAACCTTGAATTATATTACTTGTTAGTGGTAGTTTGCGAGTACTTAAAGAGTACTCATGGCTTTTGTCCCTGGCTATTCTCATGGCCAGACTATGAAGGAGACTATCAAGATGATGGCTAGCAGGACGGCTATGATAACTAGGACTATCTGCCTTCATCAGCATTGCCTGTGCCCCTGAAGATGGACCCCACCGCTACGCTTATCTTTTATTTCCGCTGCGTGTTGTATTAAGACTGGATCATGAGATCCTTATTTGTGTAAGACCTTATGTATGGTTTGTAATGGATGATGTACTGTGATATCCAATCCGTTATGTCTCGCAAAAATGGTAATCCTGGGATTGCAAGGTATGGCATAACGGGCATCTGGGATTAAAAATCTGGGTGTTGACAAGTTGGTATCAGAGCCATCCTGACCATAGGAGACCCTAGTTAGAATGGACGTCCAAACAAAAACTTAGTTTCAAAACCAAAGTGAGTATTTATGAAAAACTATCTCCTCTCTTATCCTTGTGGATTCATTCTTTCTCAAAAATTCATGTTCCTCAAAATTCTTACATTACTACTTAAAATTTGACACACTTGATCACTTCACTAACTTCCTCATCCTAAATTCTTGTAGATGGAGTCTCAGTTCAGCAAGTTCTACCAGTTGGGAAACGGAGGTCAGCTAATCTTCAAAAGGGATCTGGATTCACTGTCGGAGTTACTGGGACGCCCACATCCGGAGTTTCTTGGAGCTCAACTTCCAGGACACCCAGGAGGAGACCTACAGTGGCTAGTCACCGCGGACCTTAGAGGAAGCATCGAAGCACCAACTTCTGGGAGAATTCAGTTCTCCGTGAGAGAGAACAACTGGCTAGATGGATTAGCCAGGGCAATGCATGAAGCTCTCGCACGTCTATGTGCCCTCAACGTCAACCAGATCCAAGGAACCTGTTTTGCTCACTATGCAAGACGTGACTTCATGGGAATGCCGATGGAGATGCCAAGTCATCCAGCACTGAAGCGCCAAGTGGAGAACCTTGACTTCCTGTTGTATGACCGTCAGAAGGAAGTGGACAATGCCAGAGAGTTAGCCAACCAGAACCGTGCCATTGCCGACCAGAAGGCCCAGATTTTCGCACTGCTCGTCCAGGATCGTCAGTCTCTTTGCCGCTAGCATGCAAAGAAGGATCACACGATTGCCCGTCTTCGCAAGAAGGTGGCCGACCTCGAGAAGACCCTGAAGGAGCAGGAAGCTCAGCTTGCAGCAAAAGAAGAAGAAGAGGAGGGTGAAGACATCCAGGGAGACATGGATTCTTACCTCAACAATGATGATGACTTTCTGGAGGAGGATGCCGTGGAATTCTACACTGATGATGAGGACTCCGACTTCATCGACGATGAGTAGATGCACTAGAGCACTGTCATAGCATGAGATGTATCAGCCCCACTGTATCATAGTTTGCAGAATGGTTCTTCAAACCATCTGTTTCCCCTTGATTGTTGTGGTGTGTGTTGTACCATGTGCTTGTTTGCATGAATGAAAATGAAGTTAGTTGAAAAACCTGAGTCTAACTCAAAGTTTTAGCTTTGAAAACCCAAAACCCTGAACCTTAGAATTTCCCTCTTACCCCTATATCCATCTCAATCTTTAGATGACTCGTGGAAACCAAGGAGGAAGCAGCTCGTCGCAAGACCCGATGCTGCAGATCTTGCAGAATCTCATCACAGACCGTGAAGCAAGCAGGGCAGAACGACAAGCCAACTTAGCAACACTGTAGCAGATCGCCCAGATGGCTCTCAACAACCAAGGGCATGGAAATCAGGATCATCAAGGATCCAAGATGGAGAACTTCCAGAATACCAATCCCCCAATCTTTAGCACGTCAGAAAACCCATTAGACGCTGATGACTGGTTACAGACCATGGAAAATAACTTAGAAGTAGCAAGAGTTTATGCAAATGAGAAAGTTCTCTTCGCCACTCACTATCTGGCAGGAGATGCAAGAGCTTGGTGGAACAGTATCCGCCTGATGAACCATGGTCAAGTTATGACATGGGAAGCATTCAAGGTCAAGTTTAGCCACGCCCACGTGACGCAAGGTTTAGTCACCAGGATGAGAGATGAATTCCGCGAATTGAAGCAAGGAAGAATAACTGTGGTGGAGTACCGTGACAAATTATTGTCACTTGCCAGATATGCCCCTGATGAAATCAACACGGAGGCCAAAAAGAAGGAGAGATTCCTGAACGGACTGCATGATGAGATGCAGACTGTCCTCGTCAACATCCGTTTCGAGGATCTCGAAGAGCTAGTCGACTCTGCCATTCAGATGGAAGGGAAGATTAACCAGGCAAACGACAACTGCAAGCGTCATATGATGCAGCAGTCTGGATCCAGCAGTCACCAGAAGTACCGTCCCAATCCCTCCCCAGGATATGCACCAAGGAACAACCGACCCCCAATGTCTTGTCCAAGCTACCCCAACCGTAGCGGAGGCAATGTGAAGTCCGGAGGAAACAATCACAACTCCGGTAATGCCAACAATTTCAACCGTGCACCGCCCAAGAACAACAGCAACAACAACAACAACAACACTGCACCCAGAACTAGCAGCAATGTTGTGCCTGTCGCAGTCAAGGACAAGTCCCAGATCACTTGTTTCGAGTGTTGAGTGAAGGGCCACTACTCCAATGAGTGTCCCAAGAAGATTGCAGCAAATGCCAATGTGAATGCCCCAGCTCAGCAGCAACGTCGTATTCAACCAGGAAGAAGATTTGCCCCAGGGAACCCTCACAATCGCAACGGCCGTCTCTTCCACATGAACGCAGAAGAAGCCCAGGAAGCGCCAGACGTAGTGCTGTGTATGTTTTCTGTCAACTCAGTTTTAGCAAGAGTATTGTTTGATTCGGGAGCATCACATTCATTTGTCACTAAAGAATTTGCATGCACTAGTAAGATTCACCCAACCAACCTGAAGCATGTCATGATAGTTCAAATTCCCAGTTCAACAACCAAAGCTAGAAAAATTTGCAATGCTGTGCCTATCAGAATACATGGGATAGATTTTTATGCCAACCTAATTGTACTTGGAACCAAAGGATTGGAAGTAGTACTAGGTATGGACTGGATGTCAAGGAATAAAGGACTGATATACTGTGCTAAGAAAGCCATCACCATGACCAGTAGTTCTGGAGTAATAGTAGAGCATATCTCTGAGACCTTACCTCGTCAATTCAAGTGCAACAAGAGTGTAGCCCTACCCACTATTGACCAAGTCAGAGTAGTATATGAATACCCCGACGTATTCCCAGATGAATTGCCAGATATGCCCCCGGATAGGGATATTGAGTTCATCATCGAACTAATCCCTAGAACTGGACCCATAGCCCAGAGACCCTATAGCATGAACCCCTCAGAGTTAGTGGAACTGAAGAAGCAGCTGGATGCCATGTTAGAGAAAGGCTTGATTCAACCCAGCGCATCGCCATGGAGATCACCAGTGTTATTCGTCGACAAGAAAGATGGAGGCAACCGTCTGTGCACAGATTACAGAAAGTTGAATGATGTCACCATCAAGAACAGTACCCCTTGCCAAAGATAGAGGATCTATTTGATCAATTGACTGGAGCCCAGGTATTCTCAAAGATTGATCTTAGGACTAGTTATCACCAACTTAAGATTCGTGCAACGGATATTACGAAGACCGCCTTTACTACTCGTTATGGTTTATATGAGTATACGGTTATGTCTTTTGGATTAACCAATGCCCCTGCTTATTTCATGAATCTCATGAATAAGATCTTTATGAATTTCCTAGATAAGTTTGTAGTTGTGTTTATCGATGACATCCTTATCTACTCCAAGTCAGAAGAGGAGCATGAGCAACATCTGAGAAGCATTCTAGAAACCCTGAGAGAGCATCAGTTATATGCCAAGTTTAGCAAGTGTGAGTTTTGGCTGAAAGAAGTAGGATTCCTAGGACATATTGTGTCTGCCGGAGGAGTCTCTATTGATCCCGCCAAGATCAAAGATGTCGAAGAATGGGAAGCCCCAACCACTCAAACCCAAGTACGTGCATTTCTCAGATTAGCGGGATATTACCGCAAGTTCGTAGAAGGATTCTCGAGCATCGCCAGACCCATGACCCAATTGTTAAAGAAGGACAAGAAGTTTGAATGGACCGACAAGTGTGAGGCCAGTTTCCAAGAGCTGAAGAAGAGATTGATATCAGCTGCAATATTGATCATGCTAGACATCAAGAAGCCGTTTGATGTGTATTGTGATGCATCCAAGATTGTTCTAGGATGTGTATTGATGCAAGAAGGCAAAGTCATCGTGTATCTGTCTCGACAACTGAAGCAGCATGAGCAGAACTATCCGACCCATGATCTTGAGCTAGCAGTTGTGGTTCTAGCATTAAAGACATGGCGTCATTATCTGATGGGTAATCGCTGTGAGATTTACTCAGATCACAAGAGCTTGAAGTATATTTTCACTCAAAAAGAGCTGAATATGAGGCAAAGGATATGGATAGAGTTAATCAAGGATTATGACCTTGACATTCACTATCACCCCGGCAAAGCCAATGTGGTAGCGGATGCTCTTAGCAGATTGCCGTGTAGGCTAAACACCATGATCAAGGAGAAGCAGCCAAGTTTGTATGAGGAGTTGGAGCAGTTTAGGACTGAATTAGTTAGCAAAGGATTCTTAGCTAGCATTGAACTTCAACCCACTTTGATTAGCCAAATCAAGGAAGCCCAGAAGGGGAATGAAAGTATCGACGGAATCAAACGTCGTATTGGTACAAGAAAGGTACCGGGATTCACGGAAGACAAAGAAGGAGTACTATGGTACAAGGGACGTATCTATGTGCCAGCAGATTCGGTGCTAAAGCAGGTTATCATGAAGGAAGCTCATGATACTCTTTATTCTATCCACCCCGGAGGAACGAAGATGTATCAGGATTTGAAAGAGCAATTTTGGTGGCACAAGATGAAGAAAGAAATCGGAAGCTACATCGCCAAATGTGACATCCGTCAAAGAGTCAAAGCAGAGCATGAGAGACCTGGAGGACTGTTGCAACCATTGCAGATTCCAGAATGGAAATGGGATTCCGTCGGAATGGACTTTATCACCGGTTTGCCTACTTCTAGTAGGGGAAATGACTCAATCTGGGTCATAGTTGATAGATTATCCAAGGTAGCCCACTTCATACCTATCAAGACTACCTACCAGAGTGCGAAGTTAGCAGAACTGTATATTGCTAGAATTGTTTGTCTGTATGGAACCCCCAAGACCATAGTATCAGATCGAGGAACTCAGTTTACCTCAAGATTTTGGCAGAAAGTCCAAGAAGGATTGGGAACCAAGTTGAACTTCAGTACCGCTTATCACCCGCAAACTGATGGACAGACAGAGAGAGTCAACCAGATCTTAGAGGATATGCATAGAGCTTGTGTGTTCGAATATGGATCAAAATGGGAAGACTGCCTGCCTTTTCAGAATTCTCATATAACAACAGTTATCAAGCTAGTTTGCAGATGGCACCATTTGAATTCCTATACGGAATAAAGTTCCGTACCCCTTTGAATTGGTCGCAAGTAGGAGAGAGTCAGATCTTTGGACCCGACATTCTCCGAGAAGCTGAAGAGAAAGTTCACAAGGTCCGTGAGCACCTCAAGACCGCCCAATCTAGACAAAAGAGTTATGCTGACAAAAGAAGGAGAGACCTGACTTTCAATGTCGGAGATTTTGTTTATCTCAAGGTTTCACCATTGAAGGGAACTCAACGCTTTAGTCTGAAAGGAAAGTTAGCCCCCAGATATATCAGGCCATTCAAGATTCTGAACCGTCGAGGAGAAGTATCGTATCAACTGGAACTGCCTGAGGAGATGTCAGCCATCCACAATGTGTTCCATATCTCGTTACTTCGCAAATGCTTGGAAGTGCCCGAGAAGACTGAAGTTTTCAAGAACATCGATCACAAAGCAGTTGAGATCAACAATGACCTGACCTATTGGGAAGTGCCCATACATATCTTAGAAGAAGCCTACAGAACAACTAGAACCCGGAGCATCAAGTTTCTCAAGATTCAGTGGAGCAAACATACCAAGGAGGAAGCCACTAGGGAGCGTGAAGATTACATTAGGACAGAGTTCCCAGATCTCTTCAGTTCCTAGTTTTCTTTGTAAATCTCGGGACGAGATTTTGTTTAAGGGGGGAAGGTTTGTAACATCCCAAAACTTCAATCCAATCTTATCAAGATCTAAACCATCAAGATTAGGGTTAACAAAAACTTTTCCAAATTAAAAATGAAAGCATTCATGTGTATGTGCATTTAATTTAGGAATTGATTTGAATTGCCATGGTTCTAAGATTCTTTGCTTGTAAAATGTTTCTTAGGTAAAATGAACATTATCTAAATCATTCCCAAACTTTTCCCAAAGAAAAATAACTCAAAATGAATAATGGAAGTGAATGGTCATTTTGGCCAAATTAACTCTCATGCCTACTTTGGCTATTCCTAGTACTCAAAACTTAACAGAAACATTGGTGGATCTTTACACCCCTTGATAGTACACATAATGAGGTACCAAGGCCCACTTTGTGATCTGCTAAAATCATTCAAATGCTAATTTTAAATGACAGTTTAAAATTGAATCAAATTCCTATGGGAAGATCCCACTATTTCAAAAACCACTCAAACAAGCTCAATTTTCAAAACCCAAGCACCCACAGAGTCTCAAGATTATGCCTAGAAAACCCACCAAAAATCTTTTCAAAATTCCAAAGTTTATTTCTTGCGGCCATTTAATCAAACACTTGGCAGGCAGGGTTAAACTCTAAACCATAGCTCACTGTTTTGAACAGGGTTTTACCCCATATGATCTCCATTTAATCCCCTTGTCCCCTCATGATCTAGCCTTACCATAGCACCTCACCCCCTTGTCCCTAGTGGCAGTGCAAGGCCATGCCGAGCACCAACTCGCCGGCCACACCATGCACTCACCCCAGCAGACCACCTCCCCCTCTCTCGCCATGTCTAGGGGGTAGCCAGGACCTCACCGCCACCCTTTGTCCCCTCCCCGAGCTAAGCCCAACAGTGGACCACCAAGGAGAGCCTGTGCCCAGTGCCACTGAGCCATGCCGAACACGCGCCAGAGCGCCGCACCCGAGACGCGTGCACAAGCCGCCGTGCGACCGCAGCCCGCGACCACCGCTCCGCCACGACCTAGGGAACATGACGGACATGCCCGTTTGCCGCCCAACACACCACAGCCACCGCTCGCCGTGGACACCACTGCCTCTGCCGCTCAGAGCGCCAGCTGCCCCCGACCACATACCACCGCCCCTACGCCCGCATATAGTTCCTAGAGCACCGCCAGGAGACCGCCCGTCGATCGCCACCCTTAGCCATGCAGCTAGCCGCCCGTAGCCATGTCGCCGCCGTCGCCTGCCCATCCCTCTCGGTCTTGCCGTCGAGCCTATAAAAGGAGGGAACCCCCAGCCAGTTGAAGCACACCACTCCACTCCCCTCATCTTACTAACCATTCCCCACCTCTAGCCGGAGCAGCGCGAGCACTTGCTCGCCAGAATTTGGCCGGAGTAGCCCGCAGTAGAGGAGGAAGGGGCGCTGCTGATTGCGACCACCCCCGGATCTGCCTCGGCCGTCCCTGAGCTCGCCGTCGACCACCAGTCCGTTTGCCCGCCTCGCCGTCGTCGCTGGAGCCCTGGTACGCCCCCTATGCACCCTCACCAAGCCGTTAGGGTTCGAGCTCGCCGGCGACAGGTCCGTCATCGACGACAAGACACAGTCGTTGATCCCCGTTCTAATCTAACGGCCCACATCGCCTCGTACCGCTTCGTGCGTTATGAGCCGCTGACTTGTGGAGCCCCCTATCAGTTGAGCCCCGCACTGCGGAGTGACACTGGGCCGGCCCGTTAGAGTTTCCTGCGCGACCCAGTTAGTTTGAATTAGGATTTTCCTTTTTAGTTTAAACTTAGTTCTGTCTCTGAGTTTGAAAATCAATTCAAAGAGATTGACAAATCCAAATTACATGAAACTAATTTTGCCTGAAAGGTATTGAAATGATCTATCCAAGCCCGTTGGATTTAATTCAATTAGAGTTATAGATCTCTCCTAGTAAAAATAACAAAATAGAAGCATTTGCACCTTGCAACATTTCTATAAAATCAACTAAGATAGGTTTTGAGTTGATTCCAACTCTCAAAATTCACATTTCATCATACCTATCTGAATATGTAATAATATTAATGTGTACATGCAGTGACTTTGGACTAGTACTAAAATAATGCTATATAGGCATTTCTAGTCACTTTAAATCATTCAATAATGAACTTAAACCAAAGTAATTATGATCCAACCCTTAAATCACATTATCACATGTTAGAATATGTGGTGATGACATGTGTCCACATGATCCCATATTTTAAGTGGTGAATATTAAACTTAGTTATTTTTTTCAATGAGTAGAACTTACTTTTCTAAATTAAAAAGAGTGAAACTATTAAATTAAACTTGTAATGCTTGAGATGATAATAGATCATCAAATGTGTGACTTAGAATGCTACTTAGACTAGTTAAGTATTGTTTGGTGATTGTGTACTCCGTATGTATTTATAGACGATAGTACCGACCAAGCTTTCGAGGAGGAGGAGTTCTACCAAGAAGAAGAGGAAGAAAACTTCAACCACTGCACTGCACAAGGCAAGCCACCATTAACAATGCAAGCTAACACTTGCAAGTATAATGCTTAGCAAGCTAAGATTAAACTAGATGGTTTAGCAAAGATGCTTTAGGCATGCTTTGGTCACACTACTTTGACTATTAGATACCCCCAAGTCTTATTTACAAGCTTTACTCCCTTTACTTTATTCAAAGTTCCTTACTTGTTTTGAAGGTAGCATAAAGAGTATAAAACTTGACCTAGTTAGAAACCCTTTAGATGTCATTCTATGGCATGAGATTGAACCCATCTTTTCCACCTTAGTGAACACTCTTAACTTAGTAGTTTAGAGTAGATCAAAAACTTGAGTCACTTAGATGGTAGCATTTGGTGAAAATGAATTATGAAAACCTTGGAATGATGAGTCATTCTATTGAAATGTTTTGACATGTGTTGAGAAACACCAATGGTTTATGATGGTGAAAATGTTGAGGCATGAGCCTTAACCCTTTTATGAAACTGATGGTTGGATTTAGATGCGATACCATTCCAAATTTACCGTACAACCACACTACCTGAATTGGGTAAGGCTTAGCTAGAAATTTATATGCATTAGTGTTAGTTCCCTCGCGGGAGAGGTTTGAGCTGAGGCTACCTCTCAATGTTGTCCACATATGCAGTGCCCAAGATGATAGTTGGTCATGGTTGGGAAGCCATGCTCATAGGAGAGGTGCTTATACTAGGGTGTGTAAAGGGATGGTTATGTTTGATTATCTGCATACTAAGTATGATGATTCAGGGTTATCCCTGACAGATGTATCGAATCTTGTGGTGAAAGTGTACCACCTCTACAGAGTGTCAAACTATTCGAGTAGCCGCATCTTGTGAAATGGCCATACTGTTTCGTTGTCAGATGTTTTTCCAAACTGTTTCGCTGGAATGGCCATACTGTTTCGTTGTCAGATGTTTTTCCAAACAACTTATGAAATGAATGATGAATCTTGACTTGACCACAACAGGGTTGTGTTTATGACAATAGCTTCCCAACTTAAGTGATTCTAGAACTTTATTTTATCTTTCTTTGCTTCAGAACTCAGCTTAGGTTTTAACTTAACTTTATAGTTAAACTTAGAGTTTGCACTTTAACCTAGAATTATATTACTTGTTAGTGGTAGTTTGCGAGTACTTAAAGAGTACTCATGGCTTTTGTCCCTGGATATTCTCATGGCCAGACTATGAAGGAGACTATTAAGATGATGGCCAGCAGGACGGCTATGATAACTAGGACTATCTGCCTTCGTCAGCATTACCTGTGCCCCTAAAGATGGACCCCACCGCTACGCTTATCTTTTATTTCCGCTGCGTGTTGTATTAAGACTAGATCATGAGATCCTTATTTGTGTAAGACCTTATGTATGGTTTGTAATGGATGATGTACTGTGATATCCAATCCGTTATGTCTCGCAAAAATG
The DNA here is from genome assembly GCA_910589775.1 of Avena eriantha. Taxonomy (NCBI): domain Eukaryota; kingdom Viridiplantae; phylum Streptophyta; class Magnoliopsida; order Poales; family Poaceae; genus Avena; species Avena eriantha. The sequence goes on along the minus strand of OU342740.1, from coordinate 388,638,918 downwards.
GTAATCCTGGGATTGCGAGGTATGGCATAATGGGCATCTGGGATTAAAAAGCCGGGTGTTGACAAGGGGGCAAATTGGGAGACACCTTCCAATCCTGCAGTCAGGAGGCAACTCATTATATAGCAAGAAACTAACCGCAATCGACAAAGATAGCTACGTCGTAGCGCAATCATACCTCAGGAGGAGGGTTTGAGGCGTCGAAGGGAGGCACGACTGGTTCGCCTGGGAGAACCTCCTTGGTGATGTACTTTGTTACCAGTCGCATCCTCTTATCTTCCTCACCCACAGAAATGCCATCGATAGATACGCGAGTAGCATCGTCCGCACCAGCCCACTGACACATGGGATGAACTCTGGCCTGCAGAGGCTGGACACGACGGTGCAACCACGTGCGAATAAGGGCGGCGCCTCCCTGTTATTTACCAATGCGACTCTCGAGGCCATAGATGCGCTTATACATCACTTTCGTCTCCTCGGACTCGCCAGGCATCACTACATTCTTCCAGGAACGCCTCCTCTTACATGGCGTGGCAGGATCAAAAGGCGCGAGTCCGTAGCGCTCTCCACCGACCTTCTGGTCGCGAATGTAGAACCACTTGTCTCTCCACCCTTGGACCGACCCCGTGAGCTTGTTGTCAAAATACATAGCGGAGGAGTTGACATAAACTCCGCAGCCACCTATGTCGTAGACTAACGAGCCAGAAGCTGACTGGCGCTTTAAATTAAAAAGTCTCTTGAAGAGACCAAAGTGTGGCTCGACTCCGAGCCAGCACTCGCAAAGCATGATGTAGCACGCAATGTGAATGATAGAGTTTGGGGACAGTTGATGAAGCTGGAGCCCATAAAAACAAAGAAGGCCCCTAACAAAGGGATGCAGGGGCAAAGGCAGACCGCGGATGATGAACGCGAGGAAGATCACCCAGAAACCGGACAGAGGACACGGGGTTACCTCGTCACCCGGCACTCGCGAATCGTCCTCGGTGCGAGGAAGAACCCCATCTTGGTGCAGGAGATGAAGCTCAGAGGCCTTGATGATGGAGGCGCGCCATGCGCCATTGGTGGCGTGGGTGCCCGCAACCTTCTTCTTGCCGATGCCGGTGACGCTGGTACCCACGGCGGCAGAGCCACCCTTCTTGGCGATGGCGGTGGCGGCAGTAGACCCATCGGCGACACCTCCTTTCTTCTTCCCCATCTTGCGATGGCGGTGAGAGCGGAGGAAATAGCTAGGAAATATGCGGAGCTGGTCCAGCGCCGCGAAGGGGACGAACTCTAGAAAGCAGAGAGTAGCAACAATGGCGATGGAAGCACAAGCAGAGAAAGAGCAGATGGGAAATTACCGCAGCTGCGCTGCTACTTAACCCCCTTGCGGATGCAATCCAACGGCCAGCAGAAACCCTATTGGACGCGTGGTGCGCATCGCGATCGACACGTGGAGAGATTGAAGTCCCCCACTACCTCCATTACGCATGGAAATCGAGGAGGCGCAGTTAAAATGAAAGATTACGCACGCCCGGTCAAGTCAGGGTCAGAAAATGGGACCCACCGCTCGTCACATCCCGTCAAAGCCGCTCACGCGGGCAACTGAGGTGATCACATCATCATCACTGATGTTATCAAAGATAAGCACTACAAGACTTCGAGTACTTTAGTCCTTGCTTGAGTCTCCGACTCCACCAAGCACTCGGGGGCTACTCCCATAGGGAGCGCTGATCGCGCACCCTACGATTTTATTTTTTATGCAGGAATGTGGACATTCAAAGAATACCCAACCACTCGAATCTACGATTTGACTTTGGATCATGGGTTACTCCCAGAGGGAGCGTTGGAAACAAATTCGACTGAAACAAGCAAACAAAAGACGACAACAGTCGCGAAAGTTCTTTAGTCCCTGCCTGAGTCTTCGACTCAACCAGGCACTTGGGGGCTACTCCCATAGGGAGCGCTGGTCGTGCATCCTATGATTATTTGTACATCGTACTATGTGTTGATAACATCCACACTCGAAATCTATGGCGACACCGCCTCATATTTTCCCTACAAAGAGACCGTGTCTCCTGGGTCACTCGAATCATCTCCACGATAACAAAAATTCGGATGCCACGCTTGCAGCGTGCAGATAAGACCTTAATAAGGCCTGTCAACGCACTTGCTGCGCACTACCAGAAATATATCCGTGCCTATAGGTACGATGAACATGCCTTGACGGACGCGTCGAGTTCTCACACCCTCATACTGGAATTCGACTCCTGTAAGACCTCCGCGACTTGAGTCGAATTACACCAGCACTTTTCCGAATTCGAGTCCGGGGACTCGAGTTCGAGTAGATTGCGTTGTTTTACCCTAAGGTAGTTAGCTGATACCAATACATCGGTTAAATAAGGCATGCATAACCACAATCCCTATGACATAAACAGAACACTCTAAAAAATACGCTGGCATGCACTCGAAAGGCTTTATAAAGTCCCCAGTCGAATCTGCGATTCCACTGGACACTCGGGGGCTACTGACATGCGTATACCCTGCAGGTACTCGAGTTTGGTATATACGATCTAGATACCGTGGAAGCCCACGGCGTTGCCACGGCCCGATGAAGACTTCGAGTGGCCCACAGACTCTCGATTACTTGAGAGACAAGAAGAAGCTTAAAGATAGAATGTTTAAAGGGAAAACCCTAATCTGTAACCGACTCGACCTGCTACCCGAGACCTGGCCTGTCTATATAAAGGCTAGGAGGGGGCGGCGAGGAAGACACACGCAACCCTAGTTTCTACAACTCTCGCCAGATCTTATCTGCGCACCCCTGTAATCTTCGATTCCTACATTAATTCCAAGAGCAGACAAGCAGGAGTAGGGACCTCTACGAGGCCTGGACCTAGGTAAAACTTTCGTCCCTGTGTGCTTGTTGCTAGCCGACTGATGCCTCCAATGCTCTCTCCTTCTCCAAAACCCAAGTCCATTACAATGGGCATTGATGAGTTAAACCCTCGTCAGTGAGTAATCCTCCTTGGGCTAAGGGCTTCGGCCTAGCCAAGTAGCTTTTGTGCAGGTTATTTATCATAGATGAGATCATATATTAGTTTGTATAACATGATGATTATTGTATCCTCTCTTGTCTCAATCCAAGGACTTGTCAGGTACCCAAGACCTCGAGGATTGAGCCAGGTATAGGGAGTATGTGTAATGACTATTCTGCAGGTTGGGAACCCTAGTGACAGAAGGGGTAGTACGGCTGTATGTGAGGTATTTACTTGGGATTAATGGTGACATCACTATGCATATCATTAGTTCTCTTTCTTCTATGGATGAGACTAGTAGGTTATTGTTGACATGGGCATACCCTACAGGTACTCGAGCTTGGCATATATGGTCTGGATATGGCAGAATCCCACGATGTTGCTAAGGACCAATACAGGATTCGAGTGACCCACAGAAACTCCGATTGCTTGCAACACAAGACGAAGCTTAAGATAGAAAGTTTAAAGGGACGAACCCTAATCTGTAACCGACTCGACCTACTACCTGAGACCTAGCCTATCTATATAAAGGCTAGGAGGGGCAGTGATACATTGCAAATGTATCTATAAGTTTTGATGTTCCCTGCTTGGTTTTATCCACTTTCTTGTGTTTTGTTCCAACGTTGGAGTACTTTTCATATGATTTCTTGGACTAACCTATTAACAAGAGCCACAGTGCTAGCTGCCTGTTTTCTACTATTTTTGGTTCCAGGAAAGTCAGAAAACAAATATTCTCGCAATTGGACGTGACAAAAGCCAAAGTGCCTATTTTTCCGGAAGGGATCAAGTGCCAGAATACAAGACGGAGAAGGGCTGGGGGCCAGCCAGACCACCTGGCTGCACGGCCAGGCCTGGCCCGCGCCAGGGGGTCGTCTGGCCGACCCCAGCACCCACTCGGCCTCTCCTTCCGCCTATAAGTTGCTCTCGGGACGAAAACCCTAAGTACCCGATCAAAAATCCACGAAAGAGTCTATAGCCGCCGTCATCTCTGTCCCTAGATCGGGGGGATCTGAAGCTCTTCCTGGCACCCTGCCGGAGAGGGGAATTCACCCTTGAGGCCTTCTTCATCACCATGCAAGCCTCTGGTGTGATGAGTGAGTAGTTCATCCTTGGACTACGGATCCATGTAGTAGCTAGATGGCTGGTCTCTCCTCCTTTGTGCTTTCATGTTTAGATCTTGTGAGCTCCGTTCATGATCAAGATCATCTATTTGTAATTCATACATGTTGTGTTTGCGGGGATCCGATGGATATTGAGATGCTATTTCAGATTGATTATTGATTCTATCATGTCTTTGTTATTTGAGATCTTGCATGCTTTCCATTGTTAGTAGCTATCTTGGCCAAGTAGATGCTAGCAACTCCAAGAGTTAGTATTTATGCTCGATAGTGGGTTCATGCCTCTGGTAATCTGGGGAAGTGACAGAAATCTCTAAGGTACTGGATGTGCTGTTGCTACTAGGGAGAAAACAACAATCCTTTGTTCATAGAACAATCGTATTATTTACTTTACACGTAGTTCGTAAAGCAATAATCTACTGCTTGCAACTTAATACTGGAGGGGGTTCGGATGATAACCTGAAGTTGGATTATTATTCATAGATGCAGTTGGATGGCGGTCTATGTATTATGTTGTAATGCCCAATCAAGTCTCAGAGGAGTCAAGATGATTAGTATATGCATGTATTGCTTTCTCGGTGTTTGTCAATTGCCCCGCTGTAATTTGTTCACCCAGCATGTTATTTATCTAAGGAGAGCCACCTCTAGTGAACTATGGATCCCGGTCATTTTTCTTTACATACAATCTACAATCTTTTACTGCTTTGTGTTTACTTTCTGCAAACTTTTACTTCTTGCCATTCGATACGTTTAATCCTTTGTTTTCCGCAAAACACGGTGAGATTGACAACCTCATCGCAAGTTGGGGACAAAGTTCTGTGGTTGTGTTGTGCAGGTCTCCACGTTGCTACTAGCACCGGTAGTGCGCCCTGCCAAAGCTCAGCTAGTAACACCTTTGGGGTGTTTCCTTGCTCCTACTGGTTCGATTAAACCTTGGTTTCATAACTGAGGGATGACTTGCTGATGTATTCATCATACCTTCCTCTTGGGGTTCCCAACGAGCTCTACGTCGAAAGTCGAGTGCATCAAGGTTTTTTCTAGCGCCGTTGCCGGGGAGTCAAGGACATCTTCACAAGGGGAGTCCCTATAACCGATCTCTTTACTTTGTTGTTTTTGTTTTGCTTAGCTTCTTTTTTGCTTTGTTTGCTTGTTTTGTTCTTCAAAAACCCCAAAAAATTAGTTCTACAAGTTTGCTTTCTTATTTGAAAAACACAAAAAAAATTAGTTCCTTTCTTAAGTTGCCTTTATGACTAGCTCTGCTCCAATCACTATTTCATTATGGATAGCTCACTCAGTTTCCTATTTGGGAACAGTTTTATGACTGCTAAGGTAATAAATGAACCACCGCCTGCTAGAACCTCCATGGAAGCAGAAATTGCTTAACCTGAAAGCTCATTAGATGAAAAAGAGGAGGAGAGTGATGGACAAAAGGAGGAAGAATGGATCTACCCATGCCTACCTTCTAATGAGAGTAACTCTTTATCCCTTACATTATTTGATTGTCCCCCATGCTTATCAAAGGAGGGTGAATGTTATGTTCCCGAGGATTCTTTTGAAAATGTTTATAACAAAACTCTAGTGCTTGTAGATCATGAAAAGCATGCCTTATGTGATAGTTATATTGTTGAGTTTATTCATGAGGCTACTGAAAATTATTATGAGAGAGGAAAATATGGTTGTAGAAGTTTTTATGGTAATGAAACACCTCTCTATGTGCTGAAAGTTTTGAAGGTACTTTTGTTTTATCTTCCTATGCCTGTCAATTTGTTCTTTGTGCATTTATTTGCATACAAGATTCCTATGCATAGGAAGTGGGTTAGACTTAAATGTGTTTTAAATTTTCTTCTTGATGCTCTCTTTTACTTCAATTCATATTTCCTATGAGAGCATCTTCTCAAATTTCTATGCCTAACTTAAAGGCGTTAAAGAAAAGTACTTGTTGGGAGATAACCCAAGAGTTTTAGTTGAGTCTTGGAAGTTATTACCTCTGTAATAACCTCTCCTTATCCTTTTTATTTTCTTTTTGTGCCAAGAGTAACCTCTAATGAGAGTGAAGTAATGATTGGGAAAGTTGCTGTCCCGAAACAGATTTCTGTGCTTCACCGTAAACATTCCTGAGAGAGCTCTGTATGTCGGATTGAGCTGTAATAATTTGTGACTCTGCCCCTGGTGGTTATCTAACTTTCGTTAGTTCAATACTTTTCGATTTGAGCAACAGAAGGTCTTCCAAAAAATTAGGCTTTACCTGCTGGTCTATTTTGACAGATTTCTGCCATTTTCTGCATTTGCTTCTTGTTAGTTCCTTCTTGAGTTCCTTTGGGGAATTGAGCTTTTTGAGGGAAGTGCTACAGTAGCGAGTGTTCTAATGGAATTTTATTTGGTGTTAGAACTGAACCTTGAGACTTATTTATCTTAAGTGCACTAATGTTGCTAATAAGATTGTGTGAAGTTTTGTATGAAGGAAAAATTTCAGGTATATGGAAGGAATGAGTAACGAGATGAAGGATGGACTAAAGCTCAAGCTTGGGGATACCATGCGTGTCACCCCAAGAAATATCCAAGAAGTACAAGCGTCAAAGCTTGGGGATGCCCAAGGCATCCCCTTCTTCATCAATAAAAATTCCAGGTTTCTTCCAAACACTTCATTTTTATTGTTTCATGCACAGTTGTGTTTCTCTTGGAGCGTCTTCTTTTTCGTTTTCGTTTTGGTTTTCGTTTGCTTTTGTTTGCTTATTTTTCTGAATAAATTGGTTGGACCCCCTCTTTCATACTTTGGTTTGCAAATAGTTTGGTTTGGTTTGGAAAAGAGTAGGAAAGTTCATGCTTTTGTGGTAAAAAGAGCTCGTTTTTGACTGTGGCCTATGCTTTGTCATGCCGTGCTTGATATTGTTTTGGCTTTATGCTTAGTATTCTTTGCTGTAGCATGACTTGTTATAAACAATTGAGATTGCTTAATGTGCCTTGGATGAATCATGCGTTGTTTTAGCATATTAAAGCATAGTATAGTGGTATTCTCCTTTGATGCTTTATTTGGGTTGACTTGGTGCATGGTCACACCATGTTATGACTATCACAAGTCACCATAGCCTTTATGATCCTTTAGTTTTCAACTTGTAGTATCACTTTATGCTTTGATCAATGATGTTTTGTCGCTCTGCATGATTATGGCCATTATTGCTCTCTTAGTTTGTCGCTCCCAGTCTTTTGCTAGCCTCCACAACAAAGTATGAGTTCCACTCATGCATCCAACTCCCTAAACCAAGTTATTCCAAAGAGTCCACCATACCTACCTACTAGCTTATGCTATTCCAAGTACATTCATGCTTTTGTTTACCTTCCACTTGTTATGAGAAAACTAGTGATTAAAGCTCTCCCGAACTTGATGGCACACTTTACTTTACTTGCCCTTAATAAACTTGAACCATTGTGTCTTCTATGTTGTATATGCTTGCACTTATTTGTTGGGAATTAGCAGAACCATGCTTTCATGGGGAACGCTTTCAACATTGCACTTGGTACTTGTACCTAGTTGATATCATGCTCTTTTGTATATGGATGTCGTCGGTGTGAAATGAAAGGGGAGCTTGTAAGTCCATGGAGTTATGTATATGTGTTAGAGAAACGCCTGGGCCGCAGGTCTAATCCATGCTGACATGGTGGAAACCTGCAGCGTAACCATAATGAGCTGTCTATGAAGCATTCTTCTTATAAAAAAAGAGTCCTACATTGAAAAAAAAAGAGAAAAGAGAAAAAAAGAGATACTATGAAAAGAGGAAAGAGAGAAAAAAGAACCATATTCCCATGGTAAATAAGAAGAATGTTGAGATGCTCGTTGTCTGCTTGCGTTGTCATTTTGATATGGGGATTCTTCCGTATCATCGGGCAAGGGGTACCTCGTTGGCGGTTCTCAATGATACACATGTACTTATGATGACAAGAACTTACCGGTGACTAAACTTGAGTAGCATGAGGAGTGGCCCTCGTATACAAGGGACATGAGATTTCTGACTTATACTTCGTCAAGCATGTACACCATAGTTTGTTCACTTTAACCTTAATCACTTCAAGATGCTTATGATAGGGGCAATGAAAGCTGAAAGCTTTAAGTATCATAATTTTTGGAAGCTCTTTATGAGACTTGAATCCCTACTTCCTTTTACAAGGGCCTTTCTTCCACCATTATATTAAGTCTCCACCTTCTATCTTTATGCACTACTTTGAGAGCATAGTGGCCATTCTTAGTTCTATGTGCATTTTCCCAAGACTAGTTGATTGATGCATACCTTGTTATTGCTTGTTAGAAACTATTGTATCTAGTCACTCTTATGAACTTTTAAGGTGTCCTATGCATTTATATTTTCTACTCTATTGAGGGACAAAGTGAATGCTATTATGCTATGTTTTCTTTATGTGAAACAAACAAACGTCTTGCAAAGCATTGTTATTCGTGAATCTTTTGTTTGTGCCTTTTCATGTTGCATCATAGTTTCTTTGCTTATTGCTAGAACTTTGTCTTTCATGTTATGATTGAAGTACTATGATCCCAGCTTTGAATGTTTTGCAAATACTTTGATCAAGTCTTTGATGGTGCATGTCACCTCAAAAATTCTTTCTTTTTATCACTTACCTACTTGAGGACGAGCAGGAGTTAAGCTTGGGGATGTTGATACATTGCAAATGTATCTATAATTTTTGATGTTCCATGCTTGGTTTTATCCACTTTCTTGTGTTTTGTTCCAACTTTGGAGTACTTTTCATATGATTTCTTGGACTAACCTATTAACAAGAGCCACAGTGCCAGCTGCCTGTTTTCTGCTGTTTTTGGTTCCAGGAAAGTCAGAAAATGAATATTCTCGGAATTGGACGGGACAAAAGCCAAATTGCCTATTTTTCCGGAAGGGATCAAGTGCCAGAATATGAGACGGAGAAGGGCTGGGGGCCAGCTACACCACCTGGCCGCGCGGCCAGGCCTGGCCCGCGCCAGGGGGTGGTCTGGCCGACCCCAGCACCCCCTCGGCCTCTCCTTCCACCTATAAGTTGCCCTCGGGACGAAAACCCTAAGTACCCGATCAAAAATCCACGAAAGAGTCTGTAGTCGCCGTCATCTCTGTCCCTAGATTGGGGGGATCTGAAGCTCTTCCCGGCACCCTGTCGGAGTGGGGAATTCACCCTGGAGGCCTTCTTCATCACCATGCGAGCCTCTGGTGTGATGCGTGAGTATTTCATCCTTGGACTACGGATCCATGTAGTAGCTAGATGGCTGGTCTCTCCTCCTTTGTGCTTTCATGTTTAGATCTTGTGAGCTCCGTTCATGATCAAGATCATCTATTTGTAATTCATACATGTTGTGTTTGCGGGGATCCGATGGATATTGAGATGCTATTTCAGATTGATTATTGATTCTATCATGTCTTTGTTATTTGAGATCTTGCATGCTTTCCGTTGTTAGTAGCTATCTTGGCCAAGTAGATGCTAGCAACTCCAAGAGTTAGTATTTATGCTCGATAGTGGGTTCATGCCTCTGGTAATCTGGGGAAGTGACAGAAATCTCTAAGGTACTGGATGTGTTGTTGCTACTAGGGAGAAAACAACAATCCTTTGTTCATAGAACAATCGTATTGTTTACTTTACACGCAGTTCGTAAAGCAATAATCTACTGCTTGCAACTTAATAATGGAGGGGGTTCGGATGATAACCTGAAGGTGGATTATTAGCCATAGATGCAGTTGGATGGCGGTCTATGTATTATGTTGTAATGCCCAATCAAGTCTCAGAGGAGTCAAGATGATTAGTATATGCATGTATTGCTTTCTCGGTGTTTGTCAATTGCCCCGCTGTAATTTGTTCACCCAGCATGTTATTTATTTAAGGAGAGCCACCTCTAGTGAACTATGGATCCCGGTCCTTTTTCTTTACATACAATCTACAATCTTTTACTGCTTTGTGTTTACTTTCTGCAAACTTTTACGTCTTTGCATTCGATACGTTTAATCCTTTGTTTTCCGCAAAACACGGTGAGATTGACAACCTCATCGCAAGTTGGGGACAAAGTTCTGTGGTTGTGTTGTGCAGGTCTCCACGTTGCTACTAGCACCGGTAGTGCGCCCTGCCAAAGCTCAGCTAGTAACACCTTTGGGGTGTTTCCTTGCTCCTACTGGTTCGATTAAACCTTGGTTTCATAACTGAGGGAAGACTTGCTGCTGTATTCATCGTACCTTCCTCTTGGGGTTCCCAACAAGCTCTACGTCGAAAGTCGAGCGCATCAGGCGGCGAGGAGGACAATCACAATCCTAGTTTTCCACAACCTCGCCAGATTGCATCTGCGCACCCCCTATAACTTTCGACTCCCTCGATAATTCCAAGAGCAGACAAGCAGGAGTAGGGACCTCTACGAGGCCTGAATCTGGGTAAACCTTGCATCCTTGTGTGCTTGTTTGCTAGCCGATTGATGCCTCTAGTGCTCCCTCCTTCTCCAAAACCCAAGTCCACAACAATGGTCATTGACGGGTTAAACCCTCGTCAGTTGGCGTCGTCTGTGGGAACTGGGAGTGATGATGTCGCGGCTTCTTTGGCCCCTTCAACCGTGATCTACAACTCTGCAACAACAGATATTCGCCAGCTCTTCAGTGCCTTCGACTTCACCATCCACACGCCGGCCACCCGCTCGGCTTATGAGTCCGTGGGCGATGGCATCGGCCTGGCAATCGGGGGCTTCCTCTTCTAGTTCGGTCAACTGGGCACACTTCGCCTCCCCGACCAGCCGAGGACACCCGTGATTGCTCCAGCATCGTGGCTTCCACCACCGATCGGCACCCTCAGCGAGCTCAACGCCCCGACGTTAGTTGGGAGCACGGATAGCGACAACAGTCACAGATCCGATCTGGGTGACCTGGCCACAGAAGATGGAGCCTATGACTTCTGTTCTGAAAGTTTTGGGAGCAACAGCTTCCCCAATCACTTCATGTGTGCCATCATCAACGTAGGCGACACCGGCGTCAATCACGAAAATGCTGGCACTAGCACTGGACCGACCAATGGCGGCATCCCAGTCGCAAACGGTGGCATCCCAGTCGCGAACGGTGGTCCCACCAACGGTGCACCCACCAACAACGGGACGGGAGGAGAGCCACACTTCATGACGAATGAGAATACCGGCGAACGCATGCATATCCACCTGAACGACAACGAGTGGGTGATACGTTGCAAACGTATCTATAATTTTTGATGTTCCATGCTTGTTTTATATCTATAATTTTTGATGTTCCATGATTGTTTTATTTTGTCCACACTTAGGAGTACTTTTACACATTTTCTGGAACTAACCTATTAACAAGATGCCGTAGTGCCAGTAGGCTGTTTTCTTCTGTTTTTTGGTTCCAGAAAAGCTATAAAATGAATATTCTCGGAATTGGACCGGACAAAAGCCAAAGTCGATATTTTACCAGAAGACTCATGGAGCCAGAAGACGAGACGGAGAGGGGCCAGGGGATGGCCACACCATGTGGTGGCGCGGGTCCCCCTGGCCGCGCCACCGGGTGGTGTGGGCCCCTGGTCAACCCTTTGACATCGCCCTTTTGCCTATAAGAAGCCTCCAATGCAGAAACCCTCAAGAGTCCAACCTCCAGCCACGAAAAGTTCCGCAGCGCTGCCGCCACCGAAGGGGAGATTCGGGGGACAGAAAGTCTCTATTCCGGCACCCTGCCGGGACGGGGAAGTGCCCCCAGAGCCATCTCCATCGCCTCCACCACCATCTCCATCGCCGTTGTTGATTCCCATGATGATGAGGGAGTAGTTCTTCCTCGAGGCTAAGGGTTCTACCGGTAGCTATGTGTTCATCTCTCTCTATGCATGATCATATTCTGATCATGAGCTTTGTAATCAAGTAGATCTACCTTGATACTCAAGTGCTTTAATAGATCTCTGTTCTCCCCACGTGTGTGAAAGTGACGGCGTGCACACCATGGTGGCACTTAGGCTACAGATTACAAATACTTGTTATGAGTTATATTTGGAGTTGGATGTCTCTATGAAATTGTGATGTTTGTTGGAACCATCTAGAGCTCAAGGTGACAGTGTGGGGTTACCTAGATGGGGAAAGCGAACTTTCAGGTGTGCTGTTATAGCCCTACCATGGATTAGAGTGTCCAACCGGAGAGTAGTTAAGAGTAGTATCATAAAGAGATGATATTTATATGAGAGTGTTCACTAGCGAAAGTATGATCCCTAGGCCTTGTTTCTAAGCATTTAAACACCGTTTGCAACTAGATATGTTACATGTTTGCTTGCTTCCATCTTTTTGCCTTTAGTCTTTTCCTCCCGTCAAGCTATTTTCTGGCACCGTTACCACTTATAATTATCCATACCACTTGTATTTCACTATCTCTTTACCGAACTAGTGCACCTATACACCTGACAAGTGTATTGGGTGTGTTGGGGACACAAGAGACTTCTTGTATCTTGATTGCAGGGTTGCTTGAGAGGGATACCTTTGAACACTTCCTCCCTGAGTTCGATAAACCTTGGGTAATCCACTTAAGGGAAACTTGCTACTGTTCTACAAACCTCTTCACCTGGAGGCCCAACAACTGTCTACAAGAATAGAAGTGCGTAGACATCAAGCTATTTTCTGGCGTCGTTGCCAGGGAGGTAAGGTAAAAGGTACTCACATCTTCTGGCTACTAAGCTATCTTCTAGCATTGTTGCTGGTGTGTGAGTGCTCGAAGTTATTTCCTTTAGATTCTGCAATCATATCTTTTTGTTTCTTGTTTTTATTTTCACTAGTTAGGCTTAATGGAAAACAACAACAAAATTAGAGAGCTTTATAGTATTTATCTTGAGTTAGGACATGAAGTGTTTGAAGAGAAAATTAAAAAACCTATGGAACTTTATTTGCATGCTGATAGCAATGTTGTTAGTATGAATTCTTTGGACACCATTATTGCTAATGCTATGGAAAATTCTAAGCTTGGGGGAAGCTAGTTTTTATGAAAATGATCTTTTTAGTTCCCCAGCTTTGGAAGATAGCTATTCTATTGCTTATGATGATACCAAACCTCCAATATATGATGATTACAATGATGAATATGATATTTTCAGTCCACCTACTATTGAGGAGAAAATTAATTATGAGTACAATATGCCTCCTATATTTGATGATTATGGTGTTGAGAATAATAATGATAGCTATTTTGTTGAATTTGCTCCCACTACAATTAATAAGAATGACTATGTTTATGTGGGGAGTATTAATTCTTTTATGCATGTGGCTCATGATAAGAATGTTTTATGTGATAGTTATATTGTTAATTTTATTCATGATACTATTGAAAGTTATTATGAGAGAGGGAAACATGGTTTTATGCATCTCAATAATATTAAGTTTGCCCTCTTTATGTTGAAAGTCTTGAAGTTGCACTTGTTTTGCTTTCCTATGCTTGTTGCTTTGTGCTTTCATGACTTGTTTCTTTACAAGATTACTATGCATAGGAAGTGGGTTAGACTTAAATGTGCTTTGAATTTGCTTCTTGATGCTCTCTTTTACTTCAATTCATATTTCTTATGTGAGCATCTTCTCAAACTATCATGGCTAACTTAAAGACGTTAAAGAAAAGTACTTATTCGGAGATAACCCAAGAGTTATAGTTGAGTATTGGAAGTTACTACCTCTGTAATAACCTCTCCTTATCATTTTTGTGTGGTTTCTGTGCCAAGAGTAACCTCTAATGAGAGAGAAATAATGCTTGGGAAAGTTGCTGTCCCGAAATAGATTTTTGTGCTTCGTTGTAAAAATTCGTGAAAAATCTCTGTACGTCGGATTGAGCTGTAATTTTTTGTGCTTCTGCGCCAGGTTGTTATCTAACTTTAGTTAGTTCAATATTTTTAGATTTGAGCAACAGAAGGTCTTCGAAAAAATTGGTTTTTACCTGCTGGTCTGTTTTGACAGATTTCTACCATTATTTGCATTTGCCTCTTAATATCTTTCTCTTTGAGTTCTCTTTGATCATTTGAACTTTTTAAAGGAAGTGCTACAGTAGCTTGTGTTTTAATGGAAGTTTTACTTGTGTTGAAACTAAACCTAAAGACTTATTATTTTGAATACACTAATGTTGCTAATGAAGATTGTGTGAAGTTTTGTATGAATAAAATTTTCAGGTGTAGGGAAAGAATGATGTAATGAGATGAAGAATGGACTAAAGCTCAAGCTTGGGGATGCCACCCGTGTCACCCCAAGAAATATTCAAGAGGTACAAGCGTCAAAGCTTGGGGTTACCCAAGGCATCCCCTTCTTCATCAATAAAAATCTCAGGTTTCTTTCTTGACACTTCGTTTTTATTATTTCATGCACAATTGTGTTGTTCTTGGAGCGTCTTCGTTTTTTTAGTTTTCTTTTGTTTGGTTTGCTTAAATAAGTTGGTTGGATCCCAACACACTTCGTTTGGAGAGAGACACACCCTGTTATTCATTGCCTAGAACACTCTAGTTTTCATTCTTATTGTTCTGTGAGTGTTCTCCTTTGCTAGCACTGTGTTTAGCCTTAGTTTTCTTGTGCTTTCAGCTTAGAACTTTTTAGTTATTCTTTTTGGATTTGTGAGACAAGCTCACTGATCTTTATGTATTATTATCTTTGTGTGTTCTTTCAAATAGGTTGATTTGGATTGGAAAAGAGTAGGAAAGTTCATGCTTAAGTGGTATAAAAGGAGCTTGTTTTTGACTATGACTTAGAATTTATCATGTCATGCTTGATATTGTTTTGGCTTTATGCTTAGTGATTATTGCTGTAGCATGACATGTTATAAACAATTGAGACTGCTTAATGTGCCTTGAAAGAATCATGCATTGTTTTAGCATATTAAAGCATAGTATTGTGGTATTCTCCTTTGATGCTTTATTTGGGTTGACTTGGCGCATGCTCACACCATGTTAATACTATACCAAGTCACCATAGCCTCTATGATCATTTAGTTTTTGACTTGTAATATCACTTTATGCTTTAATTAATGATGGTTTGTTGCTTTGCATGATTATGGCCATTATTGCTCTCTTAGTTGGTCGCTCCCAATCTTTTGCTAGCTTCCACATGTACCAAGTATGAGTTCAACTCATGCATCAAACTCCAAATAAAACCAAGTTATTCCAAAGAGTCCACCATACCTACCTATTATCATTTGCTATTCCAAGTATTATTCATGTTTTCATCTACCTTCTGAATTAAACTTGTTATGTGAAAATTAGTGATTAAAGCTCTCACGAACTTGATGGTACACTTTACTTTTCTTGCCCCTAATAAACTTGAACCATTGTGTCGTCTATGTTGTATATGCTTGCACTTATATGTTGGGGATTAGCAGAACCATGCTGTCATGGGGAACACTTTCAACATTGCACTTGTACATTGTACCTAGTTGATATCATGCTCTTTTGTCTATGGATGTCGTCGGTGTGAAATGAAAGGGGAGCTTGTAAGTCCATGGATTTATGTATGTGTGTTAGAGAAATGCCTGGGCGACTGGTCTAATCCATGCCTAATCATGGTGGAAACCTGTAGCATAACCAGAATGAGAAATCTATGAAGCATTCTTCTTATAAAAAAGAGATAGAGATTGAAAAAAAAGAAAAAAAGAAAAAAAGAAAAAAAAGATGAGAAAAGAGGAAAGGGAGAAAAACACCATTTTCCCATTGTAAATAAGAAGATTGCTGAGATGCTTATTGTGTGCTTGCCTTGTCATTTTGATATGGGGATTCTTCCGTATCATCGGGCAAGGGGTACCCCATTGGCGGTTCTCTATGATACACATGTACTTACTGTGACAAGAACTTACCGGTAACTAAACTTGAGTAGCATGAGGAGCGACCCTCGTATTCAAGGGACATGAGATTTCCAACTTATACTTTGTCAAGCATATACTCCATAGTTTGTTCACTTTAACCTTAATTACTTCAATATGCTTATGATAGGGGCAATGAGAGCTGAAAGCTAATAAGTACCATAATTTTTGGAAGCTCTTTATGAGACTTGAATCCCTACTTCCTTCCATGATGGCCTTTCTTTTACTTTTTTGTTGAGTCTCCATCTTCTATCTTTATGCACCTATTGAGAGAGCATAGTGGCCATTCTTAGTTTAATGTGCATTGTCCCAAGACTTGTTGATTGATGCATAACTTTGATATTGCTTGTTCTTAAACTATTTGTATCTAGTCACCCTTATAAACTTTGAAGGTGTCCTATGCATTTATGTTTGCTACTCTATGAGGGACAAGCTGAATATCATTCTCATTATGCTTTCTTTATGTGAAACAAACAAACGTCTTGCAAAGCTTTGTTATTGATGAATCTTTTGTTTGTGCCTTGTCATGTTACAACATAGTTGCTGTGTCTTATTGTTAGAACTATATCTTTCATGCTATGTTAAAGTACTATGATCCCAACTATCAATGTTTTACAAATACTTTGATCAAGTTTATGATGGTGTATTTCACCTCAAAAATTATTCTTTCTTTTTATCACTTACCTACTCGAGGACGAGCAGGAGTTAAGCTTGGGGATGTTGATACGTTGCAAACGTATCTATAATTTTTGATGTTCCATGCTTGTTTTATATCTACTTTCTTATGTTTTGTCCACACTTTGGAGTACTTTTACACATTTTCGGGAACTAACCTATTAACAAGATGCCACAGTGCCAGTTGCCTGTTTTCTTCTGTTTTTGGTTCCAGAAAGCCAAAAAATGAATATTATCGGAATTGGACCGGACAAAAGCCAAAGTCGATATTTTACCGGAAGACTCATGGAGCCAGAAGACGAGACGGAGAGGGGCCAGGGGATGGCCACACCATGTGGCGGCGCGGGTCCCCCTGGCCGCGCCACCGGGTGGTGTGGGCCCCTGGTCAACCCTCTGACATCGCCCTTTCGCCTATAAGAAGCCTCCGATGCAGAAACCCTAAAGAGTCCAGCCTCCAGCCGCGAAAAGTTCCGCATGCCGCCACCACCAAAGGGGAGATTAAGGGGACAGAAAGTCTCTGTTCCGGCACCCTGCCAGGATGGGGAAGTGCCTCCGGAGCCATCTCCATCGACTCCACCACCATCTCCATCGCCGTTGCTGATTCCCATGATGATGAGGGAGTAGTTCTTCCTCGAGGCTAAGGGTTCTACCGGTAGCTATGTGTTCATCTCTCTCTATGCATGATCATATTCTGATCATGAGCTTTGTAATCAAGTAGATCTACCTTGCTACTCAAGTGCTTTAATAGATCTCTGCTCTCCCCATGTGTGTGAAAGTGACAACGTGCACACCATGGTGGCAGTTATGCTAGAGATTACAAATACTTGTTATGAGTTATATTTGGAGTTGGATGTCTCTATGAAATTGTGATGTTTGTTGGAACCATCTAGAGCTCAAGGTGACAGTGTGGGGTTACCTAGATGGGGAAAGTGAACTTTGAGGTGTGCTGTTATAGCCCTACCATGGATTAGAGTGTCCAACCGGAGAGTAGTTAAGAGTAGTATCATAAAGAGATGATATTTATATGAGAGTGTTCACTAGCGATAGTATAATCCCTAGGCCTTGTTTCCAAGCATTGAAACACCGTTTGCAACTAGATATGTTACATGTTTGCTTGCTTCCATCTTTTTGCCTTCAGTCTTTTCCTCCTGTCAAGCTATTTTCCGGCACCGTTACCACTTATAATTATCCATACCACTTGTATTTCACTATCTCTTCGCCGAACTAGTGCACCTATACACCTGACAAGTGTATTGGGTGTGTTGGGGACACAAGAGACTTCTTGTATCTTGATTGCAGGGTTACTTGAGAGAGATACCTTTGACCACTTCCTCCTAAGTTCGATAAACCTTGGGTAATCCACTTAAGGGAAACTTACTACTGTTCTACAAATCTCTGCACTTGGAGGCCCAACAACTGTCTACAAGAATAGAAGTGCATAGACATCAGTGGGCTCACTGTCGAGATGCTCTGCGAGGCAATCCCCTCCCTCTGAACTCACCGCAACAGATGCTGATGGGTTACCATTGGCTCCTCAAAGAGGAGTACAGGAGCCAACAACAAGTGAACACGCATCTCGAGGCATGAAGAAAGGCGGCAGACGAGTCAAGTCTTCGGCGGGCTCAACTCGAGTCCATGGGAGGATCCTCCTCCAAGGGCAATGACTACGTGGCCAATAAAAGATGATCTCGACTAGCCCACCTCACCGATAAGGAGCGCGAAGAAGCCACGAAAGTCCTTGACTTCGGCTCTATGATGGTGGATATGCGGGGCAATGTGCCCCCGATGATGCCGCAAGCAGCGGTGACCGCGACCACCATGTACCTCCTCAACAACCAGCCACCAGCTGGAGATCCGCGAGCGACCATGCACCAATCTACGATCGCAGGTCTAGGGCTAGTCTAAGCTGCCCTCGTCAAAGAGCCAACACCAGAGCCGAAGAAAAATAAGGCTCTAGCCAAACGCTACTCCTCGCCCTCTGATACGTCCATTTTGCATCACTGTTCATTGATATATTTACTATTATTCATTGATATATTTCATATTAAGGGATGATACTTATGTTATTTCATCTGTTTTTGCATGGTTGATGACTTTTGGAGCATGGACCGCTGCAGTTAGGATTCTGATGGAAAAGGTGTTGTTTGGAGGCAAAATTCGCGAAGATCAGAAAATCCGGGAAAATACATGGAAAATCCTATTTTTCCAGAAGACGAAGGAAGCTAGAAGGGGAGACTGAGATGGGCCACAAGGGGCCCACACCACCCCTGGCGCGGGCCAGCCTAGGCCGCGCCACCAGGTGGTGTGGCCGTCCGGGTCCACCCCTGGCTCTCTCTTCTGGCGTATATTATCCTCCCGAAACCCTAAGACTCGGGGAGCGACCACAGAAAGATTCCGCCGCCTCTGCGGGGCAGAAAACACCGAGAGAGAAAGATCTCTCCGGCAGACAGAATTTTGCCGGGGGAATTCCTTCCCAGAGAGGGCAGATCATCGCCATCAACACCACCATCAAGCTGGAATTCATCGGGATCATCATCATCATCACCACCACCACCATCATCAGCAACACCTTCATCACCATCTCCATATCGTTGTAACAATTGGGTTGAATCTTGCATAGTTCTTAGGGGAAACTTTCGCGGTGTTGATTACTCTTTGTAGTTGATGCTATTGAGTGGAACCATTGAATTATTGTTTATGTTCAGATTGTTATACATCATTATTCCATCTCTGATCATGATCCATATGATGTATTGTGAGTAGTTTGCTTTGTTCTTGAGGACATGGGAGAAGTCATGTTGTTAGTAGTGGAATTGTGTTGAGAAAGATTCAATAGTTTGATATTTAAGTTGTGGTGTACTTCTAGTGGTGTCATGTGAACATCGATTACATGACACTTCACCTATATGGGCCTAGGGGAATGCATTGTGTATTTGGCTACTAATCGTAGGGGTTGCTAGAGTGACAGAAACCTGAACCCCCGTTAGGAAACCATTGCACAAGGGACGTTAGGGTCTTAGAGTTTAAAGTTGTGGTTAGGTTTCCACCTTAATTACTTTCTTGTACTTACGGATGTTTTCTAGGGGTATAATCACAAGTATGTATTAGTCATAGGAAGGTCGGTACATTAGCACAGATTCACGCACACAACACTTAGCAAGCTAAAGAAGATTAATCAACTATATGAAGCAAAAGCACTTGATAGAATTCCCATGTGTCCTCGAGAACGTTTAGTCATCTTAAGTAATATAACCGGCTTGTCCTTTGCTGAATAAAGGATTGGGCCACTTGCTGAATTTATTCTTATTGTATTTTATTTACTCGTATTTTATTTACTTGCATTATCAAAAACCCCTAAAAACCCGTTTGCTAAGTATTTGCAGAGAATTCCTGATCCATACCACTAGCCAACACCTTGTGCTCCTCGTTGGGTTTGACACTCTTAGTTATCGAAAATACTGCGATACACCCCCTATACTTGTGGGTCATCAAGACTATTTTCTAGCGCCGTTGCCGAGGAGTGAAGCGCTATTGGAGAGTGGAACTGGTAAAGGAAACTTCTACTGTGATTATTGTTTACTTCTGTTAGTTGCTTTATTTTCAATATGGATAATTCGCTGAGTTTCTTATTTCGTAATTCTACTACCACTGCTAAGGTAGTAGATGAACCACCACCTGTTGAGAATGATACTTTTAAAATACCTACAAGAATTATTGATTATGTTATGGATAACTACTATGTTGGAGATGGAACTGTCCATCCCGGTCATCATTTGCTCTTTATACACGAATTATGCGGGTTGTTCAAGTGTGCAGGTATTACTATAGATCAAGTCAAGAAGAAGTTATTCTCATTATCACTGAAAGGAAGAGCTGGGGAATGGTATAAGCTGCTGAAGAATGGTCAAGCTCTTGAATGGGAGGAAATAGTACCTCTCTTTTATTCGAAGTTTTATCCTCCTAGTCAGATTCATAAAGATCGGAATCAAATATACAACTTTTGGCCTCTTGATGGAGAGAGTACGGCTCAAGCATAGGGAGATTGAAGTTACTAATGCTCAAATGTCCCATTCATGAGCTCCCCAACAATATTATTATTAGTAACTTTTATGCAAGGCTTTCTCTTCACGATAAGGATTTATTGGATGCTTCTTGTGCTAGATCATTCACTCGCATGGAAGAAGAAGCTAAATGAGATCTTCTAGACCGTATTCAAGATAATGCTGAAGCATGGGAGAATGACAAAGGAATAAAGTTAGGTATAAATTATTATTATGAATGCATTGAATCTTTTATGGGAACTGATGACTTTCAAAATATTAAAAATGCTTATGGTCTAGACTCTCAAGCTATTGCAACTTATTTTAAGGCTTTTGCTTCCTACATTGAAGTGCCTAAAAAGAAGTGGAATAAGTATCATGAACCTTATAAAGATATTGTTAAGAGTGTTCCTGCAAGAAATACTAAAGTTTATACTGCCAATCATGTTTTATCTGAACCTTACATTGAGAAAATGCCTTTCCCAGTTAAGATAAAGGAACATTCTATGATAGCTAGTATGGTTAGTGAAAGTATAAATAAAGATGTTGAACCTGATAAACAAATGGATGATGGACCTATAATAGCAAATGTGAAAGACTTTGTCACTAAATATGTAGAAGAGGGACACACTATCCTTTGTAAGGATACCTCTAATATTGTTTCACAAAGTAGTGTTATAAGAACTAGTATTCCTGTGTTTTCTATTAGAATAGTTGATCATTGTTACGATTGTCCTTGTGATAGTTATATTGTTAAGTTTATGCATGATACTGAAAGTTACTATGAGAGAGGGAAAAGTGTTCTTATGTATCTCAATAATATCGAATTTCCTCGTTTTATGCTAAAAGTTTTTATGTTGCACTTCTTTTGCCTTCCTATGCTTGTAGCCTCTTGTTTCAACAACTTGTTTGTTTACAAAATTCCCTTGCATAGGAAGTGGGTTAGACTTAAACATGTGTATTTTTGCTTCTTAATGCTCTGTTTCACTTCAATTCATATTCCTAAGTGAGCATCATCAAAATTATCATGCCCATCTTAATGGCTATAAAGGAAGAGGTTTTTGGGAGACAAGCCAATTTATTTGTGCTTTCAGTTGTTTTTGTTTCTTTGAGTCTTGGAAGTTATTACTTCGGTAATAACTTCTCCTTATCCGTTTTGTTTGGTTTTTATGGCAAGATCAACCTCTAATGAGAGAAGAGTAATATTTGGGGAGGTTGCTGCCCCGAAACAGATTTTTGTGCGTCACCGTAAAATTTCGTGAGAGATCTCTGTCTGTCGGATTGAGCTCTAATTGTTTGTGCTTCTGCCCGAGGTTGTTATTTAACTTCTGTTAATTTTGCACTTTTTGATTTGAGCAACATAAGATTTTCGAAAAAAATGATCTTTACCTGCTGGTCTGTTTTGACAGATTTTGCCACTCTTGCATTTGCTTCTTAAGTCGATTTCCTTTTTGAATTATTTTTGGGTTTTTGGAAGGAGTTTCTACAGTAGCTTATGTTTGATGGTTTGTAGTTGAAATTGGACTTAAAAGGTTTTATCACTTCACTTATACTAATGTTGCTAATGTGAACTGTGTGAAGTTTGTGTGAAAGAAATTTCCAGGTTAGTGGAGATAATGGTGTAAAAAGGAAGTGAAAGGTTTCATGACTCAAGAAATAAGTATGAAGATGAAGATATTGATATTATTCGAGTGGTGACTCCGGAAGAATCTACTAAATACCAAATTCAGAGACCTGCAGAGTCTGTTTTCGAATAGGTAACAATTCTGGTAAGAAAAGTTCCGTGAAAGATCTGTCCAGTTATATTTTTTGCAGTTTTTAGCCAACAAGGAAAGCTTCGAAGCGAAAGAGGGAAGAAAATGGAGCTAGGGTGGCTCACGCCATCCTGTGGCACAAGCCCACCTCTGGCCGCGCCACCAGGTGGTATGGCCACCTTGGACTCCGTCTCCGACCCGTTTTCTCCTAGTACCTTCCTTTTGTTGTAAAACTTCGTAATATATAATCCCCCGGATCCCCCGAGGTTCGTATATCATGTTCTCGTCATGTTTTTGTTTCGATCTGTTTCTGCCAGGAACTATTCTTGAAAGTTTAGAAGCACAATGGTGTCCACCAAGGATAAGGGAAAGGAGCCTATGGAGGAAGACCTCCAAGACCCCGGGCAGGAGAAGGAGATCAAGAGTGAAGATGAAGAGGAGCAAGGCCAACATCCGCATACCGGCACTACCATTGCAAGCATTGGAGTGGTGGCAAACCCTGCCAAGACTATGTCAATTGGAGGGAAGCCTCCTCGTTACTATTCAGATCCATGGTCACTTCCTCCACGCGCCAAGAATCCTTTCCATACCCTTATCCATGAGCATGAATACCAGAATATGCCCAAGGAGAAATTACCCTCCAATTGGGATTTGCCTCGTTCTAGCCATGCAAGAAAAGAAGACTTCAAGGAGGAAGAGTGGGAAAAGAATCGGAAGAGCTGGGATCCACAATCTGACATGATCATGCATCGCATCAAGCACAACTCGGAGTTGATTCGTACTCTCACCTTCGAGAGTGAGGACTTGGGGAAACTAATCAAAAAGCTCATCGAGAGAATACCACCACCACCAAAGGAGTAATTCGTCATCAGGTTTGGCATCCCCTTGGTTTGTTCCAAGCTTGGGGGAGTGCCGCGGTATCACATCACTATCTTCTATATTTTTACCTTTTTAGTAGAGTCATATCATGAATAGAGAAGTTATCATATAGGATGGTTTGCATTATGGAAGTATCCCCTCTCTCGTTAGATATGTATCCCTTGGTGTGAGTTGTCGTTATGGAATATTAATGAGAAGTTATATCATTTACTCTTTTGCATATCTTATATTAGTTTTCAATTCGTGGTTATATGATTGATCTTGTCGTTAGTATTGGTATCACTTTGGAATCATTGACTTAATTTAGTTGGTTTTGGCAAACCTGACTCGATCAGTACCAACACTATTTTTGAGAATTGAATGAAAAAGATAGAAGTACTCTTAAAAAATATAATTTCATCATCCTTCTTTCTTGATTTGCTCATAAGTTTAGTATTCTATGGTTAAGATCTTTTGTGCTTCTAAGGAAGATTGCTTGTTTGTTTTCATCGCTTGTATGTTTGTTTGTTTCCTTCAACTCTTATACTTGCTACCCAGCATTGCTAGCAAAAAACCTGTATTGAGAGGGAATTCTTCTCGTGCATCCAATCCTTAAACCAAACCTTTGCCATTTGTATCCACCATACCTACCTATTAGCACTATTGCTATTCCAAGTAAATTCTTGTTTTTATCAACCTTCCAAATTAAACTTGTTATGTGAAAACTAGTGATTAAAGCTCTCACGAACTTGATGGCACACTTTACTTTCTTGCACTTAATAAACTTGAACCATTGTGCCCATCTATGTTGCGTATATGCTTGCGCTTTATAAGTTGTGAATTAGCAGAACCATGCTATCATGGGGAACGCTTTCAACATTGCACTGGTACTTTGTACCTAGTTGATATCATGTTCTTTTGTCTATGGATGTCATCGGTGTGAAATGAAAGGGGAGCTTGTAAGTCCATGGAGTTATGTATGTGTGTTAGAGAAACGCCTGGGCCGCCGGTCTAATCCATGCTGTCATGGTGGAAACCTGCAGCGTAACCACAATGAGCATCTATGAAGCATTCTTATTATAAAAAAGAGATAGAGATTGAGAAAAAGAGGAAGAGAAAAAAGATGAGAAAAGAGGAAAGAGATAAAAAAGCACCATATTCCCATGGTAAATAAGAAGTTTGCTGAGATGCTCGTTGTCTGCTTGCCTTGTCATTTTGATATGGGGGATTCTTCCATATCATCGGGTAAGGGGTACCCCGTTGGCGGTTCTCCATGATACACATGTGCTTACTATGACAAGAACTTACCGGTGACTAAACTTGAGTAGCATGAGGAGCGACCCTCGTATTCAAGGGACATGAGATTTTCAATTTACAACTTGTCAAGCATATCCTCATATTTGATCACTTTAACCTTAATCACCTAAAGATGCCTATGATAGGGGCAATGAGAGCTGAAAGCTAATAAGTACCATAATTTTTGGGAGCTCTTTATGAAACTTGAAATCCCTGCTTCCCTCTGCGAAGGGCCTTTCTTTTACTTTTTAGTTGAGTCAGTAAACCTATTCCTTTCTATCTCAGCAAGTATTTTGAGTTGTTGCGTTTCATTCATTCTTATGGTGATTTATTCAATCATGTTTCTTATGTTCCTTGTTTTGCACATTGCTCTTATCTTGGTGTTTACTACTTTGAAAGCTATCATTGAAAATCAGTTATTTGTGAACTCCAGCAAATTGTTAACTATTCTTAGACCAAGAGCTAAGTTTTCCATTACCAATTATGATTCACTCTATGTATCTTTATTGTGTTTCCTTTACTTTTGCAAGTTAAGTTATATAATAGTGAGTTGTCTTCTATTATGCCTTATGTATTGATGAATGTGATGCTTCCTGTCCGTATTCTTTTATCGACTCTTCACTCCATAAACCTGAGGTCATGTTTATTGAGTTCAGTTTTGCTTGGGGACAAACGAAGTCTAAGCTTGGGGGGAGTTGATACGTCCATTTTGCATCACTATTCTATATCATAATTTACTGTTATTCATTGATATATTTCGTATTAAGGGATGATACTTATGTTATTTCATCTGTTTTTGCATGGTTGATGACTTTTGGAGCATGGACCGCTGCAGTCAGGTTGCCGATGGAAAAGGTGTTGTTTGGAGGCAAAATTTGCAAATATCAGAAAATCCAGGAAAATACATGGAAAATCCTATTTTTCCAGAAGACGAAGGAAGCCAGAAAGGGAGGCTAAGATGGGCCATAGGGGGCCCACACCACCCCCTGGTGCGGGCCAGCCTAGGCCGCGCCACCAGGTGGTGCGGTCGCCCTGGTCCACCCCTAGCTCTCCCCTCTGGCGTATATTATCCTCTCGAAACCCTAAGACTCGGGGAGCGACCACAGAAATATTCCGTCGCCTCTGCGGGGCGAAAAACACCGAGAGAGAAAGATCTCTCTGGTAGACAGAATTCTGCCAGGGGAATTCCTTCCCGGAGAGGGCAGATCATCGCCATCAACACCACCATCAAGCTGGACTTCATCGGGATCATCATCATCACCACCACCACCATCATCAGCAGCACCTTCATCACCATCTCCATATCGCTGTAACAATTGGGTTGAATCTTGCATAGTTCTTAGGGGAAACTTTCCCGGTGTTGATTACTCTTTGTAGTTGATGCTATTGAGTGGAACCATTGAATTATTGTTTATGTTCAGATTATTATACATCATTATTCCATCTCTGATCATGATCCATATGATGTCTTGTGAGTAGTTTGCTGTGTTCTTGAGGAGATGGGAGAAGTCATGTTGTTAGTAGTGGAATTGTGTTGAGAAAGATTCAATAGTTTGATATTTAAGTTGTGGTGTACTTCTTCTAGTGGTGTCATGTGAACATCGACTACATGACACTTCACCTATATGGGCCTAGGGAATGCATTGTGTATTTGGCTACTAATCGTAGGGGTTGCCGGAGTGACAGAAACCTGAATCCCCGTTAGGAAACCAT
This sequence comes from Avena eriantha, assembly GCA_910589775.1. Lineage (NCBI taxonomy): Eukaryota > Viridiplantae > Streptophyta > Magnoliopsida > Poales > Poaceae > Avena > Avena eriantha. The sequence continues at coordinate 388,612,625 of OU342740.1, read as the reverse complement.
TGCACAAGGGACGTCAGGGTCTTAGAGTTTAAAGATGTGGTTAGGTTTCCAGCTTAATTACTTTCGTGTACTTACGGATGTTTGCAAGGGGTATAATCACAAGTATGTATTAGTCTTGGATGGGGCGGTACATTAGCACAGGTTCACCCACACAACACTTAGCAAGCTAAAGAAGATTAATCAACTATATGAAGCGAAAGCACTTGATAGAATTCCCATGTGTCCTCGAGAACGTTTGGTCATCTTAAGTAATACAACCGGCTTGTCCTTTGCTGAATAAAGGATTGGGCCACTTGCTGCATTTATTCTTATTGTCTTTTATTTACTCATATTTTATTTACTTGCATTATCAAAAACCCCTAAAAATCCGTTTGCTAAGTATTTGTAGAGAATTCCTGATCCATACCACTAGCCAGCACCTTCTGCTCCTCGTTGGGTTCGACACTCTTACTTATCGAAAATACTGCGATGCACCCCCCCATACTTGTGGGTCATCACCCTCGTCCAGTGATGATAGCCACGACTTGTCTGGATGTCGCCGCTCACGGTGACATGACCATGACTACGACGCTCGTGATGACATCACGCAGCGTAAGGTTGACAAGATGCACGCAAGGCGCGCCCGTTCGACTGACTCTGAGGACGATGATATAGAACTCGGTGGCGCTAGATGCTTCAGTAGAGCCATCAGGCAGAAGCGAATGCCCAAAGGGTTCGAGGTTCCATCGGAGAACCCGAAATTTGATGGCCTACAGGACCTGAAAATTTGGCTGGAAGATCACATGTCCTCCGTCAGGCTGCATGGCGGAAGCCGAAGCACAGCCATGAAATGCCTACAGCTACAGCTGCAGGGTGCCGCTCATGCATGGCTCAACAATCTCCCTCGCGGATCAATTCACAACTGGGAAGAGCTGGTCTACAGCTTCATGCGCAACTTCAAGGGCACTTACAAAAGGCCCACATCAATCAAAGAATTAAGAGGCTGCCACCAAAGATCTGGCGAATCGCTGCGCTCATACATCCAAAGATGGTCCATCATCAAGAACTCCGCAGAAGACATCTCCGAAGATCGCGTAATCGACGCATTCAACGGCGGCGTACGCTGCAGAGAGCTTAGGGAGGAGCTGGGCCGCTCGAAGCCCAAAACAATCGATCACCTGATGGAAATCACGAATTGGTGGGCCGATGGAGAGGACTCGGTGAAAAATCATGCCTACTCCGACGATGACGACAACCTCGGGTGCAGACGCGACCGCCGAGGGAAACATTGAATGCGCGGATATGGAGACTGCGATGAGGTCGACATGGTCGCATCCGGCTACGCCGACAGACGTGACGACAACCGCAACAATGGATATCGCAGCGGTGGATACCGTGACAGTGGGAAAACCACGCAGGTGTGGCAACGCTGCATTCGTGAAGAGGCACCCGCAACATCCATCCCGGACAAATTGTCCGGACCATGCAACGTACACTTCTACATCGACAAGCACGACGGCAAGAAAAAATCCAGCCACCTCCTAAAGGATTACCGTGAGTTCCTCAAGCTCCACGAAGGCCTGGCCCAGATGAATCGTGACGCGATCAACCAAGGCTATGGAGCTTCCCCGGGTGCTGTGGCACATGGAGCTCCTCCACCACCGCCCGGACCACCACCACCTGTGGCTGCACCAGCCCACAACCATGGCGGCGAGGCGTACCCCCGACCACTGGGAAACATGGGGATGATCCAAAAGGGTCGTCCCTCAAATCGAGCACAGAAGGCAATCACCCGCCAAGTCAATTTGGCGACGAACTCTCCACCATCCACCACTGAGTACCTCAGTGGCAGCGAGTCATGCATCACCTTCGACAAAAGAAACCACCCCCCTCAAGTCCCTTGCTTCGGCCACTGTCCCCTGGTACTCGAGGCACAGATCGGCGGGTTCGAGATGAGTCACGTCTTCATGGACAGTGGAAGCGGCATCAACCTCATGTTCGCGAGTACCTTGCGGGCAATGAGGATTCCCCTGACATGTCTAGAAGTGTCAAACGCGACATTCCACGACATCGTTCCAGGGAAGTGAGTGTACCCCTGGGCAAGATCAACCTCGACGTCATATTTGGCATGCCGCAAAACTTTCGGCGAGAGCGCATGGACTTTGAAGTCGTCGACTGGCCCTCACAGTACCACTGCATCCTTGGACGTGTCGCGTTCGCGAGGTTCATGGCGGTACCACACTATGCCTATCTGCAGATGAAGATGCCAGGCCCAAACGCCGTCATCACAATCAACGGAAGTTTTGAAAGGTCTAATAGCTGCATAGGGAATTCAACAGAATCTCCTAGTCCTTCGTCATGCAAGAAGAACTCGCAAGATTGAAGGAGTCGACAAACAACAGTCTGCCTCCCCTGAGCAGGCCAAGTTCACCCGACCTATCCTTCGAATCATCGGTGCACACAAAGAAAGTCCAGGTCCACCCAAGGACTCGACCAAGAGGGCCCTCATCGCCAACAACTTGAGTTCCGCATAGAAACTTGCGCTCGTCGAGTTCCTCCATGAGCACTGGGAAATCTTCGCCTGGTGTCCAGCGGACATGCCAGGAGTTCCCAGAAAATTCGCTGAGCACTCACTCAACGTGAATCTAGACGCAAGGCCAGTCAAGCAGACAATACGGTGACTGTCTGAGCCAAGAGCAAAATCGGTCAGTATGGAGATCAACAGACTCCTCGATGCAAACTTCATACGCGAGATCAAGGAAAGCACCTGGCTCGCAAATACAGTGCTTGTGCCTAAAAAGGACACGGACATCCTGCAGATGTGCGTGGACTTCACCTCCTTGAACAAGCACTGCCCGAAGGATCACTTCCCGTTGCCATGGATCGATCAAATAATCGACTCCACTACGGGACGTGAGCGCCTCTGCTTCCGTGACGCCTACTCAGGCTACAATCAGATTCGAATGAAGGAGGAAGACCAAGAGAAGAGAGCATTCACGACACCTTTTGGTGTGTTCTGCTACAACACGATGCCCTTCGGGCTTAAAAACACAGGAGCCACCTATCAGCGGTGCATGCAGGCCTTCCTCAAGAACCAACTTGGCTGCAATATCCAAGTATACGTCGACGACATCGTCATCAAAACCAAAGAGGAAGCCATGTTAATCGACAATCTCCGCGAGACCTTCGATAACCTCGATAGCTACCGGATCAAGATCAATCCAGACAAATGCACCTTCAGCGTACCATCTGGGAAACTACTTGGGTATCTCATCTCTGCGAAAGGGATCAAAGCAAACCCAAAGAAAATAAAGGTCATACTGGCCATGGAGAAGCCGAAGAACGTAAAAGTCGTCCAGCAGCTGAACGGGCGAATCGCGGCGCTCAGTCGAACTGTCCTTCTACCAGCTTCTCCGTAAGGCTGACAAGTTCGAGTGGACAAACACAGCACAAGAAGCATTCGAAGACCTCAAGCGTCTACTGTCCACCTCGCCAGTACTGGTAACACCTCGCGAAAAGGAGCCGTTGTTGCTATACATCTCCACCACCAACTAGGTGGTCAGCACTGTACTCGTGGTGGAGCAAGTCGAAGAAAATAAGTTCCACGGGGTTCACCGCCCAGTATACTACCTCAGCACGGTGCTCACGCCAACAAAGTAGTGGTACTCGCACTACCAGAAGTTGGCGTATGGCGTGTTTATGACAGCCAGGCGACAACGCCACTACTTCCAGGAGCACCCAATCATGGTGGTAAACGACGCCCCACTCGGGCACATACTCAATAACCCTGACGCTACTGGACGAGTCGCGCTATGGGGCACAGAGTTGTCTCTGCAAGACATCACATACGAGAAGCACGACGCAATCAAATCGCAAGTTCTCCTGGACTTCCTCGTACACTGGATGGAAACCCAGCTCCGCGACAAGCCAGACATGTCCTACCTATGGACAATGCATTTCGATGGATCCAAGTGCAAGGAAGGAGCTGGCGCAGGTGTCATACTGACATCACCCCAAGGTGACAAGTTGAGATACGTTCTGCGAATGCAGTTCATGGCCTCCAACAATGAAGTTGAATACGAAGCCTTGATCCATGGGATGCGGATGGTGAAAGCCTGCAGCGCCAAATGACTCGTCATCTACGGCAACTCCAAATTGGTGGTCAACCAAACAATGAACAAGTGTGATGCCCTTAGTGACAACATGATCGCCTATCGCGACCTCTACGACACACTCGAATGGGATTTCGATGGCTGCGAGCTGCGCCATGTCGGTCGCAAAAGCAACGAGGAGGTAGACATACTCGCCAACATTGTCTCCACCTGCGCCAAAGTGCCACCTGGCATATTTCTGGAGCGCATATGCGAACGCTCCATCAAGCAAAAGGCCACGGAGCCTAAAACTAGCGTGACAAAGGACTCAGGGGCTACACCACCGAGTGAGCCTATGGAAATTGACAACATGGAATCTGACACAGGATTCGAAGGCCCCATGGAGGTCATGCTGATCGAGCCATCTTGGACACAGCCGTACATCATATACCTGCTTAGCAAGAGGCTGCCAGATGACACGACTGCCGCGCGTCACATAGCATGATGATCCAAGGCATTCACCCTCATCAACGGTGAACTATACAAACGCAGCATCACATGAGTCCTTCAACGATGCGTCTCCAACAGGGATGGAAGGGCCGTCCTCCTCGACATACATGAAGGCACTTGCGGGCATCACGCCGGCAGTCGCGCCCTCATCGCCAAGGCTCTGCGAGCCAGATTCTACTAGCCAATGGCCATGCGCGACGCCACGGACATCGTCTAGCGATGCAATGCTTGCCAGCGATTCACGGACAAGCCGCATGCACCTAGCGCGGAACTCGGGCCAATACCAGTAGCTTGGCCCTTCGCACAATGGGGACTCGATATGGTCGGCAAGCTCCCAAGGTCCTCGTGAGTATGTTACATTTACCTCCTCATCGCAGTCGACAAATTCACCAAGTGGATCGAGGCCATTCCGGTGACAAACAAATCAGGAGCCAGTGCCGTCAAGTTTTTCGAGTCCATCGTCTACCGTTTTGGGGTGCCACATAGCATCATAATGGACAACAGGACAAACTTCACCTCCAAGGATTTCCAGGGATTCTCCGAAAACCTGGGAATAAACATCAGCTATGCTTCGGTGGCCCACCCCTAGACCAACGGCCAAGTCGAAAAGGCCAACGGCCTCGTCTGCGGCGGAATCAAGAAAAGGCTCCTCCGACCACTCGAACAAGCCACTGGTTGCTGGCCAGACGAACTAAAATCAGTACTTTGGAGCCTGCGCACAACTCCAAACAGCGCTACAGGCTACACTCCGTTCTTCATGGTGCACGGTGCCGAAGCGGTTTTACCCGCAGAAGTGCGCTACAAGGCCCCGCGGGTGGTTGCATACAACGAGCATGAGTCAACCCTTGCACTCAAAGACTCCGTTGACCTTCTTGATGAGGCATGTGAGATTGCAGCGGAGAGATCAATGATCTACTAGCAGAACCTCCGCAACTACCATAGCAGAAGGCTACGCCCCAGATCCTTCGTCGAAGGAGACCTGGTCCTGTGACTGAAGCAGCAAGGGCACCTTAAACTCGAGTCCTCTTGGGAAGGACCTTATGTGATTACCGAAGTAATCCCAGGTGGCGCCTATCACCTCAAAGACCTAGAAAGCGGAGTCGCATACTCCAATCCTTGGAACGTCGCACAACTTCGACGTTTCTACCCTTAGACGTCTTTACTTTACATATAAGGCTATTCAGCCAGGCTACTTAGCCACACATTGTACCTCGTACTACTCTGCGAATAAATAAAGCCAAGTGCCCCAAAACTCTGTGTGTTTTCTGTTTTTCTCGCAATTTTATCACTCGGGGGCTACGCCACCCTTTACACCCTCGTTCTACGAACAAATCGCACTATCCTAAGTAGCTGACACACTACCAATCAAACCCTTGATCAAAACCAACCCAGTTGCAACGCACCTGACAGGTTGGCAAGGTGTTGAGATAAATACACGTCAGGCTAACGAAAGGGAACTGCAGAGTACCATACACTCGAAAACAATACAAGCTAGCAAGCTCTTTACATATTAATGGGTATCAAAAACACCGACCACAATCATATGAATTTTACAACACTTGTACATCTATGTGCAGGACACAAATCAAGCTACTACTGCAAAAGAAGAACATTTGTTTGCTCTTCAAAGAAGTCGACGATGTCCTCCGTTTGCCGGTCAACCGCCCGATAATGCGGCACCATGTTCCAGGTCATCCCTTCTAGTGGCGGTGGCGGTCTGGCAACAACCTATGCGAAAATACGTCTGTTCGATGCAGTCGAATCAACGACAATGTGGCCTTCACACTTGCGACTAACTGTTGGCGCACACACTCGTGAACTGTGCTTATATCCTGAAATTTCACCAGAAGAGCCAACAGGCTTGAGGGCACCACGTCAAGAGGAAACATGGCTTGGATGATATGCCTAAGGCACAGCTGCGCTTTCTTTAAGCATTAAAGCACTCGTGAGGAACGATCCTGCAACGTCGCCAACGTGACGACCCGGTCATGGTCCACCCAAAATTACCCACTAGCATGTAGATACTCCTAGGTCAGGTCATTCATTCGAATGGCCACCCGGTCCTTTTCATCCTGCGGATGGCGAGCGCTAACAACTACAAAAGCAGGACAAAAGTATAAAGACAAGGCATCAGCGCAAATGGCTAAGGAAAAGATAAGAAGATAGAGAGCTAACATTTAAATTGCTCGTTCAGTTGTGCCACTTCGTCTTAGAGATACTTCTCGCGGGCGGCGGCCTTCTCAACCTTCGACTTCCACACATCTGCCTTACCGCGGATCACAGGCAACTCACGCTCCAACTGCTTAACACAGTCGCGCAGTCGCACGAGCAACAATAGCTCCTCCACCTTTGAACACGGCTGTGTCGTAGTTTCATCAGTGGAAGGAGAGTCATGAGGAGCCCTTGAAATACCACTCGAAGGACCCTATTACAACCAAGCAAGAGGAAAATGAGACCAATCATACATTGATAAAAAGAAGAGTGCATTCAAATTCAATAAAAGTATCAAGGGGCACCCCCCACAAAACGCGGACCAACAAAAGGACAACTACAACTATTAAAAAGGGCAGCTACGGAGCAATCTGCTTCTTCGACTTGGACTTCGACTTCAGGGGCTTCATCGCATCCGTGGTAGTCTCTGATGCCACCGACTTTCTGGTGGTTGCCCTAGACGCTACAACCTTCACCGCTTTCACCCGCAGCCGCTCCTTAGAATATTTGGCGACTGTTTTGATGAGCTGAGGCCCATACTTACCGCAGCTACTAGCGAAGGGAGCAAACACTACCTGCTGGCCATCTGCATCGACAAGCATCGCCTCGGAGATTGCACTAGGGTCCAACTCCATGCCATGGGATTGTGCCATCGTGAGTGCCATGGTGGCGTCGACAGATCATTGGGAGTTCTTGAAGTCCATGGGAATACCTTCAGCGAAGGATTCCACCAGGTCATCAAGATTATCAATTAGGCTGGCCTTGGGGGTTAGGTCCACCCGGAGGCAGCTCAGCACACCTTTGGCTTTCCCCAGCGTCTCTTGGAGGGATACGCTGCGATCCTCGACTGCAGCCACGTAGCCAGCCAAGGCATTCGCACGACGCAGTGTCTGGGCATTGAAGCTTACGCCGGCAGCATCTGCATACATAGAGTGTCAACACTGCGACATGAAATCAAATAGGGAAACATGCAAGTGAAGCTAAAAAATACCTGAGAGAGCCTTGGCAATCGAGAAAAGTTGTTCTTCGAACAACTTCTCCCTTTCGGCAGTGGAGGCACGCAAGTCTTCATCATGCTTCCGCAACTCTTCTAGAGCTACAACTACCTCGTCGCGCTTTTTCTCCGCTACAGCAAGTCCCTTATCGAGGGAAGTGACGCAACGGAGAAGCTCATTATGCTCCCCTGCAAAGGATAGAGCACGCCAAAATTGTGTTTGCAAAGAGAGCAGATTACTACAAACCTTCGACTGCACAATGGCGATTGTCCAGCAGGTAGTGTTGTCGACCCAAGGCAAGGACTTGCTCCGCAAGGCGAATATAATCCTTCACGATGGGCTACACCAAGAGAAACGAAGATCCAATGTCAACCAAAAGCACAAATTCGACTGCCAGCGGCAAAAAGACACTTACGTGTTCCTCTAGGGACTCCGAAGGTTCCTGTTGAGCAGGCGTCCGGGCAACCATTTGATGCCCCCAATGTGGAGGGAACTCGAAGAATTGGCACCTAAGTGGGAAGCCACTGGAGGAGAAGGAGATCGTGCGGCCATCGCCTTGTTCTTGGAGTCTACGACTCCGGATTCTTTCACAAATTCGACATCGTCAGATGACGACGACACCGTTTGACTACAAATGTGGCCAATGTTACTTCAGAAGAGAAAACTTCAAGGAAAACAAGACGAATTTGCAAAATATAAAAACTCACCAATTAAATTTGTCAAGATCGAAGGAATCATTCGATGACTCCTTTGGCAACCGTAGCTTCTTCCGAGTGGGAGGAGCCACGGCGTGGACAGGAACGGCGGGGATTGGCTCCTCTGCAACAACATCAGGAGAACTCTCCGGTGTTGACGGTGAGGAAGCATCTGAATCCTCGCCGCGGGAGTGCTTGTGGGTCCCACGGTCACCGGACTCGGGGGCTTCCTCTTCTTCCTCCACAAGGATGGTGGAGCCAGACTCGTCCTCTTCATCCACCTCGCGAGGAATAATTCCTTCAGGACGAGGAGGCAAATTAGCGGCCCCGGCCCAATCCTAACAAAAGAAAAGCATTAGTAATCACACGAGTTGCAAGAAATTGAAAGAACAATCGAGGAATTTACCTCAGGCGGAGGATGACTCGCACAGAAGGAAGGCACGACTAAGTCACCCGGGAGATCCTCCTTGGTGGTGTACTTGGTCAGGAGTCGCAACCTCCTATCAACCTCACTCGAAGAGATGCCCTCCATAGAAATGCGAGTGGCATCACCAGCACCGGTCCAACAAAACATTAGGTGCACCCTGGCCTGCAGAGGCTAGACACGGCAGCGCATCCAAGTGTGGATAAGCTCCGCTCTGCCAACCTCTTTGCATATGCGCTTCTCGAGGTTGCAGACACGCTGATAAAGAGCCTCTGTCTCTTCGACTTCGGCAGGCATCACAATGTTCTTCCACGACCTCCTCTGCTTGCAGGGCACCACCAGAACCACTTCTCCCGCCAACCTTGGATAGACGAAGTGAGCTTGATGTTGAAGTAGGTGATGTTGGAGTCGACGTGGATACTACAACCTCCTATGTCGTAGACTACAGAACCCGACGCCGACTGACGTTTGAGATTGAAGAGCTTCTTGAAGAGACCGAAGTGCGGCTCGATTCCGAGCATCACTCATAGAGAGTGATGAAGCAAGCAATGTGGAGAATAGAATTAGGGGTCAGCTGATGAAGCTGAAGCCTATAAAAGAAAAGGAGACCCTTAACAAAAGGATACAGGGGAAGAGAAAGACCGCGAATGATGAACGCAAGGAACATCACTTGAAAACCCGTCGGAGGACTGGGGATTACCTCGTCGCCGGGAACACGCGAGTCATCCTCGGTGGGGGAAAGCTCCCCGTCCGAGCGCAAGGTGAATAGCTCTGATGACCTGATGATGGAAGGGCGCCATGACCCGTTGGTGACACGAGTCCCTGCACCCTTCTTCTTCCCAGCACCAGCGGCGCTGGTTCCCGTGGTGGCGGTGCCTCCCTTCTTCTTGGCAGCAACAATGGAGGCCGCAGATCCAGCGGCGGAACCTCCTTTCTTCTTACCCATCTTGCGCTGGCGATGTGAGTGTAGGAAATAGCTAGGGAAGGCACGCAGCTGGTCCAATGCTACGAAGAAGATGTGTGCAAGGGAGCGGCAAGAACAACAATGGCGGAGGAAGTGCGAGCAAGAAGAGAGATGTGGGGAATTACCGCATGATGTGTCCCTACTTAACCTTCTAGTAGATGGCATCCAACGGCCAGAAGAAAAACTACCAGACGCGTGGCGTACATCAACCCTGACGCGTGGCAAGGGTAAAACAGGAACCGTCTCCCACTACTCCCATTACACGTGGAAATCAGGGAGGTGCAGTTGAAATAGAAGATTACGCACACCCAGTCAACTCAAGGTCAGAAAGTGGGACCCACTACTCGTCGCGTCCCGTCAAAGCTGCTCACGCGGACAACCGAGGTCACCTCATCGTCAGCATTGACATCATCAAACTCCAGCAGGAGAACATTTTGACTACTTTAGTCCTTACTCGAGTCTTCGACTCAACCAAGCACTCGAGGGCTACTCCTAACACGAGCGCTGGCCGCGCACCTGAAGAATTTTACGCAGATATTCGAGCATCATCAAAACCCTTCACTTGATTCAATGATTTGATTGTGAACTCTGGGTTACTCCCATAGGGAGCGCTGAAAACACATTCGACTGAAACAAGCAACAAAAGACGACATCAGTCACAAAATGTTTTTAGTCCCCACTCGAGTCTATGGCTCGAATAGGCACTCGGGAGCTAATCCCATAGGGAGCACTAGCCGCGCACCCTATGATTATTTTTATTATACATTGCACTATGTGTAGATAACATCCACACTCGAATGCTATGGCGACTCCGCCTCACATTTTTTCCTACAAAGAGATTGCATCTCCTCGGTCACCCGAATCATCTCCGCGATGGCAAAAATTCGGATGCCGCGCTTACAGCGTGAAGATAAGACCTGAATAAGGCCTGGCAACGCATCTACTGCGCACTACCAGAAACATATCCGTACCTACAGGTGTGATGAACATGCCTTGACGGACGCGTCGAGTGCTCACATTTACACACTAGGATTCGACTCCTGTAAGACCTCCACGGCCTGAGTCGAATTACACCAGCACTTTTCTGAATTTGAGTCTAGGGACTCAAGTTTGAGTAGATTCCGTTGTTTTGCCCTAAGGCAGTTAACTGATACCGATACATCAGATAAATTAGGCATGTATATCAACAATCCCTATGACACAAACAGAGCACTCGAAAATATGTTCAACTATGCACTCGAAAGACTTCATAAACTCTCCACTCAAATTTGTGATTCCACTGGACACTCGGGGGCTACTGACGTGGGCATACCCTATAGGTACTCGAGCTTGGCATATACGGTCTGGATATGGCAGAAGCCCAAGACGTTGCCAAAGCCCAATATAGGATTCAAGTGACCCACGCAAACTCCGATTGCTTGCAGCACAAGATGAAGCTTAAGATAGAAAGTTTAAAGGGATGAACCCTAATATCTAACCAACTCGACCTGCTACCTGAGACCTAGACTATCTATATAAAGGCTAGGAGGGGGAGGCGAGGAGGACAATCACAACCCTAGTTTTCCACAACCTCGCTAGATTGCATCTGCGCACCCCCTGTAACTTTCGACTCCCTCGATAATTCCAAGAGCAGACAAGCAGGAGTAGGGACCTCTACGAGGCCTGAACTTGGGTAAACCTTGCGTCCCTGTGTCCTTGTTTGCTAGCCGATTGATGCCTCCAGCACTCCCTCCTCCAAAACCCAAGTCCATAATAATGGGCATTGACGAGTTAAACCCTCATCAATTGCTATAAGCGGTTGCGGAGGCAGTAGAAATTATGGATGCACTGCCCACAAATGATTTATCTTTCTCTAACAATTACATGCATACTTTTTTATTATCTTTTATTCCCATCAGATGTTTGGCATAGCTACAGGTGAAACTAAAAGCCCTAGGCCCTCTCTCTCCATCATCGACAACAACAAAAGACAGCAAACTCTTGGTCCAGTAAAAACACAAAAGGAATTCTAAAACTCTTGAAGGTCCGTTAAAGTAACTTCACTATGCTTTCTGCTTCTCGAGGATTCGATAAACCTAGGTCTACTAGGGAAAAAGAGCTATACTACATCCGTAATCCGGATCGAAGGTATCAACAGGGCCCACCGTGTCATCAGTAGGCTGATAGAGGCGGTCGGCCACGCCAAAGCCAACATGGGCACTTATCAGCCACGCCAAAGCTGAAAGGCCGGTTGGCCATGCCTGCATCAATAAGGCCGAGGCTAGAAGTATCACGCCCGATCACCTGCTCCTCTCTCTTTTTTTCCTCCCTTTCTGTTTCTCTCTTCTCTTTATCTTCAGCCCGAGATCTCCACTTATATGTGCTCATTTTAGCTTGATTTTACCCAGATTTTCACCAAATCTTGAGCAAAGAGGTAGGAGTGAGGTAGGAGAAGCCCGATCTGCTGATGGGATAGCTTGGGGATGTGATTTGGTGGTGGCCTTTTGGAGGAATAGTGGTGGTGGTCTTTGGGAGCCATGGCAATGGTGGAGATAGGTGTTGGGTAGTATGAGATGCCTGGTGGTGCTCATATGGTGATTGAAGACTGTTGGACGCCAAAACTTCGCATGCTTCAAGGGTACACCCTAATATCTTGCTAATTACAGTATATTGTATATTCTTATGCGTGCAAGTGGATATGATTAGTTAGATGTACAAATGAGATGGGAGCTGATCTGGGTGAGTTTCAGTTCGTGGGGATTGATCTAACAACTCCTGAAACATGGACCCTTAGTTGAATGACTGGTTGGCAGGATGTTTAGGGGTTCCTAAGAGATGCATTGTTAGTGTACATGCGTTGTGGACAAAGTCAAGTACAAACATTTTATTTTATATGAGGCCGATAGATCGGAATTCTAAGTGGTTGGGCTAGTTAAAAGGTTGTGAAAGAAGGGAGCTAACTATGTCGCCTTAGTGCTTCCCATGCGGAAGGAGGTCAACCCGCCTAAAGGCGAGGGTGGATAAGATCATGGCTAGAGCATTCATGCACAAGCTGGAGGTGGTGCGCACGAATCATGGCAGAGTAGTCATGCACGCACTAGAGGTGGTGGTTAAGAATTAGGGTAGAGCAGTCAGGAAACTGGAGGAGACCCTTTTAGTGGAGAGACTGATTCAGACGAGAGAAACGGTAGCATGCAAAATCAGATGGAAGATGAGGATACATATGGTGATAGTGATATTGTTGATGAGTTGGATGAAGAAGAGTAGGTAGCTATTCCTACATCATGGACCAATGACTTCTCAACAACAATGACTATGAATGATGGACATGATTCTGCCTGGCGGTATCACTAGAACAACAAGGCCAAATGTACCTGGTATCCGTGCAAGAAACATATGAAGGAAGCAATCATAGCGTAGGCAATGTCCATGCAAAGGGTTTTCATAACTAAGGTGTCATCTAAAAAAATTGATAATGGAATGCGAGAAAGCCGGTTGTCCCACTAGGGTGCATTACCATTGCCTTAAGTATGACGCAAACTGTAAGGCGAGCATCTTAGTGTTTCACACATGTCTGCTTCCTAATGTCATTCAAGATCATCAGACCCTAGCATCTACGCTCCTATCTATACTATTATACACGGATATAGTAGAGAAAAAAATCGATGGAAGTGAAATCTACCATCGATAAAGTTAGGGTCATATTTAAGTACAACGTTTCTTATGGAAAGGCTTGGAGGGATATGCAGAGGGTACTGGAGGTAAGATTTGGTACGTTTCGAGATGGATACGACTGCTTTGTTCGGCTCTTCACACACTGCAGACGAGGAATCTAGGCACCTATGTCAACATACAACACTTATTGTTGCTAGAGGAAGCAAATGTGAAGGTGTTGCATCGAGTATTCTTCTCTTTTGCCATATGCATAGAAGCTTTTAGACACTATTGACTAGTTATATTTGTATATGGGATACTTCTCACTGGCAAGTATATGGGTTAGACCCTGACCACCATTGGTCAATACCGCAATAATCAAATCGTGCCACTCACATTTTCTTTCTTGGAGAGCAAGAAAACGGAGAGTTGGTTATGGTTATTTAGGCATCTGAAAATAATAGTTGTTTAGGATAAGACGAATGTCTGCATCCTTCATGACAGGCATGTAGGTATACTCAACGCGATAAATACACTGACACAGCCTGGCCCCGATGAACTAACTCCATGGTAGGACATGCAGAGTTGTTGGTGCATGTGCCATCATGGGACCAACTTTTACTCATAGTTTAGGAATAAGGCCCTTGTGAATCTATTCAAAAAACTCTGCAAGCAGAACCAAGAGTGGAAGTATCTCAAGGTGCATGGCTATCTTGATAGTTTCACTAAAAACAAGTTATGAGAGGAGGTCCGCATGAGCTACATCAGTAGCAGCTCATGCACAAGTAGTAGTTGCACATACAGCAATAGGAGAAGCACTAGAGGAGGAAGAATCCCTAGCTCTGTATGACTTGCCAGGATTTGACCCAACCGGTAATAGGAGAAGGGCTAGGGTACATATTAAAAAAATTGAACAATGCATAGAGCAAGATCCTCTAGAGATGTGTTCTTTGATGCACAACACACATGGATCTAGGTTTGGCACCATGACTACAAACCTCGCTGAAACCTATAACTTTGTTCTCAGATGAAACAAGACTTTGCCAATTATGGCCATTGTGGAGGATATTGTCCATGGAACTGTGAAATATTTCAAAGAAAGATGCTAGATGGCTGAGATGCATATCATGAACAACCCAACCACACCCTACTGTGAAAATATTATGAAGTACATGAATGAAATGATGGACAAAGTGTGGTCTTTCCCTATCATCACCACTGATAATTAAGAAAGGAGGTTTGAGGTGCGCTTGCCTACTGACAAGTTTGGATGCAGAAACGAGCTAAGTACACAAGAGGTGAAGATTGGTAATGAACCCTGGCAAACCTTTCATTGCACCTACACCAAACCAAAGTTGCTTCACCTGCCTTGCTCTTATGTACTTGTTGATTATAGGGAGTTAGGATAGATGCAATCTCGTTCGTGTCTCCCTATTATCTTAAAGAGTCCATGACCAGTACATTCTCTCGAGAGATGCTAGGTGAAAGGCGATACATCCCCGACCCGGACTAATGCGAACACGGAGAGGAAGACCCCAGTGTAGATGGATCAGAATGATATGGATGAATCTGAAGGCGGAGCCCTACTCAGAAACGTTTTATATGCAATCAGTTTGGCCATAGGGACACTGGTTGTCCCACCTTTGGGATTGGAGGAGCTACTCCATGTGGAAGGGGCTACCGCGGACAAAGAGGAAGATGAATAAACAAGGTCTTAATTCCTAAAATTTGTTGAACTATGTGTTACATTTGTAATATGTGTGAAACTATGTGTTAAGTTGTTAATTTCAATGTGGAACTATGTCTTATATTTTTAATATGCATGGAACTATAACTTGAATTTGTAATATGTGTGGAACTATGTCTAAAATTTGTAATATGTGTAGAACTACTTTTTAAATTCTTAATATGTGTTGAACTATGTTTTAAATTCTTATTATGTGTTGAACTATGTATGAAATTGTAACTTGTGCTAAACAGTGTTTTAAATTTATAATATGTGTAGATGGCTGATGACCCACAAGTATAGGGGGTGTATCGCAGTATTTTCGATAAGTAAGAGTGTCGAACCCAACGAGGAGCAGAAGGTGCTGGCTAGTGGTATGGATCAGGAATTCTCTGCAAATACTTAGCAAACGGATTTTTAGGGGTTTTCGATAAAGCAAGTAAACAAAGTACAAGTAAATAAAAGACAGTAGGAATAAATGCAGCAAGTGTCCCAATCCTTTATGCAGCAAAGGACAAGCCGGTTGTATTTCTTAAGATGACCAAACGTTCTCGAGGACACATGGGAAGACTGTCAAGTGCTTTCGCTTCATATAGTCGATTAATCTTCCTTAGCTTGCTAAGTGTTGTATGGGTGAACCTGTGCTAATGTACCGCCCCATCCAAGACTAATGCATACTTGTGATTATACCCCTTGCAAACATCCGTAAGTACAAGAAAGTAATTAAGGTAGAAACCTAACCACAGCTTTAAACTCTAAGACCCTTACGTCCCTTGTGCAATGGTTTCCTAACGGGGGTTCAGGTTTCTGTCACTCCGGCAACCCCTACGATTGGTAGCCAAATATACAATGCATTCCCCTAGGCCCATATAGGTGAAGTGTCATGTAGCCGACGTTCACATGACACCACTAGAAGAAGTACACCACAACTTAAATAACAATCTATTGAATCTTTCTCAACGCAACACCACTACTAACAACAAGACTTCTCCCATGTCCTCAAGAACAAAACGAACTACTCACAAGACATCATATGGATCATGATCAGAGATGGAATAATGATGTATAACAATCTGAACATAAACAATAATTCAATGGTTGACTCAAAAGCATCAACTACAAAGAGTAATCAACACCAGGAAAGTTTCCCCTGTGAACTATGCAAGATTCAACGCAATTGTTACAGCAATATGGAGATGGTGATGAGGGTTCTGATGGTGGTGGTGATGATGATGATGATCCCGATGAAGTCCAGCTTGATGGTGGTGTTGATGGCGACGATCTCCCCTCTCCGGGAAGGAATTACCCCAGCAGAAATCTGTCTGCCGGAGAGATCTTTCTCTCTCGGTGTTTTCCGCCCCGCAGAGGCGGCGGAATCTTTTTGTGGTCGCTCCCTGAGTCTTAGGGTTTCGTGGGGATGATATACACCAGAGGGGAGAGGCTGGAGTTGGCCAGGGCGGCCACACCACCTCTAGGCGCGGCTTGGGCCTGCCCGCGCCATGGGGTGGTGTGGGCCCCCTGTGGCCCACCTCCACTCCATCTTCTGGCATCCTGAGTCTTCTGGAAAAATAGGATTTTCCGTATATTTTCCCGGATTTTCTGATCTTCGCGAGTTTTGCCTCCAAACAGCACCTTTTCCATCAGAATCCTGACTGCAGCGGTCCATGCTCCAAAAATCATCAACCATGCAAAAATAAATGAAATAACATAAGTATCACCTCTCAATACGAAATATATCAATGAATAATAGTGAATTAAGACATAGAATAGTGATGCAAAATGGATGTATCAATGGCGGGAACATGATCGTAGATTAGTGTTGACATTGATAGAAAGAATCATTTGATGATATTAGAGCATTCGCGGGATGGCTCGATACATTAGTCACTCACACTCCTAAGGAAACTAGATGATACACCTTGATTTGGTTAAGAAGTATATGTTTTATTTATTCCTCTCTCGGTTGTATATTTATGGGACACACTAACGAAAATTTTATGGTTTATGGGTATGCAGGTAGAAGTGGGCTGGGATTTTACCTTTCGCGCATCTTGTTTAGGCCACTCGTGTGGAAGAGGTAGATGGTGCACCACACAGCTACATAATGACTCTACTAAACTATGAAAAATCATTGCCCACCTGCTTAGTGGATCGATGGATGCCCTATACCCACACATTTCACTTCCACTAGGGCAAGATGGCTCCTACTCTTGAGGATGTGTCGTAGTTGCTGGGACTACTATTGGGAGGTGACCCCAAAGGCCCCTTGTAGGCACCAAATAATTGGGCCTAGGGCATGGCCCAACGTTTCCATGGCATTCGTGATGAAGCTGAGCCCTTTAGGTTCAAGAAACACAACCCCAAAATATGATTGCTTGCTCGAGTTTCAGGTTAGTTCGTTCTCTTGTATCTTATTCTTTGTGATACCATTCATCAAATCGTTGTATCATTATACTTACAAAATTTTCTTTGATTAATGCAGATCTAAATGTTCGGGCATCCAGCCACCCAGTTAGATGTACCACATATCACGTGAAGCCTGGAGGTATATATAATGTAGCTTCTCGGGAAGGTGATGTTCACCGAGAACCATGTCACCATGATTAGCGTGTGCTACATCGGCATTGCTATGGAGATTTCTAATGCAACATGTGTGGAGGACATTAGACAAAGGAGTTGGAGTTCTGCTGTCTTAGCAACTACGTACCAAGATATGTGCAATGGTTGCCAGCTGACCGCTCGTAAGGCAGCCATGCTTGGATACTCAATATTATTGTAGCTTTGGTCGTGGGAGAGGTTACCTATCAGCCGCCGAGAAATGTGGCCTACCATCGTGAGACGGCTTTTTTACACTTCTGACGGGTTATTTGACGCTGATCGGATGGACATGCCTACTTTTGATACTTATCGGACCCATCGCAAGGTACGTCTAATGATTTAATCTAGGGATTTCTATTTTCGTGTCCACCCGTTCCTAAGTTGTACTCACTTTTCCTCACTTTTGCCCATATCCTTCTACGAAACTCTCACACGGTCTCAAAACTTGCTATCCGTTAGTCTTGCCGTTACATGCTGCCAAGTGGGGCCGCGTTCAGTCGGTTCCCATAGTGGACCCTCGCCGTTACGTGCTGACAAGTGGGGCCGCATTCTATTGGGTCCCGTAGTGGACCCTTGACGTTACATGCTGACAAGTGGGGACGCGTTCAGTCGGTTCCCGTAGTGGACACCTCTCTCTACTTATCTAGATCAGCATGGGACCCATAGCTTATCCACCTGAGCGTCCGACCCACAGCTTACCTAGGTTGGCGTTGCAAGATGGGACCTCGAGCCATCCCCGCGCCCGCGCCTGTGTTGTTGCCTCCCATTTCTTCTTCTTCGGCATGGCATCCCTTTGATGGCTCGTGTATTAACAAGCTCGTTGGGGAACCCCAAGAGGAAGGTACGATGAGCACAGCAGCAAGTTTCCCTCAATTATGAAACTAAGGTTTAATCGAACCAGTAGGAGCAAGGAAACACCCCAAAGGTGTTGCTAGCTAAGCCTTGGCAGGGCGCACTACTGGTGCTAGTAGCGACGTGGAGACCTGCACAAGACAACCACAGAACTCTGTCCCCAACTTGCGATGAGGTTGTCAATCTCACCGGTTTTGCTGAAAACAAAGGATTAAACATATCGAATGGAAGGAAGTAATAGTTTGCAGAAAGTAAACACAAAGCAGTAAATAGTTTGTAGATTGTATGTAAAGAAAGGACCGGGGTCCATAGTTCACTAGAGGTGGCTCTCCTTAAGATAGATAACATGCTGGGTGAACAAATTGAAGTGGGGCAATTGACAAACATCGAGAAAGCAATACATGCATATACTAATCATCTTTACTCCTTTGAGATTCGATTGGGCATTACAACAATATACATAGACCTCCATCCACCTGCATCTATGACTAATAATCCACCTTCAGGTTATCATACGAACCCCCTCCAGTATTAAGTTGCAAGCAACAGATTATTGCTTTACGAATTGCGTGTAATGTAAACAATACGATTGTTCTATGAACAAAGGATTATTGTTTTCTCCCTAGTAGCAACAGCACATCTAGTACCTTAGAGATTTCTGTCACTTCCCCAGATTACCAGAGACATGAACCCCCTATCGAGCATAAATACTAACTCTTGGAGTTGCTAGCATCTACTTGGCCAAGATAGCTACTAACAACGGAAAGCATGTAAGATCACAAATAACAAAGACATGATAGAATCAATAATCAATCTGAAATAGCATCTCAATATCCATCGGATCCCTGCAAACACAACATGCAGAATTACAAATAGATGATCTTGATCATGAACGGAGCTCACAAGATCAAGACATCAAAGCACAAAGGAGGAGAACCAGCCATCTAGCTACTACATGGACCCGTAGTCGAGAGATGAACTACTCACGCATCACATCGGAGGCTTGCATGATGATGAAGAAGGCCTCCAGGGTGAATTCCCCTCTCCGGCAGGGTGCCAGGAAGAGCTTCAGATCCCTCCCGATCTAGGGATGGAGATGACGGTGGCTACAGACTCTTTCGTGGATTTTTGATCGGGTACTTAGGGTTTTCATCCCGAGGGCAATATATAGGCGGAAGGACAGGCCGAGGGGGTGCTGGGGTCGGCCAGACCACCCCCTGGCGCATGTCAGGCCTAGCCGTGCGGCCAGGTGGTGTGGCCGGCCCCCAGCCCTTCTCCGTCTCGTATTCTGGCATCTGATGACTTCCAAAAAAATAGGCACTTTGGCTTTTGTCCCGTCCAATTCCGAGAATATTCATTTTCTGACTTTCCTGGAACCAAAACAGCAGAAAACAGGCAGCTGGCACTATGGCTCTTGTTAATAGGTTAGTCCAAGAAATCATATGAAAAGTACTCCAAAGTGTGGACAAAACACAAGAAAGTGGATAAAACCAAGTAGGGAACATCAAAAATTATAGATACACTTGCAATGTATCAACATCCCCAAGCTTAACTCATGCTCGTCCTTGAGTAGGTAAGTGATAAAAAGAAAGAATAATTTTTGAGGTGACATGCACCATCAAAGACTTGATCAAAGTATGCGTAAAACATTCAAAGCTGGGATCATAGTACTTCAATCATAACATGAAAGACAAAGTTCTAGCAATAACACAAAGAAACTATGATGCAACATGAAAAGGCACAAACAAAAGATTCATGAATAACAATGCTTTGCAAGACGTTTGTTTGTTTCACATAAAGAAAACATAGCATAATAGTATTCACCTTGTCCCTCAATAGAGTAGCAAATATAAATGCATAGGACACCTTCAAAGTTCATAAGAGTGACTAGATACAAATAGTTTAAAACAAGCAATATCAAGTTATGCATCAATCAAGTAGTCTTGGGACAATGCACATAGAACTAAGAATGACCACTATGCTCTCAAAGTAGCTGCATAAAGATAGAAGGTGGAGACTAAACATAAAAGTAAAAGAAAGGCCTTCATAGAAGGAAGTAGGGATTCAAGTCTCATAAAGAGCTTCCAAAAATTATGGTACTTATAGCTTTCAGCTCTCATTGCCCCTATCATAAGCATCTTGAAGGTGATTAAGGTTAAAGTGACACAACTAAGAGGATATGCTTGACAAGTTATAAACCGAAATCTCATGCCCCTTACTTACGAAGACCGAACCTCATGCTACTCAGCTTTAGTCACGAGTAAGCTCTTGTCATTGTAAGTACATATGTATCATAAAGAACCGCCAATGGGGTACCCCTTGTACATGACACAGGAGCTATCCCATAATCAAAATGACAAGGCAAGCAGACAATGAGCATCTCAGTGATCTTTTTATTTGCTATTTGCATAGGTTTTTATTGAGGATGCTTCATAGAATTCTCATTATGGTGATGCTGCAAGTTTCCACCATGATTAGGCATGGCTTAGGCTAGCGGCACATGCATTTCTCTAACACACATACAAACTCCATGATCTTACAAGTTCCACTTTTATTTCCCACCGCCGGGATCCATAAGCAAAAGAACATGATATCAGCGGGGTACAAAGTACAAGTGCAATGTTGAAAGCGTTTCCCATGATACATGGTTCTGCTAACTTCAACTTATAAAGCGCAAGCATATACGCAACAAAGAAGGACCCAATGGTTCAAGTTTATTAGATGCAAAAAAGTAAAGTGTGCCATCAAGTTCATGAGAGCTTTAATCACTAGTTTTCTCATAACAAGTTTAATTTGGAAGGTAAACAAAAGCATGAATATACTTGGAATAGCATAAGCTAGTAGGTAGGTATGGTTGACTCTTTGGAATAACTTGGTTTAGGGAGTTGGATGCATGAGTGGAACTCATACTTGGTTGTGGAGGCTAGCAAAAGACTGGGAGCGACAAACTAAGAGAGCAATAATGGCCATAATCATGCAGAGCGACAAAACATCATTGATCAAAACATAAAGTGATACTACAAGTTGAAAACTAAAGGATAATAAAGGCTATGGTGACTTGAGATAGTCATAACATGGTGTGAGCATGCGCCAAGTCAACCCAAATAAAGCATCAAAGGAGAATACCACAATACAATGCTTTAATATGCTAAAACAATGCATGATTCATCCAAGGCACATTAAGCAATCTCAATTGTTTATAACAAGCCATGCTACAGCAAAGAATACTAATCATAAAGCCAAAACAATATCAAGCATGGCATGACAAAGCATAGGGCACAGTCAAAAACAAGCTCTCTTTAACACTTAAGCATGAACTTTCCTAGTCTTTTCCAATCCAAACCAAACTATTTGAAAACCAATGTATGAAAGAGGGGTCCAACCAATTTATTCAGCAAACTAAGAAAACCAAGCAAACGAAAAACCAAAACGAAAACGAAAAAGAAGACGCTCCAAAAACAACACAACTGTGCATGAAACAATAAAAATGAAGCGTTTGGAAGAAACCTGCGATTTTTATTGATGAAGAAGGGGATGCCTTGGGAATCCCCAAGCTTTGACGCTTGTACTTATTGGATATTTCTTGGGGTGACACGCGTGGCATCCCCAATCTTGAGCTTTAGTCCATCCTTCATCTCATTACTCATTCCTTCCATACACCTGAAATTTTTCCTTCATACAAAACTTCACACAATCTTTATTAGCAACATTAGTGCACTCAAGATAACTAAGTCTTAAGGTTCAATTATAACACCAAATAAACTTCTATTAGAACACTAGCTACTGTATCACTTCCCTCAAAAATCTCAATTCCCCAAAAGAACTCAAAAAGGAACCAACAAGAAGCAAATGCAGAAAGTGGCAGAAATCTGTCAAAACAGACCAGCAGGTACATACGAATATTTTCGAAAACCTTCTATTGATCAAATCAAAAAGTGTTGAACTAACGGAAGTTATAAAACAGCCTGGGGCAGAAGCACAAAAATTCACGCCTCAAAAGGACGTTCAGAGATTTTACACGAATTTTTGCAGTGAAGCACAAAAATCTGTTTCGGGACAACAACTTTCCCAATCATTACTTCTCTCTCATTAGAGGTTACTCTTGGCACAAAAAGCAAATAAAAAGGATAAGGAGCGGTTATCACTGAAGTAATAACTTCTAAGACTCATATAAAACTTTGGGGTTATCTCCCAATAAGTACTTTTCTTTAACGCCTTTAAGTTAGGCATAAGAATCAAAAAGAAGGATCAAGTGTTCTCAAATGAAGAAGCATTAAGATTAATACCAGAAATATCTTCAACAAGGCAAGGTATATAATCCAAATAAGTTCTAGAGGATCCTCTCTCAATGCTCTTAGGTTCACTATTTTCATCAAAAGGGTTTTTGGGAACAATCCAATCAAGATTCTTTTCTTTGGCTTCATGTATTGCTACTAGTTTAAAGGGTATAGGTATCTTAGGTTCCTCCCCATTAGGTTCGGTTTTGTTCATCTTTTCTCGTGTACCAACAACATCTACACATGAGCCTAGCATATTGAAGCGTTCAAAGACTTTTCTAGCTTCCTTGGCAACATCATAGAACTCCTTAAACAAAGTTTCTAGAATAAAATCCCTCTTTTCAAGGTCCTCCATTTCTTTAAGCTTAAGAAACATTACTTGCATTAAGGGGTTGAGGTTAACACACCTAGCTTCTAACATGTGAATTAAAGAAGCTACATCTATCTCATAGTTTGGAGCAAGTTCTGCAAGGGATCTATCCTCAGTATCTTCATGCTTACTAACAGGATTAAAGAATTCTTCAATATTATCTTTCCCAATTATAGAACCACTACCAATTGAAAGGTCTTTCAGGGTGAATTTAGGGATCAACATGGTGAGCTAAGGAAGAGGCAACAACTAAAGGAGACTTAATTTTTTGTGTTTTCAAATAAGAAAGCAAACTTGTAAAACTAATTTTTTGTGTGTTTTTGATAAAGAAACAAGCAAACAAAGCAAAAAGAAACTAATCAAAACAAAAATAACAAAGTAAAGAGATTGTTTATGAGGGACTCCCCTTGTGAAGATGTCCTTGACTCCCCGGCAACGGCGCCAGAAAACTGCTTGATGGCTCGTGTATTAACAAGCTCGTTTGGGAACCCCAAGAGGAAGGTCCTCGGTTCCTTAGTTGTACTCACTTTTCCTCACTTTTGCCCATATCCTTCTACGAAACTCTCACACGGTCTCAAAACTTGCTATCTGTCAGTCTTGCTGTTACATGCTGACAAGTGGGGCCGCATTCAGTCGGGTCCCATAGTGGACCCTCGCCGTTACGTGCTGACAAGTGGGGCCGCGTTCTGTTGGGTCTCGTAGTGGACCCTTGATGTTACATGCTGACAAGTGGGGACGCGTTCAGTCGGTTCCCGCAGTGGACACCTCTCTCTACTTATCCAGATTAGCATGGGACCCATAGCTTATCCACCTGAGCGTCGGACCCACAGCTTACCTAGGTTGGCATTGCAAGATGGGACCTCGAGCCATCCCCACGCCCGCGCCTGTGTTGTTGCCTCCCATTTCTTCTTCTTCTTCGGCATGGCGTACCTTTGATGGCTCGTGTATTAACAATCTCGTTGGGGAACCCCAAGAGGAAGGTATGATGAGCACAGCAGCAAGTTTCCCTCAGTTATGAAACCAAGGTTTAATCGAACCAGTAGGAGCAAGGAAACACCCCAAAGGTGTTGCTAGCTAAGCCTTGGCAGGGCGCACTACTGGTGCTAGTAGCAACGTGGAGACCTGCACAAGACAACCATAGAACTCTGTCCCCAACTTGCGATGAGGTTATCAATCTCACTGGTTTTGCTGAAAACAAAGGATTAAATGTATCGAATGGAAGGAAGTAATAGTTTGCAGAAAGTAAACACAAAGCAGTAAACAGTTTGTAGATTGTATGTAAAGAAAGGACCGAGGTCCATAGTTCACTAGAGGTGGCTCTCCTTAAGATAGATAACATGTTGGGTGAACAAATTACAGCGGGGCAATTGTCAAACATCGAGAAAGCAATACATGCATATACTAATCATCTTGACTCCTTTGAGATTCGATTGGGCATTACAACATTATACATATACCGCCATCCAACTGCATCTATGACTAATAATCCAGCTTCAGGTTATCATCCGAACCCCCTCTAGTATTAAGTTGCAAGCAACAGATTATTGCTTTATGAACTGCGTGTAAAGTAAACAATACGATTGTTCTATGAACAAAGGATTGTTGTTTTCTCCCTAGTAGCAACAGCACATCTAGTACCTTAGAGATTTCTGTCACTTCTCCAGATTACCAGAGGCATGAACCCACTATCGAGCATAAATACTAACTCTTGGAGTTGCTTGCATCTACTTGGCCAAGATAGCTACTAACAACGGAAAGCATGCAAGATCACAAATAACAAAGCCATGATAGAATCAATACTCAATCTAAAATAGTATCTCAATATCCATCGGATCCCCACAAACACAACATGCAGAATTACAAATAGATGATCTTGATCATGAATAGAGCTCACAAGATCTAGACATGAAAGCACAAAGGAGGAGAACCAGCCATCTAGCTACTACATGGACCCGTAGTCCAGAGATGAACTACTCACGCATCACACCGGAGGCTTGCATGATGACGAAGAAGGCCTCCAGGGTGAATTCCCCTCTCCGGTAGGGTGTCGGGAAGAGCTTCAGATCCCTCCCGATCTAGGGATGGAGATGACGGCGGCTATAGACTCTTTCGTGGATTTTTGATCGGGTACTTAGGGTTTTCGTCCCGAGGACAATATATAGGCGGAAGGAGAGGCCGAGGGGTTGCTGGGGTGGGCCAGACCTCCCCCTGGCATGGGCCAGGCCTGGCCGTGCGGCCAGGTGGTGTGGCCGGCCCCCAGCCCTTCTCCTTCTCGTATTCTGGCATCTGATGACTTCTGGAAAATAGGCACTTTGGGTTTTGTCCCGTCCAATTCCGAGAATATTCATTTTCTGACTTTCGTGGAACCAAAAACAGCAGAAAATAGGCAGCTGGCACTGTGGCTCTTGTTAATAGGTTAGTCCAAGAAATCATATGAAAAGTACTCCAAAGTGTGGACAAAACACAAGAAAGTGGATAAAACCAAGCAGGGAACATCAAAAATTATAGATACATTTGCAATGTATCACCCTTCTCCGGCGACGGTGGCCCGTTGTCTAGATTCATTTTCATATAGTGAAATGTAATGAATAAATTCGCATATATGAAAATTATACACCTTTGAACTCTTTGAAATCGCACTTAGGACATGATAATGTTGTGCTAAAAAAATCCTAATCATTTATCATTTCCATGGAGTGAAATAAAATGCATAAACTTGTGTATACGAAAATTATAAACCTTTGAACACTATGAAATCGCACTTAATATGTGATAATGATGTGCTAACAAAATTTTGAGAGATTATCATTTTCTCTCCCATTTTATAGAGTGGAATGTAATGTATAAACTTGCATATGAGAAAATTATACACATTTGAACTCTTTGAAATCGCACTTAATACTTGATAATGTTGTGCTAAGAAAATCTTGAGAGATTATAATTTTTATAGAGTGGAATGTAATTCATAAACTTATTGCATATATGAAAATTATACACCTTTGAACACTTTCCCTTCAAATTATATTCAAAATCATTTTTTTATGGAGTTAAAGTACCGGTGGAAAACTCGTTATTTTGGATGGATAGAGGGGTGCCCCGACAGATATAGGGGTTATCCTATCCGCTAGATCATAGAGGATCAACGGTTGGTGGGCACAATCCGTGTGACAACTGTCTTAACCAATCAGAGCGTAGAAGCCAAGATGAGCATAGGTGTGAGAATTTGTGACTAAGACAGAGGGGAAAACTGAGTAGAACTTAAAAACCAACGGAAAAACTAAGTAGAACTTAAAAACCAAGGGCAAAACTGACAATGGGATTCAAATAGAAAATAGAAAGAGATTTAAAAAAATAGAAAATGCATCTTTTATACAATAAAATACAACTTGACATACATCAAACTATTTGCAATTCAAATATACAACAGTTTGACAATTATTGCATCATTTAGACAAACTATGTTTTGGGGAGTGATGTTTTGGGAAGAGGCTTGAGTAGAAAGCCATGAACCTTCATAGATAGTAGGTGATTTGAGAAGTGGTGATTTAGGTTAAAACTTGATTTCTATACATTTTTATGGTGGCAAGTCACATAATAAGACTCCCTTGGTAGATGCGACTATGTTTTGATCTTTTTTAATTTGTTGTGCATAAAATGACTCAATTAGCTAGCTAAAACCGATTCGTTGACTCTCTGTTGACCAGCCACTAGAGGATAAAACTGAGTATATTACACACGGTAGTGTTAGTACTAGAGGGCAAAACTGAGTACAACCAAACTTCCAGTGTTACACTCGAGGGTATAACTGAGTAGGACTAAGTCGCTAGGGTTAGACACGAGGGAAAAAAGTGACTCACGGTATGCGTGTCACAGTGTATGGGGCGGTAGCAGACACGTGTGGCCGTGCACGGTGCAATAGCATACGCGGTTACACGGTGCACGATGGTGCAATGAAACGTCCCTTCCCTTCTCCTTTATAGAGGCCTCCTCACTCTCACTCATCACTCACTCGCTCACTCACGCAACCATCTCCACTATCCATCACCTTCTGCAAACCCCCAAGAAAACCCCAACCATGCTGGTGATGGAGAAGAATGCATGGTGGCCATCATTGCCTCCAAGGCCGACAACGAGGAGGGCCCCGTCCCCGTATAGGCCCCCGTCGAGGCATCATAGGCAGCCGCCGTCCCCGTCTAGACCCCTGTCCCTGCTTGCACCGTAGCCGCTGGTGAGGAGGCCCCCGCCGGTCTCAGGCAGATCCTGCTCGGCTGGGACCCCTACAACGAGGATGATTACATCAGAATGGAGAACCCCTACGACATCAGCATTGCCGACCCATGGTTGGAGGTAACTAGGGTTTCTCCCCTTCCCTTGTTCTTCCCCATTCCCATCGTCGGATGCTAGATCGCATGTTATTAGGGTTCGGCTGTTCGTATTTTCAATCGTTGGATGCTAGGTATTTTTACAGTAGCAAATCCTCTTATGTTAGATCTCATATTTTGATGAATCCCCCTTTTCGTATTTCAATCCTATTTTATTTGTCCTCCGAATTGCAGTTAAGGGATTCCTTAGTTAGTACTAGCGTCGATCTGTAGTTGGGATCAGTATTCGATTTGGTTTGAGATTTGGGGATTGGGGAATAATCAGGGGATCTCAATCGATTAATTTATGCAAATAATAAATCCCGATAATCAAGGTATCTCAATCATGTCCTTATTGCACTCTACTTTTTTCAACAGGAGGATAACAGCTACGTCTGCAGCGACAACGAGTCCAAGGACACCAAGACTCGTCATGTGCTGAGGAGGCTGAAGTTCGGCCAGTACGACAACTTCTTCACCGGCGACGTCTACATGTGCCCCTTCTAGACCACTAGGAGGTTCCAGGCCATCGACTTCAACTCTCTCGTGAAGCATGTCGAGGACATGAGGACCTGCGGCGAGTCTGTGAACATCCATGGCTTCAGAGGCAAGCACCAGGCGCTCGGTTTTTACCTCCGCAACCTCCAGAAGGTGGCCATCAAGGAGGGTCGCATGCCCCCGATCAAGCCCAAGGCATCCAAGGTCAATGGGCTGGGCAACAATAAGTAGATGAGTTGCCAGAGGGAGGAGGAGGAGGCCCTCCTAGCGGAGGCCATGAGGGGCCACTGATATTGTGCCATTGCTCCTGTAAAGCAGCTTCTTTTGTATTGTCTGTGTTGAACTTGTCCGCTGCTACTGCTGAGTAGCCTAATTGCTGAACCTCTTTAAGTACTGTACTATATATCTTATGTTATCTGCTTTATCTACATCTGCTATATATATCCTATATTAGCTTCTTTATCTACATCTACTCTGTTTACTGAATGTATTCATGGGACTGGTTAGATTTGCTGCTCTAGATTTGCTAACATACTGGGAAAAAATGAGGGACAAAAGGAACAATGAATAAAGAGAGAAGCTACTCTAGATTCACTATCTTTTGGGCAAAAAACACAACAGTTAGTGAGGGGGATGGGAAAAGGTGCTCTTAAAAAGGCCAATCATAAAAATAACAAAAACAAACTTCCAATTTAGGTGACAGGGCACACGTAACCACCAAACGCGCCCTGGATGGTCCCACACCATGTCCCCCATAACGCGTTCCCAATAAACCGGCTCCGCGGAGTCCCACATGGCGCGTTCCCACACATCAGCATATCGCATTCCTGGCCAACTGGCGCCACGTGGTCCCAAACCGCGCGGCCCCACACGTTAGCCAACGGTCAACCTAACGAAAGCGGTTGTTCGCTCTCTTTGATGAGTTTTGTAGAAGGAGATGGACAAAAGTGAGGAAAAGTTAAGCGGTAGGGGAAAACTAAGTACAACTAATGAACCAGGGGCATGAAAATAGAAATCCATTTAATCTAATGCACTAATCCGGGCATACTTTGGATGAAATTAACTATTATTTTTCAGCGGAGACGCTTCACTCATGATCAAGTCAAAAATTGCTACTCATCGTTTAACGAGTAGTTTGACATGTTGATCGTGAATGCGGTCATCTGGGATAAATACACGATTGTAGCAAGGATTGCTAGATATCCCGATAGAATTTATACTCTATGCACCAGAGATGATGCATACTGGCTAACGAAATCGAAGATCATCTTCAATGTCTCTATGGAGGAGATGTCCTAGTAGAGGGTTATGAGGCAGTTCGGTCTTCACCAGTTGATCGATCCTCCACCTTATGAGGTCCCCCTACCGTCGGTCATCCACAGGTATGTTAATTTATGCAATTTCTGATTGTCTTTCACAATTGTCCAACTTCATGCAGATTTTGACTGATTGTCTAACACACTTAATTTATAGTTTTAGATAAAAGGGAAGTAACAGGACCGTGATGTCATGGCTACAACGGGTTCACATTTATGTTATGGAGTGATAGACTACATCAGCACATGTCTAGCCAGATATGCTAAGTTTGATCTGGAACTCTTCAATGCATATTCACAGAGGTACATGGCCATGACAAGACTACTTCACATCTAGCACTTTCACAAGGATGAGAGTATGTGGTAAATACTACCTCTTTATCTAATGCATCTACTTGTTATATAATTTACCACACATATTTAATACTATTCGATACAAATTTAGGTGCAGTTGAGATCCACATGGGCGAGTGAGTAGGAATATGTGAAGCAGACACAGGATCTAAAGGCTTAGTGGACGAGTATGTTTTAGACTCCTCCACCAATCCCCACATAGGATACACCCTACCATGATAATGGGTCACGGATTCCTTCTCTTAATGTTGCGCCCCCATAGGTATGGCTAGACTACACTGACTGGTCTACCACCTCCATGTCGTTCCAGACGTCAAAACTGATACCTCTCTTCATGACCTATGTATGAGTCATCTATCTATCTATGTATGAGACATATATATATCTACTTGTGAGACATGTACCTATATATGTGTGAGACAACATGTATCTATCTATGTATGGGAGACACACATTACTATTATTTTGCGCTTTTATTCGACAAACATTCAAAATAAATTGCAATAGAAAATTAAGATACAAACACGACCTAAATTAAACTAATATAACCTAAATACACAAAGTCATCATCACCGTCCTTCGATGATGCCTCGCCTTGCCTTCGTCGATGAAACACTCTTGGCCTTCTCTCAGGCAACTCTGTTGCTCTTGCTGCTCAGCAGCATGAAGATATCATCTTCGTCCTTGTTCTCTTCTATCCACAATCAAGGGTTATTTTCCATAAACGTACTCCTTCAAATATCCCTTCTTAAGTTTTACTTTTGTCCACCTTGAATTGATCCTGAAAAGTTATTGATGTATTTGTCAAACCTAGATTTTTAAGTCCAGATGCATGTTATGTCGTACATCGCAATCCCAGGATTACCATTTTTCGAGATATAACAGAAGTGGTACCACAGTACATCATCCATTACAAACAATATTAAAGGTCTTACAAATAAAGGATCTCATGATCTAGTCTTAATGCAATTAAAGCAGCGGAAAGTAAATGTAGTGGGGCTTCATCTTCATGATCACAGGCAATGCTAACAATGGGAGATGATCCTAGTTGTCATAGATGTCCTGTTGTCCATCCTCTGGGTAATCCTCCTCATATTCTGGCCATGGGAATAGCCAGGGACAATGTAACTACCTCAGTGAATTATGCTCTTAGTTACATGCCTGGATGAGCGAAAGTGGTTAAAATAGTACGGTGTGGCCCGGGGCCACTCACGGTAGACCTTTCGGCCGTCCTAACCACTTTCAGAACATCGGGACAAGAACGAGCGGCGTAATCAGCAGGCGAAGGGATCAACTACATACACAAATGAGTATGTATGCAAGCCACATACAACAGTCCTCAGAGCCATTCCATCTAAAAGAAATAGAAATATTGCAACGCCATACGGCAAGATTCAAATATCCTAGATAGAGATAATATTTTAGGATAGCTCCTCATACATCAAACATCAGAGTATCAGGAGGAAGCGGAAAACAAGGTCCGAGTACGGATAAGAAGCAAATCGGCATAGGATGCCACATAAATAAACACATCCCGCCCACAGATCTCACGGATCCCCATTCCCGGAATCTCTACACCGAGTGATCGTTGCCAACACCATCCGTCTCCTCCACCCAGTATCCATCTTGCGAGTACACATGTTCATCTGAATCAAACAATTTATCGTGTGAGACCCTAGGGGTACTCAGCAAGTCTTTATGCCTCTAAAGGGGACACAACCTGAGGTGACGCAATTGCAGCAAAAGATAATAACTAACAAGTCTATAGATACTCGCTAACCATCCGCCTAACCAATGATAGATGGATGTCCGTGAATTAAGAACAACAGTTATAACAGTATAATTAACAGATCCATCCTCCTCCTTGCTTACCAACGAGGAAGCGGACGAACAACCCCCATCCGTTGGCAGTTTTATTAACCATTCCATGAGTATTGCACTATTTACTAGTCGGGTACTTAGTCAACTTAAAAGTGGTACTTTAGTTAGACTTGTCTATGGTCGAGAAACTGTGCTCCAAGTCGTCAATAACCGCGGACACGGCTTTCAGGAAGATTTACCCTGCAGGGGTGCACAAATAGCAGCACACACTCGATCAACCTCGGAAAAACCAACTCAAAACCCAACGAGGCATTCATGACAAAGCGATCACAGGATTTAGAAATATTTCAGGGGCCACCCCAATAAGCTACCCGCAACGAAGCTAGCTAACTCCGAGACGGACTCAAGGTTTGTGTGGATGGCGGTAAACGACTGGGAACCCAAAAATGTGACTGGGCTTGTCGATACAGCGAAAATGTGTCACGGTCCAAAATAGTACAGTTGCTCCACGCACAATAGTAAATAAACAGTAAACATGGCATAAGTACAGGATAGTAATAAAACCCCAAACTAATTGTGGCCCCAAGAAATAGAAATGAATCAAGCTCTGGCTCAGGGGGGTCCATAAGGCCTCCCGGATGTGGATAGTGCGAATAGTCAAGGAACAGGAATCAAGTACTCGGGGTCCTACGGGACACAAGTGAGCATGAAAAACCAAATAGCAGATATTGCTCACCGGTGCCTCTTTCATTAGTTATCCCATTACTACTCAGGTTATGTTGTTTAGGTGCCTCGTTATCCATCAGACACTCACATACCCTGCACATGCTTTTCTATGACTCACATGGCTCAAACAACTCATGTAGTAATGGCTCATGGGATGGAGGAACAAGCTTCGGTGGGGTTTAAAAGTAAAGGCTATGCAGTACCTGGGATTCAATTTAATGCAATCGCGACTCCATGATGCAAGAATAAGATAGAGGCAATAGGTACTATATGTATGCAAGCATGTGGTAGTGCTTGGCTGGCAGCTCATTTGAAGCGAGAGATGGATCTGGGTAGAACTCCTGTGATTCCTGATAATTCTCCTGGTGGGCGTCTATTCGAAGAAGAATCAAACAAACAAGGGCCAACATAAATAAAGTGCACAAGCATATGAATTAAAATGCTACAAGCAAACAAGCATGCCATGATGAATGATGCACAATTTACATGGCATTAAAGTAGCATGGCATGATGAGGTGTGGGGTACAAGAATAAAGCATTCTATTATTGATTTAGTCACATTTTATTGTCCTAAACAGTTCTGATTTGTAATAATGACATGATGCATGCTTCAATTCAGAACAAGGAATGCATAGATAGAACGGGCTCGTCGCGCTGATCAATTTAGACATATTATTTGTCAAATTTGAAGTTATAGATTTAAAGTTATTAATTTATTAAGAAAAGGGCATTTTATTGTAATTTTAATCATCTCGAAAATTTAAAGTGTTCAAACGTTATTTTGAATGGCATATTTGAATTCCTCACATTTTTCTGATTCAAAAACATATATCATTTGTATTATTTGGATTTATAATTTAAAAGTTATTTTAAAACAGATTTGAATTTGTATTTACACATTTACTAAAATCATTTTATTTAAACAGAAAATCGCCGAGGCTTTTTATACACAGAGGGAGTTAGCCCAGGTCACTGACGGGTGGGGCCGGCGATGACTCAGCACAAGGTGGGACGCAGTGGGCTGGACCGGCTTTTCTCACTAGGGCCTTTCCTAGCCGCAACCGCCGACAGGTGGGGCCGGGCTCAGCGGGGCCATGCGCGCGTGTCGCCCTGCAGGGATGTGACACGTGGGCGGTCCAGGGATTGCGGGTGGAGGTCTGAAATCCTCAGGGGCCTCAGAGCAAAACGTGCAGGGCAAGAACTGACGAACTGAATCGAAAAACTCGGATCGATGTCTAACTCGTGCTGATCTTTCATCGAAGATTGCGATGAATCCAACTAGAATTTCACGAAGCCGCAAAAACCAAAAGAATAGAGGGAACTAAGGTCTACAACTTTCATCTAAGGGGTTTCGTCGGATGTGGAGCGGGGGTGCCAGAATCTGGACAGAAACAGAGGGGATTCCAGTGGCCGGGTTGATGCTGCACTGCTGCTACTGCGCGTCTGACGGTCGTCTACCCTACATGAGACGGTGAGCGGGCGGCAGCTACGGTGGCGCGGGAAGGACAAGGATGGATGAAAGGGAGGTGAGGTGAGGCGGAGCTCACCTAGAGGTCGCGTCGATGGCGGTCGGGCTCGGTGGAGAAGACGATACCGGTGGTGACCGCGGCGGCGTCCGGCTTGGTGACCACGGCAGAGGCACCTCGTGTGCTGGTTCCGCGTCGGCAAAGGAGTGCTAGGCGCGCACGTTCAGCTCCTCTTGGTACTGCCCAGCAACACCGGGGCTGCGGCCTTCCTCCTCTCCGGCCTTAGCTACAGGAGGGTGGAGGTACACCGAGGCGACCACGAGATGGGGGCCGAGCTAGGGTTCGAAGGGGTCCGGGTTAAGGAGGTGCAGGTCACGCGCTCGGCATGAGCTGCTGGCACAGATGACGGGGTAACGGCCACCTGCTCCTCTCTGTCGCGCGTAGAGAGGGAGGGAGAAGACGGCGTGAGGCGCCGGGAGGAGAAGAATAGTAACAGAGGGATGAAGGGGTATGGGCCGCGGCTCGGGGAATGGGCCGGGAGAGGGGTTGCGACGTTGGGCTGCTACACTGGCACTGCTGCTGGGCTGCTAGGTAAGCTGCTCCTCTCTTGTTTGCTTTCTTTTTATTTATTTAATTGTTTTGCTTTTGTTTTGTTTCAGATTCAAGCAAGCCCATAACAATAAACCTTTTTGGAAATTTTTGCAAGAATTGAATAAAGGGAGAGAAGATGGATATGGAGTGAGATGAGGATCTTGGTGCACATGGCAAGAAAACAAGATCAAGGTGAGAAGGGTTTGAGAGGGAAAGAGGGAGCCCATAGAGATGATCCACTCAAAGATTACAGAAAAACCAAGGAAGAAAGATGGTGGTGGTGGTGGCATGGCCCATGCAAAAACATTAACTGCCATGTTTTAATCCTGTGAAAACAATAGTAAGGCATCATGGCAATAATCGCATGCATTCCCAATTGTGGAGAAAAGGCCAAGCATAAGGAATAAGAATTGGTTCCATCCCAACCCACATGAGCTAGATTAAATGGCAAAAGAAAATAAAAGCTCATGGGTAATTAGGATGTGGAATTATAAGGTGGTGACAAAGAAAGGTGATGGAGTTGAATAAAAGATATGCCCCCAACTCAACTTGGGCATCAAGAATTTATCAAGAACCAAATACAATAAATCAAGAGTCAAATACAATTACTAATGCATATGAGAGAAGAACCAAATGAGAAGGGTTTTATATGATGCTCAAATGCAAGGTGGCATGATGACATGAGCATGATATAATTATGATGCAACAATTATATGTAGGAAGTAGCCATTATATTACTAGACCATGTAGCATTACATATGTTAGACAGATGGGATGCTACAAATCTCCCCCACTAAACAGGAATCTCGCCCCGAGATTCTAGGAAGAAGAAGAAGACACGAAGAGGGTAGGATACTTGGCACGGAGCTCATCCTCACGTTCCCAAGTGGCTTCATCAACGGAATGGTGCGACCACTGCACCTTGCAGAACTTGATGGACTTGTTGCGAGTCCTTCTTTCTGCTACTTCAAGGATTTTTGTGGGGTGTTCTTGATAAGACAGATCTTCTTGGAGATTGATGAGTTCATGGTCCACGGTCCTGCCGGGATCCTTGAAGCACTTCTTTAGTTGAGAGATATGGAAAACATCATGGACCTTGAGTTTTTCAGGGAGCTCAAGAGCATAAGCAACTTCTCCTCTTCTTCCCTGAATGTTGAAAGGACCGATGTATCTAGGAGCTAGCTTTCCTTTGATACCAAAATGGTGCGTGCCTCTCATGGGAGTGACATGAAGGTAAACGAGGTCACCAGGGACATACTCCATGTCCGTGTGCTTTCTGTCATAATTGCTCTTCTGGCGACTTTGAGCACTCTTCAGATTTTCAAGAATGATGTGAACCTTCTCCTCCGCTTGAGTTACGATGTCGGGGCCAAACAATATTCTTTCACCTGCACCCGACCAACCAATCGGAATTCTGCATTTGCGACCATAGAGAGCCTCAAATGGTGCCATCTTTAGACTTTTCTGGAAGCTGTTGTTGTAAGAGAATTCAGCATAAGGAAGGCATTCTTCCCACTTCATGCCGAAAGAGATAACGCAAGCACGGAGCATATCTTCCAGAATCTGATTGATCCTTTCAACTTGTCCTTGCGACTGAGGGTGGTAAGCTATGCTGAAGTTCAATTTTGTTCCCAAAGCATTTTGGAAACTTCCCCAGAACTTGGAAGTGAAGATGCTTCCACGGTCTGAACTGATCTCAAGAGGAACTCCATACAAAGAGACAATTCTGTTGATATAGAGCTCATCCAACTAAATTGCAGAAATTGTTTCCTTGACTAGAAAGAAGTGAGCCACTTTAGAAAGCATGTCAATGACAACAAAGATTGCATTGTTGCCCTTCTGCGACCTTGGAAAACCAGTGATGAAATTCATCTACTTTCTCCCATTTCCATTCCGGAGGCTTCAATGGCTGTAGAAGACCGGAAGGTTTCTGATGGACAGCTTTAACTCTGCGGCAGACATCACACTCCGAGACATACTTGGCACAATATCGTTTCAACCTAGGCCACCAATATTGTGTTTTCAAGTCCATGTACATCTTAGTGCTACCAGGGTGGATAGAAAGAACAGAATCATGTGCCTCCTTGAGAACTTGGTCTCTTAAACCCGGGTAGTTCGGAACAAACATCCGGTGTTCAAAGAAAAGAGTGCCTTGGTCGTCGACGTGGAAGGACTCATACTTCGGAAGCTGAATATTGGAGATGATCTTTTTAGTGTAAGGATCACCAAGTTG
Organism: Avena eriantha; assembly: GCA_910589775.1. NCBI lineage: Eukaryota > Viridiplantae > Streptophyta > Magnoliopsida > Poales > Poaceae > Avena > Avena eriantha. Next base: position 388,575,934 of record OU342740.1, on the reverse strand, counting down.
AATGGAGCGGACCTTTTCTTCCAAGGGAGGTGTTGCCAGAAGGTTCAGAAGATACCCTTGATCCACAATTTCAAGGTTGAGCTTGCGGAACTCCTCGCACAAGAGAGGCTGTTGTTCTTCCACCATGAGATTGTTGACATAGGCTTTTCGGCTGAGAGCATCGGCCATGACATTAGCTTTGCCCGGAGTGTAGTTGATGGTCAAATCGAAATCATTGATTGCTTCAATCCACCTCCTCTGACGAAGGTTGAGATCAGGCTGTGTGAAGATATACTTCAGACTCTTGTGATCAGAAAAGATCTCACAACGGTTGCCAAGCAAGTAATGCCTCCATATTTTCAAAGCAAAGACAACTGCTGCGAGTTCGAGGTCATGTGTAGGATAGTTGATCTCATGCGTCTTCAACTGTCGAGAGGCATAAGCAACAACTTGTTTTTCTTGCATAAGGACCGCACCCAATCCTTGCAATGAGGCATCACAGAATATCTGGAAAGGCTTTGATGTATCTGAAGGAACTAAGACTGGTGTGGAAGTGAGCTTCTCTTTGAGTGTTTCAAAGCTTGCTTGACATGCAGGAGTCCAAAGGTATTTCTTGAAGGAAATATGCCCTGAGAGGCAATAATAAAGTTGTTATTATATATTTCTTGTATATGATAGATGTTTATTTTGCATGCTATAATTGTATTGATAGGAAACATCAATACATGTGTGTTTAATAAACAAAACGGGTTCCTAGTTATGCCTCTCTTACGGACTAGCTTGTTGATTAACAAGATGATCAAAGTCTCATGATCATGGACATAGGATGTTGTTAATAACAAGGTCACAACATTTGTGAAATGATGTGATGAACATTCATCCGAAGTATAGCATTACGATCAAGTCATTATGTTTATATTGCTATAACATCATACAAAGTAGTCTTAGTCCTTAGACCATGAGATCATGTTAATTGCTAACACCGGGAGAGTATCTTGATAACAACAAATGTCACACCGTAACAGGGTGACTATAAAGATGGGTTCAGTACTACGAAGGTGTTATGTTGAGGCTCATGCATCAAGAGTGGAATTTGTCAATCCAGATGACGGATAGATATACTCTGGGCCCTCTCGGTGATATCACATTAAGATAGCTTGCAAGCAAGTGATGTGATCACTAGAATGTTGTATCACGGGAACGAGAAAAGAGTGCATGTCGGTAACGAGATCAAACTAGGTATTTGGATACCGATGATCGAATCTCGGACATGTATTATATCATGAGACAAAGGGATTAAATTGCTGACGTTAAAGGTTCTCACGATCACAGAAGTCATCGTTGAATGTGCAGGAGTCAGTATGGATCTCCAGGTCCCGCTTCTGATTATTGATCTGAGAGGAGTCTCAATCATGTCTGCATTATTCGCGAACCATAGGGTGACACATTTAAGGGTTGCCAGACACCATTTAGGAGCACATATGTTCCAGACAAAAGGTTTACAAAGCGCAGGAAATGTTTCGATAGAAACAGAAATTGTTTCGATAGAAACCGGAATTGTTTCAGGTGAAATTGCAGAAAGTGGTTCTGCATGTAATATTGAAATGTTGCAAGGGTTTTTATGTGAATGTTTTTTAATTAAAGTAATTAACAAAATTCTGAATAAAATAAATAAAAGAGTTTTATTAAATGAGAGAGCATTAAATTTGGAGAAATTTAATGCATTTAAAGTGGAGACTTTAAAAGAGAATGTTAAGGGGAATTTTAATGTGGAGGGGTTACCACCACATGAATGGGGGAGGTGAGGGGTCACCCCCCATGCGCCGGCCATGGAGAGAGGGGGCACCCCCCCTCCTCCTATAAAAGGCCACCCATTCCCTCCTTCATCCTCACACCTCCTCGTGAAGGATCTCTCTCCCCCTCTAGATATTCCCCCATGGTCTCGGATTAGCGAGATACATGTTCCCGGTGGCCTTGCGTCTGGAAGGAGTTGTTGCTTCCGCTGATTCGCTGGAGCGAGGAGGTGGAGGTTGTCCGGTGGCTTGAACGTGTGTGCGAGGATGGATGTGCTGCTTATTTGCGGCGCTCGGAGTTCCACGCGATCTTGAGATCGGCAAGCGTACGACTACATCAACCACGAGTTCCTACTCGTTAACAAAACTCGTTGTCTTCGAGGGTAAGTTCTCCATGGATGTATGTCCACCCGTTGCTCTGTATCTAGTAGATAGATCTTGGCGTATAGTTCTCATCGTAGGAAATTTTTTGTTTTCTATGCTGCGGACCCAACAGTGGTATCAGAGCCAGGTCTATGCGTAGGTTCTTTGCACGGGTAGTACACATATGTTTATATGTGGGCGATGATGATCATGTTATTGTATCTTCTATGTACTTTGGATATTGGTGGCATAGTGGGATGAAGCGGCCCGGACCAACCTTACATGTCATCGTACATGAGACCGGTTCCACGACTGACATGCAACTTGTTTTGCATAAGTGGCTGGCGGGTGTCTGTCTCTCCTACTATAGTCAATATTTGATTTACAATGAGTTGCTAATTACTTGGTTATCCTCGTTGTGGTTCATGTTCGTAGGTAGGACCGGTTCTATCTCTGAAAGCCCTAAGCCACGTAAAACTTGCAATTGATAAATTAGAGGCGTCTAGTTTAGATCGCTGCCGGGCTGGTGTCTTGATATGGTATTGTTGTAAGTAGATGTATGATAGATACTCTTACAACTCACTTAACGTGTAAGTTCCATAGACCTTGGCCTTACACACAAAGGAATGATAGAGATCATACCACGATGCAAATGATAGAGATCAAATGCATGGACCATATCACCTCACTTCACACATTAGATGTTAGCATCTTATATTGCTAGTTTGGCGCTTCTGGTAGTATTATAAGATGATCCCTCATTTAGATATCAAGATAAAATGTGTTCTTCCTTAAGTATGCACCGTTTTGTGGATCGTGTTTTGAGGCATCACGTGATGATCGGGTGTTCTCGACTCTACGCTTTCATACAACGGGTGTAAGACAGTTTTACACACGCGAATACTAAGGTTCTTACTTGACGAGACTAGCATGTACAGACATGGCCTCGAAACACGAACGGAAAGGTTAAGCATGAGTCATATAGTTGATATGATTCCTATATAGATACTCGCCTTTGAAGCTACACCGACTCACGTGATGATCGGACTTGGTGTAGTGGATTTGGTTCATGTCATCACCAAAAGGACACGAGGGATGTCGTTTTTGAGTGGGAGTTCATTAGTAATTTGGATTAGTTGAACTCAATGTATCATAAACTTAGTCTAAATATATTTTACAAATTCTGTTGTAGATGGCACCACCTGCTTTTAATTTCAAAGTGTTCATGGAGAATGAGAAGCTTGCTGCGAATGGTAGCAACTTCACCAACTGGGCTATGAATTTGAGGATTCTCCTCACTGCTGCACGAAAGCAATATGTGCTAGAGGCGCCGCTAGGCCCCTCACCAGCTCCTGATGCCCCTGACGAGGAAAGGAACGTCTATATAACTCGTCAGGAGGACCACAACTTAGTTCATTGCGGCATACTGTATGGGATAGAACCAGAACTTCGAAAACGTTTCGAAAATGGCAATGCCTTTGATACCATGGGAGAATTGAAAATGATTTTCGATACCCATGCTGCCGTAGAGAGTTATAATGCTTCTGAAAAGTTCTTTAGGTGCATGATGGAAGAGAACAACTCCGTTATTGAGCACGTACTCAAAATGTCTGGGTACGCCGATAAGCTTGTGTCCTTGGGAATAACGATTCCCATTGACTTAGGCATACATTGTGTTCTCCAATCTCTGCCACCTAGCTACAAGAGCTTCGTGATGAACTATAATATGCAGGGCATCAAGAAGTCTCTTCCCGAGCTTCTGTCAATGCTTAAGACTGCAGAAGTGGAGATTAGGAAAGAACATCAAGTGTTGATGATCAATAAGACCACCGGTTTCAAGAAGGACGAGAAAGGCAAGCAGAAGGGAAAGAAGGGCGGCAAATCTGCTGCTACGCCTAAAAAGAAACCCCGACCTGGCCCTAAGTCTGACACCGAGTGCTACTATTGCAAGGGGACTGGCCATTGGAAGCGCATCTGCCCCAAGTATTTGGCGGACAAAAAGGCCGGCAAGGCAAACAAAGGTATATGTGATATACATGTTATTGATGTGTACTTGACTAGTACTCGCAGTAGCACCTGGGTATTTGATACGGGATCGGTTGCTAATATATCTAACTCGGTTAAGGGGCTGTGGAACAAGCGACAACTAGCAAGGGATGAGGTCACAATACGGGTCGGCAATGGATCAAGAGTTGATGTGATCGCCGTCGGAACGCTGCCTCTCCATATGCCGTCGAGATTAGTTATAAACCTGAATAATTATTATTTGGTGCCTGCACTTAGCATGAACATTGTATCCGGATCATGTTTGATGCAAAGTGGTTATTCGTTTAAATCTGAAAACAATGGTTGTTCGATTTATATGAATAATATCTTTTATGGTCATGCACCTGTGGTGAATGGTTTATTTCTATTGGATCTCGATAGTAGTATTACGCATATTCATAATGTTGATGCTAAAAGGATTAAACTTGATAATGATATATCTGCATATATGTGGCACTGCCGTCTAGGTCATATTGGCGTTAAACGCATGAAGAAACTCCATTCTGATGGACTTTTGGAATCACTTGATTTTGAATCATTTGATACATGTGAGCCATGCCTTATGGGCAAGATGACTAGAGCACCGTTTTCCGGTTCAATGGAACAGGCGACAGATTTATTGGAAATCATACATACTGATGTGTGTGGACCAATGAGTGTGTCGGCGCGAGGTGGATATCGTTATTTTGTTACTTTCACGGATGATTTGAGTAGATACGGGTATATCTATTTGATGAAACACAAGTCTGAAACTTTTGAAAAGTTCAAACAATTTCAGAATGAAGTGGAAAATCATCGTAATAGAAAGATCAAATTTCTACGGTCTGACCGTGGAGGAGAGTATCTTAGTTACGAGTTTAGCACACACAAGAAAGAGTGTGGAATAGTTTCATAACTCACGCCTGCCGTAACACCACAACGTAATGGTGTGTCAGAACGTCGTAATCGTACTTTATTGGATATGGTTCGATCTATGATGTCCCTGACTGACTTGCCACTGTCATTTTGGGGTTATGCACTGGAAACCACTACATTCACTTTAAATAGGGCACCATCTAAATCCGTTGAAAAGACACCGTATGAATTATGGTTTGGAAACAAACCTAAGCTGTCATTTCTTAAAGTTAGGGGATGTGATGTTTATGTGAAGAAACTTCAATCGGATAAACTCGAACCCAAAGCGGAAAAATGTGTCTTCATAGGATACCCTAAGAAAACGATTGGTATACCTTCTATCACAGATCCGAGGGTAAGGTCTTTGTTGCCAAGAATGGATCCTTTCTTGAGAAGGAGTTTCTCGCGAAAGGTGTGAGTAGTCGGAAGGTAGAACTCGAAGAGGTTATTGAACCTTCTCTTCATGAAATGCCGAGTAGCGCAGCACCGGAAGTTGTTTCGGAGTTGACTTCACCTAATGAAGAGAGAGCTAATGATATTGATCATGAAACTCCGAAAGAGGACACTACCAAACCTCGCAGGTCAAGCAGGACACGTGCAGCTCCTGAACTGTATGGCAATCCTGTTATGAATTTCATGATTGATGAAATAGATGACCCTGCGACGTATGAAGAAGCGATGATGAGCCCTGATTCCAACAAATGGCTAGAAGCCATGAAATCTGAGATGGAATCCATGTACGAAAACCAGGTTTGGACCTTGGTGGACTTACCTCACGATCGAAAGGCCGTTGAGAATAAATGGATTTTCAAAAGAAAAACTGATGTTGATGGTAATGTAACCATCTATAAGGCTCGACTTGTCGCAAAGGGGTTTTCAACAAATTCAAGGAGTTGACTATGATGAGATATTCTCTCCCGTAGCGCTGCTTAAGTCGGTTAGGATTATGTTAGCAATTGCTGCATATTTCGATTATGAAATATGGCAGATGGATGTCAAAACTGCGTTCCTCAATGGTAATATTGAAGAAGAGTTGTATATGATACAACCAAAGGGTTTTGTCGATCCTAAGGATGCTAATAAGGTGTGCAAACTTCAGCGATCCATCTATGGACTGAAGCAAGCATCCCGGAGTTGGAATCTCCGCTTTGATGAGGTGATCAAAGAGTTTGGATTTGTCCAAACTTATGGAGAGGCTTGTATTTACAAGAAAGTGAGTGGGAGCAATGTGGCATTTCTGATATTATATGTGGATGACATATTATTGATTCGAAATGATATAGATCTTTTAAACAGTGTTAAAAGTTATCTAAACAGCAAATTTTCGATGAAGGACCTTGGTGAAGCTTCATATATATTAGGCATTAAAATCTATAGAGATAGATCAAGACGCCTAATTGGGCTATCGCAGAGTACATACCTTGATAAGATATTAAAGAAGTTTAATATGGACGAAAGTAAGAAGGGGTTCTTACCTATGTTGCAAGGCAAGACATTGAGTAAGACTCAAAGTCTGGCTACGGCGGAAGAAAGAGAGATGATGGATAAGATCCCCTATGCCTCGGCCATAGGCTCTATTATGTATGCCATGCTATGTACAAGACCGGATGTGGCACATGCTATTAGTTTGACTAGTAGGTACCAATCTGATCCAGGTTCGGAACACCGGATAGCGGTAAAGAACATCCTCAAGTACTTGAGAAGAACTAAGGATATGTTTCTTATATACGGAGGTGAAGAAGAGCTAGTCGCTAAGTGTTATGTTGATGCTAGCTTTGACACCGATCCGGATGACTCTAAGTCTCAATCCAGATACGTATTTCTCTTGAACGGAGCAGCAGTTAGTTGGAGGAGTTCCAAACAACCTGTGGTGGCTGGATCAACAACGGAGGCAGAATATGTTGCTGCTTCAGAAGCGGCGCAAGAGGCGGTTTGGATGAAAGAGTTCATTACAGAACTGGGTGTGGTTCCCAGTGCATTGGACCCGATGGTGATCTATTGTGACAACAATGGAGCCATAGCCAACGCAAAGGAACCAAGGTCTCACAAGAATTCCAAACATATTAAACGCCGTTTCACTCCATCCGCGAGCATGTATTGATTCGAAATGATATAGATCTTTTAAACAGTGTTAAAAGTTATCTAAACAGCAAATTTTCGATGAAGGACCTTGGTGAAGCTTCATATATATTAGGCATTAAAATCTATAGAGATAGATCAAGACGCCTAATTGGGCTATCGCAGAGTACATACCTTGATAAGATATTAAAGAAGTTTAATATGGACGAAAGTAAGAAGGGGTTCTTACCTATGTTGCAAGGCAAGACATTGAGTAAGACTCAAAGTCTGGCTACGGCGGAAGAAAGAGAGATGATGGATAAGATCCCCTATGCCTCGGCCATAGGCTCTATTATGTATGCCATGCTATGTACAAGACCGGATGTGGCACATGCTATTAGTTTGACTAGTAGGTACCAATCTGATCCAGGTTCGGAACACCGGATAGCGGTAAAGAACATCCTCAAGTACTTGAGAAGAACTAAGGATATGTTTCTTATATACGGAGGTGAAGAAGAGCTAGTCGCTAAGTGTTATGTTGATGCTAGCTTTGACACCGATCCGGATGACTCTAAGTCTCAATCCAGATACGTATTTCTCTTGAACGGAAGCAGCAGTTAGTTGGAGGAGTTCCAAACAACCTGTGGTGGCTGGATCAACAACGGAGGCAGAATATGTTGCTGCTTCAGAAGCGGCGCAAGAGGCGGTTTGGATGAAAGAGTTCATTACAGAACTGGGTGTGGTTCCCAGTGCATTGGACCCGATGGTGATCTATTGTGACAACAATGGAGCCATAGCCAACGCAAAGGAACCAAGGTCTCACAAGAATTCCAAACATATTAAACGCCGGTTTCACTCCATCCGCGAGCATGTCAAGGATGGATATATAAAGATTTGTAAAGTGCACACGGACCTACATGTAGCAGATCCGTTGACTAAAGTACTCCCTAGGGCAAAACATGATCAACACCAGAACTCCATGGGTGTTAGATTTATCACTGTGTAAACTAGATTATTGTCTCTAGTGCAAGTGGGAGACTGAAGGAAATATGCCCTGAGAGGCAATAATAAAGTTGTTATTATATATTTCTTGTATATGATAGATGTTTATTTTGCATGCTATAATTGTATTGATAGGAAACATCAATACATGTGTGTTTAATAAACAAAAAAAGGGTTCCTAGTTATGCCTCTGTTATAGACTAGCTTGTTGATTAACAAGATGATCAAAGTTTCCTGATCATGGACATTGGATGTTGTTAATAACAAGGTCACAACATTTGTGAAATGATGTGATGAACATTCATCCGAAGTATAGCATTACGATCAAGTCATTATGTTTATATTGCTATAACATCATACAAAGTAGTCTTAGTCCTTAGACCATGAGATCATGTTAATTGCTAACACCGGAAGAGTATCTTGATAACATCAAACGTCACACCGTAACAGGGTGACTATAAAGATGGGTTCAGTACTACGAAGGTGTTATGTTGAGGCTCATGGATCAAGAGTGGAATTTGTCAATCCAGATGACGGATAGATATACTCTGGGCCCTCTCGATGATATCACATTAAGATAGCTTGCAAGCAAGTGATGTGATCACTAGAATGTTGTATCACGGGAACGAGAAAAGAGTGCATGTCGGTAACGAGATCAAACTAGGTATTTCGATACCGATGATCGAATCTCGGACATGTATTATATCATGAGACAAAGGGATTAAATTGCTGATGTTAAAGGTTCTCACGATCACAGAAGTCATCGTTGAATATGCAGGAGTCAGTATGGATCTCTAGGTCCCGCTTCTGATAATTGATCTGAGAGGAGTCTCAATCATGTCTGCATTATTCACGAACCGTAGGGTGACACACTTAAGGGTTGCTGGACACCATTTAGGAGCACATATGTTCCAGACAAAAGGTTTGCAAAGCGTAGGAAATGTTTCGATAGAAACCGGAATTGTTTCGGGTGAAATTGCAGAAAGTGGTTCTGCATGTAATATTGAAATGTTGCAAGGGGTTTTATGTGAATGTTTGTTAATTAAAGTAATTAACAAAATTCTGAATAAAATAAATAAAAGAGTTTTATTAAATGAGAGAGCATTAAATTTGGAGAAATTTAATGCATTTAAAGTGGAGACTTTAAAAGAGAATGTTAAGGGGCATTTTATGAAGGAAATATGCCCTAAGAGGCAATAATAAAGTTGTCATTATATATTTCTTGTATATGATAGATGTTTATTTTGTATGCTATAATTGTATTGATAGGAAACATCAATACATGTGTGTTTAATAAACAAAAAAAAGGGTTCCTAGTTATGCCTCTCTTATAGACTAGCTTGTTGATTAACAAGATGATCAAAGTTTCCTGATCATGGACATTGGATGTTGTTCATAACAAGGTCACAACATTTGTGAAATGATGTGATGAACATTCATCCAAAGTATAGCATTACGATCAAGTCATTATGTTTATATTGCAATAACATCATACAAAGTAGTCTTAGTCCTTAGACCATGAGATCATGTTAATTGCTAACACCGGAAGAGTATCTTGACAACATCAAACGTCACACCGTAACAGGGTGACTATAAAGATGGATTCAATACTACGAAGGTGTTATGTTGAGGCTCATGGATCAAGAGTGTAATTTGTCAATCCAGATGACGGATAGATATACTGTGGGCCCTCTCGGTGATATCACATTAAGATAGCTTGCAAGCAAGTGATGTGATCACTAGAATGTTATATCATGGGAACGAGAATAGAGTGCATGTCGATAACGAGATCAAACTAGGTATTTGGATACCGATGATCGAATCTCGGACATGTATTATATCATGAGACAAAGGGATTAAATTGCTGACGTTAAAGGTTCTCACGATCACAGAAGTCATCGTTGAATGTGCAGGAGTCAGTATGGATCTCCAGGTCCCGCTTCTGATAATTGATCTGAGAGGAGTCTCAATCATGTCTGCATTATTCGCGAACCGTAGGGTGAAACACTTAAGGGTTTCCGGACACCATTTAGGAGCACATATGTTCCAGACAAAAGGTTTGCAAAGCGTAGGAAATGTTTCGATAGAAACAGGAATTGTTTCGATAGAAACCGGAATTGTTTCGGGTGAAATTGCAGAAAGTGGTTCTGCATGTAATATTGAAATGTTGCAAGGGGTTTTATGTGAATGTTTGTTAATTAAAGTAATTAACAAAATTCTGAATAAAATAAATAAAAGAGTTTTATTAAATGAGAGAGCATTAAATTTGGAGAAATTTAATGCATTTAAAGTGGAGACTTTAAAAGAGAATGTTAAGGGGCATTTTAATGTGGAGGGGTTACCACCACATGAATGGGGGAGGTGAGGGGTCACCCCCCATGCGCCGTCCATGGAGAGAGGGGGCACCCCCCCTCCTCCTATAAAAGGCCACCCATTCCCTCTTTCATCCACACGACTCCTCGTGAAGGATCTCTCTCCCCCTCTAGATATTCCCCCATGGTCTCGGATTAGCGAGATACATGTTCCCGATGGCCTTGCGTCTGGAAGGAGTTGCTGCTTCCGCTGATTCGCTGGAGCAAGGAGGTGGAGGTTGTCCGGTGGCTTGAACGTGTGTGCGAGGACGGAAGCGCTGCTGATTTGCGACGCTCGGACTTCCACACGATCTTGAGATCGGCAAGCGTACGACTACATCAACCACGAGTTCCTACTCGTTAACAAAACTCGTTGTCTTCGAGGGTAAGTTCTCCATGGATGTATGTCCAGCCATTGCTCTGTATCTAGTAGATAGATCTTGGCGTATAGTTCTCATCGTAGGAAATTTTTTGTTTTCTATGCTGCAGACCCAACAGTGGTATCAGAGCCTGATCTATGCATAGGTGCTTTGCACGGGTAGTACACATATGTTTATATGTGGGCGATGATGGTCATGTTATTGCATCTTCTATGTACTTTGGATATTGGTGGCATAGTGGGATGAAGCGGCCCGGACCAACCTTACATGTCATCGTACATGAGACCGGTTCCACGACCGACATGCAACTTGTTTTGCATAAGTGGCTGGCGGGTGTCTGTCTCTACTACTATAGTCAATATCTGATTTACAACGAGTTGCTAATAACTTGGTTATCCTCGTTGTGGTTCATGTTCGTAGGTAGGACCGGTTCTATCTCTAAAAGCCCTAAGCCATGTAAAACTTGTAATTGATAAATTAGAGGCGTCTAGTATAGATCGTTGCTGGGCTAGTGTCTTGATATGGTATTGTTGTAAGTAAATGTATGATAGATACTCTTACAACTCACTTAACGTGTAAGTTCCATAGACCTTGGCCTTACACACAAATGAATGATAGAGATCATACCACGATGCAAATGATAGAGATCAAATGCATGGACCATATCACCTCACTTCACACATTAGATGTTAGCATCTTATATTGCTAGTTTGGCGCTTTTGGTAGCGTTATAAGATGATCCCTCATTTAGATATCAAGATAAAATGTGTTCTTCCTTAAGTATGCACCGTTTTGTGGATCGTGTTTTGAGGCATCACGTGATGATCGGGTGTTCTCGACTCTACGCTTTCATACAACGAGTGTAAGACAGTTTTACACGTGCGAATACTAAGGTTCTTACTTGACGAGCCTAGCATGTACAGATATGGCCTCGGAACACGAACCGAAAGGTTAAGCATGAGTCATATAGTTGATATGATGCCTATATAGATACTCGCCTTTGAAGCTACACCGACTCACGTGATGATCGGACTTGGTGTAGTGGATTTGGTTCATGTCATCACCAAAAGGACACGAGGGATGTCGTTTTTGAGTGGGAGTTCATTAGTAATTTGGATTAGTTGAACTCAATCTATCATAAACTTAGTCTAAATATATTTTACAAATTCTGTTGTAGATGGCACCACCTGCTTTTAATTTCAAAGTGTTCATGGAGAATGAGAAGCTTGCTGCGAATGGTAGCAACTTCACCAACGGGGCTATGAATTTGAGGATTCTCCTCACTGCTGCACAAAAGCAATATGTGCTAGAGGCGCCGCTAGGACCCCCACCAGCTCCTAATGCCCCTGACGAGGAAAAGAACGTCTATATAACTCGTCAGGAGGACCACAACTTAGTTCATTGCGGCATACTGTATGGGTAGAACCAGAACTTCGAAAACGTTTCGAAAATGGCAATGCCTTTGATACCATGGGAGAATTGAAAATGATTTTCGATACCCATGCTACCGTAGAGAGTTATAATGCTTCTGAAAAGTTCTTTAGCTGCATGATGGAAGAGAACAGCTCCGTTAGTGAGCACGTACTCAAAATGTCTGGGTACGCCGATAAGCTTGTGTCCTTGGGAATAACGATTCCCATTGACTTAGGCATACATCGTGTTCTCCAATCTCTGCCACCTAGCTACAAGAGCTTCGTGATGAACTATAATATGCAGGGCATGAAGAAGTTGATGGGTTCGTAGCATGGAAAACAAAAAAAATCTACCGCAAGAACGAACAAAACCTAGATCTAATCCAGATAAAAGCCAAGATCTAATCTATTAGACATGAGCAACGAGATAGATAGGAACTAACCCTCGTAGATCCGAAAGCGATAACGAGATTAGATCTCGTGGTTGATGTAGTCGATCACTTGCCGATCTCAAGATCGTGTGGACGATCCTTCCGGCGTCGCGTTCCAGCAGCGCTACCGCCGTCGGTCAAGTAGACGATCCTTCCAGCGCCGTGTTTCGGTAGCGCTTCCGCAGTCGGTCACACGTGCGGAGTCGAAGCAGACCTTCCTCTCCCCGTTCCAGCGAGCAGCGGAGGTAGTAGATCTTCTCCACGGAATCCCAGCAGCACGACGGCGTGGTGGTGGTGGTGGAGTAGAGAATTCTGCAGGGCTTCGCCTATGCTTGTGCAGAAGATGGTGGAGGAGAGAGGCGGCAGAGATTGGGTGTTATGGGAGCAGGGGAGGAGGGGGCGCCCCTGCCCCTCTATTTAAAGAAGGGAGGCGCCTAGGGAGGGGGAGTCCTTGTAGGACTCCCCTCCCTTGTAGGCCGGCGGATTGGAGGTGGGGGGAGGAGTCCTCCTCCCCCACGACTCTGTATCTTGACCCACCAGGACTCCTTGATCCCTATCTTGATTTTCAAGCAAACTCCAAGATATCTTCTAGAACCTTCCAGAACATTCCGAAACCTTCTAGAATCCTCATACAAACACTCCGGAACATTTCCTAACTTAGAAAATGATCCCCTATATATGAATCTTATTCTCCGGACCATTCCGGATCTCCTCGTGATGTCCCGAATCCAATCCGAGACTCCGAACAACATTCGGTCTCCAACGCACATTCCATATCTACTTAAAACAACTTCGAACCTTAAGTGTGTCACCCTACGGTTCGTGAATATGAAGACATGATAGAGACACATCTCCTATCAATAAGCATCAGCGGGATCTAGATATCCATAATGGCTCCCACATACTCAACGATGACTTTGCGATCGATTGAACCACTTACATACGAAACTAATTCCCTTTGTCTCGCGATACTATACTTATCCGAGGTTTGATCGTCGGTATCTCCATACCTAGTTCTACCTCGTTACTGATAAGTACTCTTTACTCGTTCCATGATATGTCATCCCTTGTGACCCAGTCACATGCTTGCAAGCTAACTAGATGACATTCCACCGAGAGGGCCCAGAGCATATCTATCCGTCATATGGATGGACAAATCCCAATCTTGGTTCATGTGCTTCAACACATACTTTCAGAATACCCAATGACACTTTTATAACCACCCAGTTACGAAGCGGCATTTGATGTCATCAAAGTATCCATCCGGTGATGGTGATTAACATAACCTCATGGTCGAAGGAATAGGTTACTATGTTTTTGAAAGCTTACAGCAAAACGAACTTAATGACTTGATCTTATTCTACGCTTACTATGGGTGTGTGTCCATCACATCATTCTCCTAATGATATAACCTTGTTATTAATAACATCCTAATGTCCATGATCAGGAAACCTTGATCATCAATTAATCAACAAGCTAGTTCAACAAGAGGCTTACTAGGGACTCTTATATGTTTACAAAACACACATGTATTAGTGTTTCCTATTAATACAATTATAGCATGGGATGTAAACATTCATCATAAACACAAAGATATAATAATAATCACTTTTATTATTGCCTCTTGGGCATATCTCCAACAGAAGTCTCTTCCCGAGCTTCTCTCAATGCTTAAGACTGCAGAAGTGGAGATTAGGAAAGAACATCAAGTGTTGATGATCAATAAGACAACCGGTTTCAAGAAGGACAAGAAAGGCAAGCAGAAGGGAAAGAAGGGCGGCAAATATGTTGCCGCGCCTGAAAATAAACCCCGAGCTGGCCCTAAGTCTGACACCGAGTGCTACTATTGCAAGGGGACTGGCCATTGGAAGCGCATCTGCCCCAAGTATTTGGCGGACAAAAAGGCCGGCAAAGCAAACAAAGGTATATATGATATACATGTTATTGATGTGTACTTGACTAGTACTCGCAGTAGCACCTGGGTATTTGATACGGGATCGGTTGCTAATATATGTAACTCGGTTCAGGGGCTGCGGAACAAGCGACAACTAGCAAGGGATGAGATCACGATGCGGGTCGGCAATGGATCAAGAGTTGATGTGATCGCCGTCAGAACGCTGCCTCTCCGTATGCCGTCGAGATTAGTTATAAACCTGAATAATTGTTATTTGGTGCCTGCACTTAGCATGAACATTGTATCCGGATCATGTTTGATGCAAAGTGGTTATTCGTTTAAATCTGAAAACAATGGTTGTTCGATTTATATGAATAATATCTTTTATGGTCATGCACCTGTGTTGAATGGTTTATTTCTATTGGATCTCGATAGTAGTATTACGCATATTCATAATGTTGATGCTAAAAGGATTAAACTTGATAATGATATATCTGCATATATGTGGCACTGCCGTCTAGGTCATATTGGCGTTAAACGCATGAAGAAACTCCATTCTGATGGACTTTTGGAATCACTTGATTTTGAATCATTTGATACATGTGAGCCATGCCTTATGGGCAAGATGACTAGAACGCCGTTTTCCGGTTCAATGGAACTGGCGACAGATTTATTGGAAATCATACATACTGATGTGTGTGGCCCAATGAGTGTGTCGGCGCGAGGTGGATATCGTTATTTTGTTACTTTCACGGATGATTTGAGTAGATACGGGTATATCTATTTGATGAAACACAAGTCTGAAACTTTTGAAAAGTTCAAAGAATTTCAGAATGAAGTGGAAAATCATCTAAATAGAAAGATCAAATTTCTACGGTCTGACCGTGGAGGAGAGTATCTTAGTTACGATTTTAGCACACACATGAAAGAGTGTGGAATAGTTTCACAACTCACGCCTGCCGTAACACCACAACGTAATGGTGTGTCAGAACATCGTAATCGTACTTTATTGGATATGGTTCGATCTATGATGTCTCCAACTGACTTGCCACTGTCATTTTGGGGTTATGCACTAGAAACCGCTACATTCACTTTAAATAGGGCACCATCTAAATCCGTTGAAACGACACCGTATGAATTATGGTTTGGAAACAAACCTAAGCTGTCATTTCTTAAAGTTTGGGGATGTGATGTTTATGTGAAGAAACTTCAACCGGATAAACTCGAACCCAAAGCGGAAAAATGCGTCTTCATAGGATACCCTAAGGAAACGATTGGGTATACCTTCTATCATAGATCCGAGGGCAAGGTCTTTGTTGCCAAGAATGGATCCTTTCTTGAGAAGGAGTTTCTCGCGAAAGGTGTGAGTAGTCGGAAGGTAGAACTTGAAGAGGTTATTGAACCTTCTCTTCATGAAATGGCGAGTAGCGCAGCACCGGAAGTTGTTTCGGAGTTGACTTCACCTAATGAAGAGAGAGCTAATGATATTGATCATGAAACTCCGAAAGAGGACACTACCAAAGCTCGCAGGTCAAGCAGGACACGTGCAGCTCCTGAACTGTACGACAATCCTGTTATGAATTTCATGATTGATGAAATAGATGGCCCTGCGACGTATGAAGAAGCAATGATGAGCCCTGATTCCAACAAATGGCTAGAAGCCATGAAATCCGAGATGGAATCCATGTACGAAAACCAGGTTTGGACCTTGGTGGACTTACCTCACGATCGAAAGGCCGTTGAGAATAAATGGATTTTCAAAAGAAAAACTGATGTTGATGGTAATGTAACCTTCTATAAGGCTCAACTTGTCGCAAAGGGGTTTCTACAAATTCAAGGAGTTGACTACGATGAGACATTCTCTCCCGTAGCGAAGCTTAAGTCGGTTAGGATTATGTTAACAATTGCTGCATATTTCGATTATGAAATATGGCAGATGGATGTCAAAACTTTGTTCCTCAATGGTAATATTGAAGAAGAGTTGTATATGATACAACCAAAGGGTTTTGTCGATCCTAAGGATGCTAATAAGGTGTGCAAACTTCAGCGATCCATCTATGGACTGAAGCAAGCATCCCGGAGTTGGAGTCTTCGCTTTGATGAGGTGATCAAAGAGTTTGGATTTGTCCAAACTTATGGAGAGGCTTGTATTTACAAGAAAGTGAGTGGGAGCAATGTGGCATTTCTGATATTATATGTGGATGACATATTATTGATTCGAAATGATATGGATCTTTTAAACAGTGTTAAAAGTTATCTAGACAGCAAATTTTCGATGAAGGACCTTGGTGAAGCTTCATATATATTAGGCATTAAAATCTATAGAGATAGATCAAGACGCCTAATTGGGCTATCGCAGAGTACATACCTTGATAAGATATTAAAGAAGTTTAATATGGACGAAAGTAAGAAGGGGTTCTTACCTATGTTGCAAGGCAAGACATTGAGTAAGACTCAAAGTCCGGCTACGGCGGAAGAAAGAGAGATGATGGATAAGATCCCCTATGCCTCGGCCATAGGCTCTATTATGTATGCCATGCTATGTACAAGACTGGATGTGGCACATGCTATTAGTTTGACTAGTAGGTACCAATCTGATCCAGGTTCGGAACACTAGATAGCGGTAAAGAACATCCTCAAGTACTTGAGAAGAACTAAGGATATGTTTCTTATATACGGAGGTGAAGAAGAGCTAGTCGCTAATTGTTATGTCGATGCTAGCTTTGACACCGATACGGATGAATCTAAGTCTCAATCCGGATACATATTTCTCTTGAACGGAGCAGCAGTTAGTTGGAGGAGTTCCAAACAACCTGTGGTGGCTGGATCAACAACGGAGGCGGAATATGCTGCTGCTTCAGAAGCGACGCAGGAAGCAGTTTGGGTGAAAGAGTTCATTACAGAACTGGGTGTGGTTCCCAGTGCGTTGGACCCGATGGTGATCTATTGTGACAACAATGGAGCCATAGCCAACACAAAGGAACCAAGGTCTCACAAGAATTCCAAACATATTAAACGCCGGTTTCACTCCATCCGTGAGCATGTCAAGGATGGAGATATAAAGATTTGTAAAGTGCACACGGACCTAAATGTAGCAGATCCGTTGACTAAAGTACTCCCTAGGGCAAAACATGATCAACACCAGAACTCCATGGGTGTTAGATTAATCACTGTGTAAACTAGATTATTGTCTCTAGTGCAAGTGGGAGACGGAAGGAAATATGCCCTGAGAGGCAATAATAAAGTTGTTATTATATATTTCTTGTATATGATAGATGTTTATTTTGCATGCTATAATTGTATTGATAGGAAACATCAATACATGTGTGTTTAATAAACAAAAAAAGGATTCCTAGTTATGCCTCTGTTATAGACTAGCTTGTTGATTAACAAGATGATCAAAGTTTCCTGATCATGGACATTGGATGTTGTTAATAACAAGGTCACAACATTTGTGAAATGATGTGATGAACATTCATCCGAAGTATAGCATTACGATCAAGTCATTATGTTTATATTGCTATAACATCATACAAAGTAGTCTTAGTCCTTAGACCATGAGATCATGTTAATTGCTAACACCGGAAGAGTATCTTGACAACATCAAACGTCACACCGTAACAGGGTGACTATAAAGATGGGTTCAGTACTACGAAGGTGTTATGTTGAGGCTCATGGATCAAGAGTGTAATTTGTCAATCCAGATGACAGATAGATATACTGTGGGCCCTCTCGGTGATATCACATTAAGATAGCTTGCAAGCAAGTGATGTGATCACTAGAATGTTATATCACGGGAACGAGAAAAGAGTGCATGTCGATAACGAGATCAAACTAGGTATTTGGATACCGATGATCGAATCTCGGACATGTATTATATCATGAGACAAAGGGATTAAATTGCTGACGTTAAAGGTTCTCACGATCACAGAAGTCATCGTTGAATGTGCAGGAGTCAGTATGGATCTCCAGGTCCCGCTTCTGATAATTGATCTGAGAGGAGTCTCAATCATGTCTGCATTATTCGCGAACCGTAGGGTGAAACACTTAAGGGTTGCCGGACACCATTTAGGAGCACATATGTTCCAGACAAAAGGTTTGCAAAGCGCAGGAAATGTTTCGATAGAAACAGGAATTGTTTCGATAGAAACCGGAATTGTTTCGGGTGAAATTGCAGAAAGTGGTTCTGCATGTAAAATTGAAATGTTGCAAGGGGTTTTATGTGAATGTTTGTTAATTAAAGTAAGTAACAAAATTCTGAATAAAATAAATAAAATAGTTTTATTAAATGAGAGAGCATTAAATTTGGAGAAATTTAATGCATTTAAAGTGGAGACTTTAAAAGAGAATGTTAAGGGGCATTTTAATGTGGAGGGGTTACCACCACATGAATGGGGGAGGTGAGGGGTCATCCCCCATGCGCCGGCCATGGAGAGAGGGGGCACCCCCCCTCCTCCTATAAAAGGCCACACATTCTCTCCTTCATCCACACGACTCCTCGTGAAGGATCTCTCTCCCCCTCTAGATATTCCCCCATGGTCTCGGATTAGCGAGATACATGTTCCCGATGGCCTTGCGTCTGGAAGGAGTTGCTGCTTCCGCTGATTCGCTGGATCAAGGAGGTGGAGGTTGTCCGGTGGCTTGAACGTGTGTGCGAGGACGGATGCGCTGCTGATTTGCGGCGCTCGGACTTCCACACGATCTTGAGATCGGCAAGCGTACGACTACATCAACCACGAGTTCCTACTCGTTAACAAAACTCGTTGTCTTTGAGGGTAAGCTCTCCATGGATGTATGTCCACCCGTTGCTCTGTATATCTAGTAGATAGATCTTGGCGTATAGTTCTCATCGTAGGAATTTTTTTGTTTTCTATGTTGCGGACCCAACATTTTAATGTGGAGGGGTTACCACCACATGAATGGGGGAGGTGAGGGGTCACCCCCCCCCCCATGCGTCGGCCATGGAGAGAGGGGGCACCCCGCTCCTCCTATAAAAGGCCACCCATTCCCTCCTTCATCCTCACACCTCCTCGTGAAGGATCTCTCTCCCCCTCTAGATATTCCCCCATGGTCTCGGATTAGCGAGATACATGTTCTCGGTGGCCTTGTGTCTGGAAGGAGTTGCTGCTTCCGCTGATTCGCTGGAGCGAGGAGGTGGAGGTTGTCCGGTGGCTTGAACGGGTGTGCAAGGACGGATGCGCTGCTGATTTGCGGTGCTCGGACTTCCACACGATCTTGAGATCGGCAAGCGTACGACTACATCAACCACGAGTTCCTACTCGTTAACAAAACTCGTTGTCTTCGATGGGAAGTTCTCCATGGATGTATGTCCACCCGTTGCTCTGTATCTAGTAGATAGATCTTGGCGTATAGTTCTCATCGTAGGAAAAATCATGTTTTCTATGCTGCGGACCCAACATTTCTTGCCTTTCTTGAGGAGATCGGTAAGAGGCTTCGCAATCTTCGAGAAGGTTTGAACGAAGCGACGGCAGTAACTAGCCAAACCAAGGAAACTCCGGACTTCTTTGACATTTATGGGTGGAAGCCAGTCAACAATTGTCTTAATAGTTTCTGGGTTGACGGCAATGCCCTTGGCAGAGATGACGTGACCAAGGTAGGTGACTTGAGGCAGCCAAAACTCACACTTGGAGAACTTTGCATACAGGTGGTTCTCACGAAGCTTGTTTAGGACACACCGAAGGTGTTCTTCGTGTTCTTCCTTTGACTTAGAATAGACTAGAATGTCATCCAGATAGACCACAAAAAACTTATCAAGATACTCCATGAAAACCGAGTTCATAAGCCTCAAGAAGGTGACAGGTGCATTGGTGAGACCGAAAGACATGACCGTGTACTCATACAGGCCATAGTGAGTGGTGAAAGCTGTTTTGGGAACATCTTCCTTGCGAATCTTGATTTGATGATATCCACTTCTCAAATCAAGCTTAGAGAATACCATAGCTCCAGCTAGCTGATCGAAGAGATCATTAATCCGCGTAAGGGGATATTTATTCTTGATTGTTTTAGCATTGAGAGCCCGATAGTCAACACAAAGTCTATCAGTCTTGTATCGCTTCTTCACAAAGATGGTTGGGCTACCCCAAGAAGAAGTATTGTGCTGAATGAAACCCAACTTATCTTGTTCATCAAGCTGGCGTTTGAGTTCAGCCAACTCAGCAGGACCCATTTTACAAGGCCGCTTGGAGATAGGAGCAGTACCAGGTTCAAGTTCAATCACAAACTCGACCTCACGATCCGGAGGCATACCTGGCAACTCTTCAGGAAAAACATCTAGAAACTCGCAGACCACCGGAACACTCTGAATACCTTCCATAGCATCATCATTCAGAGCCGCCAAAGAGAAAAGCTGAATTGCAGGAGTCAGACTTGGAGAATAGACTATATGGCCTTTAGGAATTTTCAGAGAAACCGAACGTTCAGCACAATCAATCACAGCTGCATTTGCTGTTAACCAATCCATGCCCAAGATAACATCAATGTCAGAGTTGCCCAGAATAATTAAGGAAGCCGGAAACGAAGAGCCACCAATCTCAATTTGATTGCCATGGCTGATATGAGCAGCCCTCATGTTTGACCCAGGAGATTGTACCACAAGACGATGCAATAAAGGAACCATAGCCAGATCATGCTCATGCACAAACTTGTGAGAAACAAAAGAATGCGAAGCACCAGAATCAAACAAAACTCGTGCAGGGACTGAGTTAACAGGAAGCATACCCAGCACAACTCCAGGTGCATGCTCAGCTTGAGCGGCGTTGACACAGTTGGCACGAGCAACCGTAGACCCGGGCTTAGTGTTGATGTTGAGAGCCCGAGGTGGAGGTGCACGAACCATAGAAGAGCTTGCCGCAGATCTTGGAGGTGGTGGTGGAAGAGCTTTGTTGTTCATAGGACAGTTCCAGTGCTGATGCCTAGTGTTTCCACAGGTATAGCAAGCACCAGGTGGACGTGGAGCAACGTAGCCAGGGACTCCGCCAGGCGCTCCAGGGTAGTTGTGGTTGTAGCCCCTAGGAGCCACAGTGAAGGAGTTTGGTGGCCTTGTCGCGTAGCTTGACGGTCTTGGTGGAGCCGGGAGCGACGGTGGGGTGTTAGGAACCCAGACACGACGCTTAGAAGGAGCTGTCATAGCTGAAGAGCTTGCTGCATCGCGGCTGTGTTTCTTTGACTCCTCAAACACTTGCCTACTTGCTTCTTCCTGCAGAGCTGTATGTTGGAGTTCCAGAAAAGACCCCGGCCTTGCATAAGTGATTGCATATTTGATGGAAGCATTGAGTCCTTGCCTGAACCTCTTTTGCTTCTTCTTGTCATCAGAGATCTCATCGCCACCATACCGAGAAAGGTTCATGAAGTTTCTGATATAGGTATTGACATTGTCAGTGCCCTGCTTGAGGTTGAGAAACACTTCCTTCATCCTTTCCATGACAATTTCTGACATATATTGCTCTTTGAAAGCCGCAGTGAATTGCTCCCAAGTAGGCTGAAAACTAGAGAGGTCTGCCTTGAGGTAATTTTCCCACCACAGAGCTGCATCTCCCTTCAGAAGGTGAGTGGCACATTTGACCCATTCTTGCTCAGGAACATCCGCAGTCATCAGCAACCTTGATATTTCCCACAGCCAATCATCCGCATCAAGTGGCTGATCAGACACCTCAAATTGGCGTGGGTTGAACTTGTCTATGATCGAGAAATAGAAATATTGCAACGCCATACGGCAAGATTCAAATATCCTAGATAGAGATAATATTTTAGGATAGCTCCGCATACATCAAACATCAGAGTATCAGGCGGAAGCGGAAAACAAGGTCTGAGTACGGATAAGAAGCAAATTGGCATAAGATGCCACATAAATAAACACATCCCGCCCATAGATCTCACGGATCCCCGTTCCCGGAATCTCTACACCGAGTGATCGTTGCCAACATCATCCGTCTCCTCCACCCAGTATCCATCTTGCGAGTACACATGTTCATCTGAATCAAACAATTTATCGTGTGAGACCCTAGGGGTACTCAGCAAGTCTTTATGCCTCTAAAGGGGACACAACCTGGGGTGACGCAATTGCAGCAAAAGATAATAACTAACAAGTCTATAGATACTCGCTAACCATCCGCCTAACCAATGATAGACGGATGTCCGTGAATTAAGAACAACAGTTATGACAGTATAATTAACAGATCCATCCTCCTCCTCGCTTACCAACGAGGAAGCGGATGAACAACCCCCCATCCGTTGGCAGTTTTATTAACCATTCCATGAGTATTGCACTATTTACTAGTCAGGTACTTAGTCAACTTAAAAGTGGTACTTTAGTTAGACTTGTCTATGATCGAGAAACTATGCTCCAAGTCGTCCATAACCACGGACACGGCTTTCAGAAAGATTTACCCTGTAGGGGTGCACAAATAGCAGCACACACTCGATCAACCTCGGAAAAACCAACTCAAAACCCAACGAGGCATTCACGACAAAGCGATCACAAGATTCAGAAATATTTCAGGGGCCACCCCATTAAGCTACCCGCAACGAAGCTAGCTAACTCCGAGACGGACTCAAGGTTTGTGTGGACGGCGGTAAACGACTGGGAACCCGAAAATGTGACTGGGCTTGTCGATACAGCGAAAACGTGTCACGATCCAAAACAGTACAGTTGCTCCACGCACAATAGTAAATAAACAGTAAACATGGCATAAGTACATGATAGTAATAAAACCCCAAACTAATTGTGGCCCCAAGAAATAGAAATGAATCAAGCTCTGGCTCAGGAGGGTCCATAAGGCCTCCCGGATGTGGATAGTGCGAATAGTCAAGGAACATGAATCAAGTACTCGGGGTCCTACGGGACACAAGTGAGCATGAAAAACCAAATAGCAGATATTGCTCACCGGTGCCTCTTTCATTAGTTATCCCGTTACTACTTAGGTTATGTTGTTTAGGTCCCTCGTTATCCATCAGACACTCACATACCCTGCACATGCTTTTCTACGACTCGCATGGCTCAAACAACTCCTGTAGTAATGGCTCATGGGATGGAGGAACAAGCTTCGGTAGGGTTTAAAAGTAAAGGCTATGCAGTACTTGGGATTCAATTTAATGCAATCGCGACTCCATGATGCAAGAATAAGATAGAGGCAATAGGTACTATATGTATGCAAGCATGTGGTAGTGCTTGCCTGGCAGCTGAGTTGAAGCGAGAGATGGATCTGGGTAGAACTCCTGTGATTCCTGATAATTCTCCTGCTGGGCGTCTATTCGAAGAAGAATCGAACAAATAAGGGCCAAAATAAATAAAGTGCACAAGCATATGAATTAAAATGCGACAAATAAACAAGCATGCCATGATGAATGATGCACAATTTACATGGCATTAAAGTAGCATGGCATGGTGAGGTGTGGGGTACAAGAATAAAGCATTCTATTATTGATTTAGTCACATTTTATTGCCATAAACAGTTCTGATTTGTAATAATGACATGATGCATGCTTCAATTCAGAACAAGGAATGCATAGATAGAACGGTCTCGTCGCGCTGATCGATTTAGACATATTATTTGTCAAATTTGAAGTTATAGATTTAAAGTTATTAATTTATTAAGAAAAGGGCATTTTATTGTAATTTTAATCATCTCGAAAATTTAAAGTGTTCAAACATTATTTTGAATGGCATATTTGAATTCCTCACATTTTTTTGATTCAAAAACATATATCATTTGTATTATTTGGATTTATAATTTAAAAGTTATTTTAAAACAGATATGAATTTGTATTTACACATTTACTGAAATCATTTTATTTAAACAGAAAATCGCCGAGGCTTTTTATACACAGAGGGAGTTAGCCCAGGTCACTGACAGGTGGGGCCGGCGATGACTCAGCATAAGGTGGGACGCAACGGGATGGACCGGCTTATCTCAATAGGGCCTTTCCTAGCCGCAACCGCCGACAGGTGGGGCCGGGCTCAGCGGGGCCACGCGCGCGCGTCGCCCAGCGGGGTTGTGACACGTGGGCGGTCCAGGGATTGCGGGTGGAGGTCTGAAATCCTCAGGGGCCTCAGAGCAAAACGTGCAGGGCAAGAACTGACGAACTGTATCGAAAAACTCGGATCGATGTCTAACTCGGGCTGATCTTTCGTCGAAGATTGCGACGAATCCAACAGGAATTTCACGAAGCCGCAAAAATCAAAATAATAGAGGGAACTAAGGTCTACAACTTTCGTCTAAGGGGTTTCGTCGGATGTGGAGCGGGGGTGCCGGAATCTGGACAGAACATAGGGGATTCCAGCGGCTGGGTTGATGCTTCACTGCTGCTACTGCGCGTCTGACGGTCGTCTACCCTGCACGAGACGGTGAGCGGGCGGCAGCTACGACGGCACCGGAAGGACAAGGATGGATAAAAGGGAGGTGAGGTGAGGCGGAGCTCACCCAGAGGTCGCGTCGACGGCGGTCGGGCTCGGTGGAGAAGACGATATCGGTGGTGACCGTGGTGGCGTCCGGCTTGGTGACCATGGCAGAGGCACCTCGTGCGCTGGTTCCTCGTCGGCAAAGGAGTGCTAGGCACGCATGTTCGCCTCCTCCTGGTACTGCCCAGCAACACCGGGGTTGCGGCCTTCCTCCTCTCCGGCCTTAGCTACAGGAGGGTCGAGGTACACCGAGGCGACCACGAGATGGGGGCTGAGCTAGGGTTCGAAGGGGTCCGGGTTAAGGAGGTGCAGGTCATGCGCTCGGCGTGAGCAGCTGGCACAGATGACGGGGTAACGGCCACCTGCTCCTCTCTGTCACGCGTAGAGAGGGAGGGAGAAGACGGCGTGAGGCGCCGGGAGGAGAAGAACAGTAACAGAGGGATGAAGGGGTATGGGCCGCGGTTAGGGGAATGGGCCGAGAGAGGGGCTGCGACGTTGGGCTGCTACACTGGCACTGCTGTTGGGCTACTGGGCTGCTAGGTGAGCTGCTCCTCTCTTGTTTTCTTTATTTTTATTTATTTAATTGTTTTGCTTTTGTTTTGTTTCAGATTCAAGCAAGCCCATAACAATAAACCTTTTTGGAAATTTTTGCAAGAATTGAATAAAGGGAGAGAAGATGGATATGGAGTGAGATGAGGATCTTGGTGCACATGGCAAGAAAACAAGATCAAGGTGAGAAGGGTTTGAGAGGGAAAGAGAGAGCCCACAGAGATGATCCACTCAAAGATTACAGAAAAACCAAGGAAGAAAGCTGGTGGTGGTGATGGCATGGCCCATGCAAAAACATTAACTGCCATGTTTTAATCTTGTAAAAACAATAGTAAGGCATCATGGCAATAATCGCATGCATTCCCAATTGTCGAGAAAAGGCCAAGCATAAGGAATAAGAATTGGTTCCATCCCAACCCACATGAGCTAGATTAAATAGCAAAAGAAAATAAAAGCTCATGGGTAATTAGGATGTGGAATTATAAGGTGGTGACAAAGAAAGGTGATGGAGTTGAATAAAAGATATGCCCCCAACTCAACTGGGAATCAAGCATTTATCAAGAACCAAATACAATAAATCAAGAGTCAAATACAATTACTAATGCATATGAGAGAAGAACCAAATGAGAAGGGTTTTATATGATGCTCAAATGCAAGGTGGCATGATGACATGAGCATGATATAATTATGATGCAACAATTATATGTAGGAAGTAGCCATTATATTACTAGACCATGTAGTACATATGTTAGACAGATGGGATGCTACAGACAAAGCCATGAGTACTCTTTAAGTACTCGCAAACTACCACTAGTATAAGTAAAAGTAAAACTAGTAGGAATCATAAGCTCTAGGTTTGTTTGCAAAAGCCAGGTTTATTTCATAAAGCTTCAAGGGTAAAGACCTAATTTAGTTCTCTATATTACTTAAGTGGGAACTTAGCTCTCATGTCCACAACTATGTTGTGGGCCAGTCAAAGTCGTCTTTCAAGTCGTAAGTCATTTTAAAACATCTGAAAATGGAACAGTATGACCACTCCAACTGTCCATAACCGCGGACGCGGCTATTCGAATAGTCTGACACTCTGCAGAGGTGGTACACTTTCACCACAAAATTCGATACATCTGTCAGGAGTAATCCTGAATCATCATACTTAGTATGCGGATAACCAATCTTAACCTTTCAATTACACACCCTAGTATAGGCACCTCCCCTTTGAGTTTGGCCTCCCAGCCATGGCTATCTGCCATCCTGGGTACTACATAGGTGGACATTCATCTCAAGGTAGCCTCATCTCAACCTCTTCCACAAGGAACCCACACTAAGACATATAAACTTCCAGTCAAGCCCTACCCAACTCAGATATTGTGGTTGTACGGTAAAATTGGAATGGTATCGCATCCAAACCCAACCATTAGTTTTTATTAAAGTCAAGGATCATGCCTCATCGTTTTCACCATCAAACCATTGTGTTTAACAACACATGTCAAAACATTTCAATAGAATGAATCCTCATTCCAAGGTTTTCATAATCATTTTCACCAAGTCTTCCCATCTAAAGTAATCAAGTATTAGCTTAGCATTAGCCACTAATATTGAGGGTATCACTATTGGTGGTGCTAATAAAGTATAAGTATCTAAGACTAGTCCTATGATCTTGATAGGATCCAATCTAATTTCCACTAATCATAATTCATTACTAGGTAAGAAACTATAGTAAAGGGGAAAGTAAAGCTTGGAGTAAAACTGGGAATGGTATAAGTAAAGTGACATAACCCAGCATGCCTAGTGTATCTGGTATAGGGTCTTGCATATATAGCATGCCTAGTTTTAGCTTGCACTGATAGCTTGCCTTGTTGGTTGCAGTCGTTGAAGTTTTCCACTTCCTCCTCGAAGTACTCTTCCTCGTTGTAGTCCGGGTCGGTACTAGCATCTATAAATGCATTCAATTTACACAATCACCAAACAACACTTCACTACTTCTATTTAGCACACAAGAGCTTATACTAGATGATCTAGTACCATCTCAATCATTCTGTGGTACATTAACATTTTCTTATTCTTCTTATTTTAGAAAAGTAATTTCTGCTCATTTTAAATCATTAAGATTTAATATTCTCCAATTAAAATAGTATATCATGTTGACACATTTCATCACCATCTATTCCAATACTTGGGAATGTGATTTAGAATGGTGATCATATATTACAAGATTTAATATTACTAAATAATAAGATTATGGTGACTAGAAATGCCTATATGGCACTCTTTTAATACTAGGCCATGTTTCATATTTGCAAAACCAAATCGTTTTACATATTCATTTATAGCATGGAAAATGTGATTTTTGAGAAGTGGACTCATCTTAAAAACATTTATAGTTTATTTTAGAAAACTGTTTGAAGTGTCAAACGTCTCTATCTTGTTATTTTTGGTATAGGTGATCTGTAATTCAAAATAGTTTGAATCCAACGGGAGTGATTAGATAATTTCAATACCTTTCCAACAAAATTGGAATCATGCAATTTGGTTTATTGAATCTCTTTGAACTGAATTTTGAATCTACTGGCAGAATCTGGTTTTAACTAAAATAGAAAAATCTTATTTGAATCAATGGGCTCTACGCGGGAAACTAATTGGGCCAGCCCAACTGCACTCTGCTGGCAAAACGGGCTACTGACAACATGGTCCCACGCGTCAGCGACTCATTCTAACCGAAACGGTATCTAGCGATCCTAGCCGTACGATTAGAAGCAAGATCTACGGCTGAGGTTCATCGTCTATGACGAACAGCTCCGGCGGGATTCTAACCCTAACGTGGCGGTGTGGGTCGCTGGGGACGTACCGGGGCTCTAGCTATGGTCGGCGATGGGCGATAATGGGATGGTCGTCGATGGCGGATCGATTGGCGGTCACAGCGGCTCCTGGGGTGGCCGCAATCAACGACTTCCTTCCTCAACTGCTGCGGCGGACTCCGGTCAAATTCCGGTGGGCTAGTGCTCGCCTTGCTCCGGGGAAAGGTCTGGGGTGTTGCTAAGAGAGATAGGAGTGGAATGGTGTGGAGATTGAGGGCTAGGGTGGCCTATTTTTATACGCCAGGGGTGGAGGCAGTGCGGCATGGGCTAGCTTCTCTGGCGATGTTGCTAGAGGTCGCGTTCGTCACGGCGGAGGGCATGGGTTGGTGTAGTGGACTATGGCAATCATCACGCGAGTCATGACACGGCAAGGGGAGGTCTCCATTGGTCGGGCGGCATCAGCGTTCTACGTCAGTACGCGGGTGTTCGTCACTGGGTACGGTGGTCACGGGGCGCGCGGTGAACGGTCATGTCTAGGTGCTCACTGGGGCTACGACGATCGCGGGTACGGGTGGAGAGAGCGAGGTGCAGCGTGTGCGTGCGAGGCAGCTGCGGTGCTCCGTCGTGTGCTCGTCATGGCCACGGCTTAAATGGGCACGCGGCTTTCAACGTCTCCACTTCTTGCCTTGGGTCAAGGGGTGGACAGGGGGTGGAGGTGAGGTCACGACGACTTGCTGGACATCGTGGGCGAGGGCGGTGCAGTGTGCTGCGAGTGGTTCGTGCTCGACCGGCATGGCCGGTTCGGTACGGGCGTGGCACTAGTCAATGTGGCCAGTGATGCCTCTCCTTTGCACGTCCAAGTACCAGGGATGATCTAGGGCAATTGAATGTGTTGATTGCAGTACAAGAGCTGAGCAATTGATAGCTCCAAATAGTGAATAGTTGGTGAGGTTGTACTGTGCCTGCCAGGTTTTCGACCAAATGGCCACATGAATTCAACTTTCAAATTTTTGAATGAATTTTGGTGAGTGATCTTGTTGCTTTCTTAGTAATCTATGGTTGCTGGGAATTGTCAAGGTGAATTGATTTGAATGGTTTTTGAAAAGTGATGATCTAGGCATATGAACTTGATTCAATTTTGCAATGCCTCTTAAATAGTTTTAAAAATAGTTTCTGCCACTTTGTAAGTTTGCTTGTATTCACTTGTGGTTGGTCTAACAAGGGGTGAAAAGAATTGGAAAAGTTTCTGTTGGAAATCTTTTACTAGGAACACTCAAAGTGGTCTAGTGGATAAGTTTGGCCAAAATGACCATTTGATCTTATGATCTATATTTGATTTTACTTTCCTTTGATTCTGTTTGTAAGTGATCTAGATGAGGTAGTATTCATTTTAAAGCCAATCCTTATTATTAGTAACAATCAATCATGGAAATCTCAAGCATTCATACACTAATGCAAACCACACGTGCATTCTTATTAAGTTTACTAATAAAAGTTTTTGTTAACCCTAAACTTAGGTGATTAGAGCTTGATAAGCTTGATTAATATTTTAGGGTGTTACAAACCTTCCCTCCTTAAACATAATCTCGTCCTGAGATTCAGAAAAAACTAGGAACTAAAGAGATTTGAAAACTCTGTCCTAATGTAATCTTCTCGTTCCCAGGTGGCTTCTTTGGTGTGGTTACTCCATTGGATGTTGAGAAATTTGTTACTTCTGGTTCGGGTGGTTCTAAATGCTTCTTCCAAGAGACGGATGGGTACTTCACGATAAGTTAGATCCTTGTCGATATCTATGGCTCTGTGATCGATGTTCTTGAAAACTTTGGTATTATCCGGAACTTCTAAGCACTTGTGAAGTAACAAGGTATGGAACACATCATGCACTGCTGACATCTCCTCAGGCAGTTCCAATTGATAGGATACTTCTCCTCGATGATTCAAAATCTTGAAGGGTCCAATATATTTGGGGGCTAGCTTTCCTTTCAGACAAAAATGTTGCATTCCCTTCAAGGCTGATACTTTGAGATACACAAAATCTCCGACATTGAAGGTCAAATCTCGACGTCTTTTATCTGCATAACTCTTCTATTTGGATTGAGCGGTCTTGAGGTGCTCACGGGACTTTGTGAACCTTCTTTTCAGCTTCTCGTATAATGTCTGGTCCGAAGATCTGACTCTCTCCTACTTGCGACCAATTCAACGGGGTACGACACGTCCTTCCATACAGAAATTCAAATGGCGCCATTGCAAACTGGCTTGATAACTATTGTTGTATGAGTATTTCGCGAAAGGTAGACAATCTTCCCATTTAGATCCATATTCTAACACACAAGCTCTCAACATATCTTCTAAAATCTGGTTGACTCTTTCAGTTTGTCCATCGGTTTGCGGGTGATAAGCTGTACTGAAATTCAGTTTGGTTCCTAATCCTTCTTGGACTTTCTGCCAAAAATATTGAGGTAAACTGGGTTCCTCGATCCGACACTATGGTCTTGGGGTTCCATTCAAACTGACTACTCTAGCGATATACAACTCTGCTAGCTTCGAACTTTGGTAGGTTGTCTTGACGGGTATGAAATGGGCTACCTTGGATAGTCTGTCTACTATAACCAAATAGAGTCATTTCCCCTACTAGATGTAGGCAAAACCTGTGATAAAGTCCATTCCGACAGAATCCCATTTCCATTCCAGAATCTGTAATGGTTGCAAAAGTCCTGTGGGTCGCTGATGTTCCGCTTTGACTCTCTGACAGATATCACACTTGGCTATGTAGCTTGCGACTTCTCTCTTCATTTTGTGCCACCAAAATTGCTCTTTCAAATCCTAATACAACTTGGTTCCTCTGGGTGCATAGAATAAATGGTACCATTGGCTTCTGCATAATGACTTGCTTCAACTCTGAATCTGCTGGCACACAGATACGTCCTTTGTACCACATAACTCCTTCATCTTCGGTGAATCCAGGTACCTTTCCGGTTCCGATATGACGCTTGATTCCATCGATACTTGTGTTTCCTTTCTAGGCCACTTTTATCTGACTAATCAAGGTGGGTTGAAGTTCTATGCTAGCTAAGAATCCTTCGCTAACCAGCTCACTCTGAAATTCGCCATGTCCTCATGCAGACTTGGATGGGCTGCCTTTATCATGGTATTTAATCTACACGGTAATCTGCTAAGAGCATCCGCTATACCACATTGGCTTTGCCGGGGGTGATACTGAATGTCAAGGTCGTAATCCTTGATTAACTCTATCCATATCCTTTGCCTCATATTCAGCTCCTTCTGGGTGAATATATACTTCAGACTCTTGTGATCCGAATAAATCTCACAGCGGTTACCCATAAGGTAATGATGCCATGTCTTCAAAGCTAAAACTACGGCTGCCAGTTCTAGGTCATGGGTAGGGGTAGTTCTGCTCATGCTGCTTCAGTTGTCTGGATAGATAGGATCCAACTTTTCCACTAATCTTGCATCACTAGGTACAAACTATAGTAAGACCAATCTTGGATGCGTCTGGGAATACACATCAAAAGGCTTCTTGAGCATCCTAGTGTATCTGGTATAGGGTCTTGCATATATAGCATGCCTAGTTTTAGCTTGCACTGATAGCTTGCCTTGTTGGTTGCAGTCGTTGAAGTTTTCCACTTCCTCCTCGAACTACTCTTCCTCGTTGTAGTCCGGGTCGGTACTAGCATCTATAAATGCATTCAATTTACACAATCACCAAACAACACTTCACTACTTCTATTTAGCACACAAGAGCTTATACTAGATGATCTAGTACCATCTCAATCATTCTGTGGTACATTAACATTTTCTTATTCTTCTTATTTTAGAAAAGTAATTTCTGCTCATTTTAAATCATTAAGATTTAATATTCTCCAATTAAAATAGTATATCATGTTGACACATTTCATCACCATCTATTCCAATACTTGGGAATGTGATTTAGAATGGTGATCATATATTACAAGATTTAATATTACTAAATAATAAGATTATGGTGACTAGAAATGCCTATATGGCACTCTTTTAATACTAGGCCATGTTTCATATTTGCAAAACCAAATCGTTTTACATATTCATTTATAGCATGGAAAATGTGATTTTTGAGAAGTGGACTCATCTTAAAAACATTTATAGTTTATTTTAGAAAACTGTTTGAAGTGTCAAACGTCTCTATCTTGTTATTTTTGGTATAGGTGATCTGTAATTCAAAATAGTTTGAATCCAACGGGAGTGATTAGATAATTTCAATACCTTTCCAACAAAATTGGAATCATGCAATTTGGTTTATTGAATCTCTTTGAACTGAATTTTGAATCTACTGGCAGAATCTGGTTTTAACTAAAATAGAAAAATCTTATTTGAATCAATGGGCTCTACGCGGGAAACTAATTGGGCCAGCCCAACTGCACTCTGCTGGCAAAACGGGCTACTGACAACATGGTCCCACGCGTCAGCGACTCATTCTAACCGAAACGGTATCTAGCGATCCTAGCCGTACGATTAGAAGCAAGATCTACGGCTGAGGTTCATCGTCTATGACGAACAGCTCCGGCGGGATTCTAACCCTAACGTGGCGGTGTGGGTCGCTGGGGACGTACCGGGGCTCTAGCTATGGTCGGCGATGGGCGATAATGGGATGGTCGTCGATGGCGGATCGATTGGCGGTCACAGCGGCTCCTGGGGTGGCCGCAATCAACGACTTCCTTCCTCAACTGCTGCGGCGGACTCCGGTCAAATTCCGGTGGGCTAGTGCTCGCCTTGCTCCGGGGAAAGGTCTGGGGTGTTGCTAAGAGAGATAGGAGTGGAATGGTGTGGAGATTGAGGGCTAGGGTGGCCTATTTTTATACGCCAGGGGTGGAGGCAGTGCGGCATGGGCTAGCTTCTCTGGCGATGTTGCTAGAGGTCGCGTTCGTCACGGCGGAGGGCATGGGTTGGTGTAGTGGACTATGGCAATCATCACGCGAGTCATGACACGGCAAGGGGAGGTCTCCATTGGTCGGGCGGCATCAGCGTTCTACGTCAGTACGCGGGTGTTCGTCACTGGGTACGGTGGTCACGGGGCGCGCGGTGAACGGTCATGTCTAGGTGCTCACTGGGGCTACGATGATCGCGGGTACGGGTGGAGAGAGCGAGGTGCAGCGTGTGCGTGCGAGGCAGCTGCGGTGCTCCGTCGTGTGCTCGTCATGGCCACGGCTTAAATGGGCACGCGGCTTTCAACGTCTCCACTTCTTGCCTTGGGTCAAGGGGTGGACAGGGGGTGGAGGTGAGGTCACGACGACTTGCTGGACATCGTGGGCGAGGGCGGTGCAGTGTGCTGCGAGTGGTTCGTGCTCGACCGGCATGGCCGGTTCGGTACGGGCGTGGCACTAGTCAATGTGGCCAGTGATGCCTCTCCTTTGCACGTCCAAGTACCAGGGATGATCTAGGGCAATTGAATGTGTTGATTGCAGTACAAGAGCTGAGCAATTGATAGCTCCAAATAGTGAATAGTTGGTGAGGTTGTACTGTGCCTGCCAGGTTTTCGACCAAATGGCCACATGAATTCAACTTTCAAATTTTTGAATGAATTTTGGTGAGTGATCTTGTTGCTTTCTTAGTAATCTATGGTTGCTGGGAATTGTCAAGGTGAATTGATTTGAATGGTTTTTGAAAAGTGATGATCTAGGCATATGAACTTGATTCAATTTTGCAATGCCTCTTAAATAGTTTTAAAAATAGTTTCTGCCACTTTGTAAAGTTTGCTTGTATTCACTTGTGGTTGGTCTAACAAGGGGTGAAAAGAATTGGAAAAGTTTCTGTTGGAAATCTTTTACTAGGAACACTCAAAGTGGTCTAGTGGATAAGTTTGGCCAAAATGACCATTTGATCTTATGATCTATATTTGATTTTACTTTCCTTTGATTCTGTTTGTAAGTGATCTAGATGAGGTAGTATTCATTTTAAAGCCAATCCTTATTATTAGTAACAATCAATCATGGAAATCTCAAGCATTCATACACTAATGCAAACCACACGTGCATTCTTATTAAGTTTACTAATAAAAGTTTTTGTTAACCCTAAACTTAGGTGATTAGAGCTTGATAAGCTTGATTAATATTTTTAGGGTGTTACAAACCTTCCCTCCTTAAACATAATCTCGTCCTGAGATTCAAAAAAAACTAGGAACTAAAGAGATTTGAAAACTCTGTCCTAATGTAATCTTCTCGTTCCCAGGTGGCTTCTTTGGTGTGGTTACTCCATTGGATGTTGAGAAATTTGTTACTTCTGGTTCGGGTGGTTCTAAATGCTTCTTCCAAGAGACGGATGGGTACTTCACGATAAGTTAGATCCTTGTCGATATCTATGGCTCTGTGATCGATGTTCTTGAAAACTTTGGTATTATCCGGAACTTCTAAGCACTTGTGAAGTAACAAGGTATGGAACACATCATGCACTGCTGACATCTCCTCAGGCAGTTCCAATTGATAGGATACTTCTCCTCGACGATTCAAAATCTTGAAGGGTCCAATATATTTGGGGGCTAGCTTTCCTTTCAGACAAAAATGTTGCATTCCCTTCAAGGCTGATACTTTGAGATACACAAAATCTCCGACATTGAAGGTCAAATCTCGACGTCTTTTATCTGCATAACTCTTCTATTTGGATTGAGCGGTCTTGAGGTGCTCACGGACTTTGTGAACCTTCTTTTCAGCTTCTCGTATAATGTCTGGTCCGAAGATCTGACTCTCTCCTACTTGCGACCAATTCAACGGGGTACGACACGTCCTTCCATACAGAAATTCAAATGGCGCCATTTGCAAACTGGCTTGATAACTATTGTTGTATGAGTATTTCGCGAAAGGTAGACAATCTTCCCATTTAGATCCATATTCTAACACACAAGCTCTCAACATATCTTCTAAAATCTGGTTGACTCTTTCAGTTTGTCCATCGGTTTGCGGGTGATAAGCTGTACTGAAATTCAGTTTGGTTCCTAATCCTTCTTGGACTTTCTGCCAAAATATTGAGGTAAACTGGGTTCCTCGATCCGACACTATGGTCTTGGGGGTTCCATTCAAACTGACTACTCTAGCGATATACAACTCTGCTAGCTTCGAACTTTGGTAGGTTGTCTTGACGGGTATGAAATGGGCTACCTTGGATAGTCTGTCTACTATAACCCAAATAGAGTCATTTCCCCTACTAGATGTAGGCAAACCTGTGATAAAGTCCATTCCGACAGAATCCCATTTCCATTCCAGAATCTGTAATGGTTGCAAAAGTCCTGTGGGTCGCTGATGTTCCGCTTTGACTCTCTGACAGATATCACACTTGGCTATGTAGCTTGCGACTTCTCTCTTCATTTTGTGCCACCAAAATTGCTCTTTCAAATCCTAATACAACTTGGTTCCTCCTGGGTGCATAGAATAAATGGTACCATTGGCTTCCTGCATAATGACTTGCTTCAACTCTGAATCTGCTGGCACACAGATACGTCCTTTGTACCACATAACTCCTTCATCTTCGGTGAATCCAGGTACCTTTCCGGTTCCGATATGACGCTTGATTCCATCGATACTTGTGTTTCCTTTCTAGGCCACTTTTATCTGACTAATCAAGGTGGGTTGAAGTTCTATGCTAGCTAAGAATCCTTCGCTAACCAGCTCCACTCTGAAATTCGCCATGTCCTCATGCAGACTTGGATGGGCTGCCTTTATCATGGTATTTAATCTACACGGCAATCTGCTAAGAGCATCCGCTACCACATTGGCTTTGCCGGGGTGATACTGAATGTCAAGGTCGTAATCCTTGATTAACTCTATCCATATCCTTTGCCTCATATTCAGCTCCTTCTGGGTGAATATATACTTCAGACTCTTGTGATCCGAATAAATCTCACAGCGGTTACCCATAAGGTAATGATGCCATGTCTTCAAAGCTAAAACTACGGCTGCCAGTTCTAGGTCATGGGTAGGGTAGTTCTGCTCATGCTGCTTCAGTTGTCTGGATAGATAGGATATAACTTTGCCTTCTTGCATCAATACACATCCAAGACCAATCTTGGATGCGTCTCAATACACATCAAAAGGCTTCTTGATATCCGACATGATCAAAATTGGGGCTGAAATCAATCTCTTCTTGAGGTCTTGAAAACTTGCTTCACATTTGTCAGTCCATTCAAACTTCTTATCTTTCTTCAGCAACTGGGTCATCAGCCTTGCGATGCTCGAGAATCCTTCTACGAACTTGCAGTAGTATCCAGCTAATCCAAGAAATGCGCGGACTTCTGTTTGAGTGGTCGAGGCTTTCCATTCTTCAACATCTTTGATCTTGGTGGGATCAACAGCTAATCCTCCTACTGACAAGACATGGCCTAGGAATCCTACTTCTTTTAACCAGAATTAACACTTGCTAAACTTGGCATACAGCTGATGCTCTCTAAGGGTTTCAAGGATGGTTCTTAGATGTTGCTCATGGTCCTCTTCTGATTTGGAGTAGATCAGAATGTCATCGATAAACACAACGACAAACTTATCCAGAAAATTCATAAAAATCTTATTCATGAGATTCATGAAATAAGCGGGGGCATTGGTTAATCCCCCTCTAGAAGTATTCCCCCATGGTCTCGGATTAGCGAGATACATGTTCCCGATGGCCTTGCGTCTGGAAGGAGTTGCTGCTTCCGCTGATTCGCTGGATCAAGGAGGTGGAGGTTGTCCGGTGGCTTGAACGTGTGTGCGAGGACGGATGCGCTGCTGATTTGCGGCGCTCGGACTTCCACACGATCTTGAGATCGGCAAGCGTACGACTACATCAACCACGAGTTCCTACTCGTTAACAAAACTCGTTGTCTTTGAGGGTAAGCTCTCCATGGATGTATGTCCACCCGTTGCTCTGTATATCTAGTAGATAGATCTTGGCGTATAGTTCTCATCGTAGGAATTTTTTTGTTTTCTATGTTGCGGACCCAACATTTTAATGTGGAGGGGTTACCACCACATGAATGGGGGAGGTGAGGGGTCACCCCCCCCCCCCATGCGTCGGCCATGGAGAGAGGGGGCACCCCGCTCCTCCTATAAAAGGCCACCCATTCCCTCCTTCATCCTCACACCTCCTCGTGAAGGATCTCTCTCCCCCTCTAGATATTCCCCCATGGTCTCGGATTAGCGAGATACATGTTCTCGGTGGCCTTGTGTCTGGAAGGAGTTGCTGCTTCCGCTGATTCGCTGGAGCGAGGAGGTGGAGGTTGTCCGGTGGCTTGAACGGGTGTGCAAGGACGGATGCGCTGCTGATTTGCGGTGCTCGGACTTCCACACGATCTTGAGATCGGCAAGCGTACGACTACATCAACCACGAGTTCCTACTCGTTAACAAAACTCGTTGTCTTCGATGGGAAGTTCTCCATGGATGTATGTCCACCCGTTGCTCTGTATCTAGTAGATAGATCTTGGCGTATAGTTCTCATCGTAGGAAAAATCATGTTTTCTATGCTGCGGACCCAACATTTCTTGCCTTTCTTGAGGAGATCGGTAAGAGGCTTCGCAATCTTCGAGAAGGTTTGAACGAAGCGACGGCAGTAACTAGCCAAACCAAGGAAACTCCGGACTTCTTTGACATTTATGGGTGGAAGCCAGTCAACAATTGTCTTAATAGTTTCTGGGTTGACGGCAATGCCCTTGGCAGAGATGACGTGACCAAGGTAGGTGACTTGAGGCAGCCAAAACTCACACTTGGAGAACTTTGCATACAGGTGGTTCTCACGAAGCTTGTTTAGGACACACCGAAGGTGTTCTTCGTGTTCTTCCTTTGACTTAGAATAGACTAGAATGTCATCCAGATAGACCACAAAAAACTTATCAAGATACTCCATGAAAACCGAGTTCATAAGCCTCAAGAAGGTGACAGGTGCATTGGTGAGACCGAAAGACATGACCGTGTACTCATACAGGCCATAGTGAGTGGTGAAAGCTGTTTTGGGAACATCTTCCTTGCGAATCTTGATTTGATGATATCCACTTCTCAAATCAAGCTTAGAGAATACCATAGCTCCAGCTAGCTGATCGAAGAGATCATTAATCCGCGTAAGGGGATATTTATTCTTGATTGTTTTAGCATTGAGAGCCCGATAGTCAACACAAAGTCTATCAGTCTTGTATCGCTTCTTCACAAAGATGGTTGGGCTACCCCAAGAAGAAGTATTGTGCTGAATGAAACCCAACTTATCTTGTTCATCAAGCTGGCGTTTGAGTTCAGCCAACTCAGCAGGACCCATTTTACAAGGCCGCTTGGAGATAGGAGCAGTACCAGGTTCAAGTTCAATCACAAACTCGACCTCACGATCCGGAGGCATACCTGGCAACTCTTCAGGAAAAACATCTAGAAACTCGCAGACCACCGGAACACTCTGAATACCTTCCATAGCATCATCATTCAGAGCCGCCAAAGAGAAAAGCTGAATTGCAGGAGTCAGACTTGGAGAATAGACTATATGGCCTTTAGGAATTTTCAGAGAAACCGAACGTTCAGCACAATCAATCACAGCTGCATTTGCTGTTAACCAATCCATGCCCAAGATAACATCAATGTCAGAGTTGCCCAGAATAATTAAGGAAGCCGGAAACGAAGAGCCACCAATCTCAATTTGATTGCCATGGCTGATATGAGCAGCCCTCATGTTTGACCCAGGAGATTGTACCACAAGACGATGCAATAAAGGAACCATAGCCAGATCATGCTCATGCACAAACTTGTGAGAAACAAAAGAATGCGAAGCACCAGAATCAAACAAAACTCGTGCAGGGACTGAGTTAACAGGAAGCATACCCAGCACAACTCCAGGTGCATGCTCAGCTTGAGCGGCGTTGACACAGTTGGCACGAGCAACCGTAGACCCGGGCTTAGTGTTGATGTTGAGAGCCCGAGGTGGAGGTGCACGAACCATAGAAGAGCTTGCCGCAGATCTTGGAGGTGGTGGTGGAAGAGCTTTGTTGTTCATAGGACAGTTCCAGTGCTGATGCCTAGTGTTTCCACAGGTATAGCAAGCACCAGGTGGACGTGGAGCAACGTAGCCAGGGACTCCGCCAGGCGCTCCAGGGTAGTTGTGGTTGTAGCCCCTAGGAGCCACAGTGAAGGAGTTTGGTGGCCTTGTCGCGTAGCTTGACGGTCTTGGTGGAGCCGGGAGCGACGGTGGGGTGTTAGGAACCCAGACACGACGCTTAGAAGGAGCTGTCATAGCTGAAGAGCTTGCTGCATCGCGGCTGTGTTTCTTTGACTCCTCAAACACTTGCCTACTTGCTTCTTCCTGCAGAGCTGTATGTTGGAGTTCCAGAAAAGACCCCGGCCTTGCATAAGTGATTGCATATTTGATGGAAGCATTGAGTCCTTGCCTGAACCTCTTTTGCTTCTTCTTGTCATCAGAGATCTCATCGCCACCATACCGAGAAAGGTTCATGAAGTTTCTGATATAGGTATTGACATTGTCAGTGCCCTGCTTGAGGTTGAGAAACACTTCCTTCATCCTTTCCATGACAATTTCTGACATATATTGCTCTTTGAAAGCCGCAGTGAATTGCTCCCAAGTAGGCTGAAAACTAGAGAGGTCTGCCTTGAGGTAATTTTCCCACCACAGAGCTGCATCTCCCTTCAGAAGGTGAGTGGCACATTTGACCCATTCTTGCTCAGGAACATCCGCAGTCATCAGCAACCTTGATATTTCCCACAGCCAATCATCCGCATCAAGTGGCTGATCAGACACCTCAAATTGGCGTGGGTTGAACTTGTCTATGATCGAGAAATAGAAATATTGCAACGCCATACGGCAAGATTCAAATATCCTAGATAGAGATAATATTTTAGGATAGCTCCGCATACATCAAACATCAGAGTATCAGGCGGAAGCGGAAAACAAGGTCTGAGTACGGATAAGAAGCAAATTGGCATAAGATGCCACATAAATAAACACATCCCGCCCATAGATCTCACGGATCCCCGTTCCCGGAATCTCTACACCGAGTGATCGTTGCCAACATCATCCGTCTCCTCCACCCAGTATCCATCTTGCGAGTACACATGTTCATCTGAATCAAACAATTTATCGTGTGAGACCCTAGGGGTACTCAGCAAGTCTTTATGCCTCTAAAGGGGACACAACCTGGGGTGACGCAATTGCAGCAAAAGATAATAACTAACAAGTCTATAGATACTCGCTAACCATCCGCCTAACCAATGATAGACGGATGTCCGTGAATTAAGAACAACAGTTATGACAGTATAATTAACAGATCCATCCTCCTCCTCGCTTACCAACGAGGAAGCGGATGAACAACCCCCCATCCGTTGGCAGTTTTATTAACCATTCCATGAGTATTGCACTATTTACTAGTCAGGTACTTAGTCAACTTAAAAGTGGTACTTTAGTTAGACTTGTCTATGATCGAGAAACTATGCTCCAAGTCGTCCATAACCACGGACACGGCTTTCAGAAAGATTTACCCTGTAGGGGTGCACAAATAGCAGCACACACTCGATCAACCTCGGAAAAACCAACTCAAAACCCAACGAGGCATTCACGACAAAGCGATCACAAGATTCAGAAATATTTCAGGGGCCACCCCATTAAGCTACCCGCAACGAAGCTAGCTAACTCCGAGACGGACTCAAGGTTTGTGTGGACGGCGGTAAACGACTGGGAACCCGAAAATGTGACTGGGCTTGTCGATACAGCGAAAACGTGTCACGATCCAAAACAGTACAGTTGCTCCACGCACAATAGTAAATAAACAGTAAACATGGCATAAGTACATGATAGTAATAAAACCCCAAACTAATTGTGGCCCCAAGAAATAGAAATGAATCAAGCTCTGGCTCAGGAGGGTCCATAAGGCCTCCCGGATGTGGATAGTGCGAATAGTCAAGGAACATGAATCAAGTACTCGGGGTCCTACGGGACACAAGTGAGCATGAAAAACCAAATAGCAGATATTGCTCACCGGTGCCTCTTTCATTAGTTATCCCGTTACTACTTAGGTTATGTTGTTTAGGTCCCTCGTTATCCATCAGACACTCACATACCCTGCACATGCTTTTCTACGACTCGCATGGCTCAAACAACTCCTGTAGTAATGGCTCATGGGATGGAGGAACAAGCTTCGGTAGGGTTTAAAAGTAAAGGCTATGCAGTACTTGGGATTCAATTTAATGCAATCGCGACTCCATGATGCAAGAATAAGATAGAGGCAATAGGTACTATATGTATGCAAGCATGTGGTAGTGCTTGCCTGGCAGCTGAGTTGAAGCGAGAGATGGATCTGGGTAGAACTCCTGTGATTCCTGATAATTCTCCTGCTGGGCGTCTATTCGAAGAAGAATCGAACAAATAAGGGCCAAAATAAATAAAGTGCACAAGCATATGAATTAAAATGCGACAAATAAACAAGCATGCCATGATGAATGATGCACAATTTACATGGCATTAAAGTAGCATGGCATGGTGAGGTGTGGGGTACAAGAATAAAGCATTCTATTATTGATTTAGTCACATTTTATTGCCATAAACAGTTCTGATTTGTAATAATGACATGATGCATGCTTCAATTCAGAACAAGGAATGCATAGATAGAACGGTCTCGTCGCGCTGATCGATTTAGACATATTATTTGTCAAATTTGAAGTTATAGATTTAAAGTTATTAATTTATTAAGAAAAGGGCATTTTATTGTAATTTTAATCATCTCGAAAATTTAAAGTGTTCAAACATTATTTTGAATGGCATATTTGAATTCCTCACATTTTTTTGATTCAAAAACATATATCATTTGTATTATTTGGATTTATAATTTAAAAGTTATTTTAAAACAGATATGAATTTGTATTTACACATTTACTGAAATCATTTTATTTAAACAGAAAATCGCCGAGGCTTTTTATACACAGAGGGAGTTAGCCCAGGTCACTGACAGGTGGGGCCGGCGATGACTCAGCACAAGGTGGGACGCAACGGGATGGACCGGCTTATCTCAATAGGGCCTTTCCTAGCCGCAACCGCCGACAGGTGGGGCCGGGCTCAGCGGGGCCACGCGCGCGCGTCGCCCAGCGGGGTTGTGACACGTGGGCGGTCCAGGGATTGCGGGTGGAGGTCTGAAATCCTCAGGGGCCTCAGAGCAAAACGTGCAGGGCAAGAACTGACGAACTGTATCGAAAAACTCGGATCGATGTCTAACTCGGGCTGATCTTTCGTCGAAGATTGCGACGAATCCAACAGGAATTTCACGAAGCCGCAAAAATCAAAATAATAGAGGGAACTAAGGTCTACAACTTTCGTCTAAGGGGTTTCGTCGGATGTGGAGCGGGGGTGCCGGAATCTGGACAGAACATAGGGGATTCCAGCGGCTGGGTTGATGCTTCACTGCTGCTACTGCGCGTCTGACGGTCGTCTACCCTGCACGAGACGGTGAGCGGGCGGCAGCTACGACGGCACCGGAAGGACAAGGATGGATAAAAGGGAGGTGAGGTGAGGCGGAGCTCACCCAGAGGTCGCGTCGACGGCGGTCGGGCTCGGTGGAGAAGACGATATCGGTGGTGACCGTGGTGGCGTCCGGCTTGGTGACCATGGCAGAGGCACCTCGTGCGCTGGTTCCTCGTCGGCAAAGGAGTGCTAGGCACGCATGTTCGCCTCCTCCTGGTACTGCCCAGCAACACCGGGGTTGCGGCCTTCCTCCTCTCCGGCCTTAGCTACAGGAGGGTCGAGGTACACCGAGGCGACCACGAGATGGGGGCTGAGCTAGGGTTCGAAGGGGTCCGGGTTAAGGAGGTGCAGGTCATGCGCTCGGCGTGAGCAGCTGGCACAGATGACGGGGTAACAGCCACCTGCTCCTCTCTGTCACGCGTAGAGAGGGAGGGAGAAGACGGCGTGAGGCGCCGGGAGGAGAAGAACAGTAACAGAGGGATGAAGGGGTATGGGCCGCGGTTAGGGGAATGGGCCGAGAGAGGGGCTGCGACGTTGGGCTGCTACACTGGCACTGCTGTTGGGCTACTGGGCTGCTAGGTGAGCTGCTCCTCTCTTGTTTTCTTTATTTTTATTTATTTAATTGTTTTGCTTTTGTTTTGTTTCAGATTCAAGCAAGCCCATAACAATAAACCTTTTTGGAAATTTTTGCAAGAATTGAATAAAGGGAGAGAAGATGGATATGGAGTGAGATGAGGATCTTGGTGCACATGGCAAGAAA
This sequence comes from Avena eriantha, assembly GCA_910589775.1. Lineage (NCBI taxonomy): Eukaryota > Viridiplantae > Streptophyta > Magnoliopsida > Poales > Poaceae > Avena > Avena eriantha. The sequence continues at coordinate 388,532,358 of OU342740.1, read as the reverse complement.
ACAAGATCAAGGTGAGAAGGGTTTGAGAGGGAAAGAGAGAGCCCACAGAGATGATCCACTCAAAGATTACAGAAAAACCAAGGAAGAAAGCTGGTGGTGGTGATGGCATGGCCCATGCAAAAACATTAACTGCCATGTTTTAATCTTGTAAAAACAATAGTAAGGCATCATGGCAATAATCGCATGCATTCCCAATTGTCGAGAAAAGGCCAAGCATAAGGAATAAGAATTGGTTCCATCCCAACCCACATGAGCTAGATTAAATAGCAAAAGAAAATAAAAGCTCATGGGTAATTAGGATGTGGAATTATAAGGTGGTGACAAAGAAAGGTGATGGAGTTGAATAAAAGATATGCCCCCAACTCAACTGGGAATCAAGCATTTATCAAGAACCAAATACAATAAATCAAGAGTCAAATACAATTACTAATGCATATGAGAGAAGAACCAAATGAGAAGGGTTTTATATGATGCTCAAATGCAAGGTGGCATGATGACATGAGCATGATATAATTATGATGCAACAATTATATGTAGGAAGTAGCCATTATATTACTAGACCATGTAGTACATATGTTAGACAGATGGGATGCTACAGACAAAGCCATGAGTACTCTTTAAGTACTCGCAAACTACCACTAGTATAAGTAAAAGTAAAACTAGTAGGAATCATAAGCTCTAGGTTTGTTTGCAAAAGCCAGGTTTATTTCATAAAGCTTCAAGGGTAAAGACCTAATTTAGTTCTCTATATTACTTAAGTGGGAACTTAGCTCTCATGTCCACAACTATGTTGTGGGCCAGTCAAAGTCGTCTTTCAAGTCGTAAGTCATTTTAAAACATCTGAAAATGGAACAGTATGACCACTCCAACTGTCCATAACCGCGGACGCGGCTATTCGAATAGTCTGACACTCTGCAGAGGTGGTACACTTTCACCACAAAATTCGATACATCTGTCAGGAGTAATCCTGAATCATCATACTTAGTATGCGGATAACCAATCTTAACCTTTCAATTACACACCCTAGTATAGGCACCTCCCCTTTGAGTTTGGCCTCCCAGCCATGGCTATCTGCCATCCTGGGTACTACATAGGTGGACATTCATCTCAAGGTAGCCTCATCTCAACCTCTTCCACAAGGAACCCACACTAAGACATATAAACTTCCAGTCAAGCCCTACCCAACTCAGATATTGTGGTTGTACGGTAAAATTGGAATGGTATCGCATCCAAACCCAACCATTAGTTTTTATTAAAGTCAAGGATCATGCCTCATCGTTTTCACCATCAAACCATTGTGTTTAACAACACATGTCAAAACATTTCAATAGAATGAATCCTCATTCCAAGGTTTTCATAATCATTTTCACCAAGTCTTCCCATCTAAAGTAATCAAGTATTAGCTTAGCATTAGCCACTAATATTGAGGGTATCACTATTGGTGGTGCTAATAAAGTATAAGTATCTAAGACTAGTCCTATGATCTTGATAGGATCCAATCTAATTTCCACTAATCATAATTCATTACTAGGTAAGAAACTATAGTAAAGGGGAAAGTAAAGCTTGGAGTAAAACTGGGAATGGTATAAGTAAAGTGACATAACCCAGCATGCCTAGTGTATCTGGTATAGGGTCTTGCATATATAGCATGCCTAGTTTTAGCTTGCACTGATAGCTTGCCTTGTTGGTTGCAGTCGTTGAAGTTTTCCACTTCCTCCTCGAAGTACTCTTCCTCGTTGTAGTCCGGGTCGGTACTAGCATCTATAAATGCATTCAATTTACACAATCACCAAACAACACTTCACTACTTCTATTTAGCACACAAGAGCTTATACTAGATGATCTAGTACCATCTCAATCATTCTGTGGTACATTAACATTTTCTTATTCTTCTTATTTTAGAAAAGTAATTTCTGCTCATTTTAAATCATTAAGATTTAATATTCTCCAATTAAAATAGTATATCATGTTGACACATTTCATCACCATCTATTCCAATACTTGGGAATGTGATTTAGAATGGTGATCATATATTACAAGATTTAATATTACTAAATAATAAGATTATGGTGACTAGAAATGCCTATATGGCACTCTTTTAATACTAGGCCATGTTTCATATTTGCAAAACCAAATCGTTTTACATATTCATTTATAGCATGGAAAATGTGATTTTTGAGAAGTGGACTCATCTTAAAAACATTTATAGTTTATTTTAGAAAACTGTTTGAAGTGTCAAACGTCTCTATCTTGTTATTTTTGGTATAGGTGATCTGTAATTCAAAATAGTTTGAATCCAACGGGAGTGATTAGATAATTTCAATACCTTTCCAACAAAATTGGAATCATGCAATTTGGTTTATTGAATCTCTTTGAACTGAATTTTGAATCTACTGGCAGAATCTGGTTTTAACTAAAATAGAAAAATCTTATTTGAATCAATGGGCTCTACGCGGGAAACTAATTGGGCCAGCCCAACTGCACTCTGCTGGCAAAACGGGCTACTGACAACATGGTCCCACGCGTCAGCGACTCATTCTAACCGAAACGGTATCTAGCGATCCTAGCCGTACGATTAGAAGCAAGATCTACGGCTGAGGTTCATCGTCTATGACGAACAGCTCCGGCGGGATTCTAACCCTAACGTGGCGGTGTGGGTCGCTGGGGACGTACCGGGGCTCTAGCTATGGTCGGCGATGGGCGATAATGGGATGGTCGTCGATGGCGGATCGATTGGCGGTCACAGCGGCTCCTGGGGTGGCCGCAATCAACGACTTCCTTCCTCAACTGCTGCGGCGGACTCCGGTCAAATTCCGGTGGGCTAGTGCTCGCCTTGCTCCGGGGAAAGGTCTGGGGTGTTGCTAAGAGAGATAGGAGTGGAATGGTGTGGAGATTGAGGGCTAGGGTGGCCTATTTTTATACGCCAGGGGTGGAGGCAGTGCGGCATGGGCTAGCTTCTCTGGCGATGTTGCTAGAGGTCGCGTTCGTCACGGCGGAGGGCATGGGTTGGTGTAGTGGACTATGGCAATCATCACGCGAGTCATGACACGGCAAGGGGAGGTCTCCATTGGTCGGGCGGCATCAGCGTTCTACGTCAGTACGCGGGTGTTCGTCACTGGGTACGGTGGTCACGGGGCGCGCGGTGAACGGTCATGTCTAGGTGCTCACTGGGGCTACGACGATCGCGGGTACGGGTGGAGAGAGCGAGGTGCAGCGTGTGCGTGCGAGGCAGCTGCGGTGCTCCGTCGTGTGCTCGTCATGGCCACGGCTTAAATGGGCACGCGGCTTTCAACGTCTCCACTTCTTGCCTTGGGTCAAGGGGTGGACAGGGGGTGGAGGTGAGGTCACGACGACTTGCTGGACATCGTGGGCGAGGGCGGTGCAGTGTGCTGCGAGTGGTTCGTGCTCGACCGGCATGGCCGGTTCGGTACGGGCGTGGCACTAGTCAATGTGGCCAGTGATGCCTCTCCTTTGCACGTCCAAGTACCAGGGATGATCTAGGGCAATTGAATGTGTTGATTGCAGTACAAGAGCTGAGCAATTGATAGCTCCAAATAGTGAATAGTTGGTGAGGTTGTACTGTGCCTGCCAGGTTTTCGACCAAATGGCCACATGAATTCAACTTTCAAATTTTTGAATGAATTTTGGTGAGTGATCTTGTTGCTTTCTTAGTAATCTATGGTTGCTGGGAATTGTCAAGGTGAATTGATTTGAATGGTTTTTGAAAAGTGATGATCTAGGCATATGAACTTGATTCAATTTTGCAATGCCTCTTAAATAGTTTTAAAAATAGTTTCTGCCACTTTGTAAAGTTTGCTTGTATTCACTTGTGGTTGGTCTAACAAGGGGTGAAAAGAATTGGAAAAGTTTCTGTTGGAAATCTTTTACTAGGAACACTCAAAGTGGTCTAGTGGATAAGTTTGGCCAAAATGACCATTTGATCTTATGATCTATATTTGATTTTACTTTCCTTTGATTCTGTTTGTAAGTGATCTAGATGAGGTAGTATTCATTTTAAAGCCAATCCTTATTATTAGTAACAATCAATCATGGAAATCTCAAGCATTCATACACTAATGCAAACCACACGTGCATTCTTATTAAGTTTACTAATAAAAGTTTTTGTTAACCCTAAACTTAGGTGATTAGAGCTTGATAAGCTTGATTAATATTTTTAGGGTGTTACAAACCTTCCCTCCTTAAACATAATCTCGTCCTGAGATTCAGAAAAAACTAGGAACTAAAGAGATTTGAAAACTCTGTCCTAATGTAATCTTCTCGTTCCCAGGTGGCTTCTTTGGTGTGGTTACTCCATTGGATGTTGAGAAATTTGTTACTTCTGGTTCGGGTGGTTCTAAATGCTTCTTCCAAGAGACGGATGGGTACTTCACGATAAGTTAGATCCTTGTCGATATCTATGGCTCTGTGATCGATGTTCTTGAAAACTTTGGTATTATCCGGAACTTCTAAGCACTTGTGAAGTAACAAGGTATGGAACACATCATGCACTGCTGACATCTCCTCAGGCAGTTCCAATTGATAGGATACTTCTCCTCGACGATTCAAAATCTTGAAGGGTCCAATATATTTGGGGGCTAGCTTTCCTTTCAGACAAAAATGTTGCATTCCCTTCAAGGCTGATACTTTGAGATACACAAAATCTCCGACATTGAAGGTCAAATCTCGACGTCTTTTATCTGCATAACTCTTCTATTTGGATTGAGCGGTCTTGAGGTGCTCACGGACTTTGTGAACCTTCTTTTCAGCTTCTCGTATAATGTCTGGTCCGAAGATCTGACTCTCTCCTACTTGCGACCAATTCAACGGGGTACGACACGTCCTTCCATACAGAAATTCAAATGGCGCCATTTGCAAACTGGCTTGATAACTATTGTTGTATGAGTATTTCGCGAAAGGTAGACAATCTTCCCATTTAGATCCATATTCTAACACACAAGCTCTCAACATATCTTCTAAAATCTGGTTGACTCTTTCAGTTTGTCCATCGGTTTGCGGGTGATAAGCTGTACTGAAATTCAGTTTGGTTCCTAATCCTTCTTGGACTTTCTGCCAAAATATTGAGGTAAACTGGGTTCCTCGATCCGACACTATGGTCTTGGGGGTTCCATTCAAACTGACTACTCTAGCGATATACAACTCTGCTAGCTTCGAACTTTGGTAGGTTGTCTTGACGGGTATGAAATGGGCTACCTTGGATAGTCTGTCTACTATAACCCAAATAGAGTCATTTCCCCTACTAGATGTAGGCAAACCTGTGATAAAGTCCATTCCGACAGAATCCCATTTCCATTCCAGAATCTGTAATGGTTGCAAAAGTCCTGTGGGTCGCTGATGTTCCGCTTTGACTCTCTGACAGATATCACACTTGGCTATGTAGCTTGCGACTTCTCTCTTCATTTTGTGCCACCAAAATTGCTCTTTCAAATCCTAATACAACTTGGTTCCTCCTGGGTGCATAGAATAAATGGTACCATTGGCTTCCTGCATAATGACTTGCTTCAACTCTGAATCTGCTGGCACACAGATACGTCCTTTGTACCACATAACTCCTTCATCTTCGGTGAATCCAGGTACCTTTCCGGTTCCGATATGACGCTTGATTCCATCGATACTTGTGTTTCCTTTCTAGGCCACTTTTATCTGACTAATCAAGGTGGGTTGAAGTTCTATGCTAGCTAAGAATCCTTCGCTAACCAGCTCCACTCTGAAATTCGCCATGTCCTCATGCAGACTTGGATGGGCTGCCTTTATCATGGTATTTAATCTACACGGCAATCTGCTAAGAGCATCCGCTACCACATTGGCTTTGCCGGGGTGATACTGAATGTCAAGGTCGTAATCCTTGATTAACTCTATCCATATCCTTTGCCTCATATTCAGCTCCTTCTGGGTGAATATATACTTCAGACTCTTGTGATCCGAATAAATCTCACAGCGGTTACCCATAAGGTAATGATGCCATGTCTTCAAAGCTAAAACTACGGCTGCCAGTTCTAGGTCATGGGTAGGGTAGTTCTGCTCATGCTGCTTCAGTTGTCTGGATAGATAGGATATAACTTTGCCTTCTTGCATCAATACACATCCAAGACCAATCTTGGATGCGTCTCAATACACATCAAAAGGCTTCTTGATATCCGACATGATCAAAATTGGGGCTGAAATCAATCTCTTCTTGAGGTCTTGAAAACTTGCTTCACATTTGTCAGTCCATTCAAACTTCTTATCTTTCTTCAGCAACTGGGTCATCAGCCTTGCGATGCTCGAGAATCCTTCTACGAACTTGCAGTAGTATCCAGCTAATCCAAGAAATGCGCGGACTTCTGTTTGAGTGGTCGAGGCTTTCCATTCTTCAACATCTTTGATCTTGGTGGGATCAACAGCTAATCCTCCTACTGACAAGACATGGCCTAGGAATCCTACTTCTTTTAACCAGAATTAACACTTGCTAAACTTGGCATACAGCTGATGCTCTCTAAGGGTTTCAAGGATGGTTCTTAGATGTTGCTCATGGTCCTCTTCTGATTTGGAGTAGATCAGAATGTCATCGATAAACACAACGACAAACTTATCCAGAAAATTCATAAAAATCTTATTCATGAGATTCATGAAATAAGCGGGGGCATTGGTTAATCCAAAAGACATGACATTGTACTCATACAATCCATATTTGGTGGTGAAAGCAGTCTTTGGGATATCCGTTACGTGAATCTTTAGTTGGTGATAACCAGTTCTAATGTCAATCTTAGAAAACACTCAAGCACCAGTCAGTTGATCAAACAAATCTTCTCTCTTTGGCAAAGGGTACTTGTTCTTGATGGTGACGTCATTTAACTTCTGGTAATCCGTACAAATACGGTTGGCACCATCCTTGTTATCAACAAACAAAACGGGTGATCTCCATGGTGATGCACTTGGTTGAATCAGTCCTTTTCCCAGCATATCATCAAGTTGCTTCTTCAGCTCCACTAGTTCAGATGGGTTCATACTATAGGGTCTCTGAGCTATGGGTCTGGTTCCAGGGATTAGTTCAATGATAAACTCAATATCCCGATCTAGGGGCATACCGGGCAATTCATCTATGAACACGTCGGGGTATTCACAGACTACTCTGACTTGGTCAATGGTGGTTTTGGCTAGACCCTTGTTGCACTTGAATTGACGGGGCAAAGTCTCAGATACATGTTCTACTGATATTCCGGTGCTACTGGTCATGGTTATGGCTTTCTTAGCATAGTCGATTAATACTTTGATCAAGTCTTTGATGGTGCATGTCACCTCAAAAATTAATCTTTCTTTTATCACTTACCTACTCGAGGACGAGCAGGAGTTAAGCTTGGGGATGTTGATACATTGCAAATGTATCTATAATTTTTGATGTTCCATGCTTGGTTTTATCCACTTTTTGTGTTTTGTTCCAACTTTGGAGTACTTTTCGTATGATTTCTTGGACTAACCTATTAACAAGAGCCATAGTGCCAGCTGCCTGTTTTCTACTGTTTTTGGTTCCAGGAAAGTCAGAAAATAAATATTCTCGGAATTGGACGGGACAAAAGCCAAAGTACCTATTTTTCCAGAAGTGATCAAGTGCCAGAATACGAGACGGAGAGGGGGGTGGTGTGGCCAGCCCAGGCACCCCCTCGGCCTCCCCTTCCGACTATAAGATGCCCTCAGGACAAAAACCCTCAGTACCCGATCAAAAATCCACGAAAGAGTCTGTAGCCGCCGTCATCTCCATCCCTAGATCGGGAGGAATCTGAAGCTCTTCCCGGCACCCTGCCGGAGAGGGGAATTCACCCTGGAGGCCTTCTTCATCACCATGCAAGCCTCCGGTGTGATGCGTGAGTAGTTCATCCTTGGACTACGGATCCATGTAGTAGCTAGATGGCTGGTTCTCCTCCTTTGTGCTTTCATGTTTAGATCTTGTGAGCTCCGTTCATGATCAAGATCATCTATTTGTAATTCTACATGTTGTGTTTGCGGGGATCCGATGGATATTGAGATGCTATTTCAGATTGATTATTGATTCTATCATGTCTTTGTTATTTGTGATCTTGCATGCTTTCCGTTGTTAGTAGCTATCTTGGCCAAGTAGATGCTAGCAACTCCAAGAGTTAGTATTTATGCTCGATAGTGGGTTCATGCCTCTGGTAATCTGGGGAAGTGACAGAAATCTCTAAGGTACTAGATGTGTTGTTGCTACTAGGGAGAAAACAACAATCCTTTGTTCACAGAACAATCATATTGTTTACTTTACACGCAGTTCGTAAAGCAATAATCTGTTGCTTGCAACTTAATACTAGAGGGGGTTCGGATGATAACCTGAAGGTGGATTATTATTCATAGATGCAGTTGGATGGTGGTCTATGTATAATGTTGTAATGCCCAATCAAGTCTCAAAGGAGTCAAGATGATTAGTATATGCATGTATTGCTTTCTCGGTGTTTGTCAATTGCCCCGCTGTAATTTGTTCAACCAACATGTTATCTATCTTAAGGAGAGCCACCTCTAGTGAATTATGGATCCCGGTCCTTTACTTTACATACAATCTACAATCTTTTATTGCTTTGCGTTTACTTTCTACAAACTTTTACTTATTTCCATTCGATACGTTTAATCCTTTGTTTTCCACAAAACACGGTGAGATTGACAACCTCATCGCAAGTTGGGGACAAAGTTATGTGGTTGTGTTGTGCAGGTCTCCACGTTGCTACTAGCACCGGTAGTGCGCCCTGCCAAAGCTCAGCTAGTAACACCTTTGGGGTGTTTCCTTGCTCCTACTGGTTCGATTAAACCTTGGTTCATAACTGAGGGAAACTTGTTGTTGTGCTCATCATACCTTCCTCTTGGGGTTCCCAACGAGTTCTACATCAACACCACGTACCAAGCACTTTTCTGGGCGCCGTGCATTGAGCCATCAAGCGATTTTCTGGCGCCGTTGCCGGGGAACGAAGAAGAAGAAACTCCCACGTCAACACCAGACCAGAAAAGTGATTTTCTGGCGCCGTTGCCAGGGAGTCAAGGACATCTTCACAAGGGGAGTCCCTCATAACCAATCTCTTTACTTTGTTGTTTTTGTTTTGCTTGGTTTCCTTTTGCTTTGTTTTCTTGTTTTGTTCTGCAAAAATTACAAAGAAATTAGTTTTACAAGTTTGCTTTCTTATTCAAAAACACACACAAAATTAAGTCTCGATTAGTTGTCACCTCTTCCTTAGCTCACCATGTTGATCCCTACTTTCACCCTCAAAGACCTTTCAATTGGTAGTGGTTCTATAATTGGGAAAGATAATATTGAAGAATTATTTAATCATGTTAGCAAACATGAGGATACTGAGGATAGATCCCCTGCAGAACTTGCTCCAAACTATGAGATTGATGCAGCTTCTTTAATTCACATGTTAGAAGCTAGGTTTGTTAACCTCAATCCCTTAATGCAAATAATGTTTCTTAAGCTTAAAGAAATTGAGGACCCTGAAAAGAGGGATTTTATTCTAGAAACTTTGTTTAAGGAGTTCTATGATGTTGCCAAGGAAGCTAGAAAAGTTTTTGAACATTTCATTATGCTAGGATCATGTGTAGATGTTATTGGTACACGAGAAAAGATGAACAAAAATGAACCTAATGGGGAGGAACCTAAGATACCAATACCCTTTAAACTAGTGGCAATACATGATGCCATAGAAAAGAACCTTGATTGGATTGTTCCTGCAAACCCTTTTGATGAGAATAGTGAACCTAAGAGCATTGAGAGAGGATCCTCTCGAACTTATTTGGATGATATACCTTTCCTTGTTGAAAATATTTCTAGTATTGATCTTAATGCTTCTTCATTTGAGAATACTTGATTCTTTTTCTTTGCTTCTTATGCCTAACTTAAAGGCGTTAAAGAAAAGTACTTATTGGGCGATAACCCAAAAGTTTTAGATGAGTCTTGGAAGTTATTACCTCTGTAATAACCTCTCCTTATCCTTTTTATTTGTTTTTTGCGCCAAGAGTAACCTCTAATGAGAGAGAAGTAATGATTGGGAAAGTTGCTGTCCCGAAACAGATTTCTGTGCTTCACCGTAAAAATTTGTGAGAGAGCTCTGTATGTTGGATTGAGCTGTAATTTTTTTCTTCTGCCCCAGGTTGTTATATAACTTTCGTTAGTTCATCACTTTTTGATTTGAGCAACATAAGGTCTTCAAAAAAATTCGTCTTTACCTGCTGGTCTGTTTTGACAGATTTCTGCCATTTTCTACATTTGCTTCTTGTGGGTTCCTTTTTGAGTTCTTTTGGGGAATTGAGCTTTTTGAGGGAAGTGCTACAGTAGCTAGTGTTCTAATGGAAGTTTATTTGGTGTTAGAACTAAACCTTAAGACTTATTTATCTTAAGTGCACTAATGTTGCTAATGAGATTGTGTGAAGTTTTGTATGTAGAAAAAAATTCAGGTGTATGGAAGGAATGAGTAATTAGATAAAGAATGGACTAAAGCTCAAGCTTGGGGATGCCACGCGTGTCACCCCAAGAAATATCCAAGAAGTACAAGCGTCAAAGCTTGGGGATGCCCAAGGCATCCCCTTCTTCATCAATAAAAATCCCAGGTTTCTTCCAAACGCTTCATTTTTATTGTTTCATGCACAGTTGTGTTTTTCTTGGAGCGTCTTCTTTTTCGTTTTCGTTTTGGTTTTCGTTTGCTTTGGTTTGCTTAGTTTTCTGAATAAATTGGTTGGACCCCCTCTTTCATACATTGGTTTGCAAATAGTTTGGTTTGGTTTGGAAAAGAGTAGGAAAGTTCATGCTTATGTGGTAAAAAGAGCTGGTTTTTGACTGTGGCCTATGCTTTGTCATGCCATGCTTGATATTGTTTTGGTATTATGCTTAGTATTCTTTGATGTAGCATGACTTGTTATAAACAATTGAGATTGCTTAATGTGCCTTGGATGAATCATGCGTTGTTTTAGCATATTAAAGCATAGTATAGTGGTATTCTCCTTTGATGCTTTATTTGGGTTGACTTGGCGCATGCTCACACCATGTTATGACTATCTCAAGTCACCATAGCCTTTATGATCCCTTAGTTTTCAACTTGTAGTATCACTTTATGCTTTGATCAATGATGTTTTGTCACTCTGCATGATTATGGCCATTATTGCTCTCTTAGTTTGTCGCTCCTAGTCTTTTGCTAGCCTCCACAACAAAGTATGAGTTCCACTCATGCATCCAACTCCCTAAACTAAGTTATTCCAAAGATTCCACCATACCTACTGAAGGAAATATGCCCTAGAGGCAATCATAGAGATGATTGTATTTCATGTGTATCCATGAGTTATTATAATGTTCCTTGAATATCCATATACCAGGCAACTTGTATTGATTGGCAATTATGTGAATTGTTTGTGAAACTCTTTACTTGTATGGTTATCTAATAATTGTCCCTAGTCGGAGTTCATGCGAGGACACACGTGAATATTAGACTAGCACATCGATTGGTTAATGACTATGTTTCGCAAGTCATTTACATGGAGATGTCAAACCAATGATGTGGACACATGTTATGAACATGGGGTTGGACTGACCCAACATGAGACTAGCAATAATACTTGCAGCTCTCACTACACATCGTGTACGTTTTGTCCTTAGACCTGAGATTGTCGCATGTACTTGAGATGTGGATCGACCTACTTTGGGGCTATCAAACACTACTCCGTAATTGGGTAGTTATAAAGGTAGCTTTCGGGTTTGTCCTGATACATGCTGTAAGGCATCGGTCAATCAAGATGGGATTTGCCCCTCTCTACTTGAGAGAGATATCTCTGGGCCCCTCGAGTGATCGGATCCAGAAATGCATGGCCGTGCTACATATGGTTAAGAGTTAACCTAGTAAAGGGATTCTGAATCACAGTATCGAGAAAGAGAGGTCAGCTTAGAGCTAGACCAAATATCGTGAGGCAAAGGGAAAGACATGTACTCAACCTTGTGATGGTTCGTCCGAATGATCTTTATATGCGTTTAGGAGTTGGCACGTCTTGCTAGAGGCCGCTACCAACTATTGACGGAGTAAGTGTACTCGCGTCATGTCTATACGTGTATGAACCTATAGGGTCACACACTTTAGGGGCTGGAAGCCTAATGAGGATTGGATCCGAATTAGACCAGGCTTAGGCTGCTAATGGGCTGCTAATGTAGAAGCCAACCAGGGATGCCTATATAAGAGGGAGTGAGGCGAGCTGAAAAGGTGAGAGCATTCCACCCAGCCGCCACTCCTCTTCCGCCTGTGTTGCACGCGCAGACCTAGCAGTCTGGCGTGTGACGACTTCCACTCCGGACGTGTGGATACCTCGGAGGTGCTGCATCTGTAGCACTTGGACGAGCCGCGCAAAGGGGAGCTGCTCGTGGGACGAGGACGAGGAGGAGACGTAGAACATCTACACTGCCGCAACGTGCTTCATCGAGTTCCGCACCTGCGCGTCTAGCGGTAATCCCGTGATCCATGACAATAGTATTCCTGGTTGACGCGGTAGAAATTTTTTGATTTTACGCTAGTGTAGCCTACCCGTTACCCTTCACCTACCTACTAGCTCATGCTATTCCAAGTATATTCATGCTTTTGTTTACCTTCCAAATTAAACTTGTGATGAGAAAACTAGTGATTAAAGCTCTCACAAACTTGATGGCACACTTTACTTTACTTGCCTCTAATAAACTTGAACCATTGGGTCCTTCTTTGTTGCGTATATGCTTGCACTTTATAATTTGAAATTAGCAGAACCATGTACCATGGAGAACGCTTTCAATATTGCACTTGTACTTTGTACCCCTTTGATATCATGTTCTTTTGCTTACGAATCCCGGCGGTGTGAAATAAAAGTGGAACTTGTAAGATCATGGAGTTTGTATGTGTGTTAGAGAAACGCCTGGGCCGCTAGCCTAAGCCATGCCTAATCATGGTGGAAACTTGTAGCATCACCATAATGAGCACTCTATGAAGCATCCTCAATAAAAACCTATGCAAATAGCAAATAAAAAGATCACTGAGATGCTCATTGTCTGCTTGCCTTGTCATTTTGATTATGGGAAAGCTCCCGTATCATGTGTAAGGGGTACCCCGTTGGCGGTTCTTTATGATACACATGTACTTACAATGTCAAGAGCTTACTCGTGACTGAAGTTGAGTAGCATGAGGATCGGTCTTCGTAATTAAGGGGCATGAGATTTCGGTTTATAACTTGTCAAGCATATCCTCTTAGTTGTGTCACTTTAACCTTAACCACTTCAAGATGCTTATGATAGGGGCAATGAGAGCTGAAAGCTATAAGTACCATAATTTTTGGAAGCTCTTTATGAGACTTGAATCCCAACTTCCTTTTACAAAGGCTTTTCTTCCATCATTATATTGAGTCTCCACCTTCTATCTTTATGCACCTTCTTTGAGAGCATAGTGGCCATTCTTAGTTCTATGTGCATTGTCCCAAGACTAGTTGATTGATGCATTCTTTGATATTGCTTGTTTTAAACTATTGTATCTAGTCACTCTTATGAACTTTGAAGATGTCCTATGCATTTATATTTGCTACTCTATTGAGGGACAAGCTGAATGCTATTATACTATGTTTTCTTTATGTGAAACAAAGAAACGTCTTGCAAAGCATTGTTATTCATGAATCTTTTGTTTGTGCCTTTTCATGTTGCATCATAGTTTCTTTGCTTATTGCTAGGACTTTGTCTTTCATGTTATGATTGAAGTACTATGATCCCAACTTTGAATGTTTTGCAAATACTTTGGTCAAGTCTTTGTGGTGCATGTCACCTCAAAAATTATTCTTTCTTTTTATCACTTACCTACTCGAGGACGAGCAGGAGTTAAGCTTGGGGATGTTGATACATTGCAAATGTATCTATAATTTTTGATGTTCCATGCTTGGTTTTATCCACTTTCTTGTGTTTTGTTCCAACTTTGGAGTACTTTTCATATGATTTCTTGGACTAACCTATTAACAAGAGCCACAATGCCAGCTGCATGTTTTCTCCTATTTTTGGTTCCAGGAAAGTCAGAAAATGAATATTCTCGGAATTGGACGGGACAAAAGCCAAAGTGCCTATTTTTCCGGAAGTGATCAAGTGCCAGAATACGAGACGGAGAGGGGTCAGAGGGCGGCCACACCACCTGGCCGCATGGCTAGGCATGGCTCGTGCCAGGGGGTGGTGTGGCCAGCCCATGCACCCCCTCGGCCTCCCCTTCCGACTCTAATATGCCCTCGGGACGAAAACCCTAAGTACGAGATCAAAAATCCACGAAAGAGTCTGTAGCCGCCGTCATCTCCATCCCTAGATCGGGAGGAATCTGAAGCTCTTCCCGGCACCCTGCCGGAGAGGGGAATTCACCCTGGAGGCCTTCTTCATCACCATGCAAGCCTCCGGTGTGATGCGTGAGTAGTTCATCCTTGGACTACGGATCCATGTAGTAGCTAGATGGCTGGTTCTCCTCCTTTGTGCTTTCATGTTTAGATCTTGTGAGCTCCGTTCATGATCAAGATCATCTATTTGTAATTCTACATGTTGTGTTTGCGGGGATCCCATGGATATCGAGATGCTATTTCAGATTGATTATTTATTCTATCATGTCTTTGTTATTTTTGATCTTGCATGCTTTCCGTTGTTAGTAGCTATCTTGGCCAAGTAGATGCTAGCAACTCCAAGAGTTAGTATTTATGCTCGATAGTGGGTTCATGCCTCTGGTAATCTGGGAAAGTGATAGAAATCTCTAAGGTACTAGATGTGATGTTGCTACTAGGGAGAAAACAACAATCCTTTGTTCATAGAACAATCGTATTGTTTACTTTACACGCAGTTTGTAAAACAATAATCGGTTGCTTGCAACTTAATACTGAAGGGGGTCGGATGATAACCTGAAGGTGGATTATTAGTCATAGATGCAGTTGGATGGCGGTCTATGTATAATGTTGTAATGCCCAATCAAGTCTCAAAGGAGTCAAGATGATTAGTATATGCATGTATTGCTTTCTCGGTGTTTGTCAATTGCCCCGCTGTAATTTGTTCACCCAGCATGTTATCTATGTTAAGGAGAGCCACCTCTAGTGAACTATGGATCCCGGTCCTTTACTTTACATACAATCTACAATCTTTTACTGCTTTGTGTTTACTTTCTGCAAACTTTTACTTCTTTCCATTCGATACGTTTAATCCTTTGTTTTCCGCAAATCACGGTGAGATTGACAACCTCATCGCAAGTTGGGGACAAAGTTTTGTGGTTGTGTTGTGCAGGTCTCCACATTGCTACTAGCACCGGTAGTGCGCCCTACCAAAGCTCAGCTAGTAACACCTTTGGGGTGTTTCCTTGCTCCTACTGGTTCGATTAAACCTTGGTTTCATAACTGAGGGAAACTTGTTGTTGTTCTCATCATACCTTCCTCTTGGGGTTCCCAACGAGCTCTACATCAACACCACGCACCAAGCACTTTTCTGGGCGCCGTGCATTGAGCCATCACACGACATCTAGCGCTTCTTGGGCTTCTTCAGCATTCATGTGGAACAGATGGCCATTACGTTTGTGCGGGTTTCCTGGGGCAAATCTTCTTCCAGGCTAGACATGACATTGCTGTTGGGCAGGTGCAGTCACATTGGTTGCTACAGCAAGCTTCTTGGGACACTCGATGGAGTAGTGACCCGTGACTCTACATTTAAAACAAGTTATCATTGACGTGTCTTTCCCTACGACAGGCACAACATTGCTTCCAGTCCTTGGGGCAGTATTGTTGTTGTTGTTGTTGTTAGACTTGGGCGGTGCACGGTTGAAGTTATTGGAGTTGCCGGGGTTGTTGTTGTGGTTTCCTCCTCCACGGTTGGGGTAGTTCGGGCGGTTAATTCGGGGTCTGTTGTTTCTGGGTGCATATCCTGCAGATGGGTTGGGGCGATACTTCGGGGTATGGTGGGGTCCTGGTTGATGCAGCATCTTGCGCTTGCGATTTTCACTGGCCTGGTTGATCTTGCCTTCCATCTAAATTGCAGAATCCACTAAGGCTTCAAGGTCGTCAAAGTGAATGTTGACTAACATGGTTTGCATCTCATCATCTAGACAATTCAAGAATATCTTTTTCTTCTTTGCTTCTGTGTCAATCTCATCAGGTGCATACCTAGCTAGTGACTCAAATCTATCATGGTACTCAACCACGGTCATCATTCCTTACTTCAGATCTATAAATTCATCTCTCATCCTCTTGATTAGACCTGGGGGCACATGGGTCCTGCTGAACTTGAGTTTGAACTCCTCCCAAGTCACCATTTGACCTCCATTCATTGTACGGGTACTGTTCCACCAAGATCTTGCATAGCCGGACAGATAGTGGGTGGCAAACAACACCTTCTCATTAGCATCAACTCCTGCAACTTCTAGATTGTTTTCCATGGTCTGCAGCCAATCATCTGCATCTAGAGGCTCCTCGAACTTGCTAAACATGGGTGGGTTGGTATTCTGGAAGTTCTTAAGTTCGGATCCATGGTGATCTTGGTTTCCATGGCCTTGATTATTGTGGGCCATCTGGGCTATCTGTTGCAGGGTGGCTAGGTTGGTTTGACGTTCAGTTCTACCGGCTTCATGGTGAGAAACTAGCATTTGCAGAGTCTGCAGCATCGGGTCCTGAGATGAACTGCTTCCTCCAGGGTTTCCGCGAGTCATATGGAGATTGAGATAGATAGTGAGACAAGAGGGAAATTTCTAGGGTTCATGGGTTTGTTTTCAAACTTTAAGCTTTGAGTATAACTCAGGTTTTGTAAACTAACAACTTTCTTTTCATTTATTCATAGCACACAATACAAACACACACCACAACAAGGAAACAGATGGTTTTAAGAACCATTCTATGAAGCTACGATACAGTGGGATCGGGTACAACTCACACCTACAATAGTACACAGGTGCGACTAATCATCATCAATGAAGGCAGCATCATCCTCATTAGTGTTGTCCTCCATGGCTTCGTCCTCCAGGTAGTCAGTGTCATCACTGAGGTAAGAGTGAATATCCCCACGGATGTCTTCACCTTCCTCCTCCTGCTGTTCCTCCAGCTAGATCTCCTGGTCATGGATGGTCTCCTCCAAGGTGGCTCAACTCTGGGTGGGCTAGCATGGATAGAGGCTGTCCCGTAGAGTCACGTCTGGCATAGTGGAAAAAACGGGTGCCGATGATCTGGTTGATGTCCTGAGCACACAAGCAAGCGAGAGCTTCTTGCATAGCCCTAGCTAATCTGCCTAGCCAGTTGTTCTCCTGAATGTTGAATCTTGTCAGAAAGAGGTGGCTCCATTCTGCCTCTCAGGTCTGCAACTATCATCCACTGTAGCTCCCCTCCAACGTGGTCCTTAAGCTGTGCTCCGAAGAACTCTGGGTGCAAGCGCTCGAGATACTCCGAAAGTTGATCCAGATCCCTCTCAAAGAGAAGATGTCCTCCATTTCCCAACTGGTAAAACTTGCTATAGTTGACTTCCATCTATAAGCAATTAAGATGAGTGAGTTAGTGGAGTGATCAAGTGTGCCAAATTTTAGGTAGAATTGTAAGAATTTTGAGGCACAAGTGATCTCTTTTGGAAAGAAATCTTCAAGGATAAGAAGGAGAATAGTTTTTGTAAATACTTACTTCTATGTGTTGAAACTAGGTTTTTTTGGGCGACCATTCTAACTAGGGTCTCCTATGGTCAGGATGGCTCTCATACCAACTTGTCAACACCCGGATTTTTAAGTCCAGATGCCTATTATGCCGTACATCGCAATCCTAGGATTACCATTTTTGCGAGACATAATAGAAATGGTACCATAGTACATCATCCATTACAAACCATATTAAAGGTCTTACAAATAAAGGATCTCATGATCCAGTCTTAATACAATCAAAGCAGCAGAAAGTAAACATAGTGGGGCTTCATCTTCATGATCATAGGCAATGCTGACGATGGGAGATGATCCTAGTTGTCATAGACCTCCTGATGTCCATCCTCCGGGTAATCCTCCTCATAGTCTGGCCATGGGAATAGCCAGGGACAAAGCCATGAGTACTCTTTAAGTACTCGCAAACTACCACTAGTATAAGTAAAAGTAAAACTAGTAGGAATCATAAGCTCTAGGTTTGTTTGCAAAAGCCAGGTTTATTTCATAAAGCTTCAAGGGTAAAGACCTAATTTAGTTCTCTATATTACTTAAGTGGGAACTTAGATATCATGTCCACAACTCTATTGTGGTCCAGTCAAAGTCATCTTTCAAGTCGTAAGTCATTTTGAAAACATCTAACAACGGAATAGTATGGCCACTCCAACTGTCCATAACCGCGGACGCGGCTATTCGAATTGTTTGACACTCTGCAGAGGTGGTACACTTTCACCACAAAATTCGATACATCCGTCAGGACTAATCCTGAATCATCATACTTAGTATGCGGATAATCAATCTTAACCTTTCAATTACACACCCTGGTATAGGCACCTCCCCTATGAGTTTGGCCTCCCAGCCATGGCCATCTGCCATCCTGGGTACTGCATAGGTGGACATTCATCTCAAGGTAGCCTCAGCTCAACCTCTTCCGCAAGGAACCCATACTAAGACATATAAACTTGCAGTCAAGCCCTACCCAACTCAGGTGTTGTGGTTGTATGATAAAATTGGAATGGTATCGCATCCGAACCCAACCATCAGTTTTATTAAAGTCAAGGCTCATGCCTCATCGTTTTCACCATCAAACCATTGTGTTTAACAACACATGTCAAAACATTTCAATAGAATGAATCCTCATTCCAAGGTTTTCATAATCATTTTCACCAAGTCTTCCCATCTAAAGTAATCAAGTTTTAGCTTAGCACTAACCACTAATATTGAGGGTATCACTATTGGGGGTGCTAATAAAGTATAAGTATCTAAGACTAGTCCTATGATCTTGATAGGATCCAATCTAATTTCCACTAATCATAATTCATTACTAGGTAAGAAACTGTAGTAAAGGGGAAAGTAAAGCCTGGAGTAAAACTAGGAATGATATAAGTAAAGTGACATAACCCAGCATGCCTAGTGCATCTGGTATAGGGGCTTGCATATATATCATGCCTAGTTCTAGCTTGCACTGATAGCTTTCCTTGTTGGTTGCAGTCGTTGAAGTTTTCCTCTTCCTCCTCGAAGTACTCTTGTTGTAGTCTAGGTCGGTACTAGCGTCTATAAATACATTCAATTTACACAATCACCAAACAACACTTCACTACTTCTATTTAGCACACAAGAGCTTATACTAGATGATCTAGTACCATCTCAATCATCATGTGGTACATTAACATTTTCTTATTCTTCTTATTTTAGAAAAGTAATTTCTATTCATTTTAAATCCTTAAGATTTAATATTCTCCAATTAAAATAGTGGATCATGTTGACACATGTCATCACCATCTATTCCAATACTAGGGAATGTGATTTAGAATAGTGATCATATATTACAAGATTTAATATTACTAAATAATAAGATTATGGTGACTAGAAATCCCTATATAGCACTCTTTTAATACTAAGCCATGTTTCATATTTGTAAAACCAAATCGTTTTACATATTCATTTATGGCATGGCAAATGTGATTTTTGAGAAGTGGCATCATCTTAAAAACATTTATACTTTATTTTATTAAAATGTCTGAAGTTTCAAAAGTCTCTGTCCTTTTATTTTTGATATAGGTGATCTGTAATTCAAAATAGTTTGAATCCAACGGGAGTGATTAGATAATTTCAATAACTTTCCAACAAAATTAGAACCATGCAAGTTGGTTCAGTGAATCTCTTTGAATTGAATTTTGAATCTACTGGTAGAATCTGGTTTTAACTAAAATAGAAAAATCTTATTTGAATCAACGGGCTCTGCGCGGGAAAGTAATTGGGCTGGCCCGACTGCACTGCGCTGGCACAGCGGGCTACTGACAACATGGTCCCACATGTCAGCGACTCATTCTAAACGAAATGGTATCTAGCGATCCTAGCCCTACGATTAGAAGCAAGATCTACGGCTGAGGTTCATCGTCTACGACGAACAGCTCCGGCGGGATTCTAACCCTAACGTGGCGGTGTGGATCGCTGGGGATGTACCGGGGCTCCAGCTATGGTCGGCGATGGGGCGAATGGGATGGTCGTCGATGGCAGATCGATTGGCGGTCACAGCGGCTCCTGGGGTGGCCGCAATCAATGGCTTCCTTCCTTGACTGTTGCGGCGGACTCCGGTGAAATTCTGGCGAGCTGGTTCTCGCCTTGCTCCGGGGAAAGGTCTGGGGTGTTGCTGAGAGAGAGAGGAGTGGAATGGTGTGGAGATTGAGGGTTGGGGTGGCCTCTATTTATACCCCAGGGGTGTAGGCAGTGTGGCATGGGTTGGCTTCTCCGGCGACGTTGCTACAGGGTGTGTTCATCACAGCGGAGGGCATGGGTTGGTGCAGTGGACTATGGCGATCGTCACGCGAGTGATGGCACGGCAAGGGGCGGTCTCCATTGGTCGGGCGGCGCCGGTGCAAGCGTCAGTACGCGGGTGTTCATCACTAGGTAAGGTGGTCACAGGGCACACGGCGGTGAACGGTCATGTCTAGGTGCTCACTGGGGATTACTGGCTCGTGGTTGATGTCGAGCTCGTTGGCGAACCCCAAGAGGAAGGTATGATGAGCACAGCAGTAAGTTTCCCTCAGTTATCAAACCAAGGTTATCAATCTAGTAGGACCAAGGAAACACCCCAAAGGTGTAGCTAGCTGAACGTTGGCAGGGCGCACTACCGGTGCTAGTAGCAACGTGGAGACCTGCACAACACAACCACAGAACTCTGTCCACAACTTGCGATGAGATTGTCAATCTCACCGGTTTTGCTGAAAACAAAGGATTAAACGTATCAAATGGAAGGAAGTAATAGTTTGCAGAAAGTAAACACAAAGCAGTAAACAGTTTGTAGATTGTATGTAAAAGAAAGGACTGGGGTCCATAGTTCACTAGAGGTGGCTCTCCTTAAGATAGATAACTTGTTGGGTGAACAAATTATAGAGGGGCAATTGACAAACATCGAGAAAGCATACAAGCATATACTAATCATCTTGACTCCTTTGAGATTCGATTGGGCATTACAACATTATACATAGACTGTCAACCAACTGCATCTATGGCTAACAATCCACCTTCATGTTATCATCCGAACCCCCTCCAGTATTAAGTTGCAAACAACAGATTATTGCATTACGAATTGCGTGTAAAGTAAACAATACGATTGTTCTATGACCAAAGGATTGTTGTTTTCTCCCTAGTAGTAACATCACATCTAGTACCTTAGAGATTTCTGTCACTTCCCCAGATTACCAGAGGCATGAACCCACAATCGAGCATAAATACTAACTCTTGGATTTGCTAGCATCTACTTGGCCAAGGTAGCTACTAACAACGGAAATCATGCAAGATCACAAATAACAAAGACATGATAGAATCAATAATCAATCTGAAATAGCATCTCAATATCCATCAGATCCCCGCTAACACAACATGCAGAATTACAAATAGATGATCTTGATCATGAATGGAGCTCACAATATCTAGACATGAAAGCACAAAGAAGCAGAACCAGCCATCTAGCTACTGCATGGACCCATAGTCCAGAGATGAACTACTCATGCATCACACCGGAGGCTTGCATGGTGATGAAGAAGGCCTCCAGGGTGAATTCCCCTCTCCGACAGGGTGCCGGGAAGAGCTTTAGATCCCTCCTGATCTAGGGATGGAGATGACGACGGCTACAGACTCTTTCGTGGATTTTTGATCGGGTGCTTAGGGTTTCCGTATCAGAGGCAATATATATACGGAAGCAGAGGCCGAGGGGGTTCTAGGGTCAGCCAGACCACCCCCTGGCGTGGGTTAGGCCTGGCCGCGTGGCCAGGTGGTGTGGCCAGGCCCCAGCCCCTCTCCGTCTCGTATTCTGGCTCCAGATGTCTTCCGGTAAAATAGCAACTTTGGCTTTTGTCCCGTCCAATTCTGAGAATATTCATTTTCTGACTTCCTGGAACCAAAAATAGCAGAAAACAGGCAGCTGGCGCTGTGGCTCTTGTTAATAGGTTAGTCTAAGAAATCATATGAAAAGTACTCCAAAGTGTGGACAAAACACAAGAAAGTAGACAAAACCAAGCATGGGACATCAAAAATTATAGATACATTTGCAATGTATCAACAACGGCGATCGCGGTACGGGCGGAGAGAGCGAGGCGCGGAGTGTGCGTGCGAGGCAGCTGTGGTGCTCCGTCGTGCGCTCGGCATGGCCATGGCTTAAATGGGCACGCAGCTTTCAACGTCTCTACTTCTTTCCTTGTGTCAAGGGGTGGACAGGGGGTGGCGGTGAGGTCATGACGACTTGCTAGACATCATGGGCGAGGGTGGTGTGGCTTCGTGTGAGTGGTTCATGCTCGACCGGCATGGCTAGTTCGGTACGGGCCTGGCACTAGTCAATGTGGTCAGTGATGCCTCTCCTTTGCACGGCCAAGTACCAGGGATGATCTAGGATAATTGACTGTGTTGATTGCAGTACAAGAGCTGAGCAATTGATAGCTCCAAATAGTGAATAATTTGTGAGGTTGTACTGTGCCTGTCAGGTGTTCGACCAAATGGCCGCATGAATTCAACTTTCAAATTTTTGAATGAATTTTGGTGAGTGATCTTGTTGCTTGCTTAGTAATCTGTGGTTGTTGGAAATTGTCAAGGTGAATTGATTTCAATGGTTTTTGAAAAGTGATGATCTAGGCATATGAACTTGATTCAATTTGGCAATGCCTCTTAAATAGTTTTAAAAATAGTTTCTGCCACTTTGTAAAGTTTGCTTGTATTCGCTTGTGGTTTTTCTAGCAAGGGGTGAAAAGAATTGGAAAAGTTTCTGTTGGAAATCTTTTACTATGAACACTCAAAGTGGTATAGTGGATAAGTTTGGCCAAAATGACCATTTGATCTTATGATCTATATTTGATTTTACTTTCCTTTGATTCTATTTGTAAGTGATCTAGATGAGGTAGTATTCATTTTTAAGCCAATCCTTATTATTAGTAACAATCAATCATGGAAATTTCAAGCATTCATACACTAATGCAAACCACACGTGCATTCTTATTAAGTTTACTAATAAAAGTTTTTGTTAACCCTAAACTTGGGTTATTAGAGCTTAGTAAGCTTGATTAATATTTTTGGGGTGTTACAGTATTTCCTCGTTGTTCCTCCGTGTTCATCTTGCCCTATATAATTACTCACCCAGCTCATTGAAGAGGATGTCACTACTGATGAGTTCCTCCCATGTAACTAGAGTATTCTCTATCCTAAAGTGTCTAGCAAAACACAAAATGTGTTCACGCACCCATTTGGGAAAGCTACGGGAAAGCTACGATCGGAAGGAAAACCCGACATTGCGGTGACCCAGCATACCACTACATGATGTAGTACACTATAGTCGTTGACATAACACCAATGAAACACCGTTCACTAGTATTACATCCCTTAGAGTGGTACAATATAAACATAACAGGTCCAAGACAAGACTATAGATTACAACTCGACTCTTTACAAAAGATCCAGAGAACACTCTATGTCAAAGAGAGAGAAAGAAACTTCTATCAAGAAGAACCAGAAATAATATCCCAGAGCTATCTGGCTAAAAAGACTAACATCTAAACTATTTGGCTTGCAATTGCTACTAATGCAATGCTCTATAGAAGTAGGTTTTATGGCTAAAGTATCTACTCCTATCTAATCAGAACTTCGTCTTCACTTTGGGTGATGAACATGTTGACTCCATTGACTTTATTGAAGAACTTGAGCTGTCGATGATGGTTTCTTGAGCATAAGTTGGTGTTGATGTTGTCTTTAATGGCTTCAGCATCTAGCAAGGGTTAAGAAGGTATGGTTGAGTACGAGCGTACTCAGCAAACTCACTAAAAAGAAGTGTATGATGCTCTATCTCTACATCCATAGACCAAAGGTTGTAGGCAACACAGATTTTCGTAAACATTTCTTCAAAGGTTGCTCTTACTCTGAAAACTATGCCCGACAGCCTTCACAGGTTGACCAAAACTTTCATGGAGTTCCTTTCCTGCCACGTTCGTAGTTCCTTCCCGGAACAGGGAGTAACATGTCACAATTATTACACTCTACATAGGTGCGTTGCTTTACCCATGAGAGATCAACTCCTTGTTGCACAACCGGGTGATCTTTCCCGTCCACAATTCCTTGATGTGGGGCCCAGTAGGTGATCCAAGTCAATCACTGCCACTCTCCGTGACCCTGCATGAAGACACGTCCTCCAGGACCCGCCCCACCTCTGTTAAGCCCCATATAGGACAAGCTATAACTCTGGTAGGCACCTGAAGACTCTATGAGCCGGTTGTTCCCCTGGCAAGCCCCATAAAGGACTAGCTATACCCCTGGCAGCCCCTCATAGATAATCAAGACACCAGTATCGCGAGGAACTAAGGGGTCCTACCCATGTGCCGGATTCTCCACGAGAAATTCATAGCCTCACGATAAGGTCATCCGTCCATGTGAAAGGAAGAAGACCCAGCTGACTTCTCCGTCCCATTCCAAATCTCATGGTTAACACGTAATATATGGTGCTAGAATCACTGGCAACATTGGTTGATTAAGTCCTAGATATTATGTTCCTTTACCACTAGAACTATATCAGTAGATTATAACCTATTGGTAAATAACTCATAATCATATTATTATGAAAATGGTGTTTTCTAACCTTTTTGAAATGCAGGTGGTGACAACATTTGAGTTACAAGCATTTGATAGAAAATAATCAAAGGATACGAGCAAGTTGTGAACTTGCCTTTTGTGATTGCAAGGTAGTGAAGTCGGATATTTCCACTTAACCTTAAGCTCTGGTTTCTACAGAAAACCATTATTGTCTAATAAGGACAATATTTAAAGAAGCAATATGCAATGCATAGTAATGTCATGCAATAATTTATTTTCTTTCTTCTTTGCGTGTTTTACCCGCCTTGTAAAGGTTTGGAGTTCCTTTTAATTAATAAAAGAAAAGCATTATTTAAGAAATCATTAAATTCATATTATTTTGATAGTTAACATTTTTATAATAATTAGTACTATACTAAGAGTTTTAAAATAAATTTATTTAAATTTTAACTCTTTTAAATATTTAACTAAAATTCCTTTAAGGAAATAAAACTTTATTCTTATTACACTTGATTTTCTTTTCAAAAATACAAACTAGTATTTTTCTATGATAATACTTTCCTCTAAAATCTTAAAAATGAATTTTTTTTCAATTTAAAGTGTTCTATATATTTTATAAAATTCCAGAAGGAATAGATATAATTTTAATAATAGATCTATATTTAATTACTGAAATTTACTATCTATTATTTTTATTGGATAAAGGATATTTTTGGGATTTCATAAATATATTATTTGTATTTTAAGGATTTTTATTGATTTTTATTTATTTTAATAGAGCCTAATTTATCTCATGGGTATATTTGTAATTAAGTATTTTATAAAATTACTCCTTCTAAAACTTGGGCCTAGACCTCTAGGTTGGCTCGGCCCGACCCGGCTCGCTAGGTTGGGTCAAACCAACCTAGGGTTACTGGACTGCCCCCCACCGACCCAGTACCACTTACTCGCTCACTCTCCTCTCCCTTCTCTCTCGTTCGACATCCTCTCTGGCCGCTCGATGACGTCGCCACCGAGGTTGATTCCAATCACTCCAGGTCACCGTGCCTGTTGCCGCGGTGCAAGACGATGCGGATGACACCGCTGCTCGCTGATGTCCTGCGTGATCTGGCGTTGGTGCTCTCTGCTGGCCATGCTGACCCTCACCTCGTGGCTAGGGTTAGGGTTCCGCCATGCTCTAGTGCCCCCTTAATGACAATGTGGTGCTCCCTCGCTGACGATGTGGTTCTCGTGGCAACGCTCTTCTATGGCCGCCATCGCCGTGTGCAGGCGCGGGTTGCAGCGCCCCCCCCCCCCCTTCGGGGTGCTCCCCATGCTGCTGTGTGATGCCTCGACACTAGCCTCTGCTTCCTCTTCTGTATACTCGCGAGGACCTCGAGTAAGTTCTTCTACTTCTCTTTATGTGCTCTACCTTGCCTCTATTCCATGCTATGTGGTTACTTGCGATGGATTTCCCCATTTAGAGTTCATCCCTTAATTTCTAGGGTTCATACCCTGTACAATGGTGATTTAGCATAGCTCTAGGTTAATCGTGCCTATGCTAATCCTTTGATGTTGATCTACTATTAGTGTAGTGTCACTCTCTGTTGAGCATGTTGGTTATTATGTTCTCTATCAAAGAACACTCTACTGATCATGCTTTTGTTATCCTGTTCTCTGTCATAAAATTCTCTGTGAAAGCATGATTAGATTGATATAGATGCCTAAGTTGTTGTGGTTGTGGATTTACTCCTATGAAGTTAAGTTGAGATACTCTCTGTACTGATGTTTGGTTATTGGCTTGCTTGTCAAGCACTGATGTGTTCAGTCTCAGGATTTAATCTTGTTACTATGTAAATCTAGTGCTAGTCTCTGCTTTGTGATTAATAAGAAGATGATTTATAAAAATATTATTCCTATATACCAGTAGGAAAGTGATTGTACATAGTGGTTTCTGTACAGTGTGGACTAGTGGTAGACAGTGTTGATCTTTACTGTCTTTTCTATTAGAAAGTGTCTAGTTATGATTCCTAAATCATTTAGGAAGATGATTATTCTTTTTGAAGAGAATAGGCTTGAGCTTGCACTCAAGTAGACATGATCCTACTAGGTACAATGATATATTCAAACAATAATAATAACTAGTTATTTTTGGACATTAGATAAATGCTACTTACCTCTAATGTTCTAACCTTATTCAATTGTTTCAAATTTTTAACTATGAAACCCACTTTATTCACTCAAAACCTTATAATCCCTAAGGATTAAAGGTTAAAGAATGATTTCTATCTAGGTAGTTATAGTTGATATCCCAACCAGAGTGGAATATTATATAGCCTCATACTGTGATATCGATTAAAGATTTCTCCAGAATTCCTGGCCCTAACACTTCACTAAGTTTGGGTTCTAGGAATTCCTTTCTTCAACATTCCTCCATTCTGCTACTGGTACATTAGCTTTGTATCTGTTTCTAAGGCTTGCAAGGTTTCCATTCTCTTTATATAACCTATGATATCAAACCCCTAGAATGGGTAGGGTACTACTCCTCTCAATACAAGTTTGTTCTTGTTACAATCTTGATTAAGCTACTTTGCTTTCAACTACTCCATACAATTAGTATCACTTACTTTATCATACCCTAGCTTGATTCCTCATGACCAAACTAGATGATTCAACTTACTAAGGTTTAGCCTAATTTATGTACTCATAATACTTCTTCATCAACTGGACACCTACCCTCGAGAGTCTTGAGAATAATGACCACCATCCTTTGATCATACAAAGCTTAGGCTTCTAATTGTCTGATCAGGATCTATACTCAACTAAGAAGCAGGCTTGTACTAATCCCTCTATAGGATTTATCTTGTTTAAAGAAACTAACTTTAGGTTTATACCTGCTTGGCTTAACAAGGTTATTACTTCATACTCTAACACTACTAGCTTTCTTATAGCTTCTCAAGTATTAGTTAACTCTTAGGTTTAGATACTTCTTCTAGTTACTCATGAGTGAGTTAACTCCTCCAACATCCAATGGTTTGACCATCACTAAGGATCTCATTCCATTGATGATGGCACACTCTACCACAATTAGTTCCTTCTTCTTACTAATTTACTTAAGGTATTTGGAAGGTATATATAATAGGTCAAAGCTAAGAGTCAATAAGTTCTAGGTCAAGAATTGATCACTTAATATTGATGATCAATTGACACTAGGCCTTAACTACTTAGGAATGTCAGATGTTAATATGACATCAAGGGAATGTAATGAATGGTCTTGGCTTGACTTTATTTTCTCTCTATTATATAAGAGTTAATTTTTAAGAACTACCATGATGCTCATGGTGGGAATAACTATGGCAAGAAGTGTATCAAGATTTATATATAGGGTATATTTGCTTAAGTTATATACTTAACTTAGTATTCAGGGTTTGTTGTAGATAATACCTTGATATCATCTTTAGAATATTAAGCATTCCTCATTAAGTTATTGTATGGAATACCATGTCCTGATCTCTGTAAGATCTAGTACTCCTTAATGAGTAGTGTGTTGTCACTTAGTTTTATAACAATTGATCTACCCTTAGATCAAATTATATTACCCAAAGATAAGTTTTAGCAAAGGTCATATTGAAACTTATCACCGTCAACTTGATAACATACTTAAGTTCCACCAAGTTAAGAGAACATTCAATCACTTTGACAAGTTTTATTTAAAAGCGCGAAAATTATCCAGATTTTCTATGGATGAATGCCATGCACACACCTCATCTCAACTTATTTCTAAGTTCTAATGCTGGGGAGTTATAGACATTTTCAAGAGAAAACACTTTCATGCTTACACAAATCTATGAGTAGAAGGCTTTATAGAATGAGAAGAGATGAAATGGTGGGAACTAATTGGTGGGAAGATTTTGGTGGGGAGAATTTTGCAGGAAGAAGTTGGTAGAAATAATGTTAGTGTAGTGGCACTCTCTATTGAGCATGTTGGTTATTCTATTCTCTATCAAAGAACACTCTACTGATCATGCTTTCGTTATCTTGTTCTCCGTCATAAAATTCTCTGTGAAAGCATGATTAGATTGATGTGGATGCCTAAGTTGTTGTGGCTGTGGATTTACTCCTATGAAGTTAAGTTGAGATACTCTCTGTACTAATGTTTGGTTATTGGCTTGCTTGTGAAGCACTAATGTGTTCAATCTCAAGATTTAATCATGTTACTATGTAAATCTAGTGCTAGTCTCTGCTCTGTGATTAATAAGAAGATGATTTATAAAAATATGATTCCTATATACTTATGGGAAAGTGATTGTACTTAGTGGTTTCTATACAGTGTGGACTAGTGGTAGACAGTGTTGATCTTTACTGTATTTTCTACAAGAAAGTGTCTAGTTATGATTCCTAAATCATTTAGGAAGATGATTATTCTTTTTAAAGAGAATAAGCTTGAGCTTGCGCTCAAACAGATATGATCCTGCTAGGTACAGAGGTGCTACCCTTCTAGGAATGTTCCATGTACCAGCAGCAATGATGTGTATCTATCTAGTTAGAGATAGATCATAGGGTTAGTGATGCTGGTCTGAGAACCTGCCTATGCAAGAACACATGCATCAATTGGTTATTTATTATTTGTTGTCCAATATGCATACTTATCATATGTTTGCAAGCAAATGAATGTATAGGATGAAAAATGATCAGATCTTAAGGTTGGGATATACCCTCGTACCCTTGTATTGATGTTGCCTTTTACTGTTGGCTGATGGTAACCCTCGATGTGTTGTGGCTTCCTCTTGGCCTGGTCTTACTCCTCCTGATGATGTTGTTCCTGTGTGGCCTTGCTATCCACCTAGAACATTCCCCTCCTCAAGTCACTATCTTGGTTGGTGATCTCCTGGGTTTTATATGGTGGAAAGTGATTTGATTTCAAGATCTTGTGCTGTTCTTGGCTATGTTGGTGACAAACTGTGGCCGTGCTCTCTTGCGAAATGAATAGCAAAGCTACATTTTCTCTATACGGCTGTGATTTAAAGTGCTCATTTTGCTCTCAGATGTTGACACCTCAATGCATGCATTTGGGTGTGTAAGCTTCTTTACTGTTTTCTTTGGGTATGGACGAGATCAAGTAAATATAGTTGAAACTACCCCATCCTTTTACTATTACCTATTCTAGTGAAACTTGCCCCTTCAGCCTGTGATGTTGTTCTGAGGCTTTTATTGCTTAAGAACAAATTCTACACTTGATGGTCTCTATCCCTTCTTTAATTTAACTTGCTCAATGAGGATTGCAAAACAGTGCACTTCACTGTTTGAAACTGAGCAATCTAACACTAACCCGCTCTTTGTTTTATTTCTAGTTCACTCTTATTTGCAGGTACAAGACCAAGTGATCATAAGAATAATTTAGGATTAGTTTAGGATTTTTCCTTTATTTACCTTTTGTAATATAAATTTCTTCTCTTTGTAAACATCAGTGTAATATATATTCATTATTTAATAAATCTTTTTTATTTTGGTAATGTCTTTACTTCAAATATAGTTGTATTTATTTAATACTTATGGAATAAAGGGAAGAATTAAGAAGTGCTATCTAAGTTTATTAATATATTGTTTTTATTTTCCTTTATTGTTTTATAACAATGATATATTCAAACAATAATAATTACTAATTCTTTTTGGAAATTAGATAAATGCTAATTACCTCTAATGTTCTAACCTTATTCATTTCAAATTTTTAACTATGAAACCCACTTTATTCACTCAAAACATTATAATCCCTAAGGATTAAAGGATAAAGATTGATTTCTATCTAGGTAGTTATAGTTGATATCCCAACCAGAGTGGAATATTATATAGCCTCATACTGTGATATTGATTAAAGATTTCTCTAGAATTCCTGGCCCTAACACTTCACTAAGTTCGGGTTCTAGGAATTCCTTTCTTCAACATTCCTTCATTCTGCTCCTAGTACATTAGCTTTGTATTTGATTCTAAGGCTTGCAAGGTTTCCATTCTCTTTATATGACCTATGATATCAAACTCCTAGAATGGGTAGGGTACTAATCCTCTCAATACAAGTTTGTTCTTGTTATAAGCTTGATTAAGCTTCTTTGCTTTCAACTACTCCATACAATTAGTATCACTTAATTTATCATACCCAAGCTTGATTCCTTATGAACAAACTAGATGATTTAACTTACTAAGGTTTAGCCTAATTTATGTACTCACAATACTTCTTCATCAACTGGTCACCTATCCTCGAGAGCCTTGAGAATAATGACCACCATCCTTTGATCATAGAAAGCTTAGGCATCTAATTGTCTGATCAGGATCTATACTCAACTAAGTAGTAGGCTTGTACTAATCCCTCTATAGGATTTATCTTGTTTAAAGAAACTGACTTTAGGTTTATACCTGCTTGGCTTAATAAGGTTATTACTTCATACTCTAACACTACTAGCTTTCTTATAGCTTCTCAAGTATTAGTTAACTCTTAGGTTTAGATACTTCTTCTAGTTACTCATGAGTGAGTTAACTCCTCCAATATCCAATGGTTTGATCATCACTAAGGATCTCATTCCATTGATGATGGCACACTCTACCACAATTAGTTCCTTCTTCTTACTAATTTACTTAATGTCTTTGGAAGGTCAATATAATAGGTCAAAGCTAAGAGTCAATAAGTTCTAGGTCAAGAATTGATCACTTAATATTGATGATCAATTTACACTAGGCCTTAACTACTTAGGAATGTCAGATGTTAATATGGCATCAAGGGCATGTAATGAATGGTATTGGCTTGACTTCTATTTTCTCTCTATTATATAAGAGTTAATGTTTAAGAACTACCATGATGCTCATGGTGGGAATAACTATGGCAAGCAAGTGTATCAAGATTTAGTTATAGGGTATCTTTGCTTAAGTTATATACTTAAGTTGGTATTCAGGGTTTGTTGTAGATAATACCTTGATATCATCTTTAGAATATTAAGCATTCCTCCTTAAGTTATTGTATGGAATACCATGTCCTGATCTCTAGAAGATCTAGTACTCCTTAATGAGTAGTGTGTTGTGACTTAGTTTTATTACAATTGATCTACCCTTAGATCAAATTATATTACCCAAAGATAAAGTTTTAGCAAAGGTCATATTGAAACTTATCGCCATCAACTTGATAACATACTTCAGTTCCACCAAGTTAAGAGAAGATTCAATCACTTTGACAAGTTTTATTTAAAAGCGCGAAAATTATCCAGATTTTCTATGCATGAATGCGATGCACACACCTCATCTCATCTTATTTCTAAGTTCTAATGCTGGGGTGTTACAGACTCTCCCCTTTAAAATAAACTTTGTCCCAGAAGTTTGTACTCTCTTACGTTTCGAAATAAGGTATTGACTTGTATTGATCACAACATTTCTCAACTCCATTGTGATCATAAGTGGGGACAATTGTGGTATCCTAGATCCGGATATTTTTCCTCGAATTCTCTTCATGTCTAACAATATACAACTGTAGTTCTAAGCTATCCCACGGTTCCTTTTACGATAATCTCTCGGATTATGTCCTTACAGCCTTATCTAGAATTGGTTGTGGACACATTTTGTCCATTCCAATCTGGTTTTCCTATTACACTACACCGGTCTATTTTGGAATACTCTCATTACTCTAAAGGACAACTTACGATTGGTTTCCCCTTTATAAATAGTCTGCTAAAGTTAGCCTGGTTTATCTCCTTCCATCATTCATCTGGACATTCTCTCGTAAATACTTTATAATGATGGCTTCTTATAACCTTATGAGAATAGGGCTTAAGCTTATCATCGTCCACTAAATCTTCTCTAGCCTTTACTTAGAAATTCAGATAACAACACTTCAGTGTTTATTGTTTACTCTCCCCCTTGGGTTTTCCTAATGGCCTTTAAACTGTATGTATAATACCCATTAACTCAATAGTAAGGATATTGGTCTCTATCTAGCTTATACATTACCTCTGGAAGATCTTATGAAGAATTTGTGGTATATCCACATAATCGTGGATCTTCAAAACGAATCTTCCAACGTTACTTGTCTTCCTTATCTTCTTAAACATTATTTCTCACTAATAACCCCGGCTTCACGAAACGTCTCGAAAGCCGTTCGCTTAAATTTTATACTTCTTTAGATATAAGTTTATTTAGGCCAAGTTTTATGCTCTTTAATTTATACAATAATGACCTAACTAGCTAAACCGCAAGGATACCAGCTATGAATACCAGCTGCGGAACCTCCTAGGTGTATGGATTACCCTACGGGTTTTCGACTTCTCACTGGCATTCTCTCCGAATTCTTAGAACTTGAATACCACCCTGGTTCCAAGACTTCTTCTCTGCACCCTTCCTAGTTACTTCCATGAACTTGGGTACAACTACTATGTTAGCTTCTGAGCAACATCACCTATTTTGAGTGAATATGAGTTCCTTCCTTCATGTTGCTCCACCTTTTCTGCACTAATATTCCTTCTTATTGCTAGCTCATAATGAGTTAGAATTGATCCATCCTTTCAAAATAGTGTTGATACCCTTATATTTAGCTTCCTTCTTCGTGCAAGTCTTTATCTTGATCTTAGGAACTCATCACTCCCTTACACGAATTGCCTTTACTACCTAGGTCTATAACATCAAGTAATAACTTGATCATGCAACATGCATTTGTACATAAAGTCAAACTTCATGTACAGATATAGTCAATCAACAAGATCCAAGAAAAACCAAGAAAACCCAAGAAATACTCAAACATATACCATGTATTAAACATATGTCTTCGAAATCTTACAACTCCCAACCACGGCAATACACTCCCTCTGTACACTACCTCCTTATATTACAAGAGACCTCTTGCCCATGTGAGCATGTTCTCACTTATTTCAGCAAGCATCTCAAGCACTACAATACGCATTACCCAATATAAACATTATTCAAGCACTCTACTTTATGGATTACTTCTATTCTTACTTTCCTCACTCACTTCCGTGCTTCTAGGATTTTCATCCATGATGGCGCGAAATTCGACGACTGTCTTCTGGTGCATCAGAACATCCAGTAGGTGCATAACCCTGAGTAGAAGTACTAAGATTGAGATTAGCCATTGAGAAATGACTATCATACTCATTATCTTCTTCAGGATTATTCTTTCCTCCTTCGAGCGCATCTTCAAAGTAAGAGGTATTCTTTGCTTTTTCCACAATCTAGTCGTACATATTGGTGTAGTAACTACCAAGACACTCTTCCAGCTCAATGGTATTATCATTACCCCCATATGGTCCATAAGATTCTATAGGATTATAACTGGTTTCTACTCCCTTACCCGATCCACAGGGTATAGTTTTCCCATGATTTCATCATAAGACTGGCCTTTCCATTGGCTAATTCCTCTAATAGTATTGTTGGGATTGGGTGCATTCCAGATTTTCTGCTCCTCCTCATACTTGGTCCATGGGTCTACTGGTTGCTGAGGTTCAAATGGATAATAGGCATAGACTTAATAGGCTTAAACTCTATTTCTTCAAACACCTCCCCTGAAAAGACTGGTTTCGGGTGCTTTGCTTCTTTAACTAACTTCTTTCTACGTGACATTGCCTTTGTAGGATCAGTAAAATCCTCAATGACCATGTCCAACTCTTGAACTAGCACTTGACGAGTGTTATGGAACGTGTTCAGTAAAGACTTGTAACGATCCAT
Organism: Avena eriantha; assembly: GCA_910589775.1. NCBI lineage: Eukaryota > Viridiplantae > Streptophyta > Magnoliopsida > Poales > Poaceae > Avena > Avena eriantha. Next base: position 388,497,940 of record OU342740.1, on the reverse strand, counting down.
ATACTCTATTGCCAGAGTAGGTTTAGTCCTTACCAGAGCAGAATGATCTAACTCTGGATCAGAACTAAGGGTTTCGTGAGGTATAGCAATATAGGTAGTACCTACCAGTGCCTCGGAATTCTGTTCCCTTATCTTGGTTATGGCTGCTACTACTACAATCTGATAGGCTGTTGCCATACATCTTGCTTCTCCCGATGGCATTTCTCCACGCACTCCCAACTTCTTGTGTAACATGATCAAGATACGGTACTTGGCCAATATTCGCCCATCATAGAAACTGTAAACCTTGACCAGAAGTCGAGACTTACAATCCAGGCTCCATAGAAGTTGTCTTAGAGTGATTATCTAGTCATCTTCATAATCATCTAAGTTCTTGTTCAATACTTGAACATTCCGAGGTGGATACCTAGGTGCCATTCGTGTACTGTAGATAAGAAATTATCATCAGTCATATTGCGTTAAAAAACTCATCTTACTTATTTAAAATTGCATCATAATAAAGAATCATCACACTAGCAACATGACGAGATTAATCCCAATTGAATATCCATCATATTTCTAGATAACTCTTTATTGTTGCTAACATCCTTCCTATAGGTTCTACCCATTTACTAGGTTTACCAACCTAAGGTCAAAGCATATGCTCTGATACCAGCTGCGGTGACCCAACATACCACTTCATGATGTAGTACACTATAGTCATTGACATAACACCAATGAAACACCGTTCGCTAGTATTACATCCCTCAGAGTGGTACAACAGAAACATAGCAGGTCCAAGATTAGACTATAGATTACAACTCGACTCTTTACAAAAGATCTAGAGAAAACTCTATGTCAAAGAGAGAGAGAAACTTCTATCAAGAAGAACCAGAAATAATATCCCAGAGCTATCTGGCTAAAAAGATTGAGATCTAAACTATTTGGCTTGCAATTGCTACTAATGCAATGCTCTACATAAGTAGGTTTTATGGCTAAAGTATCTACTTCTATCTAATCAGAACTTTGTCTTCACTTTGGGTTATGAACATGTTGACTCCATTGACTTTATTGAAGAACTTGAGATGTCGATGATGGTTTCTTGAGCATAGGTTGGTGTTGACGTCCTATTTAATGGCTTCAGCATCTAGCAAGGGTTAAGAAGGTACGGTTGAGTATGAGTGTACTCAGCGAACTCACTCAAAAGATGTGTATGATGCTCTATCTCCACAGCCACAGACCAAAGTTCGTAGGCAATGCAGGTTTTCGTAAACATTTCTTCAAAGGTTGCTTTTATTCTGAAAACTATGCCCGATAGCCTTCATAGGTTGACCAGAACTTTCATGGAGTCCCTTTCCTACCGCGTTCGTAGCTCCTTCCCGGAATAGGGAGTAACATGTCACAGTTCTTACACTCTACAGAGGTGCGTTGCTTTACCCATGAGATATCAACTCCTTGTTGCACAACCGGGCGATCGTTCTCGTCCACAATTCCATGATGTCGGGCCTAGTAGGTGATCCAAGCCAATCACTACCCCTCTCCGCGACCCCGCATGAAGACATGATCCTCCAGGACCTGCCCCTGAAGGAAATATGCCATGAGAGGCAATAATAAAGTTGTTATTATGTATTCCTTGTATATGATAGATGTTTATTTTGCATGCTATAATTGTATTGATAGGAAACGTCAATACATGTGTGTTTAATAAACAAAAAAGGGTTCCAAGTTATGCCTCTCTTATAGACTAGCTCGTTGATTAACAAGATGATTAAAGTTTCCTAATCATGGACATTGGATGTTGTTAATAACGAGGTCACGGCATTTGTGAAATGATGTGATGAACATTCATACGAAATATAGCATTACGATCAAAGTCATTATGTTTATATTGCTATAACATCATACAAAGTAATCTTAGTCCTTAGACCATGAGATCAGTTAATTGCTAACACCGGAAGAGTATCTTGATAACATCAAACATCACACCGTAACAGGGTGACTATAAAGGTGGGTTCGGTGCTACGAAGGTGTTATGTTGAGGCTCATGGATCAAGAGTGGAATTTGTCAATCCTGATGACGAATAGATATACTCTGGGCCCTCTCGGTGATATCACAATAGGATAGCTTGCAAGCAAGTGATGTGATCACTAGAATGTTATATCACGGGAACGAGAAAAGAGTGCATGTCGGTAACGAGATCAAACTAGGTATTTGGGTACCGATGATCGAATCTCGGACATGTATTATATCATGAGACAAAGGGATTAAGTTACTAACATTAAAGGTTCTCATGATCATAGAAGTCATCATAGAATGTGCAGTAATCAGTATGGATCTCCAGGTCCCGCTTCTGATTATTGATCTGAGAGGAGTCTCAATCATGTCTGCATTATTCGCGAACCGTAGGGTGACACACTTAAGGGTTGCCAGACACCATTTTGGAGCACATATGTTTTAGACGAAAGGATTGCAAAGCGCAGGAATTGTTTCGATAGAAACCGGAATTGTTTCGGGCGAAATTGCAGAAAGTGGGTCTGCATGTGATATTGAAATGTTTCAAGGGGTTTTATGTGAATGTTTGTTAATTAAAGTAACTAACAAAATTCTGAATAAATTTAATAAAATAGTTTTATTAAATGAGAGAGAGCATTAAACTTAGAGAAATTTAATGCATTTAAAGTGGAGACTTTAAAAGAGAATGTGAAGGGGCATTTTAATGTGGAGGAGTTACCACCACATGAAAGGGGGAGGTGAGGGGTCACCCCCCATGAGGTGCCGGCCATGGGGAGGGGCACCCCCCTCCTCCTATAAAAGGCCCCCCTCTCACTCCTTCTTCCTCACACCTCCTCGTGAAGGATCTCTCTGCCTCTAGAATTATTCCCCCATGGTCTCGGATTAGCGAGATACATGTTCCCAGTGGCATTTCGTTTGGAAGAAGTTGCTGCTTCCGCTGCATCGCTGGAGCGAGGAGGTGGAGGTTGTCTGGTGGCTTGAACGTGTGTGCGAGGACGGATGCGCTGCTAATTTGCGGCTCATGGACTAACACACGATCTTGAGATCGCCAAGCGTACGACTACATCATCCACGAGTTCCAACTCGTTAACAAAACTTTGTTGTCTTCAAGGGTAAGTTCTCCATGGATGTATATCCACCCGTTGCTCTGTCTCTAGTAGATAGATCTTGGCGTATAGTTCTCATCGTAGGAAATTTTTTGTTTTCTATGTTGCGGACCCAACAGTGGTATCAGAGCCTGATCTATGCGTAGGTGCTTTGCACGGGTAGTACACATATGTTTATATGTGGGTGATGATGATCATGTTATTTTGCAACTTCTATGTATTTTGGATATTGGTGGCATAGTGGGATGAAGCGGCCCGAACCAACCTTACATGTCATCGTACATGAGACCGGTTCCACGACTGACATGCAACTAGTTTTGCATAAGTGGCTAGCGGGTGTCTGTCTCTCCTACTATAGTCAATATCTGATTTATAACAAGTTGCTAATAACTTGGTTATTCTCGTTGTGGTTCATGTTCGTAGGTAAGACCGGTTCTATATCTGAAAGCCCTAAGCCACGTAAAACTTGCAATTGATAAATTAGAGGCGTCTAGTTTAGATCGTTGCTGGGCTAGTGTCTTGATATGGTATTGTTGTAAGTAGATGTGTGATAGATACTCTTACAACACACTCAACGTGTAAGTTCCATAGACCTTGGCCTTACACACAAAGGAATGATAGAGATTATACCACGATGCAAATGATAGATATCAAATGCATGGACCATATCATCTCACTTTACACATTAGATGTTAGCATCTTATACTACTAGTTTGGTGCTTTTGGTAGCATTGTAAGATGATCCCTTATTTAGATATCAAGACAAAATGTGTTCTTCCTTAAGTATGCACCGTTCTATGGATCGTGTTTCGAGACATCACGTGATGATCGGGTGTACTCGACTCTACGTTTTCATATAACGGGTGTAAGATAGTTTTACACACGTGAATACTAAGGTTCTTACTTGGCGAGCCTAGCATGTTCATACATGGCCTCGGAACACGGACCGAAAGGTTAAGCATGAGTCATATAGTTGATATGATGCCCATATAGATGCTCGCCTTTGAAGCTATACCGACTCACGTGATGATCGGACTTGGTGTAGTGGATTTGGTTCATGTAATCACCAAAAAGACACGAGGGATGTCATTTTTGAGTGGGATTTCATTAGTAATTTGGATTAGTTGAACTCAATCTATCATACTTAGTCTAAATAAACTTTACAAATTCTGTTGTAGATGGCACCACCTGCTTTTAATTTCAATGTGTTCATGGAGAAAGAGAAACTTGCTGCGAATGGTAGCAACTTCACCAACTAGGCTATGAATTTGAGGATTCTCCTCACTGCTGCACAAAAGCAATATGTGCTAGAGGCGCCGCTAGGCCCCCCACCAGCTCGTGATGCCCCTGACGAGGAAAAGAATGTCTATATAACTCGTCAGTAGGACCACAACTTAGTTCATTGCGGCATACTGTATGGGCTAGAGCTAGAACTTCGAAAGCGTTTAGAAAATGGCAATGACTTTGATACCATGGGAGAATTGAAAATGATTTTCGATACCCATGCTGCCGTAGAGAGTTATAGTGCTTATGAAAAGTTTTTTAGCTGCATGATGGAGGAGAACAACTCCGTTAGTGAGCACGTATTCAAAATGTTTGGGTACGCCAATAAACTTGTGTCCTTGGGAATAACGATTCCCATTGACTTAGGCATACATCGTGTTCTCCAATCTCTGCCACCTAGCTACAAGAGCTTCGTGATGAACTACAATATGCAGGGCATGAAGAAGTCTCTTCCCGAGCTCCTGTCAATGCTTAAGACTGCAGAAGTGGAGATTAGGAAAGAACATCAAGTGTTGATGATCAATAAGACCACCGGTTTCAAGAAGGACAAGAAAGGCAAGCAGAAGGGAAAGATGGGTGGCAAATTTGTTGCCGCACCTGAAAAGAAATCCCGAGCTGGCCCTAAGTCTAATACCGAGTGCTACTATTGCAAGGGGACTGGCCATTGGAAGCGCAACTGCCCCAAGTATTTGGCGGACAAGAAGGCCAGCAAGGCAAACACAGGTATATGTGATATACATGTTATTGATGTGTACTTGACTAGTACTCGCAGTAGCACCTGGGTATTTGATACGGGATCGGTTGCTAATATATGTAACTTGATTCAGGGGCTGCGGAACAAGCGACAGCTAGCAAGGGATGAGGTCAAGATTCGGGTCGGCAATGGATCAAGAGTTGATGTGATCGCCATCAGAACGCTGCCTCTCCATATGCCGTCGGGATTAGTTATAAATCTAAAGAATTGTTATTTGGTGCCGGCACTAAGCATGAACATTGTATCCGGATCGTGTTTGATGCAAAGTGGTTATTCCTTTAAATCTAAAAACAATGGTTGTTCGATTTATATGAATGGTATCTTTTATGGTCATGCACCTGTGTTGAATGGTTTATTTATATTGGATCTCGATAGTAGTATTACGCATATTCATAATGTTGATGCTAAAAGGATTAAACTTGATAATGATATATCTGCATATATGTGGCACTGTCGTCTAGGTCATATTGGCGTTAAACGCATGAAGAAACTCCATTCTGATGGACTTTTGGAATCACTTGATTTTGAATCATTTGATACATGTGAGCCGTGCCTTATGGGCAAGATGACTCGAACGCTGTTTTCCGGTTCAATGGAACGGGCGACAGATTTATTGGAAATCATACATACTGATGTGTGTGGACCAATGAGTGTGTCGGCGCGAGGTGGATATCGTTATTTTGTTACTTTCGCGGATGATTTGAGTAGATACGGGTATATCTATTTGATGAAACATAAATCTGAAACTTTTGAAAAGTTCAAGGAATTTCAGAATGAAGTGGAAAATCATCGTAACAGAAAGATCAAATTTCTGCGGTCCGACCGTGGAGGAGAGTATCTTAGTTACGAGTTTAGCACACATATGAAAGACTGTGGAATAGTTTCACAACTCACGCCTGCCAGAAGACCACAACGTAATGGTGTGTCGGAACGTCGTAATCGTACTTTATTGGATATGGTTCGATCTATGATGTCTCTGACTGACTTGCCAATGTCATTTTTGGGTTATGCACTGGAAACCGCTGCATTCACTTTAAATCAGGCACCATCTAAATCCGTTGAAACGACACCGTATGAGTTTGGAAACAAACCTAAGTTGTCATTTCTTAAAGTTTGGGGATGCGATGTTTATGTGAAGAAACTTCAGCCGGATAAAATCGAACCCAAAGCCGAAAAATGCATCTTCATAGGATACCCTAAGGAAACAATTGGGTATACCTTCTATCACAGATCAAAAGGCAAGGTTTTTGTTGCCAAGAATGGATCCTTTCTTGAGAAGGAGTTTCTCGCAAAAGGTGTGAGTAGTCGGAAGGTACAACTCGAAGAGGTTACTGAACCTTCTCTTCATGAATTGGCAAGTGGCGCAACACCGGAAGTTATTTTGGAGTTGACTTCACCTGATGAAGAGAGAGCTAATGATAATGATCATGAAACTCCGAAAGAGGATACTACCAAACCTCGCAGGTCAAGTAGGACACGTGCAGCTCCTAAACTGTACGGCAATCCTGTTATGAATTTCATGATTGATGAAATAGATTACCCTGCGACGTATGAAGAAGCGATGATGAGCCCTGATTCCAACAAATGGCTAGAAGCCATGAAATCTGAGATGGAATCCATGTACGAAAACCAGGTTTGGACCTTGGTGGACTTACCTCACGATCGAAAGTTCGTTGAGAATAAATGGATTTTCAAAAGAAAACCTGATGTTGATGGTAATGTGACCATCTATAAAGCTCGACTTGTCACAAAGGGGTTTCGACAAATTCAAGGAGTTGACTACGATGAGACATTCTCTCCCGTAGCAATGCTAAAGTCGGTTAGTATTATGTTAGCAATTGCTGTGTATTTCGATTATGAAATATGGCAGATGGATGTCAAAACTGCGTTCCTCAATGGTAATATTGAAGAAGAGTTGTATATGATACAACCAAAGGGTTTTGTCGATCCTAAGTATGCTTATAAGGTATGCAAACTTCAGCGATCCATCTATGGACTGAAGCAAGCATCCCGGAGTTGGAATCTCCGCTTTCATGAGGTGATCAAAGAGTTTGGATTTGTCCAAACTTATGGAGAGGCTTGTATTTACAAGAAAGTGAGTGGGAGCAATGTGGCATTTCTGATATTATATGTGGATGACATATTATTGATTCAAAACGATATAGATCTTTTAAACGGTGTTAAAAGTTATCTAAACAGCAAATTTTCGATGAAGGACCTTGGTGAAGCTTCATATATATTAGGCATTAAAATCTACAGAGATAGATCAAGGCGCCTAATTGGGCTATCGCAGAGCACATACCTTGATAAGATATTAAATAAGTTTAATATGGACGGAAGTAAGAAGGGGTTCTTACCGATGTTGCAAGGCAAGACATTGAGTAAGACTCAAAGTTTGGCTACGGCGGAAGAAAGAGAGATAATGGATAAGATCCCCTATGCCTCAGCCATAGGCTCTATAATATACGCCATGCTATGTACAAGACCAGATGTGGCACATGCTATTAGTTTGACTAGTAGGTACCAATCTGATCCAGGTTCGGAACACAGGATAGCGGTCAAAAATATCCTTAAGTACTTAAGAAGAACTAGGGATATGTTTCTTGCATACGGAGGTGAAGAAGAGCTAGTCGCTAAGTGTTATGTCGATGCTAGCTTTGACACCGATCTGGATGACTCTATGTCTCAATCCGGATACATATTTCTTTTGAACGGAGCAGCAGTTAGTTGGAGGAGTTCCAAACAACCTATGGTGGCTGGATCAACGACGGAGACGGAATATGTTGCTGCTTCAAAAGCGGCGCATGAAGCGGTTTGGATGAAGGAGTTCATAATGGAACTAGGTGTGGTTCCTAGTGCATTGGACCCAATGGTGATCTATTGTGACAACAATGGAGCCATAGCCAACGCCAAGGAACCAAGGTCTCACAAGAATTCTAAGCATATTAAGCGCCGGTTTCACTCCATCTACGAGCATGTCAAGGATGGAGATATAAAGATTTGTAAAGTACACACGGACCTAAATGTAGCAGATCCGTTGACTAAAGTTCTCCTTAGGGCAAAACATGATCAACACCAGAACTCCATGGGTGTTAGATTTATCACTATGTAAACTAGATTATTGTCTCTAGTGCAAGTGGGAGACTGAAGGAAATATGCCCTGAGAGGCAATAATAAATTTGTTATTATGTATTCCTTGTATATGATAGATGTTTATTTTGCATGCTATAATTGTATTGATAGGAAATGTCAATACATGTGTGTTTAATAAACAAAAAATGGTTCCTAGTTATGCCTCTCTTATAGACTAGCTCGTTGATTAACAAGATGATCAAAGTTTCCTGATCATGGACATTGGATGTTGTTAATAACGAGGTCACATCATTTGTGAAATGATGTGATGAACATTCATCTAAAGTATAGCATTACGATCAAAGTCATTATGTTTATATTACTATAATATCATACAAAGTAATCTTAGTCGTTAGACCATGAGATCATGTTAATTGCTAACACCAGAAGAGTATCTTGATAACATCAAACGTCACAGCGTAATAGGGTGACTATAAAGGTGGGTTCAGTGCTACGAAGGTGTTATGTTGAGGCTCATGGATCAAGAGTGGAATTTTTCAATCCCGATGACTGATAGATATACTCTGGGCCCTCTTGGTGATATCACAATAGGATAGCTTGCAAGCAAGTGATGTGATCACTAGAATGTTATATCACGGGAACGAGAAAAGAGTGCATGTCGGTAACGAGATCAAACTAGGTATTTGGGTACCGATGATCGAATCTCGGACATGTATTATATCATGAGACAAAGGGATTAAGTTACTAGCGTTAAAGGTTCTCACGATCACAGAAGTCATTGTTGAATGTGCAGGAATCAGTATGGATCTCCAGGTCCCGCTTCTGATTATTGATCTGAGAGGGGTCTCAATCATGTATGCATTATTCGCGAACCATAGGGTGACACACTTAAGGGTTGTCGGACAGCATTTTGGAGCACATATGTTTCAGACGAAAGGATTGCAAAGCGCAGGAATTGTTTCGATAGAAACCGGAATTGTTTCGGGTGAAATTGCAGAAAGTGGTTGTGCATGTGATATTGAAATGTTTCAAGGGGTTTTATGTGAATGTTTGTTAATTAAAGTAATTAACAAAATTCTGAATAAATTTAATAAAAGAGTTTTATTAAATGAGAGAGAGCATTAAACTTAGAGAAATTTAATGCATTTAAAGTGGAGACATTAAAAGAGAATGTGAAGGGGCATTTTAATGTGGAGGAGTTACCACCACATGAATGGGGAGGTGAGGGGTCACCCCCCATGAGGCGCCGGCCATGGGGAGGGGCACCCCCTCCTCCTATAAAAGGCCCCACTCTCACTCCTTCCTCACACCTCCTCGTGAAGGATCTCTCTCCCCTCTAGAATTATTCCCCCATGGTCTCGGATTAGCGAGATACATGTTCTCGGTGGCATTTCGTCTGGAAGGAGTTGCTGCTTCCGCTGCATTGCTGGAGCGATGAGGTGGATGTTGTCCGGTGGCTTGAACGTGTGTGCGAGGACGAATGCGCTACTGATTTGCGGCGCTCAGACTTCCACACGATCTTGAGATCGGCAAGCGTACGACTACATCATCCATGAGTTCCAACTCGTTAACAAAACTTTGTTGTCTTCGAGGGTAAGTTCTCCATGGATGTATATCCACCCATTGCTCTGTCTCTAGTAGATAGATCTTGGCGTATAGTTCTCATCGTAGGAATTTTTTTGTTTTCTGTGCTGCAGACCCAACAGCCCCACCTCGGTTAAGCCCCATATAGGACAAGATATAACTCTGGTACGCACCCGAAGACTCTATGAGCTGGTTGCGCCCCTGGCAAGCCCCATAAAGGACTATCTATACCTTCGGTAGCCCCTCATAGATAATCAAGACACCAGTATCGCGGGGAACTAAGGGGTCCCACCCATGTGCTGGATTCTCCACGAGAAATTCTCAGCGTCACGATAAGGTCATCCGTCCATGCGAAAGGAAGAAGACCCAGTTGACTTCTCTGTCCCATTCCAAATCTCATTGTTAACGCGTAATATACGGTGCTAGAATCACTAGCAACATTGGTTGATTTAGTCCTTGATATTATGTTCCTTTACCACTGGAACTGTATCAGTAGATTAGTACCTATTAGTAAATAATGCACAATCATATTATTATAAAAATAGTGTTTTCTGACCTTTTTTAAATGTAGGTGGTGACAACATTTGAGTTACAAGCATTTGATAGAAAATAATCAAAGGACATGAGCAAGTTGTGAACTTGCCTTTTGTGATTGCAAGGTAGTGAAGTCGGATATTTCCACTTAACCTTGAGCTCCGATTTCTATAGAAAACCATTATTGCCCGGTAAGAAAAATATTTAAAGAAGCAATATGCAATGCATAGTAATGTCATGCAATGATTTATTTTCTTTCTTCTTTGCATGTTTTACCCGCCTTGTAAAAGTTTTAAGTTTCTTTTAATTAATAAAAGAAAATCATTATTTAAGAAATTATTAAATTCATATTAATTTGATAGTTAACATTTCTATAATAATTAGTACTATTCTAAGAGTTTCAAAATGAGTTTATTTAAATTTTAACTCTTTTAAATATTTAACTAAATTCCTTTAAGGAAATAAAACTGTATTCTTATTACACTTGATTTTATTTTCAAAAATACAAACTAGTATTTTTCTATGATAGTACTTTCCTTTAGAATCTTAAAAATGAATTTTATTCAATTTTAAGTGTTTTGTATATTTTTCTAAAATTCCATAAGGAATAGATATAATTTTAATAATATATCTATATTTAATTACTGAAATTTACTATCTATTATTTTTATTGGATAGAGGATATTTTTGTGATTTCATAAATATATTATTTGTATTTTTATTTATTTTTCTAGTGCCTAATTTATCTCACGGGCATATTTGTAATTAAGTATTTTATAAAAGCCCTCCTTTTAGAATTTGGGCCTGGCCCTCTAGGCTGGCCCAGCCTGACCCAGCTCGCTGGGTTGGGTCAAACCAACCCAGGGTTACTAAACCCCCCCCCCCACCGACCCAGTACCACTTACTCGCTCATTTTCCTCTCTCTTCTCTCTCGGTCGACATCCTCTCTGGCCGCTCGATGTCGTTGCCACCGAGGTTGATTCCAGTCGCTCCAGGTCATCGTGCATGTTGCCTCGGTGCAAGACGATGCGGATGATGCCGCTGCTCGACTCTGTCCTGCACGATCTGGCGCTGGTGCTCTCTGCTTGTCGTGCTGACCCTCACCACGTGGCTAGGGTTAGGGTTCCACTGTGCTCTAGCGCCCCCCTGCTGACACTGTGGTGCTCCCTCATTGACGTTGTGGTTCTCGTGGCGCCGCTCTTATATGGCCGCCACCGCCGTGTGCAGGTGCGGGTTGCAGCGCCCCCCCCCCCCCCCCCTTCAGGGTGCTCCCCGTGCCGCCGTGTGCTGCCTCGACTCCAACCTCTACTTCCTCTTCTGTATACCCGCGAGGACCTCGAGTAAGTTCTTCTACTTCTCTTTCTGTGCTCTACCTTGCCTCTGTTCCATGCTATGTGGTCACCTGTGATGGATTTCCCCATTTAGGGTTCATCCCTAAATTTCTAGGGTTCATACCCCGTACAATGGTGATTTAGCATAGCTCTAGGTTAACCTTGCCTATGCTAATCCTTTGATGTTGATCTACTGTTAGTGTAGTGTCACTCTCTTTTGAGCATGTTGCTTATTCTGTTCTCTATCAAAGAACACTCTACTGATCATGCTTTTGTTATCCTGTTCTCTGTCATAAAATTCTCTATGAAAGATGATTAGATTGATGTGGATGCCTAAGTTGTTGTGGCTGTGGATTTACTCCTATGAAGTTAAGTTGAGATACTCTCTGTACTGATGTTTGGTTATTGGCTTGCTTGTGAAGCACTGATGTGTTCAGTCTCAGGATTTAATCTTGTTACTATGTAAATCTAGTGCTAGTCTCTGCTCTGTGATTAATAAGAAGATGATTTATAAAAATATGATTCCTATATACTTGTAGGAAAGTGATTGTACTTAGTGGTTTCTATACAGTGTGGATTAGTGGTATACAATGTTGATCTTTACTGTCTTTTCTATTAGAAAGTGTCTAGTTATGATTCCTAAATCATTTAGGAGATGATTATTCTTTTTGAAGAGAATAGGCTTGAGCTTGCACTCAAGTAGACATGATCCTGCTAGGTACAAAGGTGCTACTCTTCTGGGAATGTGCCATGTACCAGCAGCAATGATGTGTATCTATCTAGTTAAAGATATATCATAGGGTTAGTGATGTTGGTCTAAGACCCTGCCTATGCAAAAACACATGCATCAATTGGTTGTTTATTATCTGTTGTCCAATATACATACTTATCATATGTTTGCAAGCAAATGAATGTATATGATGAAAAATGATCAGATCTTAAGGTTGCGATATACCCTTGTAGCCTTGTATTGATGTTGCCTTTTACTGTTGGCTGATGGTAGCCCTAGATGTGTTGTGGCTTCCTCTTGGCCTGGTCTTACTCCTCCTGATGATGTTGTTCCTGTGTGGCCTTGTGGTCCACCTAGAACATTCCCCTCCTCAAGTCACCATCTTGGCTAGTGATCTCTTGGATTTTCTATGGTGGAAAGTGATTTGATCTAGTGATTTGATTTCAAGATCTTGTGCTGTTCTTGGCTATGTTGGTGACAAACTATGGATGTGCTCTTGTGCGAAATGAATATCAAAGCTACCTTTTCTCTATACGGCTGTAAACTGCTCCTTTTGCTCTCAGCTGCTGACACCTCAATGCATGCATTTAGGTGTGTAAGTTGCTTCATTTTTTGCTTTGGTTATGGATGAGATTAAGTAAATATAGTTTAAACTCCCCCATCCTTTTACTATTACCTATTCTAGTTAAACTTGCCTCTTTAGCCTTGTATGTTGTTCTTAGGCTTCTATTGCTTAAAAGAACATATTCTACACCTGATGGTCTTTGTCCCTTCTTTAATTTAACTTGCTCAATGAGGATGGGAAAACAGTGCACTTCACTGTTTGAAACTGAGAGTAATCTAACACTAACCCACTCTTTGTTTTATTTCTATTTCACTCTTATTTGTAGGTACAAGACCAAGTGATCAGAAGAATAGTTTAGGATTAGTTTAGGATTTTTCCTTTATTTACCTTTTGTAATACAAATTTCTACTCTTTGTAAAGATCAGTGTAATATATATTCATTATTTAATAAAGCTTTTATTTCTGTAAAGTCTTTACTTCAAATAGAGTTGTATTTATTTAATACTTATGGAATAAAGGGAAGAATTAAGAAGTGCTATTTAAGTTGTACTAATATATTATTATTATTTTCCTTTATTGTTTTATGACAATGATATATTCAAACAATAATAATAACTAATTCTTTTTGGACATTAGATAAATGCTAATTACCTCTAATGTTCTAACCTTATTCAATTGTTTCAAATTTTTAACTATGAAACCCACTTTATTCTCTCAAAACCTTATACTCCCTAAGGATTAAAGGTTAAAGATTGATTTCTATCTAGGTAGTTATAGTTCATATCCCAACCAGAGTGGAATATTATATAGCCTCATACTGTGATATCGATTAAAGATTTCTCCAGAATTCCTGGCCCTAACACTTCACTAAGTTCGGGTTCTAGGAATTCCTTTCTTCAACATTCCTCCATTCTGCTACTGGTACATTAGCTTTGTATCTGTTTCTAAGGCTTGCAAGGTTTCCATTCTCTTTATATAACCTATGATATCAAACCCCTAGAATGGGTAGGGTACTACTCCTCTCAATACAAGTTTGTTATTGTTATATGCTTGATTAAGCTACTTTTCTTTCAACTACTCCATACAATTAGTATCACTTACTTTATCATACCCCAGCTTGATTCCTCATGACCAAACTAGATGATTCAACTTACTAAGGTTTAGCCTAATTTATGTACTCACAATACTTCTTCATCAACTGGACACCTACCCTCGAGAGTCTTGAAAATAATGACCACCGTCCTTTGATCATACAAAGCTTAGGCTTCTAATTGTCTGATCAGGATCTATACTCAACTAAGTAGCAGGCTTGTACTAATCCCTCTATAGGATTTATCTTGTTTAAAGAAACTGACTTTAGGTTTATACCGGTTTGGCTTAACAAGGTTATTACTTGATACTCTAACACTACTAGCTTTCTTATAGCTTCTCAAGTATTAGTTAACTCTTAGGTTTAGATACTTCTTCTAGTTTCTCATGAGTGAGTTAACTCCTCCAACATCCAATGGTTTGATCATCACTAAGATAGCCGCACCAATACCGCCCCGCTATCAACCCAGTGGCAATCTTGCATCTTTCATCTTCCTCGACTTATAGTCAGGTCCGAGCAAGGCACACTCATGGTGGAATATCATTGGTGAGAGTAAGAGGAGGAAGAGGTGAACAGGTACATCAAAACATATTGATATCCGGATTTATGGAAGCACATGGGAGAAATTAGCGGGAGAAAATGGTGGGAAAAAATGGAGAGAGAAATTGACAGGAGAATTAGGTTATCATGCATGTAACGATGATTATGCAGCTTTCGTCATGGCTAAATACGACCATAATATGGTTAGACTAGGCGAAGCTAACAAGTTTAATCGAGGCAAAGCTGATAAGGTGTTATCGGCCTCGACGAAGCCTACTAGTGTTTAAAGTCACTAGCAATGTATTGGCCCAGTCGGTTTTAGCCTGACCAAAAGGAACCTGTTGGCCTAGCCCAAGACGACATGTCCCGGTTGGTTTCACCCAGGCCGAGGCACGCCTACTTTCCAAAATTTCTCATTTTGTGTATTATTTTCTGAAGGTATAAGAGGGTATTATTTTAAAAAAATAGCTGGAATTTGTGATCTGGTTTGTTGGATTTTGGCTCGTGAATTGGCACCAAAACTCGCCCAGCCGTCCCCAATAACCATGTGGCATCCCTAGGCCGATCCCAGCCCAAGGGGAGGCTAGCGGGACACCGAATGGAGCTGAAAAAGTGGGTGGGCCATCTTTATCGGTGGGACATCCCCTGGTTTCCCTCCTCCTCACTATCCACTCCTACCATTTCCCCTAACAGATGAGATCCGTACCGCCATGCCACCGAAAAAATACCAATCTCCCTGTGTGTCGGTGGCGGTCACACCGGCCTTGATGAGGAAGGGAAAGGCCGAGAAGGAGCGGCCTGAGAGGATGACCAACACCAAGTGCGATTTCGACATCCAACACCGGAAGGTGGAGAGTGCAGGCTGCCGACAGAGGGAGATGAAAGCGAGGCAGTGAAAGGAGGTGAAAGCGCAAGCGGACGCTGTAATGGCTCATAGGGCAACATCCATTTCAGGGATGGCGGCACCCCTTCCTAATGCTGGCTAGTATATCCCCAACACATGGTGGAGCTAAGGCAGCGTCTCGTCGCCCTCGCCCAAGCATGTCGTCAGCCTCCCCAGTGATGTTCCACGAAAGCCAGGGGAACACAACATCGCAGCTCCCATGTTTCTCGTCGGGCTGCAATGACTTTGATCCGCTCGGCGGATCATTGAGGGACTTCACTTTTCCATCATGGTGTGCATGGACGACAACGCCTCACACGCCGCCAGGAGAGCAGAGCAAGTCGCCAGGATGGAAGAGGTTTCCGCGGAAAGGTGGGCGTTGGTCATCAAGAGGCAAGACATCAAGCTCGGCCTCATCAAGGCCAACATGGCGGCGAAGAAGAGGAGGGAGGACTTGGTGATCTTGATGGTCGACACAAGGGGCATGGACGATGAGGTGAGGGCATGGTGCGTTGATCTGCCTGAGAGTAGGGCGCCACAGGCAACCCTGGTCGCCACCTAGGCCAACACCACTACACTACTGGCGACCTCGAATCCGCTAGTGACTGCGATCCCGATCCCGAGCCCGATCACCACCCAGGCTAGCACCACTACTCCACCGTCGGCTACCCCGGAGGCGCCTCCTACCGCGATGGATGATCTCGTCATTTGATTTCCGTTTGCTATGTAATGTGAGACCGACATACGCCTTTTTGATCGCTAGACTTGAATTGCAGCGATTTGCGACGACTTGATCGTCGAGACTATGATGTATTTGATAGTGGCAAAAACTATTTGATCTGGCGATATTTATGTTTAAATTTATCAAAATCCATTTAGGAGCGAAGTTTGGGGAACGATGGGAGCTGGTGCCCCCCATAAGGCCAAGCGTCACGCTCCGAATGGGCAGAGATGCTCTAAGGGTGACCTAAAATAATCCGTCTAGAAAAAAGCTTTAGGCTGCGTTTGGATGTTTGTATTGAGGCTTGATATTGGATATTCAGACATTCACGGCCCGATTATCTAAAAGTTGAGAGTTTGGGTGTACTAGATATTGGGGCTATACATCTATTATATGCTAAAAGCAATATAAGGATGTTTTCCGAGGTTACATTGATCTCCGTAAATGCCTCCATAAATCCTGCCCACGTATGCAGCGGTCATTTATTTGGGCTGGCTTCTGTTTGGCCTTAAAATAAAGCAAATGAGTTGAATTAGGCTACATCTTCTTTCTAGATTGATAAAAATAGTGTAATTTTCATGTACCAAATCAACTACTCCCTCCGATCCAAATTAATTGACTTGGATTTATCTACATTCAGATGTATCTAACACTAAAACATGTCTAGACTCTAGATACATCCGAATCTAGACAAATTCGAGTCAATTAATTTGGATAAGAGGGAGCCACAAAGTTTTTTACTTTTCTTATGAGTAAACAGAGAAGCAACTATCTTGAAAATTACCTATGTTACTAAGGGACTCCATTTGTTATGCCATTTGCCTTATTTTTCTTTTAGCTATTATAGGTGTCATATTGAGTCAAAAATGATAAACTAATGGAAAAATAATTGTTTTGGAGAAACTGTTCTGCAAGTTTTTTGTGTGGTTGGCATGACTTCAAATTTGAGTACGGGTGAGCTAATTTGGTTAGTGAGTAGCGGAACCTGAATTTAGAGCGAAAAGAAGAGCAAAATAGGAACGAAACCTAACAAAAAAGAAATATTGAATTTCCCTAACAATTTATTCAATTCAGATCGATTTGGTCAATCCGCATTCTAACTCATTTTCCAAGATTAATCTGTCATCTCCTGCTTCCCCTACTTCACAAACGAGAGGGAGGAGAAGATCCTTGCGGAATGGGGTGACACGGTCATAGCGTCGAATGGCTTTGCCCATGCTAGCGACGCGTGTACCAATTGGTCTGGCTAAAGCGGGGGCACAGGTGGAACGCGCCGAAGGTGTGCTATCAGAACATATTGTGTGCTTAGTGTGTTTACAAAATGTATTCTAAACACACTATACTTTTTATATTTTCTACTAATATTATGTGTTTATATTTTTTACTCATATGATTTTTTACGTGGATTATATTTAATACGCTTAGGAAAAAAATGAATGAGCCGTGGCAACGCACGGTCATTCAGCTAGTTATATTAACCATTAGATCTATACCATGATTTAGTCAACATGACAATTTGTTTTTAGAAATTTTTGGAACTCAAAAATAGGATTTTGACTTTTTTTAAAACGATGCACCAAATCATTCACCGTAGAAATTGTATAGGAATGACTTGTCGTATCCAATGAAATCCTACAGGTAGGAAATCTTGGCAGGAATATTCAATGAGGTCCGACCGCATGTTAAATTTTCTGTGAAAATACACTACAAATTCCTACATAGATAGTTCCCGCGTGGTGCAGTCCTAAGAATCAAACACCAATCAAAGGAAAAAACCTCACATGGTCTAAATCCTACTCCCTCCGTTTCATATTAATGGTCCTAACTTTATTTAGATTCGTATCTATGTAGTTAAATATTTAGACAAGATGTATCCTTATCTTGATAAAGTTTAAACCATTAACATTGACCGAAGGGAGTACATAATTCGGTAGACAATCATATTGATCAAAGGAGGCTTCCTACTTTATTACTGTCTACAAAATATATCTTTAACTAATGGCCAAACTATTCGAGGAAATTTGAAGGCTCTTACGTGATATTTTACTCAAGAAGTTGTGTCGTAATAGGAATAAGGTTTTCCATGAGTTTTTTAAAAATTTATGTTCACATTTATTGTGTTAGTCTAAAAGCAATAAAGCCCTTTATTTACGGGGGGGAAACCAAAGAACAACAACGTGAAATGGATCGATGGGCACAACTGCGCAAACGTATCAATCATCTCATTCGCTACAAACTGCGCAAGAAAATCACACAATACATTTCAACACACATCGGTTGCTTGATTACACGTATCTATCGAAGAGCGATTTCTATGCATGCATGCGGATCAACAGCAGCCGTCCATGCCCATCTCCGAGTCGGCGATCATGTCTCCGATGCCATCGCCGATGCCGAGCATCATCCCGCCGACTGCCGCGCCCAGGAGCCCCATCCCGAACCCGGACCCGAGCCCCCCGCCGCCGCTGTTGTCGTGCCTCGCCGGCACCGCAGACGTCGCGCCGTACCCATACGGAGCGGCCACGGCGGGGCCGTACCCGTACGACGGCCCGTACCCGTACGGGTGTTGTTGGTACCCGTACTGCGGCGGCACGGCGTGCTGGTACGACGGCGGGTACGCGGTCACCGCGTCCGCAGAACCGGCCTTCGCCGCCGCGCCCAGCTGCTGCGCGAACCGCGCGTCTCCGTGCGCTGCCGCCGGCCCGTCGGTGAGGGTGTAGGAGATGTGGAGAACCCCACGCTTCCGGCCGCTCATGGGGCGGCGCACCTGGTAGCTGAGGTGGCGGTGCTCGCCGGCGGGCGGCGCGGCGGCGAAGAGGTCCTGGACGGGGACGAGCACCTCGCCGACGTCGCGGTCGCCGAAGGAGCGCTCGGCGCGGAGGAGCACGTGCAGCGCCATCCCGCGCGGGTCGGTGGCGGCCGGGATGGGGAACCTTAGCGGCGCGTGCCACATGGGGCTCCGCCCGCCCTGCCGGTCCGAGTGCGTCCGGTGCGTCGGCGTCCGCGGGTCGCCGCCGGAGATGGACGCCACCGCGTACACCCGCATCTTGGAGAACACCGTCACCTTCTTCAGGTCCTTGGCCGAGATCAGCGTCACCTCCAGCACCCGGTACGCCATCGTGCTCCTCCACACCGGAGCCCGTGCCGGTTACTCGATCGTTAATTGTTGGCAATGCGTGTTCCGAGGAAGACGGTCGAGGAGGAAGCTATGGCCTGATTCTCTTCTTTGAAATGTTGCGTACGTACGTGTAGTTCGTGGAGGCTATGAATGATCCGAGGAAGATGGGAAATGACAGTTTGGAGCTTTGCGTTGCAAGTTTGTGCTCTCGTGGTTTAGGGCGTAATTTCGTGCAAGTTTTCGGGTCCACTTGCCGGGGGCGGTCAATAATAGCCATTGCTGTCTTCAGTTAAGTTAGTTAACACTCGGTAATTCTGTGGTCGCCCATTCATGTCGGTACCTTAGCAGATGGATTATGGTCTAAATTTGATAGAGTGCATATTTTTTAGTTATGGTTTATTTTTAGCTCGCTACCAATAATGCAAGGTACTAGTACTCCTGTGGATCACTGCGGACTCGTCTTCTTCGCAAAACTCAGTAGTACTGCTGGTGTTTCTTGCGACTTAAGTGCGTGGAAGTACTAAACCGAAGCGAAAGACTTCGACTCCAGATATGGCTTTAGCAAATCATCGTTGACCCCGAGATGCTCGTATCTCATAGGCCAACCAACCATCAGGCACTCCAATTTGTCTTTCGTACAATAGAATATCATTATAAACTCTCTGCTCACTAAAAACGATTGGGTAGAGGTAGAGTGGCGAAGAGTTTAGAGCCTCTTTGATTTGCAAGATTCCTAGCTAACAGAAGAAACAATAGATGATGTTGTATGTTTTTTAGTTTTTTGGACCCTAGAACTATCTTTTTTACAGATAAACATCGGCCTGAAGTTAAATTAATAATTGTAACATCCCAAAAGTTTCCCAATTTTTGAATGTAAAGTAAATAAAAATAAGTTTGGTTAATTATTTAACTTTGTTGAAAATTCTCAAAGAAAAGAAATTTTGAATTAAAAATACTCTCAACCTTGAATAAAAACTTTATATGAGAGTGGATAAACATGACTATCCTACTTGGATGTATTTCTCTCAAGCTAAATTTGAAATTTTAAATCCAACAATACATGATTTTTTAAGAGAGGGAATAAAATGACTTTCCAATTGTGGTGGTGAATAGATAATCAAGTTTTATTTGGCTTTAAAGTACATTCGAATTTATGGATTTATAAAACACTTTTGACCATTTGATTTGGATGAGAGAAGATAACATGACTTCTTCATTTTATTTTCATGTTTTGAATTTCTATTTGAGACTTTATAAAACCTTATATTCTTTTGTTAAGACCTAAGTAGCTATATAGGCAACAAGACATGGATTGAGTTTTAGTTTTAGTATTGGTGTAAAAGTTCGCAAAAATATAAAATCATAAAGCATTCATCTACGCACGGTCGTTTCTTTAAACCCAAATTATTTTGATGAAAAGACAGATCTAATGATTCCACATAACTTTTATATTGGAAGTTTTTTGATTTGATCTACGGATTTGTCTCTCTAAGAAAGATGTATTTCTAATCTATTTTTCAGGTAAAAATCCATCTAAACCGAAGTTTGGGCGCAAATCCGAGTCAAATCGGAGTTAAACCAAAACCTGGAGTAGCCGAGCTGCATCGTACGATCTTGATCCAACAGCCGCAGATGTTTCACCTAATCGAAGAGGTACCAGCCAATCAGACGTTGCCATGTCGAAGCGAATATTTCCCGCATATTCCGTTAATTCATTAAATAGTGAGAAATTATAGCAATGTTGTAAAATTCATAAAAAAGATTTATAAGTCCAAATTTAGCACATAATATACTTTGGAAAATAATGTTATGTAGAACACTATTCCAAGAGTAGATGTAACTTTTACAATATAGTTTTTTGTTAATAATATAGTTGGTTTAATAATACTTTTAGAGTAAATAATTCAAGGAAAAATAAATATAGATCGGAAAATATAAATAATTTGTCCCTAGAATCCTAATTTGACGTAGAATATTTATTCGGTATTAGATCTAATTTTTACTAGAGTTAAACTTTTAGATAATATAAACTCCTTAATTGGTATTTAAATTATAGAAAATTATCCACAACTCCAAAATTAGTGAAACCGATTGCTACTGTTGCGCTTTGAAAATACCTATCGAAAGATATTGCAAATACAATTATCGGGTACTATTAAAACAGAAATTCGTGTAGAAAGCTCTAAATCTATTGCAATAGTAATTAAATTATACAAAAAGATTTATAACTCCTTTTTAGTCAAATTCAATTACTACTGACTATAAATTGAATTACCTATCCAGTAGTATTTCATTCATAAATTAATACGATAGAAAGATCAGAATTTCAATTAAAGTGAATACAACCCTATTTAAATTGATATAGTTTTAATAATAAATGTTTTATTGCATTAAGTATTTTACAAATGCATCAGACCTGCGCATTTCCGCGGAAAGTTTGCTATGTTGGATTACATTTATATGCCTCATGACTACTCAGCAAGTGCTAAAGTTCAACACGTTCAAAATCTCCGCTATATGATTTGGAATATGATTTCCACTTGTGCTTGTGTATTGATTTAGATGAAAGTATCTGCAAAGCAAAGCAACTACACATTTATATGTAACATACATATAATTTCACCATCTTAAAAAGCTGACTTATGCTTCAGTTAGAGGGATTCTTACATCAGTATTCACATGAATTCTTATTTAGTTTAATTCATCGCACTTAAAACTGTAACTTGTAAAAATTTCTATTTCGCTGAGCCTCTACTTCAATCAAATGTATTACCTTTTTGGTAATGACCTTTGGGACCGGAGACGGCCAAAAGGTTTTGTGGTAAATAACTTTCTTAATTTCTTTTGATTCATATAGCTCGGTTCTCTCATTAATTGGTGAACAAATTCCATTTACATTTCTTGAGAAATTTCATAGTTCTCCTCTCCAACTAGTGTTTGCATATACAATATTTAGAATAACGTGCCTCACAATGCTTCACGGGTAATCTTGTTATTATTTTAATTTCCTATTAGTGTATAGTCATTACTATTAGCTAACCAATTCCTTTCTCCCTCCATAGTTTTTCCTCCATATCAGGCCTAAATCTAACAAACCCCATAGTTCATGTCGCTATTATCCAGTTTGTAGTTGATTTTCAAATTTTGCATTGTCATGCAATCGAATTATTCGAGCAGACTCATGTTACTCAAATTAATGTTATGTTTTAGAATTTTTTTAATATGATGCGATTGGCGGTTAATATTCATCAATAATGTCATGGCTCATGATGTCATAAATTGAATTTTGTCAAACCATCATATTTCTATCTAAATCATCCCTTCAATGACACGATCCATATGTTGATGCATAGCTAAGCTTCTGTATTTACAAAGATAGAAAATTACTAAAACATTATGTCTTATTCATTGTCGGTGTAGCTTTTTTAGCATGCCTATATTGTCTTAATTATCACACGCAACATCTTTTGTTGCTTCTGATTTATTTTGAGATTGCCAATCTTTAAAACATGGTGTTGTATGCTGATCTTTTGCCTCGCTATGTAATGACTAACAAAAGAGTAGTAGTTAGTTGATCTCTCCATAGACCGTGCTGCCATTAGAGGGTTTGTTGTTGATTTTCAAATTATGCACTGCCATGCAATCGAATGATTTGACCAGACTCATGTTACTCTAATCAGTATTAAGTTTTACTAATTTTATAATATAATGCAATATTCATCGAGATTTTCACATCATGCATGATGTCGTAGTTTGTATTTTGTCAAACCATCATATTTCTATCGGACTCTTCACTCTGCTCTTTAGCCCCATTTTTTAGTTTCAGCGATGTGATATATCATAATGTTCCCACATATATTCATATGTTGGCGCATAGCTAAGGTGTTGTATTTACAACGATAAATAACTACTAAACCATTATGTCTTATTCATTGTCAGCGCATAGCTAAGATGTTGTATTCATTGTCTCTCATGATGACGTAGTTTGTATTTTGTCAAACCACCATATTTCTATGGGACTCTTCGCTCTGCTCTTTAGCCCCATTTTTTAGTTTCAACGATGTGGTTTAATGTTCCCACATATATTCATATGTTGGCGCATAGCTAAGGTGTAGTGATTTTTAGCATGTCCATTTTATCCTAATTATCACACACAACATTTTTTGTTGCTTCCGATTTATTTTTAAGTTGTCGATCTTTAAAACATGTTGAAGTACATGGATTTTGTCTCTCTATGTATTTGTTGATTGATTTCAATCCTGTTCTGAATTCAATTCGCAGATAAAAAGTTCTAAAATCAAAAAATAAAAAGTAGTTAGATACCGATACAGAGATATGACCATCGGTCTGCCTGCACATATGCGTAGGATTACTGAGTCCTACTATGTATGCTACACACTTACATGTGAATATTCTTGCTGTAACCCATCGGTTTCTCAAATGGATTTCTATCCTGCTTTCCACGGCGTCGATGAGGGTGGTGGTTAACGGCACCCTGTTGGGTCCGCAGCATAGAAAACAAAAAAAATCCTACGATGGGAACTATACGCCAAGATCTATCTACTAGATACAGAGCAACGGGTGGACATACATCCATTCAGAACTTACCCTCGAAGACAACGAGTTTTGTTAACGAGTAGGAACTCGTGGTTGATGTAGTCATACACTTGTCGATCTCAAGATCGTGTGGAAGTCCAAGCGCCGCAAATCAGCAGCGCATCTGTCCTCGCACACACGTTTAAGCCACCGGACAACCTCCATCTCCTCGCTCCAGCGATGCAGCGGAAGCAGCAACTCCTTCCAGACGAAATGCCACCGGGAATATGTATCTCGCTAATCCGAGACCATGGGAGAATAATTCTAGAGGGAGAGAGAGATCCTTCACGAGGAGGTGCGAGGAAGAAGGAGGAAGAGGGGGGTCTTTTATAGGAGGAGGGGGGTACCCCCTCCATGGCCGGTGCCTCATGGAGGTGACCTCTCACCTCCTCCATTCATGTGGTGGTAACTCCCTCCACATTAAAATGCCTCTTCACATTCTCTTTTAAAGTCTCCACTTTAAATGCATTAAAATTCTCTAAGTTTAATACTCTCTCATTTAATAAAACTCTTTTATTAAATTTATTCAGAATTTTGTTAATTACTTTAATTAACAAACATTCACATAAAACCCCTTGCAACATTTCAATATCACATGCAGAACCACTTTCTGCAATTTCACCCGAAACAATTCCTACGCTTTGCAATTCTTTCGTCTGAAACATATGTGCTCCAAAATGGTGTCCGGTAACTCTTAAGTGTGTCACCCTACGGTTCGCGAATAATGCAGACATGATTGAGACTCCTCTCAGATCAATAATCAAAAGCGGGACCTGGAGATCCATACTGACTCCTGCATATTCAACGATGACTTCTGTGATCTTGAGAACCTTTAACGCTAGTAACTTAATCCCTTTGTCTCATGATATAATACATGTCCGAGATTCGATCACCGGTATCCAAATACCTAGTTTTATCTCGTTACCGACATGCACTCTTTTCTCGTTCCCGTGATATAGCATTCTAGTGATCACATCACTTGCTTGCAAGCTATCTTAATGTGATATCACCGAGAGGGCCCAGATTATATCTATCCGTCATTGGGATTGACAAATTCCACTCTTGATCCATGGGCCTCAACATAACACCTTCGTAGCACTGAACCCATCTTTATAGTCACCCTGTTACGGTGTGACGTTTGATGTTATCAAGATACTCTTCTGGTGTTAGCAATTAACATGATCTCATGGTCTAAGGATAAAGATTACTTCGTATGATGTTATAGCAATATAAACATAATTATTTGATCGTAATGCTATACTTCGGATGAATGTTCATCACATCATTTCACAAATGATGTGACATTGTTATTAACAACATCCAATGTCTATGATCAGGAAACCTTGATCATCTTGTTAATCAACAAGCTAGTCTATAAGAGAGGCATAACTAGGAACCCTTTTTGTTTATTAAACACACATGTATTGACGTTTCCGATCAATACAATTATAGCATGCAAAATAAACATCTATCATATACGAGGAATACATAATAAAAACTTATTATTGCCTCTCAGGACATATTTCCTTCAGTCTCCCACTTCCACTAGAGACAATAATCTAGTTCACATAGTGATAAATCTAACACCCATGGAGTTCTGGTGTTGATCATGTTTTGCCCTAGGGAGAACTTTAGTCAACGGATCTGCTACATTTAGGTTCGTGTGTACTTTACAAATCGTTATATCTCCATCCTTGACATGCTCGCGGATGGAGTGAAACCGGCGCTTAATATGCTTGGAATTCTTGTGAGACCTCGGTTCCTTGTCTTTGGCTATGGCTCTATTTTTGTCACATAGATCACCATTGGGTCCAATGCACTAGGAACTACACCTAGTTCCGTTATGAACTCCTTCATCCAAACCGCTTCCTGCGCCGCTTCTGAAGCAGCAACATATTCCGCCTCCGTCGTTGATACAGCCACCACAGGTTGTTTAGAACTCCTCCAACTAACTTCTGCTCCGTTCAAGAGAAATACGTATCCGGGTTGAGACTTAGAGTCATCCGGGTCAGTGTCAAAGCTAGCATCGACATAACACTTAGCGACTAGCTCTTCTTCACCTCTGTATATAAGAAACATATCCCTAGTTCTTCTCAAGTACTTGAGGATGTTCTTGACAGCTATCCAGTGTTCCGAACCTGGATCAGATTGGTACCTACTAGTCAAACTAATAGCATGTGCCACATCCGGTCTTGTACATAGCATGGCATACATTATAGAGCCTATGGCCGAGGCATACGGGATCTTATCCATTATCGCTCTTTCTTCTGCCGTAGCCGAACTTTGAGTCTTACTCAATGTCTTGCCTTGCAACATAGGTAAGAACCCCTTCTTACTTCCGTCCATATTAAACTTCTTTAATATCTTATCAAGGTATGTACTCTGCGATAGCCCAATTAGGCGCCTTGATCTATCTCTATAGATTTTAATGCCTAATATATATGACGCTTCACCAAGGTCTTTCATCAAAAATTGATGTTTAGATAACTTTTAACACTGTTTAAAAGATCTATATCATTTCTAATCAATAATATGTCATCCACATATAATATCAGAATGCCACATTGCTCCCACTCACTTTCTTGTAAATACAAGCCTCTCCATAAGTTTGGATAAATCCAAACTCTTTGATCACCTCATCAAAGCGGAGATTCCAACTCTGGGATGCTTGTTTCAGTCCATAGATGGATCGCTGAAGTTTGCATACCTTATTAGCATCCTTAGGATCGACAAAACCCTTAGGTTGTATCATATACAACTCTTCTTCAATATTACCATTGGGGAACGCAGTTTTGACATCCATCTTCCATATTTCATAATCGAAATATGCAGCAATTGCTAACATAATCCTAACCGACTTAAGCATCGCTACGGGAGAGAATGTCTCGTCGTAGTCAACTCCTTAAATTTGTCGAAACCCCTTTGCGACAAGTCGAGCCTTATAGATGGTCACATTACCATCAGCATAAGTTTTTCTTTTGAAAATCCATTTATTCTCAATGGCCTTCGATCATGAGGTAAGTCCACCAAGGTCCCAACCTGGTTCTCATACATGGATTCCATCTTGGATTTCATGGCTTCTAGCCATTTGTTGGAATCCAGGCTCATCATCGTTGGGTCATCTATTTCATCAACCATGAAATTTATAACAGGATTACCGTACAGTTCAGGAGCTGCATGTGTCCTACTTGACCTGCGAGGTTCGGTAGTGTCCTCTTTCAGAGTTTCATGATCAATATCATTAGCTCTCTCTTCATTAGGTGAAGTCAACTCCGAAACAATTTCCGGTGCTGCGCTACTCGCCATTTCATGAAGAGAAGGTTCAATAACCTCTTCGAGTTCTACCTTTCGACTACTCACACCTTTCGCGAGAAACTCCTTCTTAAGAAAGGATCCATTCTTGGCAACAAAAACCTTGCCCTCGGATCTATGATAGTAGGTATACCCAATTGTTTCCTTAGGGTATCCTATGAAGACGCATTTTTCCGCTCTGGGTTCGACTTTATCCGGCTAAAGTTTCTTCACATAAACATCGCATCCCCAAACTTTAAGAAATGACAACTTAGGTTTGTTTACAAACCATAATTCATACGGTGTCGTTTCAACGGATTTAGATGGTGCCTGATTTAAAGTGAATGCAGCGGTTTCCAGTGCATAACCCCAAAATGACAGTGGCAAGTCAGTCAGACACATCATAGATCAAACCATATCCTATAAAGTATGATTACGACGTTCCGACACACCATTACGTTGTGGTGTTCTGGCAGGCGTGAGTTGTGAAACTATTCCACACTCTTTCATGTGTGTGCTAAACTCGTAACTTAGATACCCACCTCCACGGTCGGACCGCAGAAATTTGATCTTTCTGTTACGATGATTTTCCACTTCATTCTGAAATTCTTTGAACTTTTCAAAGGTTTCAGACTTGTGTTTCATCAAATAGATATACCTGTATCTACTCAAATCATCCGTGAAAGTAACAAAATAATGATATCCACCTCGCGCCGACACACTCATTGGTCCACACACATCAGTATGTATGATTTCTAATAAATCTGTCGCCCGTTCCATTGAACCGGAAAACGGTGTTCTAGTCATCTTGCACATAAGGCATGGCTCACATGTATCAAATGATTCAAAATCAAGTGATTCCAAAAGTCCATCAGAATGGAGTTTCTTCATGTGTTTAACGCTAATATGACCTAGACGGCAGTGCCACATATATGCAGATATATCATTATCAAGTTTAATCCTTTTAGCATCAACATTATGAATATGTGTAATACTACTATTGAGATCCAATAGAAATAAACCATTCAACACAGGTGCATGACCATAAAAGATATCATTCTTATAAATCAAACAACCATTGTTTTCAGATTTAAAGGAATGACCACTTTGCATCAAACACGATCCGGATACAATGTTCATGCTCAGTGCAGGCACCAAATAACAATTATTCAGATTTATAACTAATCCCGATAGCATATGGAGAGGTAGCGTCCCGACGGCGATCACATCAACTCTTGATCTATTGTCGATTCGCATCATGACCTCATCCCTTGCTAGTTGTCGCTTGTTCCGCAGCCCCTGAACCGAGTTACATATATTAGCAACCGATCCCGTATCAAATACCCAGGTGCTACTGCGAGTACTAGTCAAGTACACATCAATAACATGTATATCACATATACCTTTGTTTGCCTTGCCGGCCTTCTTGTCCGCCAAATACTTGGGGCAATTGCGCTTCCAATAGCCAGTCCCCTTGTAATAGTAACACTCGGTGTCAGACTTAGGGCCAGCTCGGGGTTTCTTTTCAGGTGTGGCAACAGATTTTCCACCCTTCTTTCCCTTGTGCTTGCCTTTCTTGTCCTTCTTGAAACGGTGGTCTTATTGATCATCAACACTTGATGTTCTTTCCTAATCTCCACTTCTGTAGTCTTAAGCATTGATAGAAGCTCGGGAAGAGACTTCTTCATGCCCTGCATATTATAGTTCATCACGAAGCTCTTGTAGCTAGGTGGCTGAGATTGGAGAACACGATGTATGCCTAAGTCAATGGGAATCGTTATTCCCAAGGACACAAGCTTATCAGCGTACCCAGACATTTTGAGTACGTGCTCACTAACGGAGCTGTTCTCCTCCATGATGCAGCTAAAGAACTTTTCAGAAGCATTATAACTCTCTACGGCAGCATGGGTATCAAAAATCATTTTCAATTCTCCCATGATATCAAAGGCATTGCCATTTTCGAAACGCTTTCGAAGTTCTGGCTCTAGCCCATATAGTATGTCGCAATGAACTAAGTTGTGGTCCTCCTAACGAGTCACATAGACATTCTTTTCCTCGTCAGGGGCATCAGGAGCTGGTGGGGGCCTAGCGGCGCCTCTAGCACATATTGCTTTTGTGCAGTAGTGAGGAGAATCCTCAAATTCATAGCCCAGTTGGTGAAGTTGCTACCATTCGCAGCAAGTTTCTCTTTCTCCATGAACCCATTGAAATTAAAAGCAGGTGGTGCCATCTACAACAGAATTTGTAAAGTTTATTTAGACTAAGTTTATGATAGAGTGAGTTCAACTAATCCAAATTACTAACGAACTCCCACTCAAAAACGACATCCCTCGTGTCTTTTTGGTGATTACATGAACCAAATCCACTACACCAAGTCCGATCATCACGTGAGTTGGTGTAGCTTCAAAGGCGAGCATCTATATGGGCATCATATCAACTATATGACTCATGCTTAACCTTTCGGTCCATGTTCCGAGGCCATGTATGTACATGCTAGGCTTGCCAAGTAAGAACCTTAGTATTCGCGTGTGTAAAACTGTCTTACACCCGTTCTTATGAAAGCGTAGAGTCGAGTACACCCGATCATCACGTGATGTCTTGAAACATGATCCACAGAACGGTGCATACTTAAGGAAGAACACAGTTTATCTTGATATTTAAATGAGGGATCATCTTACAATGCTACAAAAAGCGCCAAACTAGCAGTATAAGATGCTAACATCTAATGTGTAAAGTGAGATGATATGGTCCATGCATTTGATCTCTATCATTTGCATCATGGTATGATCTCTATCATTCCTTTGTGTGTAAGGCCAAGTTCTATGGAACTTACACATTGAGTGTGTTGTAAGAGTATCTATCATACATCTACTTACAACAATACCATATCTAGACACTAGCCCAGCAACGATCTAAACTAGACGCCTTTAATTTATCAATTGCAAGTTTTACGTGGCTTAGGGCTTTCGGAGATAGAACCGGTCTGACCTATGAACATGAACCACAACGAGGATAACCAAGTTATTAGCAGCTTGTTGTAAATCAGATATTGACTATAGTAGGAGAGCTAGACACCCGTCAGCCACTTATGCAAAACAAGTTGCACGTCAGTCGTGGAACCGGTCTCATGTACGATGACATGTAAGGTTGGTCCGGGCCGCTTCATCCCACTATGCCACCAATATCCAAAATACATAGAAGATGCAATAACATGATCATCATCGCCCACATATAAACATATGTGTACTACCCGTGCAAAGCACCTACGCATAGATCAGGATCTGATACCACTATTGGGTCCGCAGCATAGAAAAAACAAAAAAATTCCTACGATGAGAACTATACGCCAAGATCTATCTACTAGATACAGAGCAACGCGTGGACATACATCCATCGAGAACTTAACCTCGAAGACAACGAGTTTTGTTAATGAGTAGGAACTCGTGGTTGATGTATTCGTACACTTGCCGAACTCAAGATCGTGTGGAAGTCCGAGCGTCGCAAATCAGCAGCGCATCCATCCTCGCACACACGTTCAAGCCACCGAACAACCTCCACCTCCTCGCTCCAGTGATGCAGCGAAAGCAGCAACTCCTTCCAGATGAAATGCCACCGGGAACATGTATCTCGCTAATCCGAGACCATGGGGGAATACTTCTAGAGGGAGAGAGTGATCCTTCACGAGGAGGTGTGAGCAAGAAGGAGGAAGAGGGGGGCCTTTTATAGGAGGAGGGGGTACCCCCTCCATGGCCGGCGCCTCATGGAGGTGACCCCTCACCTCCTCCATTCATGTAGTGGTAACTCCCTCCATATTAAAATGCCTCTTCACATTACCTTTTAAAGTCTCCACTTTAAATGCATTAAAATTCTCTAAGTTTAATGCTCTCTCATTTAATAAAACTCTTTTATTAAATTTATTCAGTATTTTTTTAATTACTTTAATTAATAAACATTCACATAAAACCCCTTGCAGCATTTCAATATCACATGCAGAACCACTTTCTGCAATTTCATCCGAAACAATTTCGGTATCTATCGAAACAATTCCTGCGCTTTGTAATTCTTTCGTCTGAAACATATGTGCTCCAAAATGGTGTCCGGTAACTCTTAAGTGTGTCACCCTATGGTTCGCGAATAATGGAGACATGATTGAGACTCCTCTCAGATCTATAATCAGAAGCGGGACATGGAGATTCATACTGACTCCTGCATATTCAACGATGACTTCTGTGATCGTGAGAACCTTTAATGCTAGTAACTTAATCCCTTTGTCTCATGATATAATACATGTCCGAGATTCGATCATCGGTATCCAAATACCTAGTTTGATCTCGTTACCGACATGCACTCTTTTCTCGTTCCTGTGATATAACATTCTAGTGATCACATCACTTGCTTGCAAGCTATCTTAATGTGATATCACCGAGAGAGCCCAGAGTATATCTATCCGTCATCGGGATTGACAAATTCTACTCTTGATCCATGAGCCTCAACATAACACCTTCGTAGCACTGAACCCATCTTTATAGTCACCCTGTTATGGTGTGACGTTTGATGTTATCAAGATACTCTTCTGGTGTTAGCAATTAACATGATCTCATGGTCTAAGGAGAAAGATTACTTCGTATGATGTTATAGCAATATAAACATAATGACTTGATTGTAATGCTATACTTCGGATGGATGTTCATCACATCATTTCACAAATGTTGTGACCTTGTTATTAACAACATCCAATGTCTATAATCAGGAAACCTTGATCATCTTGTTAATCAACAAGTTAGTCTATAAGAGAGGCATAACTAGGAACCCTTTTTGTTTATTAAACACACATGTATTGACGTTTCCGATCAATACAATTATAGCATGCAAAATAAACATCTATCATATACGAGGAATACATAATAACAACTTTATTATTGCCTCTCAGGGCATATTTCCTTCACACCCCAGGAGAGAAAATCCAACAAGTGAGGGGGTTGAGGCAAGGCGATCCAACCTCCCCGATGTTGTTCGTGCTGGGTATGGAGGTGTTCACGGTGTTTTTGGTCAGGGCGGTGGAGGCACGCATCTTCCAGAGTTTGGCTAGCATCTCGCCGCTCCAACGCGTGTCCATTTATGCGGATGATGTGGTGCTTTTCATCAGGCCAATCAAGGAGGAGTTACTCGTGATTTAGGAGATCCTTCACATCTTTGGGGAAGCATCGGGTCTATCGGTCAATTATCATAAATCAACAGCCACTTTGATCAGAGGAGAGGAGGATGGGGACTTAGTCAGCTCGGTCCTGAGGTGCAGATTGCAAGCCTTCCCCATCACGTATCTCGGGCTGCAGCTGGCCTTGAGGCCGCTAGTGAAGGCGGAGTGGTAACCGGTCCAGGATAAGGCGATCGAGTTCACACCAGCGTGGCAGAGGGGGCTTATCGCTAGGGCTGGCCGCCTCACCCTGGTCAAGTCGGTGGTGGCTGCAAGGTCGATCCATCAACTGCTAGTGGCCGAGGGCTCGGTTTGGCTGCTAGAGGAGCTGGAAAAGTGGCAGCGTGCGTTCTTCTGGGCAGGGAAAAAGGACATTCATGGTGGTCAATGCCTGGTGGACTGGGAGTTGGTGTGCAAGCCTACCTTCTTTGGGGGGCTAGGGGTGAACAATCTGAGACTTCAAGGGGTTGCGCTTAGAGCCCACTGGGAGTGGCTTCGTAGGACGGAACCCACGAAGCCTTGGGCAGGCCTGCCTGCGCTCAAGGATGTTGCTGCAGAGGGTGTGTTCGAGGCCTTCTCTCGCCCTAGGCTGGGGGGGTGGCAGATCTCTGAAGTTTTAGCAGGACCGTTGGCTTAATGGCCGCTCTGTCAGGGAGGTTGCTCCTGAGGTGGTCGAGGCGGTAGGTACTCGGAGAAGGAATTGCAGGACCATAGCTCAAGCGGTTCCTGCCAGCAAGTGGATGCTAGACATGACTTATACCCTAGGGGCACAGGGGTGAAATGGATCGTATGGGCACCTAGAGGGGGTGAATAGGTGCTACACCAATTTTTAATTCTTTTTCAATTTTAGGCTTAGCACAAAGGGTAAATTCTCTAGATAAACTATTGGGTGGAATTTCCCTATATGCAAACATATCTACTAGTGAGTAAAGAGCGAGTGGAAGAGGAACGAGTAAACCGAAGTGAAGCACGCGGAGACACAGGATTTGTTTGACCGTATTTCCTTCCTTGGTAAGGGAAGTACGTCTACGTTGGAGGGGTGGGCGGTACTAAGACCACCACGCCACAAAAGGCATCACCCTGTTCTCCGATGGATCTCGCCATAACAGGCCTAAACCACCTTCCATAATAGGTACCCTTCGAGGCGGGCACCGGCGCCTTTACACAACTAGTGGGGCAACAACTCCACAATAACTTGGAGGCTCCTGAAATGACAACAAGTTGCCACAAAAACAAACTTATCAAATACAATAAACAAGATCTAGGTATTGACAAGAATACTAGATCAAGGATTTCTCCAAGTGAATGGAGAGGAGTTGAAGCGCTTGATTCTTGATGATGATGATGAACTTCTCCTCCTTCAATTCCACCAAAGATCAAGACCTTTGGGTGGTTGAAGTGGGAGATCGAGAATGAGAGCTCTTGCACAAAGTCTGGTCAATTTCGAATGAATCAAGAGATCTGAACGTTGGGGAAGAAGGGGTATTTATACCCCCCTTCAGAAACCAGCCGTTGCAACCTTTGGGGGCCGGATTATCCGGCCCAAGTGAGGGACGGATTATCCGGTCTGGGGAAACACCGCCCCAGACTCGGAATATCCGGCAGATAATCCCCCCTCCCTTCAGAGCGTCGCGCCGAGCTTGCCCTTGATCAACTTCTGGGGGGCGGATTATCCGGTCCTATGCGAAGGCCGGATTATCCGGCCTGGGGAAGAAAAACCGCCCCAGTTTGGATTTTCTGGTAGATAATCCGACCGGATACCGAGCGACGCGCCTTGGCTCTTTTTGCTCGAAAACTGGGGGCCGGATTATCCGGCCCATGCGACACTTGGATTATCCGGCCTGGGGAGGAAAAACCGCCCCAGTTCGGATTTTCCAGGAGAAAATCCAACCGGGTACCGAGCGACGCGCCTTGGCTACCTTTGAGCGATGAGGTAGGCCGGATTATCCGGCCCTTAGTGGGGCGGATTATCCGCCCCCCTCAAAACTTCCTGCACACTTAGCACACATGAAAAGTCTCCATAGTATTGTTATCTAACACGCAAAACATAGAAAAACATGAAATGTTCTTTCAATCTCCCCCTTTTTGGTGTTAGATGACAATACCAGGATTTGCAGGAGAAAGAGACAAGACAGAAAGAGATAACTTAAGAAAGAGACTCCCCCTCAATGTGTGCATAATAGAGTTTTGCATTGGAATACAAATGCACACAAATAGGTGAATCTATTCCATAGACATATGAGCAAAAACACATACCACCAAAGTAGAGAATAGGCATCCTTGACATAAATCACAATTATTACCGGATAACCAATATGAGCGCGCCTTCCGTGATATACCTCCAGCAATAGGGTATGAATAGATGGATCCATAAGCATAATCCATGATATGAAGTCCATAGTCATAGCATAATCCAGACAACCACAAAAAAGTCTCAAACAACCACAAATCACGAATTTAAAGTTCAACGCTAAATGGGCATAAGCAAGAAATAACGAATAGAAAAGTGCAAGTGCTTATGCCCGACCCATGCAAATCCAAGGACAACCTAATAGAACTACTTCTCCCCCTTTGGCATCGAGACACCAAAAAGGGAGAAGAGCGATGCTAGCGCCCCATGGGATCACTCGTCGTAGTCCTCGTCCTCGTCTTCATTCTCTTCCTCATCCTCAGCTTCAAGTTCCTCAGTGTCACCTTCCTCATCTTCATCATCAGCAGTGGGCATAGAGGGGAACAAGTGACGCTCCAGCTCACCATAGTTCAGCCCGGAGGAAGAGTTCCACCGAGCATACGGAGTGGGAGGTGTAGGAGCCGGAGGAGCACCCGAAGCGCCGGACACGTGGTGGAGAATGAGCTGCTGGGAGTGAGCCAACTCATGGCGCTGCCTGTATGCCTTGTACTGACCCTTGCGCGTGTCCACGCCCATGCAGAGAATGTGACGCTAGAACCAGTTAAGCTGCTTGATCTCACGGGCCACAGGAGGCATAGGGGGCCTGCGAGCATCCCTCATGAGGCCCTCAGGAGCAGAGGA
Source organism: Avena eriantha (assembly GCA_910589775.1). Taxonomy (NCBI): domain Eukaryota; kingdom Viridiplantae; phylum Streptophyta; class Magnoliopsida; order Poales; family Poaceae; genus Avena; species Avena eriantha. The sequence continues at coordinate 388,462,502 of OU342740.1, read as the reverse complement.
GGGGTGAGAGGTCTTCCGAACCTTGTTGTATATCTTCTTGGCCTTGTGCACCGAGTCAATGTGGAACTCCTCAGCAGGAAGCAGGTGGCGGATGAGCATCATAATGTAGGGCGCATAGGGAATGGACAGACGGTTGAACATAGCATCACACAGCTCATGGTAAATGAAGTCCATGACATCCAGCCTATACTGCACTGACTCGTCCTCGCAGGAGGCAACCTCATGAGAAAATTGAAGTAGTTGAACAAGGTGACCATGGATGCTGTCATTGTTGCCCCCACTCGGTGTAATAGAGTCATGGAAGAGACCCACTAATGCAGCATAGATGGGAGCAAGACCAGCCACAGTACCGACAATACCATTGTCCATAGTGCACAGAGAGAGAGCTGCATCCTTGTTGGGCTTCAGCTGAGTGATGATGCGGTGGCCACTGGCTCTATCCATGTTGCGGAAGGAGTACCCCAGAACCTCAGCAAACACGTGAAAATCAGCAGTCATTGGCCTGTCATGAGTCATCCACTTCATAGTGCGACGCTCATTCCCACAAATCACCAAAGTGGAGAAGAATTGCTTCACCACCTCAGAGTCAAAGGAGCACTGAAGAGACATGAGATGGTGCAGCCCCATCCTCTCAGCCACATACATCGCATCCACAAGATGCGCCTTCTCCAAAGCATCAGCAAGTACGAGTGGGTGCATAGGCCTAATGTTCAGCCTTGCATAGATGTCTTCATAAGTCCCTTTCTGTTCTGCACACCAAAAACGGGTATCCCCCAGCCCATCATCACGAGGCACCTCAGCAAACAAGTCACGGTGACGGATGGCGGAAAAGGAGACCGCATCCAAAGTCCTGTAGTTGATCTTGGGCTCCTTGCCCTTCCTCTTGGACACCCCCTTCCTAGTCCTCTTTGCTTGTTCAGCCATGCGCTTCTCTTCGTTCTTCCTTCTCCTCAACTCAACTTCGTCCACTAAGTTACCCTGTCCGTCGTCCCGAAAGTATTTGGCGCGAGGACGGCACTTGTAGGTCTTGGAAACACCGGAACCACCTGTGATGAGAATAAGGGCGATAGCAAGGGGATAAGCATACACACAAGTCCAGGAGAGAGCATGGAAAAAGTAGTCAAAAAGTTCATAGGACAAAACTACTCAATGCATACTCCATAGTGAAACTGAAGCAGAATCGAATCTGTCAGGCCGGATTATCCGGCCTGGCTAGGGGCAGATAATCCGGCCCTGGCAGAAATTTTCGATTTCACCTAGATTGCATGCAAAAAGTATATCGGACCTAGAAACTGCAAGACTACGATTTCTATGCGAAAATACATCCTTCTAGACAACGTTCCACCCAACAAGATACACATCTAGCCAAAGATGGGGAGAGAGGGAGTTACCCTCACTCATTGGAGGAAGAACGTGGAGGAGAAGGTACCTGGAGGCGCGGAGAAGAAGATCCGGGGAGGCCCGGAAAATCCGGTGGCCGGAGAGGCTCCGGGGAGGGTGAGGGGCGGCAGGCGGCGGCTGTGGAGGAGGAGAGGGCTGGGGGAGAAGTGCTGCTCGTTATGAGCCCTTCCCCCCGAGCCCTACCTTTTAAGATGAATCCGCCAGGGCCGGATTGTCCAGCCAACACTTGGGCCGGATTATCCGGCCTCAAATCTGGTATTCTGTTACACACAGAACCAGGCCCGCGCATCCCCAATCAACACCCCCACAAGGTGTACAAGAGACTTGTGTGCAAGAATAGATGGCTTAGGGGTAGGGAAGGCTTGGGATTAAGAGAGCCAAACTGAGATGGTACTAGACACTCAAACTTGCAAAATCCAAATCAAATAAAAGCCAAGAGTGAGTGTGATTCCCATAAGAACATGAGAGAGCAAATAACATCCAAAAAGATCCAATTATCCTCAAGGGAGAGGGCGGTGGCCGAAGCCACCTTGTTGGAGTGTATGGTGTGACACCGCGAAGATATATCTTGGGTTCACGGCCAATACCCATCAATAAGCTCACATATCACAAAATGATATTAAGAGAAATGATTTATCTTGCTTTTGGCATTATGGGGGGAGGGTTAGCCCAATGAGTTAGAACCACACTCCCCCTATATCCATGCCCACACCTAGACCAAACAAGGATTGAGATATACGAGTGAGTGCATGGGTAATCAAGACAAGCTCCCGGAATCAATGATATTTAGCTCATTCCTCAAATAGCAGAATCTTGCTTCATCAAGTGGCTTTGTAAAAATATCCGCCAGTTGGTTCTTCGTGCTCACAAAGGATAGATCATTATCGCCGCGAGCAACATGGTCTCGAATAAAATGATTCCGAATCTCAATATGCTTCGTCCTAGTGTGCTGAACATGATTGTACGCAATTTTGATTGCACTTTCATTATCACATAAAAGAGGAACTTTGTCACAATTGACACCGTATTCCTTTAAAGTTTGCCTCATCCACAATAATTGAGTACAAGCGCTGGCAGCAGCAACATATTCAGCTTCGGCGGTGGAGAGAGATATACAATTCTGCTTTTTGGAGGACCAACATACAAGAGATCTTCCCAAGAATTGACAAGCTCCAAAAGTGGATTTCCGATCATCCTTATCACCAGCCCAATATGAGTCAGTATAACCACATAAAGAGAAATTGGAGCCCTTGGGATACCAGAGACCAAAGTTGGGGGAATGAACCAAATATCGAAAGATCCTCTTGACCGCCACTAGGTGGCTTTCTTTAGGAGCTGCTTGATACCTTGCACACACTCCCCCACTCAACACAATATCGGGTCTAGATGCGCAGAGGTAAAGAAGAGAGCCGATCATGGACCGGTATACCTTTTGGTCCACATCTTTACCATGAGGGTTAAGTTCAAGATGACACTTTGTTTGCATCGGAGTGGCGACACCATTTAGATCCGTCATCTTGAATCTCTTGAGCATGTCTTGGATGTACTTTTCTTGATTAATAAAGGTTCCTTCTCTAAGTTGCTTGATCTCGAATCCAAGAAAGAACCGTAATTCCCCCATCATAGACATCTCAAACCTGTCAGTCATAAGCTCTGAAAATTCATCGTTAAAAGCTTTGTTAGTAGAACCAAATATGATATCGTCTACATATAGTTGGCATACGAAGAGCTCCCCCTTAACCTTGTTAGTAAAAAGAGTGGGGTCGATTTGCCCAACTTTGAAGCCATGATCTAACAAAAGCTCTTTAAGGTGCTCATACCACGCACGTGGGGCTTGTTTAAGGCCATAGAGTGCCTTATCGAGTTTGTAGACATGGTTCGGAAAGTTAGGATCCTCAAACCCCGGGGGTTGCTTTACGTATACCAACTCATGTAGAGGACCGTTAAGGAAGGCACTCTTGACGTCCATTTGCTGCAACTTCAAATTTTTATGAGCAGCATAAGCAAGTAGGATACGGAATGGACTCAAGGCGAGCCACTAGAGCATAGGTCTCGCCGAAGTCAATGCCCTCAACTTGGGAGTAACCTTGTGCCACAAGTCTTGCCTTGTTCCTCACAACAATGCCATTCTCATCTTGCTTGTTCTTGAAAATCCACTTGGTGCCGATAACATTGCGGCACTCTTTGGGTTTCTCCACGAGTTTCCAGACTTTGTTGCGCTCGAAATTATTCAATTCTTCATGCATAGCAATAACCCAGTCTGGGTCTTTAAGAGATTCAAATACCTTCTTAGGTTCCACCATGGAGATATGAGCTTGATGCTCACCAAAACAGGCCAATTCTCTTCTTGTAGAAACCCTTCGTCGAAGATCACCAACAACCTTGTCGAGAGTGTGACCCCTCAACTCAAGGTTACAATCAGCCCGAGCCTTGCGACGAAGTTCAATAAGTTTGTTGTCTCTTGGAGGAGGAGATTCATCACTTGAGTCTTCATTGGAAGCATTTTCTCCGCCTTGATTAGTAACTGGAACATCAGTAGCAGGTGGTGGAGACGCATGCCCTTAAGGTGAATCTGTAGCTATAACAGGAGGCTGCAGAGCTGGAGAGTCAGGGCCGGATAATCTGGCCGATGGAGAGGCCGGATAATCCGGCCTGGGAGTACTTGCAGCATCTTCAACAGGAGGCCTGGGACTTGCTTGAACTGGTGAGGGGCCGGATAGTCTGGGGCTAGCCAGAAAATCTGGCCTAGAGCTTGCGTTGGAATGTTCTCCAGCAGGAGCAACATTGTCAGCAGTAGTGGGGTGACCGGATAATCCGGTGCCGACCGGAAAATCTGGCCTCGAGCTTTCTGGAGCATCTTGACCTTCAGCAGTTGATGGAGATGGTGTAGGAGTTGCCCCCGTGGTTGGAGCATGTTGAGTATGGGTAGATGAGGGCTCTATATGAGTAGAGCATTGTGCTTCCCGGTCCGCCACAAGGGGTTCCTCAATGGAGCGGAAGAATCCCACGCCCATTCTTCTTATGACATATTGGGGTATTTCAACATCTGCATCACAAACATCAACTTGCTCCGCACGGGAACCGTTATTTTCCTCGAACACCACACTACAAGATTCTACAACAGTTCCGGAGAGCTTATTGTAGACTCTATAAGTGTGGGATTCGGCACCATAACCAACAAAAATACCTTCTAAATCCTTAGATTCAAACTTAGATAAACGAACTCCTTTAATAAGAAAGAAACACTTACACCCGAATACCCGAAAGTATGAGATGTTTGGCTTGCTACCGGTAAGTATTTCATACGGAGTCTTATCCAAAATCTTGCGGAGGTATAAACGGTTGGATGAATGACAAGCATTAGAGATTGCTTCAGCCGAGAAGTTATATGGAGATTTAAATTCGGCTAACATTGATCTTGCCATGTCCATTAGAGTTCGATTCTTCCTCTCGGCTACACCATTTTGTTGAGGGGTGTACGCAGCGGAATATTGATGTCTTATCCCCTCTTCACTTAGGAACTCATTTAAGGTGTAGTTCTTGAACTCCGAGCCATTATCACTCCTTATAGCCAGAATGGGGATGTTGTGTTGACGTTGAACCTCGTTGGCGAAGTCGATGACGGTTTGTTGAGTTTCACTCTTCAACTTGAAGAAATAAACCCAAGTGTATCTTGAGTAATCATCAACAATCACTAGACAATACTTCTTCCCACCGAGGCTTGCATGAGATGGAGGTCCGAAGAGGTCCACATGAAGGAGCTCCAAAATCCTTTTTGAAGAGATAATGGTTTTCCTTCGATGAGGTGAATCATGCATTTTCCCTTCAACGTACGCCCTGCAAACACGATCTTTGGCAAAAGAGACATTTTCTTTTAGTCCAAGAATGTGGCCACCCTTGTGGAGACTTTGCAAAGTTCTCATATTGACGTGGGCTAGTTGGCGATGCCATAGCCAGCCCGCATCAGCCTTTCCGAAAAGACACATCGGGCCTGTAGTGGTTTTCCCCGAAAAGTCCACCACGTACAGGTCGTTTTCGACATATCCCACGAAAGCGACTTTTAGAGACTTGCTCCACAAGAGTACCACTAAATCAGCATCAATGTAAACTGCAAAGCCCATCTTACCAAGGTCACGAACTGAAAGTAAGTTATACCCGAGGGTCTCAACAAGCATGACGTCCACGAGAGATATCGTGAGCCACCACAACTTTGCCGAGACCCAATACCTCAGATTTTGACTTGTCACCATAGGAGACGGTAATGTGATCAAGGTTTGACCGCATCTCCGTGATGATCTCCTTGCTTCTGGTCATATGACTCGTACAACCGCTATCGAGTACCCATTTAGAACCACCGGAAGCATAGCCCTGCAAGAAAATTACATCTTGGTTTTAGGTACCCATTTTTCAATGGGTCCTTTCATGTTAGTAACAAGGGTCTTGGGAACCCAAATAGACCAAGGAATGTAACAATCATAAGTCCCTACATAACTAGCATAAACATCACCATAACAATCACAATAGTTCAAAGTTAGGATTGTTGATCCTGCAAAACCATCATGATTAGTCTTGTCATTGGTAATGTTGCTAGTCTTTGATTGAGCAGTCTTGTTCTTCTTGCTCTTTATCTTGGGTATGTAACCAAGACCTTCTTTACTATTGTTTGTCCTTTGCCTGCTCAGTATCTCATCAATAACCCCTTTACCTTTGTGTTGAGAACTTCTTGCAAGATCTTCTTTTCCAAAGGATGAAGTGGAGGTACTTGGCACATCATAACGTTTCAATTGAGTTTGGAGCTGGTCATGAGACTCATTTAGAGTAGAATGATCACTCTTCAATGCCTTGTGAGCACTTTCAAGATTGTCAAACTTCTCCAAAAGTCTAGCATGAACAACCCCAAAATCAATCTTTTCTTTCTTTAGTTTCTTTACCTTGGCAAGAGCATGGTCACGTTCTTTAATGAGCTGAGCTACAGCTTCTTCTTGTGACTCCTCAAGGGATTCGAGTCTTTCTTACAAAGATACTCGAGCTTCCTCTTCCTCTTCCAAGGCATTCTTCAAAGAAGCTATCTCCAAGGCATCTTCTCTTTCAATTCTGCCCTTTTCTTCAAGGAGATCTTCGGCTTGAGCAAGTTGACTCATAAGAGTATCAAAATGGAGTTTGTGCTCACCTTGTAGGTTAGTGAAAAAAGTATCCAAGGCAATAACTTCTTCTTTCATTTCAAGACTGTCATGATCATCCATATCCAAAATTATGTTAGTCTTAGGAAATCAAGAGCTAGAAGTTGATACCTCGGATCCTCTTGGCATTAGACAAGTGGCGTTGTTGTTGATGGCGTTCTCGTTCGGCGAGTCGAAGAGAGAGGAGGGAGTCGATGTGGTGGCTATAGCAGCCACTTCGCAGGAAATATCATCATCCTCTTCATCTTCACTTGCGGAGGAGTATTCCTCTTGAGCTACAAGGACAATCTTGGGTTGCTTCTTGAAAGGGCCATTCTTCTTAATAAACGGCTTCTTCTTAGTAGCTTTAGATTTCTCTTTAAGAATGAGCCTACCACCATTGTCTTCTCTATTTTGATATGGACACTTGGCTACAAAGTGCATTCTATCTCCATAGTTGAAGCAAGTTCTCAATCTTGGGCCACTTTCTCTTCTTCCATTTGACTCGTTCTTGCGCTCAAGTTCAGACTTGGCTTTGGAAGGGTCCTTCCAAAAGTCCCTTGCATAGAATGCCATGTACTCACCATGAGCACGTTTGACCTCATCGGGGCAGTCCATGGATACCCCCTCAAAAGTTCCTTCATCTTCCTCTTGCTCAACAACATTGGCTTTGAGAGCCACATTGACACCCTTTTGCATTCCAATGGCCCGAGCACGGGCATCTTCAGCATTCTTTGCCGCCACTTTGAATGACGCCATTTCTTGCATGACTTCATTGGATGTCATTTGATGGTAGTTGCGTCTACCTTGCAGGCTCTTAAAATCCGTTGGCTCGAAAGGCATTAAGGCACTCACATACTTTCTTTTTATCCATGCATCATCAATGTGAGTGGACCCATGCTTCCGAAATGTTGTTGCGATGCCCTTGAGTCTTCTATACATGTCCTCATGGTTTTCACCATCCAACATGTAGAATCCCTCAGCTTCATTACTAAGGGCATCATACCTATTTCTTCTCATGCTTTCATTTCCAACGAAAAGGTCCGTAAGAGCATCCCACGCCTCTTTAGCTGTGTTGAGATGTTCAATGTGTGGCATGTCCTTGGGACCCACACCCAGCTGTATCATATGAAGAGCGGTGGCATTCAACTAGCTATCCACAACTTCCCTTCTCGTTAGATTGGTTTGATCTCCAATATGAAGACCTTGTTCAATAATCCTCCACAATTCAATAGAGGAGCTGCAAACATGAGATTTCATTAGGAATTGCCATTGGTTAAAAGAGGATGCAGTGAGCTTGGGTGGATCACCCCTATTGTTTATATCAGGATGAGGGATAGGTGGGTCGGGGGAATATACGTGGCGAACCTCACTATATTCCTCCTTACCACTTCCCTTTTTGGAGGTGGAACCATTTAGTTTTTCACCTTCCACATCATTATCCTTGGATCCGTTGTTACCCTTTTCCTTAGATGATGGTGTGGGAGCCTCAGAGGAGGATGGAGATGGGGCTATGGATGATGTAAGGCGAGCAATCATTTGATTCATCTCCTCCATCTTGGCCTCAAAGGATTTCAACAAGGTTGTTTCCAACGACTTGAGATCATCCATTGCGACCTTATCCACAGCCTCATTTCCATCATCCTTGGTACCCATACTACTCTTAGGCGGTTAAGCCCGAATTAAGAGCCGGGGCTCTGATACCAATTGAAATGGATCGTATGGGCACCTAGAGGGGGGGTGAATAGGTGCTACACCAATTTTTTATTCTTTTTCAATTTTAGGCTTAGCACAAAGGGTAAATTCTCTAGATAAACTATTGGGTGGAATTTCCCTATATGCAAACCTATCTACTAGCGAGTAAAGAGCGAGTGGAAGAGGAACGAGTAAACCGAAGTGAAGCACGCAGAGACACATGATTTGTTTGACCGCAGTTCCTTCCTTGTTAAGGGAAGTACGTCTGCGTTGGAGGGGTGGGCGGTACTAAGACCACCACGCCACAAAAGGCCTCACCCTGTTCTCCGATGGATCTTGCCACAACAGGCCTGATCCACCTTCCACTATAGGTACCCTTCGAGGCGGGCACCGGCGCCTTTACACAACTAGCGGGGCAACAACTCCACAACAACTTGGAGGCTCCCGAAATGACAACAAGCTGCCACAAAAACAAACTTATCAAATACAATAAACAAGATCTAGGTATTGACAAGAATACTAGATCAAGGATTTCTCCAAGTGAATGGAGAGGAGTTGAAGCGCTTGATTCTTGATGATGATGATGATGAACTTCTCCTCCTTCAATTCCACCAAAGATCAAGACCTTCGGGTGGTTAGAGATCTGAATGTTGGGAAGAAGGGGTATTTATACCCCCCTTCAGAAACCAACCGTTGCAACCTTTGGGGGCCGGATTATCCGGCCCAAGTGAGGGCCGGATTATCCGGTCTGGGGAAACACCACCCTAGACTCGGAATATCCGATAGATAATCCGCCCTCCCCCCTTCAGAGCGTCGCGCCGAGCTTGCCCTTGATCAACTTCTAGGGGCCAGATTATCAGGTCCTATGCGAAGGCCGGATTATCCGGCCTAGGGAAGAAAAACCGCCCCAGTTCAGATTTTCCGGTAGATAATCCGACCGGATACCGAGCGACGCGCCTTGGCTCCTTTTGCTCGAAAACTGGGGGCCGGATTATTCGGCCCATGCGACACCCGGATTATCCGGCCTAGGGAGGAAAAACCGCCCCAGTTCGGATTTTCCGGGAGAAAATCCGACCGGGTACCGAGCGACGTGCCTTGGCTACCTTTGAGCGATGAGGTAGGCCGGATTATCCGGCCCCCCTCAAAACTTCCTGCACACTTAGCACACATGAAAAGTCTCCATAGTATTGTTATCTAACACGCAAAACATAGGAAAACATGAAATGTTCTTTCAAGGGGCGTCAGCGATGGGTCGCGCTTTGGCTTGAGTTGCGGGAGGTCCAGCTAACAGAGAGGCCGGATGAGTTTGTTTGGACTGGATCAACATCTGGAGTCTATTCCGCCAGGGACACGTCTAAGATGTTATGCCAAGGAGGGGAGCGCTCTAGCGTGGCTTCGCCAATTTGGAAATCATTTGCTACTCCCAAACGCAAGACCTTCTTTTGGTTGGCCACGCGGTATAGGTTGTGGACGTCAGATAGGAGGGAGCGGCATGGCCTGCAAGAGCCTGCCTCGCCCTGCTTCACGCGCCTACAAGAGGAGGACACCGTGGATCACATTCTGGTCCAATGTGTGTATGCCAGGACTGTTTGGTGGGAGTGCTTGATACATTGCAAATGTATCTATAATTTTTGATATTCCATGCTTGTTTAGTATCTACTTTATTATGTTTTGTCCACACTTTGGAGTACTTTTATACACTTTCTTGGACTAACCTATTAATAAAGAGCCATAGTTCCAGCTGCCTGTTTTCTGCTGTTTTTGGTTCCAGGAAGTCAAAAAATGAATATTCTCGAAATTGGACGGGACAAAAGCCGAAGTTCATATTTTACCGGAAGACTCACGTTGCTAGAAGACGAGACGGAGAGGGGCCACAGGGTGGCCACACCACCCCTAGGCGCGGGTCCCCCTGGCCGCGCCAGGGCATGGTGTAGGCCCCCTGGCCGACCATCGACCTTGCCTCTTTTGCCTATATATCTCCCCCGATGCAAAAACCCTAAGTCGTCAATCAGAAATCCACGAAAAGTTCTGCAGCGGCCGTCGCCACCGAAGGGGAGATTCGGGGGACAGAAAGTCTCTGTTCCGACACCCTGCCAGGACGGGGAAGTGCCCCCGGAGCCATCTCCATCGATGTCCACCACCATCTCCATCGCCGTTGCTGATTCCCATGATGAGGAGGGAGTAGTTCTCTCTCGAGGCTAAGGGTTCTACCGGTAGCTATGTGTTCATCTCTCTCTCTCTCTCTCTATGCATGATCATATTGTGATCATGAGCTTGTAATCAAGTAGATATACCTTGCTACTCAAGTGCTTTAATAGATCTCTGCTCTCCCCATGTGTGTGAAAGTGACAGCGTGCACACCATTGTGGCACTTAGGCTAGAGATTACAAATACTTGTTATGAGTTATATTTGGAGTTGGATGTCTTTATGAAATTGAGGTGTTTGTTGGAACCATCTAGTGCTCAAGGTGACAGTGTGGGGTTATCTAGATGGAAAAGGCTTACTTTGAGGTGTGCTATTATAGCCCTACCATGGATTAGAGTGTCCAACCGAAGAGTAGTTCAGAATAGTATCTTAAAGAGAAGATATTTATACGAGAGTGTTCACTAGTGAAAGTATGATCCCTGGGCCTTGTTTCTTAGCATTGAAACACCGTTTGCAACTAGATATGTTACATGTTTGCTTTCTTACATCTTTATTTCAGTGTGCCTTTAGTCTCTTCCATGCCATCAAGCTATTTTCTAGCACCGTTGTCTTATATCCATACCACTTGTATTTTACTATCTCTTCGCCGAACTAGTGCACCTATACACCTGACAAGTGTATTGGGTGTGTTGGGGACACAAGCGACTTCTTGTATCTTGATTGCAGGGTTGCTTGAGAGGGGATACCTTTGACCACTTCCTTCCTCAGTTCGATAAACCTTGGGTGATCCACTTAAGGGAAACCATGCTGCTGTTCTACAAACCTCTGCACTTGGAGGCCCAACAACTGTCTACAAGAATAGAAGTGCGTAGACATAAAGCTATTTTCTGGCGCCGTTGCCGGGGAGGTAAGGTAAAAGGTACTCACATCCTCCGGTGTGAGTGCTCAAAGTTATTTCCTTTAGATTATGCAATTTTGTCTTTTTGTTTCTTGTTTTCACTAGTTAGGCTTAATGGAAAACAACAACAAAATTAGAGAGCTTTATAGTATTTATCTTGAGTTAGGACATGAAGTGTTTGAAGAGAAAATTAAAGAACCTATGGAACTTTATTTGCATGCTAATAACAATGTTGTTAGTATGAATTCTTTGGACACCATTATTGCTAATGCTATGGAAAATTCTAAGCTTGGGGAAGCTAGTTTTTATGAAAATGATCTTTTTAGTTCCCCGGCTTTGGAAGATAGTTATTCAATTGCTTATGATGATACAAAACCTCCAATATATGATGATTACAATGATGAGTATGATATTTTCAGTCCACCTACTATTGAGGAGAAAATTAATTATGATTACAATATGCCTCCTATATTTGATGATTATGGTGATGAGAATAATAATGATAGCTATTTTGTTGAATTTGCTCCCACTACAATTAATAAGAATGACTATTCTTATATGGAGAGTAATAATTATTATATGCATGTGGCTCATGATAAGAATGTTTTATGTGATAATTATATTGGTAATTTTATTCATGATGCTACTGAAAGTTATTATGAGAGAGGGAAACATGGTTTTATGTATCTCAACAATATTAAGTTTCCCCTCTTTATGTTGAAAGTCTTGAAGTTGCTCTTGTTTTGCTTTCCTATGCTTGTTGTTTTGTGCTTTCATGACTTGTTTCTTTACAAGATTCCTATGCATAGGAAGTGGGTTAGACTTAAATGTGTTTTGAATTTGCTTCTTGATGCTCTCTTTCACTTCAATTCATATTTCCTATGTGAGCATGTTTTAAAACTATCAGGCCTAACATAAAGGCGTTAAAGAAAAGTACTTATTGGGAGATAACCCAACAGTTTTAGATGAGTCTTGGAAGTTATTACCTCTGTAATAACCGCTCCTTATCCTTTTTATTTTCTTTTTGTGCCAAGAGTAACCTCTAATGAGAGAGAAGTAATGGTTGGGAAAGTTGTTGTCCCGAAACAGATTTCTGTGCTTCACCGTAAAAAAATGTGTAAAATCTCCATACGTCCTTTTGAGGCGTGAATTTTTGTGCTTCTGCCCCAGGTTGTTATCTAACTTTCGTTACTTCAACACTTTTTGATTTGAGCAACAGAAGGTCTTCGAAAAAATTCGTCTTTACCTGCCGGTCTGTTTTGACATATTTCTGCCATTATTTGTATTTGCTTCTTGTTGGTTCCTTTTTGAGTTCCTTTGGGGAATTGATCTTTTTGAGGGAAATGCTACAGTAGCTAGTGTTTTAATGGAAGTTTTATTGGTGTTATAATTGAACCTAAAGACTTATTATCTTGAGTGCACCAATGTTGCTAATAAAGATTGTGTGAAGTTTAGTATGAAGGAAAAATTTCAGGTGTATGGAAGGAATGAGTAATGAGATGAAGGATAGACTAAATCTCAAGCTTGGGAATGCCACGCGTGTCACCCCAATAAATATCCAAGAAGTACAAGCGTCAAAGCTTGGAGATGCCCAAGGCATCCCCCTCTTCATCAATAAAAATCTCACGTTTCTTCCAAACGCTTCATTTTTATTATTTCATGCACAGTTGTATTGTTCTTGAAGCGTCTTCTTTTTTGTTTTTCGTTTGCTTGGTTTTATTAGTTTGCTGAATAAATTGGTTGGACCCCCTCTTTCATGCATTGGTTTGCAAATAGTTTGGTTTGGATTGGAAAAGAGTAGAAAAGTTCATGCTTATGCGGTAAAAAGAGCTTGTTTTTGACTGTGGCCTATGCTTTGTCATGCCATGCTTGATATTGTTTTGGCTTTATGCTTAGTATTCTTTGTTGTAGCATGAATTGTTATAAACAATTGAGATTGCTTAATATGCCTTGGATGAATCATGCATTGTTTTAGCATATTAAAGCATAGTATTGTGGTATTCTCCTTTGATGCTTTATTTGGGTTGACTTGGCACATGCTCACACCATGTTATGACTATCCCAAGTCACCATAGCCTTTATGATCCTTTAGTTTTCAACTTGTAATATCACTTTATGCTTTGATTAATGATGTTTTGTCACTCTGCATGATTATGGCCATTATTGCTCTCTTAATTGGTCGCTCCCAGTCTTTTGCTAGCCTCCATAACCAAGTATGAGTTCCACTCATGTATCCAACTCCTAAAACCAAGTTATTCCAAAGAGTCCACCATACCTACCTATTAGCATATGCTATTCCAAGTATATTCCTGCTTTTATCTACCTTTCGAATTAAACTTGTTATGAGAAAACTAGTGATTAAAGCTCTCATGAACTTGAGGGCACACTTTACTTTTCTTGCCCTTAATAAACTTGAACCATTGTGTCGTCTATGTTGTATATGCTTGCACTTACTTGTTGGGGATTAACAGAACCATGCTGTCATGGGGAACGCTTTCAACATTGCACTGGTACTTTGTACCTAGTTGATATCATGCTCTTTTGTCTATGGATATCGTCGGTGTGAAATGAAAGGGGAGCTTGTAAGTCCATGGAGTTATGTATATGTGTTAGAGAAACGCCTGGGCCGTTGGTCTAATCCATGCTGACATGGTGGAAACCTGCGGCGTAACCATAATGAGTTGTCTATGAAGCATTCTTCTTATAAAAAAAGAGTCAGATATTGAGAAAAAAGAGAAAAAAAAAGATTATGAAAAGAGGAAAGAGAGAAAAAAGCACCATATTCCTATGGTAAATAAGAAGATTGCTGAGATGCTCGTTGTCTGCTTGCCTTGTCATTTTGATATGGCGATTCTTCTGTATCATCGGGAAAGGGGTACCCCGTTGGCGGTTCTCTATGATACACATGTACTTACGATGACAAGAACTTACCGATGACTAAACTTGAGTAGCATGAGGACCGGCCCTCGTATTCAAGGGACATGAGATTTCCAACTTATACTTCGTCAAGCATATACTTCATAGTTTGTTCACTTTAACCTTAATCACCTAAAGATGCTTATGATAGGGCAATGAGAGCTGAAAGCTAATAAGTACCATAATTTTTAGAAGCTCTTTATGAAACTTGAATCCCTACTTCCTTCTATGAAGGCCTTTCTTTTACTTTTATGTTGAGTCTCCACCTTCTACCTTTATGCACCTACTTTGAGAGCATAGTGGCCATTCTTAGTTCTATGTGCATTGTCCCAAGACCTGTTGATTGATGCATAACTTGATATTGCTTGTTCTTAAACTACTTGTATCTAGTCACTCTTATGAACTTTGAAGGTGTCCTGTGCATTTATGTTTGCTACTCTATGAGGGACAAGCTGAATGCCACTATGCTATGTTTTCTTTATGTGAAACAAACAAACGTCTTGCAAGCATTGTTATTCATGAATCTTTTGTTTGTGCCTTTTCATGTTGCAACATAGTTGCTTTGCCTTATTGCTAAAACTTTATCTTTCATGCTATGTTAAAGTACTATGATCACAGCTATCAATGTTTTACAAATACTTTGATCAAGTTTATGATGGTGCATGTCACCTCAAAAATTATTCTTTCTTTTTATCACTTACCTACTCGAGGACGAGCAGGAGTTAAGCTTGGGGATGTTGATACATTGCAAATGTATCTATAATTTATGATGTTCCATGCTTAGTTTTATCTACTTTCTTGTGTTTTGTCCACACTTTGGAGTACTTTTCACATGATTTCTTGGACTAACCTATTAATAAGAGCCACAGTGCTAGCTGCCTGTTTTCTGCTATTTTTGGTTCCAGGAAAGTCAGAAAATGAATATTCTCGAAATTGGACGGGACAAAAGCCAAAGTCGCTATTTTTTCGGAAGACGTCTCGAGCCATAATACGAGACGAGAGGGGCTAGGGCCTAGCCACACCACCTGGAGTTAAGCTTGGGGATGTTGATACATTGCAAATGTATCTATAATTTTTGATGTTCCATGCTTGTTTAGTATCTACTTTCTTATGTTTTGTCCACACTTTGGACTACTTTTATACACTTTCTTGGACTAACCTATTAACCAAGAGCCATAGTGCCAGCTGCCTGTTTTCGCTGTTTTTGGTTCCAGGAAGTCAGAAAATGAATATTCTCGAAATTGGACGAGACAAAAGCCAAAGTTGATATTTTACCGGAAGACTCATGGAGCCAGAAGACGAGACGGAGAGGGGCCACAGGGTGGCCCCACCACCCCTAGGCGCTGGTCCCCCTGGCCGCGCCAGGGCATGGTGTAGGCCCCCTGGCCGGCCATCGACCTTGCCTCTTTCGCCTATATATCTCCCCCGATGCAAAAACCCTAAGTCGTCAATCAGAAATCCACGAAAAGTTCCGCAGCGCGGCCGCCACCGAAGGGGAGATTCGGGGGACAGAAAATCTCTGTTCCGGCACCCTGCCGGGATGGGGAAGTACCCCCGGAGCCATCTCCATCGATCTCCACCACCATCTCCATCACCGTTGCTAATTCCCATGATGATGAGGGAATATTTCTTCCTCGAGGCTAAGGGTTCTA
The DNA here is from genome assembly GCA_910589775.1 of Avena eriantha. NCBI lineage: Eukaryota > Viridiplantae > Streptophyta > Magnoliopsida > Poales > Poaceae > Avena > Avena eriantha. Next base: position 388,446,635 of record OU342740.1, on the reverse strand, counting down.
TCGGTAGCTATGTGTTCATCTCTCTTTCTATGCTTGATCATATTGTGATCATGAGCTTGTAATCAAGTAGATCTACCTTGCTACTCAAGTGCTTTAATAGATCTCTGCTCTCCCCATGTGTGTGAAAGTGACAGTGTGCACCCCCTGGTGGCACTTAGGCTAGAGATTACAAATACTTGTTATGAGTTATATTTGAAGTTGGATGTCTTTATAAAATTGTGGTGTTTGTTGAAACCATCTAGTGCTCAAGGTGATAGTGTGGGGTTATCTAGATGGGAAAGGCTTACTTTGAGGTGTGTTGTTATAGCCCTACCATGGATTAGAGTGTTCAACCGGAGAGTAGTTTAGAGTAGTATCATAAAGAGAAGATATTTATATGAGAGTGTTCACTAGTGAAAGTATGATCCCTAGGCCTTGTTTCTTAGCATTGAAACACCGTTTGCAACTAGATCTGTTACATGTTTGCTTGCTTACATCTTTATTTCAGTTTGCCTTTAGTCTCTTCCACGCCATCAAGCTATTTTTTAGCACCGTTGTCTTATATCCATACCGCTTGTATTTTACTATGTCTTCGCCGAACTAGTGCACCTATACACCTGACAAGTGTATTGGGTGTGTTGGGGACACAAGAGATTTCTTGTATCTTGATTGCAGGGTTGCTTGAGAGGGGATACCTTTGACCACTTCCTCCCTGAGTTCGATAAATCTTGGGTGATCCATTTAAGCGAAAACTTGTTGTTGTTCTACAAACCTCTGCACTTGGAGGCCCAACAACTGTCTACAAGAATAGAAGTGCGTAGACATCAGTGCTTGAGGAGGACCGGAGTTGACTGTCCCCAACCACAGTGGGACGGCACCCTGGAGGTTTGGTGGCTGATGGCCAGAAAGCGAGTTCGTAAGGAGGAGAGAAAGACCTTCGATGCCCTAGTCATTCTCACGGCTTGGATGTTATGGAAGTAGAGGAACGCTAGGGTTTTCAGCAATGTGAGGGACCAATGTGATGCTGACCAACTGGTGAGCCGCATTGGGGATGAGTTCAGGCTTTGGCGTTTAGCTAGGTCGGGGAGAGGAGTGGTAGCCATGTCGCGAGAGTAGGCTCTAGAGCTCCAGGTGAGAGGGGGTGAGCATGGGAGGGTGTGGTGTGTGTGCGTTCGGCTGGGAGACTTGTTCGCAAGGTGTGGCCCGGCCTCTTGTATTTGTTGTTGCTGTCTTGTATAAAAGTTTGGTATGCCTTTGGCGTACCCTCGAAAAAAAATATTCTTGCTGTAATCTTTTTCTTGGCATGTCAAAGAGAATTTTTTTTGGCTCCGTTGTCAACTCAAATACGTGGCCAATTTCTTTTTACTCACGTCGCTCTGCTCTTTAGCGCCATTTTTTAGTTTCAACGATGTGATTTATCGTAATGTTTCCACATGTACTCATATGTTGGCACAAGTTTAGCAATGGTTAGTTGAAAAAAATCTGGCCATAGAATTGGAACCCTCAGAATGAATTCGCGTGCCTGTCAGATGATCCATAATTTTAGTAAGCGAGCTAATTGATCCTACCTTAGGCTGCTCATAGTGGTAGTATCATACTACTAGTATCATGCATATAATACTAGTGTATGATACTATCTTCATAGTGCATGGTATCATATGGTAGTATCATACTAGTACTATATTTAATTATTTATAGATTCTCAATGCAAAATTGTGTACAAGATTTATTTGCATGAGAATTTTCTAGTTTTACGTGTTATGATACGGTATCTACCTATGATACTCTAACCATCTCTTTCTTCATTAATTGTTGTGCCACATCAGATTTTTGCCAACATGGCATGCATGAACTATGATACCCACTAGGACCAGCCTTAGCGTCGTGGAACCAAGTAAAAAATTCAGAGTGTGTTCATATGAGCAGATGCAGATGGCATCCTGGTCTTACCTTTCTGTACCCATAACATAAATGACTTTTGGTCCTAGAATTTTGAGAAGAGGGGATATTTCACGGTGTGCTCCCCCTATAGAATGATAGTTGAAACAAAGGAGAGAAGAGAGGCTTTGGCTGGAAAGGAGGTCGTCTAGCTCGGATACCTCAAGGGGTAGTAAAAACCGGTGCTTGTTATGGAAAATAAAGGTTCCTTCCAAGATTAGGGTGTTTGTATTGCAGTTAACAAAGCAATCTATCCCAACAGCTGACCTACTTCATCATGGAAACATGGCAACCACCGGATTTAGTTCACTACGCGGTGCGGAAGATTCATGGCTGTCACTCTTTGATCGAGTGGAAAATGGTGAGATGCCTTTGGGCATTGTCGGACGAGGAAACTATCGAACATATGTGTGATACAACTGAACCCATTACAAAGTGGTGGATTTTAAACATGATGGACTCCATGCCCCCATCAATTTTTCATTAGGTTTCCGGTGACTATGTGGGCTATTTGGACAGCTAGGCGGAAAGCAATTCATGAGGTGAGTTCCAAATCCCGCTGTCCACCCATGCATTTGTGCAGCGCTACCTGCCAGAACTGTCAATGTTACCTAGTCCGCACACGCAAGTGAGTTTCGTCAAATCCTCACGAAAACCTATTCCGAAGTGGTTACCACTTCCTCTCGATCATATGAAGGGAAACATCGATGGTGCAGTTTCCAAGAATAACTCGGTTGGAGCAGTCTCTGCTATTTACAGGAACAATGCTACTAATTTGTATCTCAGATGATCAATACTGGTGTTCCAAGGTGTGGCCGACCCTCCGACTCTTGAAGCGCTTGCATGCCCTAAAATACCTACACTCGCGAATGATCTTGCCCTTCAGAAAATTGTGGTTGCTAGCGATTACATGCAAGCCGTGAAGGATATTCCTGAGGATGCTATGCCCCTGCTTTTAAGGAGATCATTGGTCATAGACCAAACTTTGAAAGTATTTCTTTCCCGGGGCGCCATTTGTGCCTCTTAACACCCCCACCCCCACCCCCACCCCCACACACACACACGATACTATGTTAATCCCTATAATTTTGGACTTCGATTAATAAAGAGAGCAAGTTACCCAAAAAGGCAATGCAACAAAACTCACGATCCAGATTGTTGCCTCTGATTAGTGTTGGAGTTGTTTGCGATTGTTTACCTCAAAACCTGACGCTACCCCAAACACTAAGAAGAACTTTCTGACTGCAAGGATATCCTACACCGTTGGTTTGATGAAAAGAACCACGTCGTCCCGGGAAGAATTAAATCCTCTAGAGCTATGTGCAGTTGCCAATTGGGGGCAGAAGTCCCTGATCTATCGCTCTGCAAATAAGAAGAATGACAACCTCCGTGACCAAACCAAACATCTGCGGGGGCCAGGGATAACGGGTCTCCCTGATGGAGCCCGCGCGTGCCAGATCTGTTCCCATGTTATACCATTGACTGAAACTATGGCACCCACCGTGCTAAGGGAAATCACAATCTAGTTAAGTTGAGCTTCTGGGGACCAAGAAATATAGTTGAAACTCACCGTGGGCGACCCCGGAGGCACCCCTCGAGCCGGCGCAGGTCCCCTCCTCCCCGCCCCTCTCCCCTCGTCGCCGCCGGGAAACTCCTGTGTGGCATCGGTGGCGGCGGGGCTCAGGCTCTCTCGCTCCCGTGAGGCTTGGCAGCGCGGGCCGGCGCTTCTCAGCAGGGAGCGACGCGGGCAACATGGAGGTGAGGCCTCGCGTGGGCGGCGCGGCGCGGATCGGCGAGTGGATGGCTTGGCGGCGCTGGGTGCTCCTGTCGGACGGCTGGTGGTTGCGTTCGATGGTGAGCCCATCTGGGCCTAGATGGGCTTGAGCAGGCATCCGCTCCGACTAGTGGTGCGCGGGGGGCTTGTTCTTCCGTGAAGAGTCTCTCTGCCGGCGCAGGAGGCTGGTTTGGAGCGGCAGCGGCACATCCGTGTGTGCGGCCGGAGGACGGTGGTGCTTGGCGGGCTGCACGTGGACGGAGGGCTCGTCGTGGCGGCGCGGGTTCGTTCGGGGTTCAATCTGGGCCGCTAGGGAAGTTGCTTGGTGGCGGTGATCTTCGGTCCTTTTCGCGATGGCGGCTGCCTGGGTTCGCTCTGGTTGTTTTTCGGCAACTAACTCGCGGGCAGCGGTGATGATCTGGACGGTGGCCTTCGTCGCGGCGACAGGGAGCCTAGGCGTAGTGGCAGAAGGGTTGCTTGATGATCGTCGGAAGCTTGGAGGGGAGGGGAAGTATGGTTGTTATGTCGGTCCTTGTTGGGCGGGCGGGAGGTTCAGGACTCTTTGCTGGGCGAAAGCCTTGTCCTTGCGGTGGCTGGGTCCGAAGACGGTGACACCCCTGGGCGCCGCATCCTTCTTGAAGTCGTCATCGAAGCGAATGTATTTTGCTCCTCCGCTCGGGCTCTCCGGGGGAAACCCTAGATCCCTCGCTGGATCGGGCGTGAGCGGCGCTCTTGTGTTGCTTTGCCTCTTGGGGCCTCGCTTTGGATGTCCACCAGACTGTGGGATCTGTGGTGTGTTTCGGTAGTTTTTGGCGAAGGCGGGTTCGTCTTTGGCCAAGCGGGGCGCAGCCCTGGGGCCGGCGTGGTAGTTGATGCGGTGGTTCTGGTCTTTCGCTTCCGCCTGATGCGTTGAGGTGTGGTGTCGACCTGGTTGGTCGTCGACCCGTGTGGAGCGCAACCTCGAGACTAGCGTGTAATATTGTGTTGTATCGGTTTTTCGGCCAGTTTTCCTCATAAACGGGCCAACTCTTTTCTACTATATCAACGAGAGGCAATGTTTTGCCTCGTTTCAATAAAAAAGCACAAGATCATCCAACTTAAGTAACACACCTGGCTCCGTGCGATTGTTGATCTTTCTCGCCATCTACCGAACTTGGATGAAGTTGTCATGTAGGTTTCACCCACATTAATGAATGCATACTGGTTTACACTCACAACCTCCTCCATCTTTGGCCATAGTAATCTGTTCGCCATTAGCTTAGAGAATAGTTTGATGAAGCTATGCCTTTTTCTTTTATTCCCTCCGTCCACGTCCAAAATAGATGTTGCGGGTCCATTTTGCAAAAAAAACATTGAAAAATTCCTGACTGAACCTGTAGTCCTCTGCATCGTCTTCTCCTCCTTCCCCTCTTCTCTATTCCCGCCGCCACCTGCATGCTCATGCAGGCGCGGCACGTGCACTCTTCCGCCGCTCCCTCACCAGCCACCACCCCCTCGCCCCCACCGTGCAGCTCAGGATCTCTCCTCCCAGTCTGCTCCTACCCCCTTTGCCCCATCGACATCGGCGCATACTAGCCACGCCGCTGCGCCTCCACACATAAAAATCAAATATTAGGGAACTTGGGGGGTCGACAGCACAACAGGTGATGCCGACGCGGCCAGTGAGGAAGCTTGAGGTGGCAGCACCATCCACGACTTCAACAAGCCGCGGGGACGGTGGAGGCTGGTCTACTGATGTGTTGATGCCCCGTTCGCATTGAAGGCCCGTGCTCCTGCCCGTGCTCGCCGGCCCAAGCTCCTGCACGTGCTTGTCGACCCGACCTGCCGCTGTCGTCTGCGACCTGCCACAACTCCGACATGCTTCTGCTCCTATCGACCTCTCCAACCCGCCGCTGAAGCCAGTGATGCCTCCCTCCTCCTCCATGCTCTCTTGCTGCTAAAGTCCGTTCCTTTATTTGTTTATGTTTGATGCATAGTGTGTTGATCTGTAAAGAAACAATGAATTGAATAATTTTGCCGCTGCCGGAGCTGGAGACCAGGAGCTGCTGCCATCGGAGGAAAAGACGTGTCTTCCTCAAGGGGAAGAAGAAGATCCAGCTGCTCTGCTCCCCTGATTTCTTCTCCGAGATGAGAACATGTTATGCTTTTTTCAAGTGAGTCTTGTATGGATCGTGTCTTAATTTTATTGTTAGGTACGATTATAGATGATTCTGGCGGTCTGACTTTAATCTCAGTTCTCATAACCAACATTGTATAGCTCAGTGTTGCTCTATTTTATGTTCTGTTTTTCTACAAGTTCCATATAATCACGATGTTCCATGTCTCAAGTATTGTCTTACTTGGCAATCATTTTCTTTTTATACGGTATGCAATCTAACTAAAGCTCTTTTAGTTGGTGGGTAATTGATACTCGACAGGACATACCATTTCCTTGTCAAGTAAAAGAACATATCATGTACCCAACCAATCTTGGGTTACACTATTTGTTCTTGTTTTCTACAAGCTCCATAGCATCCCATGTATTATTTCTCAAGCATTGGTTTAGTTGGCAATTATTTTACGCTGTTAAGGCATGAATTTTATAATTTAAGTTATCTCAACAAACAATGGCACGTGTAATATATGCCTATAATGGGTGATATGGAGTTGTGTCGACTGTTCTCTTTGAGTGAAGAGTTTCAGTTTTTCGGTGCCGGGCAAGATTAGAAAATGAAGTCCTAGGATGTTCATTGGAAGGTTCTTTTCTACCATTTTAGTTAATTAATTTATCTACAATACTACCATTTCAGTATTTCTGAAGAAAATAAAGAAAAAGGGAGGCAATGGCCAGTTGTTAGAAGAAATGGAGTTCCAGTTGTTAGAAGTTTGAGAAGTTGCGAGAAGATGGAGTTCAAGTTCATAGAGCTACGACATCAGTGTGCTAACCAGACATCATGTGGAGTGGACTAGGATGCACATGTTTCTGGACTATTTGACATGTCCAACCAATTCCAATTTAAAGCAAAGGTTATATCTTTCTCCTGTATTCCAACCAATTCAAATGGAGTTTGTTGCCTAAACTGTTGTGGGGATCTTGAGTTACCAGCACCTACTAATCTATAGGCTATTGCCTATTAGTTGTTGTCTGAATTGCCCTTTTCTCCTTGTCTAAAAGGACCACCCTCATTTTCGAATTTTTGTATGGCCTTATTCTTTAATTGGTATGTACTTTAGTTGTTCCGGTCATTACAAAGTTCACTAGTTCACTGTAGCTCCAGGTGTTCCGTTGACATGGCTTTAGTTATGCATTGCTTTAGTTTACCATCAATTTTCTTTTGCATACAAACAGTAATATGCATGGCACCGTACTGAAGTCAGGTGATTATAGCATATTTCATTGGGCAGGTGAGTTTGAGAAAATAACCTCCATGTTTTGCTCCATATGCTAATCTCCATGATTTGCTCTATATGTTAAAAAAATAATATTTGGAGAACACATTGGTTTCAGTCTTGACAGGTTATAATATTCAGGGAACTCAAATGTTCACCAATTATTTTTGTAGACAAAATAAAGCGCTAAGAAGCTGGTCAAATCTCTTTTCGTACACATGCTTTTTTATGGAATTTGGTACACATGCTTGAGATAATGCAAATTGCACTATTAAACTGAAACTTGGTTTATGTAATTGTCTCTGAAACTGTAAATTGCCATTGTCTTTGAAACTTGGTTTCTGGTGGTGTCTCTGAACTTGTTCACTATCTCTGAAGCTGCAGGAGGCTAGGCGGAGGGCGCTCGCGAGGCTCGGCTGGAACTACAACAGGTAGGCTGGGGCTAGCAACGGCTAGGACGTCCGTGAGAGGGGCTGGACGGAGGGCGCATGTGCTAGGCTCGGCCGGTGGAGGAGCTTCGGTGCTCCGACGGCGTGGTCCATGAGTAAGAGGCAACAAAGGGCGAGCTCGATGTCGGGGACGAGAACATGGCGAGGAGGCCGGAGCAGGAACGAGAGCGGCTCGGCCTTGCTCCGCTGCGTCGGTACCCGCCCTTCGTCGGTGTGACTTGGCTCGATCCCCGTCGCCGAGTGGCGCGGCGGCGCGGCGGACACGCGGAGCTGGGCGAGCCCCGGGGAGGCCTCCACCAGCGAGCATGGCTAGGTGGGGCGACCCCATGGGAGGCCTCTCATGGCGAGCGTGGTGGCGTCAGACTGCCAGGAAGTGGCGTTAGACGGCTAGGAGGAGGAAATGACAAGATGTAAAGTTGTAAACTCTGAAACATCAAATTTAGGACAAATATTGAAGGTTTTAATAGTATCTCTAGCAGATACCACATATCGGATGACCCGCAAAATTTTGTATCGATATGCGGTATCGCAGCCAAAAAATGGCTATTCTAGATACCACGACGGACTGAAGCCCACAAAATAATATGCGGTTTCCCGCATTTGGGCCCGTCTGTGCGACATATATTTGGTTGGGAGGGGGGAGGGGCAAAAATGCGGCACCCCGCATCCCATTTCCCCTTCTCCCCCGCGTAGAAACTCTCGCCGCCGCCCACCGCCGCTCCGATTCCAGCCTACTATGTCGGAGGAAACCACATCGCCGCCACCCACCGCCGCACAACCGCCTGATCTACCTATGGCCGGCCAATCGCTGCGCAATTTGAGGGAACGTGGCGACACTTCTCGGCAGCGCGGCGGTAGCTCCGGGTCTCTTCCTCGCGCGTCGTCGTGCTCCACCATCGCTGCTCCGAGCAGGCACGCGTGCGACGCCCTCTCCCGCACCCACGTCACCTCGCATGCGTAGGCGGGGATGCTGTTCCGCCGCGGCACCAACGATGGCGAGGCTAAAAGCTCGAGCGCGGCGGCGCGCGCTAGCCCGGTACTCCACGCACCCTCTCCCCTCCTTTCGCGCCCGCGATCCCGGTGGCCTCCGAGAGCGACGACAACGACGACGCCGACGCCGTCCGCGAGGCGAAGTTCAACTTGCTCGGGACCCTCATCTCCGACGTGTGGGATTGTGCAAAGCGCTGCCGCATCGAGCGCACCGTTGAGCAGCGAGACCTTCATCGCGCCCTGCGCCGCATGCGAGCACCAGGCGCGGCTCGGCCTCCTCGTCGTGGACTACTCCGACGATGACACCATCGACGATGACGAGGAGTAGGCGCGCGATGCCGCCATAGATGCTTGGGTAAGTAGTTACCACCGGTAGCTAGGGTAGAGCGCCTACTAGGGTTCGTTTTGATGCCGCAGATGCATCGATTTTGGTTGTATATTTGTTGATATCGGTAATAAAAAACCCTCTACTATGTATGAACTAGCGTAAATCTTGCGCGAATGATGTTTTTAAAATTATGCAGTTGCGATCAGTTGTATCCGGTCTACACGAGGAATTTTTGCGTTTTCTTTATCCACTAGAGATGTTTAGAGTTTTATGCAATTCCTCCGATATCTTTTATTACCGTAATGGGGGAGTACTTTTAATCTCCTTTTCAACAACTAATTACCATAATGCCCTCCTACCGTCTCCCACCCTGTCCGAGATCCCCAAATCTCCCCAACCTTCCAAACCCAAACAGCGCAATCCCAAACCCAAACCTAAGCCCAGGCCGACACCCCGCACCCAAATCTAGGGTTTCGCTTCCCCTCCGCAGGATGGCCGATCCCGCAGCCGCCGGCACCGGCGCCGTCGTGCCCGCTGGAGACCGCGAGGATTGGACCCCCAGTTTCGGCGACATGGTCTGGGGCAAGGTGAAGTCGCATCCGTGGTGGCCAGGCCACGTCTACAGCATCACCCTCTCCGACGACCCGGAGGTGCACCGCGGCCACCGCCATGGCCTCGTCCTCGTCGCCTTCTTCGGAGACGGCAGCTACGGGTGGTTCGAGCCGCACGAGCTCGTCCGCTTCGAGGACCACTTTATCGAGAAGACATCGCAGGGGGGTAGCCGCACCTTCCCCGCCGCCGTCGCCGAGTCCCTCGACGAGATCGCCCGCCGCAGCGCGCTCGCGCTCCTCTGCCCCTGCCGCGGACCCGACACCTTCCGCCCCCACAACGAGGACCCTGGGATCCTCCTGGTTAACGTGCCCGGGTTCGACTCCAACGCCGAGTACCTCCCCGACCAGGTGACCGCCGCACGGGAGAAGTTCGTCCCGAAGACGATGCTGGATTTCCTGCTGAACGCCGCAGTGGAGCAGCGTGACGCTGCCGAGACAGCCGCACGGACTTTGCCAGGGATCGAGATGGCCGCGATGCTCATGGCGTACCGCCGATCCAGATTCGAGAAGTACGACCTCACCTATGCAGAATCATTTGGGGTGGAGCCAAAGAAGGCCCTCGAAGGCGAGATTAAAGCAGAGGCTGAGCGGTCTCAACGAGGTATCGACACTCACATGCCCAATCCTAGTAGTATTACTATTCAGTGCTCTGTTATTGTTTTTGCCATGTACTTGAACTTGATGGTTAACGGCTGTTACCGCTGGTGCTGGTATAGATTGCATAATACAATTTCTTTTGATGCGAATAATAAAGTGGATATTGTTGGTTCAAGTAGTGTTTGTTTCTCTTTTGCCGAATTCCTTGTTGCATGAAGTTTGGAACTTGTTTTGATGTGAATAGTATCGAGCAATGTTTCTTACATAAATCATGTGTGGAACTTTGTGAAGCTATACTAGTAATAAATGGTAAAATCTATTGTCTCACAGAAAAGAAATCCAAACCAAGTTAATCCTGGTAGGTTTGTAAATTCTGTGATAACTGTGGACTTCTTGCACAAACATATGCATAGGATATGTCTGTAGACTGTCCAGTTTTCTTTTGTTCCCATCTAGTTATTGCATTAGATTGTGAAGTTTTTTCTCACGCATTCACATATGTCCTTGATTTGGGCATTTGTGACTCATCGTAGTTTTTTTTCTTGCAAGTGGGTTTCATTTTCTGTTGATTGCCTCTGTTGCTTTTTATCGCGCCTTGCATTTCGTATGTGTTCACATTGCGTGTTTTTTCATAGCCTTGCATTTCGTATGTGTTCACATTGCGTGTTTTTTCATATACCTTCATAATCTGGCATATGTGTTCACATTGCGTGTTTTTTCATATACCTTCATAATCTGGCATAGCGAGGCAGAATCACTGAGTTTCAACAACTTGATTGTTACGCCGTTGCAGTAGTAGAGTCATGCTTCATAAACTGGTACAAGCATTAGAAACACAATTTCTGAAAGAAAGTATGTTAAGGTGCCTGATAAATCCATAATCGGTGATTGGCGGAGATGCACTTGGGATATTTATCTGCGTAATATTTTTTTATTGTGGATGCATCCTTTCCTGTTCATCATTGAAGCAGGCATTGAGGTAAGGTGGTTGAGTTCACCTGCACATCATGAAGGGAGGAATCAAGTTAAGCTAGTTACTCTCTACACTGATGAGTTGAGGTGCCTATTAGTTAATATGTTGATAAACATGTACTATATATCTACGAAGGTAACAGTTCAAGGATGTTTTCCAATATTTTAGACACACATGTTAATGTATTAGTTTTCACTGTAGGAATTTGACTAGAGCTGTTTCAGTTTTTTTAGTTCAATCAATCCAGATGCACACAACAACAACAAAAAAGCCTAATATTGTCTCAACAATCCCAAAGCAATTTGAATACGCAGTTTTCTAACCGTTCTCGAGTTCAAGTCAAGTCTATGGAGAAGGGCCTTTTGTCAATTAAAGAAAGTTACGCAACCTACAAAATGATGCAAGTGCATAGAAATGCTTCACGCACAGGAAATCTTATACTCTTGTCCCTAACCATCACTAACTCTGGGCACTCATTGTGACCCATGAGCTGCACTCTCCTTACCTCGCTCTTCCACAATTGGATCAAAATTTGGCAAAGGTTCTGAACAGAATTAGTTAGCATAGCTAATGCTAAAATCTTGAACTGCAGACTGTTCTGCTGCACCTCTGGCTGACCTTAATCTTTTGTGAACATGACCTACTTGCATGCCCGCTTGAATGAGAACGGGTGACGCCATGCCATTGGGTGGTTGCAATCTACTCAAAGAAACATTGGGCCATTATGTTTTAGAAGTATGACCTACTTGCATGCCCGCTTGAATGAGAACGGGTGGCGCCATGCCATTGGGTGGTTGCAATCTACTAAAAGAAACATTGGGCCATTATGTTTTAGAAGTATGCACTCTTGCCACACCAAATTCTTGTCCATTTACAAGTCTCGTGACTGGAGCCAGTTGAAGGGTGCGAAAAATCTGAAACCGCTCAAACTGGCCCAAAATTTCGTAGTTCAGCAGTCTCTTTCAGAAATCCAATATGAACTTTCGAGCTAGTACAAAAAATTGAACTAGCCCAAACCAGCTAAACCGGCCAAACTGTGTCTGCACACGCTTAGAGCAGTTCAACTAGTTCTCAGTTTCAGCTGATGCCTTTGGAATCAGTCCCAGTCTGCTGCCGTGTGAACCTTTGGTGCAGTGCCTGGATGCATGGCCCCTGCTAACGAACTTGTTATGGAGCGATGGTTCATCTCCAAGATGAACTGTTGAAGCCCAGCCAGGAAGCAATGGTTTGATCGTCTAGTTACCTGCAGAGAGCTCTCCAGTGCCACAGAAGCTCGTTGGAAAGCTTTCAAGTGGTTCGCTTCTCTGCACGGGACTGGACGACTGGTAGATAATCGTCACTCATACTACAAGCAATCTAGGAACTAAGCTGCCATGAACTGAAAGCACCATCCTCTCCCTGAAAGATACAGCTGCTAACATAGCCCTTCCACAGTTCCACGATGACCTTCAGCACCAACAAAATTCCATCATGCTGGAGCTGGACCTCCCAGCACAATCGTGCAGTCTAGGCAGGCGATCAACAATCTGAGGGAGGATACCTCTGAAATTTATGGTACTGTCCCAGCAACCAATGAGCCCGGCCTTAGACAGTACTGTAGTGTTTGAGCCATATTTGAAAATTATATTATTATAAAGAAAGCATTTTTTTAAACTATTTTCGTGAAGAACTTATTATAGTACTCCAATTTCAGTATTTATTATTGGGCTAAAGGCACCTAAGCTAAAGAGAGGAAAACAACTGGCTAAGAAAATACTAAACTAACACGTACCTCTCGTCTTGCAATCGCACATGCACCTCACCTTTCTAGAGGTGAGACGAGACTGTTTTGTTTTTTTGCCTTTATCTCCAGTAGGAAATGGGTGGTATTGGGTTTCAGAGAAAAAGAACTAGTTCTCTTCCTGGATTCTCTTGGGAACTGAACTACACATCAAAGTTTTTTTTTTCTGCACAAAGGTCTTAGACATTCAAGTAAACCCTCCTTTCCCACTACTAGATGAAAGCAAAGTTTATATTATAGAAAGAAAATACGATATAGTGAATGCATCAATTTGGATAAAGATTTTTGATAAACACTTACAAAAAAGCCCCCCTCCTTTTGGAATGGATTGGATTGGATTTGCTCTATTGAAGAGTTGGTGGTAGGTACATGCAATCCTCGGCTCGGCTCGAAATTTTTGGGTCCGGGCCACCGGGCTTGGGCTTTACGTTTGGGCGTTGAGGAAGTGGACTGGCCCGTGGCTTGCCGTCCTGTTGGGATTTTGCGCTTTTTGGTCGGGCCTGAGCCTAGATTTTCTGCTACGGGCTTTTCTTGGTTCGGCCTCGACCCGACCCGAGGTATGCCTAGGTATAGTTGAACGCATGACTTGGTAAGTGGTCGATGGTCTGCTATGGTGGTTAGTTGGAGCGGGGAGAGGTTGTTTGAGGGGTGAGACAATGCTGAAGGCTATGAGTCTAGATGGTTCGAGAGGAAAGGGAGAAGGTTGGTTGAAGAAAACGTCGTGGCTACGAGTGAAATGATGTCATCAGTGATGGTGGAAAGGAGAGGAGGTTTCGGATATTGACCATTTCCCCTGAATACCCCGCATCATTTCGTAGAGGTCACACATCTCCATGCCCTAGATCAAGGCTTTGAGGTGTCGAGACGACCTGGCACTCGAGTTTGACATGGACATGCTCAACACCCTGACCTTTGGAGTTGAGGTGCCTAGGCTAAACATTGACTCGGAGGTCATCGCCTTGGGGAGTGTTGAGCCCGGACATATCAATGCCTTAGCTTGTGGCGTTGAGCCTATCCTTGTTGGTTCGGTGCGCTCGACACCGACACTTTGACCTAGGGCGATGACCTTTCGATGAAGGGTGTTGAGCAAAACGGCCAAAATCTGAATTGTTTTCCAAGATGTGTCAACTTTGATAAGTGTCACTTTTGTGTTTGAATTTGTATGATGTCACATTTTTTTGATCAAATGGCCATAAATCAGCTCTCCACTTCCGGAGGTGTTTTTCTAGTTATAGATCTAACTAGATTAAGACGGTAGCATCTTTGCACCGAAGAGGGAAGATGGGCCACCCCGCACAATATCGGTACATTGTCCTCTAAAAATTAGAGTGTAGCGTGACAGGTCCACAACAAAGTTTCTTTCATGTCACCATGTGGCCATGGCCCCACACCATTCGGTCTCTGCGCTTCTGCTGCTCGAGCGGCCACGTCTTGTCTAGCCTTTGACCGACTGGACCTGAGCTAGCCGTGCATTTTATATTTTATTATTTTATTGTATACCTCCCGGTATGGCAACTTGACCACGTTTAATCGTCACACACCCCAACCGGTCAAATTTGTTCGCCTTACATTTTGCAGGGTCGAACCGTAGTGTGCGAAAGAAAAAATATAAATAAGAAAATGAAAACAAAAATCCACATTTATTTTAGGGAATATACGTGACAGACCAAGTCCTGTTTCTATGCTACTAGAACAAATTAGCGAGACCTAGTTTCATATTGAAATGCTCGAATTTTTTTGTACGAGTTCTAAACGGTTTGTGTGAACGAATTTCTCAAATGCATTTATTCTGATTTGAATTTCTTGATTTGATTGGCATTTATTTACTCATCGCAGTTTCCTCTTTTATCTTTTGTTTTATTCTGTTTTCTTCTGGTTCCGTGACCTATTTATTAGGAATATACCAGGGAATATAAATACGTGACGCGTTGCGTTGACTTGTGCTGGTGTTACGTTTTATTTTCCCATGGCCGGGGTGCTAATCGTGTGCCGCTGCCGACATGTTTTGCAGCTCGCCCGCTCAAGGGCCGGCAGAGGCTGCCGGAGAAGGAAAGCACCGCGGCTGCCAAGGGGCGGAGGGGCGCCGCCGGCGCAGCGGCGAGGCTCATGGAGAAGATCGTGCCCGGCGCGCCGGCCATAAAGCACAAGGCCAGCAAGAAGGACCAGTACCTGCTCAAGCGCCGGGACGACGCACGCGCACCGCCTGCCGTGCTCCCGGACGCGACTCCCGCTCCGGACGACGGCGGGCCACCGCCTGGATTCCCCCCGGCGGAGCCGCAGACGCCGCCGTTGCCCAGCAGCACCGGAGGCGGTGACCATGACCATGAGGAGTTCATGCTGCAGAGGCGCGAGCTCCCTCCAGCCGGCCAGGCGAGCGACGACGGCGCAACAGAGGACGCCGCCGCCGACTCCGCGCCGAAGAAGGCGGCCAAGCCCAAGAAGGCCCGCAAGCGCGAGAGGGCGGAGGGGACGGAGGCCACCGCCGACGAGGCCGCCGCCGCCGGCGAGCCAAAGACGAAGAAGAAAAAGAAGAAGCTCGCCGAGCTCAATGGCGGCGCGTCCTCTGCCGCTCCCTCCGGCGGCGGCGGCGCAAAGCCAGCCCCTTTCCCGTCCCATAAGGTGGACCTAGACGGTCTGGATCTGAAACAGGTAATATCCGACCTTCAAAACCTGCCGCTGCTTCCCTCGTACGGCGCCGGCAGAAGCATCGCTGACGCCTCTCACTCCTTCCTCCTCGCCTTCCGCTCGAAACACTACAAGAAGAGCCACGAGAACGATCCACCCGAGGAGTCCAAGAAGAGCTTGGATAATAAGCCCAATGTCCCCGCTGCAGCTGCCGGCGCCGTTGCTGACGGCCAGCCGCCCAATCCGGCCAAGAAGAAGCCGGTCATGAGGCCCATTGACCCCACCAGTGCCGGCGTGAAGCGCGGGCCCTCTGACCGGCAGGAGGAGCTGGCCTCCAAGAAAAAAATCAAGCTCGAGAAGATTAAGAATCTGGCAGCCGAGAAGAAGGCCGGACTGGAGCAGAAAGACGCCGCCCCCGCTGCCGCTGCTGTGGGAGGCGGTGCGCCGGCTGTTCAGCAGGCACGTGCTGGCATGAAGGACAAGGCTCAAGGGCTTGTCAAGAAGAAGGTTCCGGCGGCGGCGCCGGCAAAGAGGATGGCGTCGCCGACGGCGCTGATGATGAAGTTCCCGCCCAAGAGCACGCTGCCGTCGGTGGCCTCCCTCAAGGCGAGGTTCGCGCGCTTCGGGCCGCTCGACATCGACGGCATCCGAGTGTACTGGAAGTCCCACATGTGCCGGGTCATCTACAAGTTCCAGTCCGACGCCGAGAACGCGCTCAAGTACGCCAAGGCCAACGCCATGTTCGGGCAGGCGGTCCCAAACTATCATCTCCGCGGCATCGAGTCAGCTGACCCGGTGCCTGAGCCGGCTCCTCCGCAGCAGCAACGCTCCGACCTGCGGCTCATGGAGACCACGCCGTTCAGGCCTGGGAGCTCCGGCAATGGCGCTCCTCTGACGCTGTCCAGGGCCGTGCCGGCGCGCGCAGCCGTCGGGCAGCCCAAGTCAATCCTGAAGAAGAGCAACGACGACGGTGCGGCGGGCAGCGCGCTCCGGGACTCCCCTCGGGTGAAGTTCATGCTGGACGCTGGGGACAGCAAGGTCGAGCCACCTGCATTGCCAGCGAGCGGCGTCACAAGCAATGTCCCGGACGCTGCTGCTGCACCGGCGAGCAAGATCGCGAGGTCGGTCGGCTTTGCGCAGCAGCCTCTGCAGCCACCGGCACGCCCAGCGCAGCCCATTCTGCAACCGCCCATGCGTGCACAGCAACAGCAGCTGCAGCCTCCTCCGCGCACACTGGACACGCAGCAGCAACTCCCACCGACACCGCCGCTCCCGTACCAGCCTCGTGTCAGCGAGCCGTTGCCCTACCAGTCTCGCCACATCGACATACCGCTCATGCTCTCTGGACAGCCGACGCCGCCATACCCACCCCGCGCCGGCTTTCCCAGCCATCAGTACTCTCCCCGCTCCGACGACATGCCGCCGTCTCACTTTGACAACAATGCAGCCAACGCCATGCCGTCTCCCTTTGACAGCAAGGCTGTGAAGGCCATGCCCGTGTGGAAGAGGGGTGAGAAGGAGTTCAAGGAGGAGCTGATGAGGGTGATGCTGGGGATCGCCAAGCTGGTGGAACCATTGATGGACAAGAACGGCAACTTCCCCTACCACCTCTTCGGCCGGTCAGCTTGAGGAGGCTGCAGCTCACGGCTGCGTTGTATCCTGACTGCTGGGCCCCGGTGGCAGTGGCAGTGGCAGTACAGCTAGTGCAGTAGTAGTAGCTGAGAGAGAAGGAAGGAAAAACAAGATGATGCCTCTCATGTCATGTAGTGTATAATTACCTCTCGTTTTCTGCCTTTTCGTGAGATGGAGCGTATGAACTCTCTGGATCCTAGACAGCATTAGACTCTCGATTAAGACATGGTTAAAGACTCGGTATTGTTGTATGTTTCCAAATCGGATTGCTTTATTAGTATTTCTACGGGTTGCTTTGCAGTGATGTATGGGATTTTCGTCCGCATATGACGCATGCGAATCTGACGATTCCAGACATCTAATTCGGGACAGAGTGAGTAGAAATTTTATAGGTTCAAAAAATGTGCGATTACCTCGAATCAAGTTTTATGTTATGATGAATATTGAACTTGCACGAAAAAAAACATTATTACAGATTTTATGTGTATAAAATGTGTTCGCCCGCTGTGAAATCTTAAATTGCTAGAGACCGAGGGTCGGATAATCCGGCCTACCTCATTGTTCAAAGGCTGCCAAGGCGCGTCGCTCGGAGTCCGGTCAGATTTTCTTCTAAAAAATCCGAACTAGGACGGTTTTTCTTCCCTAGGCTGGATAATCCGGTGGTCGCATGGGCCGGATAATCCGGGCCCCAGAATTTGAGCAAAGCGTGCCAAGGCGCGTCGCTCGCAGTCTGGTCGGATTTTCTCCCGGAAAATCCAAACTGGGACGGTTTTTCCTCATGGGACCGGATAATCCGCCCCCCAGAAGATGACCAAGGGCAAGCTCTGCGCGACGCTCTGATAGGGGCTGAATATCTGCCGGATATTCCGAGTCTGGGACGGAGTTTTCCCCAGGCCGGATAATCCGGCCCTTACTTGGGCCGGATAATCCGGCCCCAAAGTCACCAACGGCTTGGTTTGGAAGGGGGTATAAATACCCCTTCTTCCCCAATATTCAGAACTCTTGATTCACTCGAAATTGGTCAGACACTGTGCTAGAGCTCCCATTCTAGATCTCCCACTTCAACCACCTGAAGGCTTCGATCTTTAGGGGAATTGAAGGAGGAGAGAATCGTCATCGTCATCACGAATCAAGCGCATCAATTTCTTTCCATTCATTTGGAGAAATCTCTGATCTAGTATTCTTGTCAATATCTAGATCTTGTTCTTTGTTATTGATAACTTGTTCTTGTGGCAGCTTGTTGTCATTACGGGAGCCTCCAAGTTGATTGTGGAGTTGTGCCCCGCTAGTTGTGTAAAGGCATCGGTACCTGCTTCGAAGGGTCCCTATAGTGGAAAGGTGGATCAGGCCGTTGGTGGCGGGATCCATCGGAGAACAGGGTGAGGCCTATTGTGGCGTGGTGGTCTTAGTACTGCCCACCCCTCCAACGCAGACGTACTTCCCTTAACAAGGAAGGAACTGCGGTCAAACAAATCCTGTGTCTCCGTGTGCTTCACTACGGTTAACCCGTTCCTCTTCCACTTGCTCTTTACTCGCTAGTAGATATGTTTACATATATGGAAATTCCACCTAATAGTTTATCTAGAGAATTTACCCTTTGTGCTAGCCTAAAATTGAAAAGGCATTAAAATTTAAAGTAGCACCTATTCACCCCCCCTCTAGGTGCCCATACGATCCATTTCAGCAGCCGCTCGCCGGGTCGCCGACTGGCGGCCGTCCTCGCCAGGAAGTCCCGGTAAAGCTTGAAGACGTGCTTCTCTAGGACGTAGTAGGCTGCGTTTGCACTGTTGACTTCGACAGCCTCCTCCTCCTCGTCGGACTCCTCCTTCTCCTTCTTGCCGGACTCCTCCTCGTCAGCCTCCTTCTCCTCCTCCTCGTCGGGCACCAACTCTCCCATGTTCTCCTCCTCAGCGCCCGGTGGGGAAGGGGAAGGGGAAGGTGGGTACGTGGCAAGGGTGAACTTGCTGAGCTCATCCCAGGTCACAGGGAGGCGGTAGTTCGGCATGGCGAGTGGGGTTGGGTTGGTGCTCGCCTGTCCTGGCTGCTAGCCCTTTTTATATCCGTGGGGGTGCTCGGCGAGAACGGCCAGGTGTCTAGGTAGAGGTGGGCGGGAAATGCCGCGGCCTGGGCGGGAAAGGCCGGGGTCAGCGGGCGGGAACTGGAGTCCTGGCAGGAGAATCACGCGGGGACGCTGGCCACCATTAGCTCTAAGATAGACCATCAACTTGAGTTTGATGGCTCCCCGCGTACAAGGGGCCCGCATATGGGGTGTCCGGTAGGGGGCACATGCCACCGCAAACGGGCTCAGCCCGGCCTCTACCCCAGCAAACGGATGGATTCGGTGTCCGAAATGCGGGGATCCATTGGAGTTGGCCTTAGGGTTTGTTGCACTCTGTCTTCGTTCAAAAAAAAGTTGGTGATGGGGTCAATGAGGATTGTCCTTAGATCTCTAGCCATTTAATGTTTCACAACGGACAAAGTCATTTTAGGTCATGTCCGGCCCAACGGGCCAACGCAAATAGACAGCTGTTGTCTGTTTGGACCCTTGTGGACAGCCGGATACGAAAACAAGAACCCAACGTCGTGATCCAAAGTAACAACCCTCCCCTCCCCCTCCTCTTGGACCGACGCACACGCGGCGCAAATTTGGGCCA
This sequence comes from Avena eriantha, assembly GCA_910589775.1. NCBI lineage: Eukaryota > Viridiplantae > Streptophyta > Magnoliopsida > Poales > Poaceae > Avena > Avena eriantha. Next base: position 388,426,936 of record OU342740.1, on the reverse strand, counting down.
GTTTTGCGCTCTGTCCAGCTCCGCTTGTGTCCTCCTCTTGTCCAGGCTTGGCCCTCTTGTCAGCACCCATGTCATATTGCCATTTCCTCTTCTCGTACCCATCCATCCAAGCCCTAGTGAGCAATCCTATGGTGAAGACGTTGTAGGCCAGCACTGTCTCCATCGCACCCGATGTGGCCTTTCTCAAGGCCAAGAAAGAGTTGACGCTAGAGCAGAGGACCAAGGAGACCCAGAAACGAGCCGACAAGAGGAACGCCGCCAAGACACGAGCCGTGCAAGCCGAAGCTACTATCATCGCCGTCGAAACAGCTCGTCTTGTTCCAGGCCCATGCCACCCAAGAGGGCATCAATGCCAGGCGCAAGCCCTAGCTGACAAGATGATCAAGGATGGGGCACTGCACACTGCATCCAACGCAAGCCTCGACAATGTGGCCATGTCGGCAAGCTCAGCCATGTTCGGTAACCGATGACCATCCATGCCCGCGACTTTAGGCCTCTCGTTGCCCTGCCCATGTACGGGTTTCTGCCCGAGCATGTCCAGCAGGCGTCCCGTGCCACGACCTCATGGGATACGTCACCAGAAATCGGCAAGCCAGTGTCGCCCGGCTCGTCTACTGATGATTTGATCTCAATAGGACCCATGTGGGCCACGAGTTCCAAAATAGGAAACTTGAAATTGATGAGTCCATACTCATGTCAAAGGCCATTGAAGTTGAGCTCAACTACCAAGCTAGGAAAAAAGAAGTAGAGCTCAGACAAAAAGAAATTGAGTTAAGTGCCAAAGTGAGGACCAAAGAAGTGAGCTCGAGCAAAGGGACGTTGAAATCCAAGCCCAACAATTTGCTAAGGAATATGAGCTCAAAAAAAAGTTGAGCTCAAACTACTCGCCGAGGAATATGACAGCCAACTTGAGTAAGATGGATGTGGACCAAAAGGTTTGGTTCGAAAAGAGGAGGAAGAAAGATGATGTATGAACGAGATGAGTGATCACTCATGTCGTTTTATTTGTTAAATTGTTTGCTGTTATGTATTGAACTATGTTCTATGTATGGTTGGTGTGGCCTAGATTTCGAACTATTTATATGGTCGGTTTGGCGTTCTCTTTGAACTATTTGTATGTCTGATGTGGCCTCGTATTTCAACTATGATGTGTGGCCGATGTGGCCTCTGATCTTATTTGAACTGTTTGTGTGATCTCGTATTTCTATTTGAATTATTAGTAGCCTTATTTGTACGTGAAAATAGTGACAGAAAATGGCCAAGGTGGCCGATCTGCCAAGAAGACCGAAATGGTGGGAGAATAGGCTAGGAAGGTCTAAAATAGCGGGAGAAATGTGTCCCCCTGTTACTGTTAGGCGTACACCCGTACAGGAGGAGGACAGCCCATCCCTTCATGTCCTCCCATCGTCACGGACGGGCCAAAACGGACAGATTTGATGTTCGTTTTGCGTCGACCCGTTGTTGATGGCCCATGTAAATTTTTTAAAAAGAAGAATACGAGGGTTCAAGGTTCTTAACATAAAACTTGGTTGATTCAAGGTAATGGCACATTTTTTTGTTATATGTTGATCCAAATTCTATAAAGTAGAGACCAACTTCTGACGGAGCGGAGCGAGGCCCCTGCGGTACGGATCGTTGATGACCTAGGTTACCACCGCTATATATACTTCTTGTAAGCCGCCGGTTGGGACAAGTTGTATCTGTGAAATCTCCGGTATTGTGTAAACACTCTCCGTTATAGTGAAGTTTCGCTGGCTGACGTCCGTGGTTTTTTCCCTCTCTTTGTTGAAGAGAGTTTTCCACGTTAAATCTGTGTCTCCCTTGCTGCGATTTTATTTTCGTTCTTCGTTATTTACTTGTCGTATTGCTAACATTTTTAAACCTAGAAAATTTATGTGAAAACCTGTTTGTCATCCGTCGAAAATCACGTTGTAAGTGGCGCGCGTGAGGCGGCTTTCTGCCATTAAATGGCGCCGCGACACCGCTTCATGTTGTCTCTCCTCTGAAGCGCCAAGCTCCACGCCAGCCAATGAATGAATAGTCAGTAATCTACTATCCATCCGCACGGAAGGCAATTAAAATATACTCCCTCTATTTAAAAATACATTTATCTTTGTGAGTCGAATGTATCTAGATTTCTTTTAGTGTATAGATTCGTAAAGGTTCGGAGTAAACTTATACACTAAAACAAGTCTAGATATATTCATTTCACAAAGCTAACATGTCATATATTTCTAAACGGAGGGAGTATATTCAGAAGCAGGAATAACACATACATAGGAGATAATCAGTCTGACCATGTTTTGTTTGGCACAAAACAATTCTCACCTCTAAACATACAGTTCTAAGAGTATCTCCACTCGTTCGGCGTTGGCGCTATTTAGCGCCGGATGGACGTGACTTTCGGCTTGGGAATGACTAGTTTCCCACTCACGTTCCCAACCAAACACACAAAATCCAGCGACAATTTTGAATTTTCTGTTCCCGCCGGCGAAGTATCTCCCAAAGATGTTCGACATAATTCGCCCAAAACAGTTCAACAGGAATTCGCCCATACAGAGGTTCGATGATCAAATTATGATAAAGCAGGATGAAATCCGGCGATCATTCATCGACGGGGATGAGCTCCTCCGTCGTGTCCGCTGCGATGGGGATGGGCTCCTTCGCTGAGTCTGCTGTGACAGGGCACGTCGACGGGTTCGAGGAGGTGGTGGCAGAGCTCGACGAAGGCATGGTCGACGAGGCGGTGGGCGCAGAGCTTGGCATGCTGGCGGTGACATTGAAAGGGCATGAATGCCCCCATGTGTGGTTTTGGTAATTAATGACAATCTCTATAGACTAATGTGTAAATTAAGTTTCACTTGTAGGTTTGTCCATTGGCATCGCTTGGACCATGTTTGGGTTCAAGGTTGAAAAAGAAGAAGATCTAATATGTCTTGAAGAAGAAGAAGATGGATTTCTTATGGCAATCTTCAAGACATCATCAAGAAATAAAGTGCAAGCTCAAGGTACGCCATCTCTAGAAGATCTCATGCTTGGAGCTTGCCATCCTCGACGATCATGGTGTGATGAAGAAAAGTTCAAAGAAGAGGTTTCTCCATGGAGTATGGGGGGGAGCATTTCTCAAGTCTTCATCAAGCAAGATCAAGCAAGTGCAATCAAGAAAGGCGGTCAATCTTGAGAAGGACAAGACGATCTACATCAAGCTCAAGGGGAATGCTCAAGGCAAAGGTATGGTTGATACCTTCGATCCAGATTACGGATGTAGTATAGCTTCTTTTTCCCTAGTAGACCTAGGTTATCAAATCCTCGGGAAGCGAATGCGTAGTGAAGTTACTTTAACGGGCCTTCGAGAGTTTTAGAATTCCTTTTGTGTTTTTATCGGACCAATAGCTTGCGTCTTTTCGTTGTTGTTGATGATGGAAAGAGAGGGCCTAGGGCATTCGGTTTCACCTGTAGCTGTGCAAAACATCTAATGGAAATAAAAGATAAAAATAAAGTATGTGTGTAGTTGTTAGAGCAAGATAAATTATGTAGCACCCCGGTAAAACCACTACTAGAAAATCACTTGGTATTTTCTGTTTTGTGCATCATCATGACTGCATGCTCATGTCATCATGCCACATTGCATTTGAGCATCATCGTCATCATGCATAAGTTTGCCTAAAACTATTTTCGAAAAGCCTATCTTTGTTTTCTAAATGTCCTCCCCATCTTTATCTCAAATCAAAACCCTCGTCTTTTCTAGATCTTTGGTTTGTCTAAAAACTATTTGTAAACATCTTTTAAAAATAAAAATAAATAAAATCTTTTGTCCGGGGAGGCAGTCCAGCCGATTAGGCCAAAGGCCCAACCGGCCGAACCACCTACGACCCGGACCATCTAAACCCTAGACCTAACCCACCCAGCCGCCACTCCCCTAGGCCACCCGCGCATCGCACGCCTCCTCGTCGCTAACCCTAGCCCCGCACTGCCTCACCACCTAGCGATGCAGGCGCACCGCACACGACCCACCCGCCCTGGTACACACGCGCGAAGCCTCGACACGCTTCGCTCGATCCCCACCAACCCGGCCCCACCTCCTCATCCCGACCCCGCTCCTGCCTCGATCCCATCGCCAAACCCCTGCTCGGAGCCCCGTTGCCAGCCCCTCTCCATCGACCAACCGCCGCCAGGCCCTGCGAGCCGGGCAGCACCACGCCGCCGCCCACAGGAGCCGTGCCCTGGCCGCGTCCCCCGTCCCCTCCTGCCTTCTTCTTGCCGTTGACCGCGAGCCAGCGCCGCTGGACCTTCCCTGAGCTTCCTCGCGAGCACGCGCCACCGCCGCCGGCGCGAGATCCCGCCTCCGTCCGCCTGGCCCTCCGGCCTCGGCCTGTCTCGCCCCGCGTCGAGCTCGCCTCGCATGGCCACCACCTCCGAGCGCCACCGACTCTGCATCGTTCTCTGCCAGCGCCGTCGTCCTGGCTCGCCAGAGCCCCGTCACACTGCCGCCCTCCGCCGTGTTGCCGCGCGTCCGCGCAAGCTCAACCTCCTCGTCTACCGTCCTCCAGCCCTCCTTTGTCTGCAACCACCGCCACCAGGCCACCTCTGCGACCAAGCTCCGCCTCGCCCTGCCGCGGGGGCCGCCCCCCTTGGCTCCACCAACCGCGACCCCGCCGCCATCTTCCTCCCTACCGGTGAGCCTTGTCGATGTAGGCACTATCGAACTCTAGTTCCCGGTGACCTCCGCATCAAGCCTGCCATCTTGAAACTCTGTCAACCGGTGGCGTCCGTCCGTTACTATCGCCTCATGTTGACCCTTCGTGTTTGAGTCTGGAGTGTGCAGTGATGCAAGAGGTAACCGTGAACTGTTGGCGTGGAGATGTTGTGTTGCTGATCAAGTTCTTGCTACGGACAAGTACCAAGTTTTGTCAGTGATATTAGTGATGCTCGGATGCCCCCTTGACTACTTCCGCTCCGATGATGGAAGAAGTACATGATACCAATCCAAGACCACTGGTATCTGATCCATTCAAGTTCGCCATCGATGACAAGATTGCGCACATGGATCCGAGACCCTGATCTCGAAGACCGAAGACTCCGACCCTCGGAACCCCAAGATCGCCGATACCCCAAATGTGTGACCCCTTTTCCGAGCCCTATTTTCTAAACTGTCTTTCACATATCGATGCATATTAAGTTGTTCATGATTGCATACATATTGTGGGTTTGGGGCATTATTGTAACTACCTCGGTAAACTACGCTCTTAGTTGCATGCCTGGATGAGCGAAAGTGGTTAAAATAGTACGGTGGGGCCTAGGGGCCACTCACAGGTAGACCTGTCGGCCGTCCTAACCACTTCCAGAACATCGGGACAAGAACGAGCGGCGTAGTCGGCAGGCGAAGGGATCAACTACATACACAAGTGAGTATGTATGCAAGCCACCATACAATAGTTTTCAGAGCCATTCCATCTAAAAGAAATAGAAATAGAAATATTGCAACGCCATACGGCAAGATCCAAATATCCTAGATAGAGATAATAGTTTAGGATAGCTCCTCATACATCAAACATCAGAGTATCAGGTGGAAGCGGGAAACAAGATCCGAGTACGGATAAGAATCAAATCGGCATAAGATGCCACATAAATAAACACATCCCGCCCACAGATCTCATGGATCCCCATCCTCGGAATCTCTACACCGAGTGATCGTTGCCAACATCATCTGTCTCCTCCACCCAGTATCCATCTTGCGAATACACATGTTCATCTGAATCAAACAATTTATCGTGTGAGACCCTAGGGGTACTCAGCAAGTCTTTATGCCTCTAAAGGGGACATATACCTGGGGTGACGCAATTGCAGCAAAAGATAATAACTAACAAGTCTATAGATATTCGCTAACCATCCGCCTAACCAATGATAGACGGATGTCCGTTAATTAGAAACAACAGTTATAATAGTATAATTAACAGATCCATCCTCCTTCTCGCTTACCCACGAGAAAGCGGACGAACAACCCATCTGTTGGCAGTTTTATTAACCATTCCATGTGTATTGCACTATTTACTAGTCAGATAATTAGTCAAATTAAAAGCGGTACTTTAGTTATACTTGTCTATGATCGAGAAACTGTGCTCTAAGTCGTCCATAACCGCGGACACGGCTTTCAGAAAGATTTACCCTGCAGGGGTGCACAAATAGCAACACACACTCGATCAACCTCGGAAAAACCAACTCAAAACCCAACGAGGCATTCACGACAAAGCGATCACAGGATTCAGAAATATTTCAGGGGACCACCCCACTAAGCTACCCGCAACGAAGTTGGCCGGCTCCGGAACGGACCCAGGGTTTGTGTGGACGGCGGTAAACGACTGGGAACCCGAAAGTGTGATTGGGCTTGTCGATACAGCGAAAACGTGTCACGATCCAAAACAGTACAGGTGATCCACGCACAATCGTAAATAAACAGTAAAACATGGCATAAGTACAGGATAGTAATAAAACCCCAAACTAATTGTGGCCCCAAGAAATAGAAATGAATCAAGCTCTGGCTCAGGGGGGTCCATAAGGCCTTCCGGATGTGGATAGTGCGAATAGTCAAGGAACATGAATCAAGTACTCGGGGTCCTACGGGACACAAGTGAGCATGAAAAACCAAATAGCAGATATTGCTCACCGGTGCCTCTTTCATTAGTTATTCCATTACTACTCAGGTTAAGTTGTTTAGGTACCTCATTATTCATCAGACACTCACATACCCTACACATGCTGTTCTACGACTCGCATGGCTCAAACAACTCCTGTAGTAATAGCTCATGGGATGGAGGAACAAGCTTCGGCGGGGTTTAAAAGTAAAGGCTATGCAGTACTTGGGATTCAATTTAATGCAATCGCAACTCAATGATGCAAGAATAAGATAGAGGCAATAGGTACTATATGTATGCAAGCATGTGGTAGTGCTTTCCTGGCAGCTCAGTTGAAGCGAGAGACGGATCTGGGTAGAACTCCTGTGATTCCTGATAATTCTCCTGCTGGGCGTCTATTCAAAAAAGAACCAAACAAACAAGGGCCAACATAAATAAAGTGCACAATCATACGAATTAAAATGTGACAAGCAAACAAGCATGCCATGATGAATGATGCACAATTTACATGGCATTAATGTAGCATGGCATGGTGAGGTGTGGGGTACAAGAATAAAGCATTTTATTATTTGTTTGGTCAAGTTTTATTGCCATAACAGTTCTGATTTTTTAATAATTACATGATGCATGCTTCAATTCAGAACATGGAATGCATAGTTAGAACGGGCTCGTCGCGCATCGATTTGGACATATTATTTGTTAAATTTGGAGTTATAAAACTAAAGTTATTATTTAATTAAGGAAAAGGGCATTTTATGAAAATTGTTTTTATAAAACAGATAAACCAGATACTTTTTCCACACAGCCTTAGCTAGCCACAGTCGCAGATAGGTGGGCTTCGCTTAGCTGGCGCCACTACGCGCGCCAGGTCTTTTGCTACCGCGCGCTAGCCAGCCACAAGGACTAACCGGTGGGTCTGGCGCCAAAAAGGCCCACGCGACAACGAGCAGAACGGGGAGGGGGGGTGCCCAGTGGGGGATCTAGGGCCACGGGTTGAGGGGCTGGAAACCTGGGTGCCTTTTTGTAAAAGCCCCGCGACGATGACAGGTGGGGTCTGGTGTACCGCGGGTTGAGACAAAAAGGTGTGTGTGTGTGGGGGGGGGGTATTTGCAAACTGCGCACGGGCTACTGTTTTTCTTCTCTATCGAACTGACGGAAACGACATCAAACGCGCGGTGAGGCGGGGGTTCGAACCCGCGACCGATCTCTCGCGCGCAGGCGACGGCGACCAACGTGGCTCGGAGGGGTTGCTGGTAGGGGAGGGCTGGACGGCTAGATCTACCTTTGCGACGCCACGGTGTGGAAACCGACCGCGAACGCCGGGGCGCAGAGGGCGTTCGACGGAATGATTGACGCGACCAGGACACGACGGTGACTGTGAGGATGTCTGGGCATATCGGGAGCTCACTGCGAGGTTGTCGGTGGGGATGGTTCGGCCAGAAACACAGGGGATCGGCGGTGATGCAGACGTCGGGCGATTAGGGTTTTCCTTGTCGGCCTCGTCGGCGTACAGGGGTCCTGGGCCTCCTCCTCCTCGGCTGAGTGCACAGGGGCGACGCAGAGGCTCGCCTCGGTCTTCCCCAACGCCTCGACGCCACGCCCGCCTCCTGTGTGGTGGTGGAAGAGGAGATGCCGATGGTGGACGGCGACGGAGGAGAGAGGGGATAGCGGCAGGTGGGGAAGGAGGGGAAAGTGAGGCCCTGGTGGATCTGGGCGACGACAGGTAGAGAAGGGGAGTAGATATTAGAGAGGGAGAGGGGAGGTGCCGTGGGGTGATCAGGTGGAAAAGGTGGCTCAGCCACCTTTTCTCTACTCCTCCTCATGTGCTCGGTCAAGCATAGTAGGGTGGAGGGGCTGCAGCTGGGCCAGGGCAAGGACAGGGGTGGCTCGGGTATGGGGCCTGGTTAGCAGAGAGAAAGAGAGAGAGGAGGGTATCTAGGGAGGTGCTTGGCATGGAGCTAGGGTTGGGGCTCGACTAGGGTTAGAGTTAGGGTTGGAGGGGGTAGCTCGGCAGGTTGGGGTGGTGAAGGTTAGGGTAAGGGGTGGAGTTAGAGTTTAGCTAGATCATGTAAGGGGTAAGGAGATGGGGAGAGGGTGTATCTAGGGTTTTAGCTAGGTAAAGAGAGGGAAGAGGACTAGGTATGGTAGATAGAATTAGGATTTGTATTTTGAATAGATAGGGATTTGAATATTTGAACTGATCCAAAAAGGGTATGATTCAACAATTTATAACTCTATGTATTCAAAGACAAGAGGTCGAGAAGATGGTGGCATGCATGGGGATGTGGAGATTTTAGAGATGAGGTAGGATTAGGTTATAGGGTGGTCCCAAAGATTAAAAGAAGAGAGGGAGAGAAAACAAGTTGGACCATGGTAAAATACCCATGCCCCACTCAAGCCAAAAGTAGAACCAAATAAAATGGAAAAGAAGGTGATCTTGCATGGCCCATGCAGGTGTAATAAATTCCATGTTTATGCTTGTAGAAACAATAACAAAGTCCCATGACATTTATTCATGTGCATTCCCTAAATGGAGTAAGGGCCAAGCAAAAAGGAATTAAGAAGGAGGTTCCCTGTGGAGTAGATGGAGATGATCATATTTGAATATAATTTGGACTTGCTAGTGTGTATGTTCCACTAGATGTTTAATAGTCCCAAAAATATTCCAACATGAGCATTTATGCCAAACGAATCCATATGGAAGCTAGAAAAAGGGGTACCACTCACAAGGCATGCAAAGGTGGCTCCACATATCAATAATGTGAAAACAACATGATGCTAGTGTGAGGGCATGTGGAAAATAGAAGTGGATCCATCCCAACCCACATGAGCTAGATTTAAATGCCAAAGGAAAAGTGTAAAAGCTCATGGATAATTAGGATGGTGGAATTATAAGGTGGTGACAAGGAAAAGGTGGTGGAGTTGAATAAAAGATATGCCCCTAACTCAACTTGGGCATCAAGCATTTATCAAGAACCAATCACAATATATCAAAAGGCAAATACAATTAATGATGCATATGAGATAAGAACTAAAAAAAAGGGTTTTATATGATGCTCAAATGCAAGGTGGCATGATGACATGAGCATGATATAATTATGATGCAACAATTATATGTAGGAAGTAGCAATTATATTACTAGACCAAGTAGCATTACATATGTTAGACAGATGGGATGCTACAACTCTCCCCCACTAAACAGGAATCTCGCCCCGAGATTCTAGGAAGAAGAAGAAGACACGAAGAGGGTAGGATACTTGACACGGAGCTCGTCCTCGCGTTCCCAAGTGGCTTCATCAACGGAATGGTGCGACCACTGCACCTTGCAGAACTTGATGGACTTGTTGCGAGTCCTTCTTTCTGCGACTTCTAGAATTTTTATGGGGTGTTCTTGATAAGACAGATCTTCTTGGAGATTGATGAGTTCATGGTCCACGGTCCTGCCGGGATCCTTGAAGCACTTCTTGAGTTGAGAGATATGGAAAACATCATGGACCTTGAGTTTTTCAGGGAGCTCAAGAGCATAAGCAACTTCTCCTCTTCTTCCACGAACTTTGAAAGGACCGATGTATCTAGGAGCCAGCTTTCCTTTGATACCAAACCGGTGCGTGCCTCTCATGGGAGTGACACGAAGGTAAACGAGATCACCAGGGACATACTCCATGTCCGTGTGCTTTCTGTCATAGTTGCTCTTCTGGCGACTTTGAGCAACCTTCAGGTTTTCAAGAATGATGTGAACCTTCTCATCCGCTTGAGTTACAATGTCGGGGCCAAACAATGTTCTTTCACCTGCGCCCGACCAACCAATCGGAGTTCTGCATTTGCGTCCATATAGAACCTCAAATGGTGCCATCTTTAGACTTTTCTGGAAGTCGTTGTTGTAAGAGAATTCAGCATAAGGAAGACATTCTTCCCACTTCATGCCGAAAGATATAACGCAAGCATGGAGCATATCTTCCAGAATATGATTGATCCTTTCAACTTGTCCTTGCGACTGAGGGTGGTAAGCTGTGTTGAAGTTCAATTTTGTTCCCAAAGCATTTTGGAAACTTCCCCAGAACTTGGAAGTGAAGATGCTTCCACGGTTTGAGCTGATCTCAAGAGGAACCCCATACAGAGAGACAATTCTGTTGATATAGAGCTCAGCCAACTGAATTGCAGAAATTGTTTCCTTGACGGGAAAGAAGTGAGCCACTTTAGAAAGCCTGTCGATGACAACAAAGATTGCATTGTTGCCCTTCTACGACCTTGGAAAACTAGTTATGAAGTCCATCTCTACTTTCTCCCATTTCCATTCCGGAGGCTTCAATGGCTGTAGAAGACCGGAAGGTTTCTGATGGACAGCTTTAACTCTGCGGCAGACATCACACTCGGAGACATACTTGGCACAACATTGTTTCAACCCAGGCCACCAATATTGTGTTTTCAAGTCCATGTACATCTTAGTGCTGCCAGGGTGGATAGAAAGAACAGAATCATGCGCCTCCTTAAGAACTTGCTCTCTCAAACCCGGGTAGTTCGGAACAAACATCCGGTGTTCAAAGAAAAGAGTGCCTTGGTCGTCGACGTGGAAGGACTCATACTTCGGAAGCTGAATGTTGGAGATGATGTTTTTAGTATAAGAATCACCAAGTTGAATGGAGCGAACTTTTTCTTCCAAGAGAGGGGTTGCCAGAAGGTTCAGAAGATACCCTTGATCCACAATTTCAAGGTTGAGCTTGCGGAATTCCTCACACAAGAGAGGCTGTTGTTCTTCCACCATGAGGTTGCTGACATAAGCTTTTCGGCTGAGAACATCGGCCATGACATTAGCTTTGCCCGGAGTGTAGTTGATGGTCAAATCGAAATCATTAATTGCTTCAATCCACCTTCTCTGACGAAGGTTGAGATCCGGCTGTGTGAAGATATACTTCAGACTCTTGTGATCAGAAAAGATCTCACAACGGTTGCCAAGCAAGTAGTGCCTCCATACTTTCAAAGCAAAGACAACTGCTGCGAGTTCGAGGTCATGTGTAGGATAGTTGATCTCATGCGTCTTCAACTGTCGAGAGGCATAAGCAACAACTTGTTTTTCTTGCATAAGGACCACACCCAATCCTTGCAAGGAGGCGTCACAGAATATCTGGAAAGGCTTTGATGTATCTGGAGGAATCAAGACTGGTGTGGAAGTGAGCTTCTCTTTGAGTGTTTCAAATCTTGCTTGACATGCAGGAGACCAAAGGTATTTCTTGCCTTTCTTGAGGAGATCGGTAAGAGGCTTTGCAATCTTCGAGAAGTTCTGAATGAAGCGACGGTAGTAACTAGCCAAACCAAGGAAACTCCGGACTTCTTTGACATTTTTGGGTGGAAGCCAGTCAACAATTGTCTTAACAGTTTCTGGGTTGACGGCAATGCCCTTGGCAGTGATGACGTGACCAAGATAGGTGACTTGAGGCAGCCAGAACTCACACTTGGAGAACTTTGCATACAGGCGGTTCTCACGAAGCTTGTTTAGGACACACCGAAGGTGTTCTTCATGTTCTTCCTTTGACTTAGAATAGACTAGGATGTCATCTAGATAGACCACAACGAATTTATCAAGATACTCCATGAAAACCAAGTTCATAAGCCTCGAGAAGGTGGCAGGTGCGTTGGTGAGACCGAAAGACATGACCGTGTACTCATACAGGCCATAGCGGGTGGTAAAAGCTGTTTTGAGAACATCTTCCTTGAGGATCTTGATTTGATGATATCCACTTCTCAAATCCAGCTTAGAGAATACCACAGTTCCAGCTAGCTGATCGAAGAGATCATTAATCCGCGGAAGGGGATATTTATTCTTGATGGTTTTAGCATTGAGCGCCCGATAGTCAACACAAAGTCTATCAGTCTTGTCTCGCTTCTTCACAAAGATGGTTGGGCTAACCCAAGAAGAAGTATTGTGCTGAATGAAACCCAACTTCTCTTGTTTATCAAGTTGACGTTTGAGTTCAGCCAACTCAGCAGGACCCATTTTATAAGGCCGCTTGGAGATAGGAGCGGTACCAGGTTCAAGCTCTATCACAAACTCGACCTCACGATCCAGAGGCATACCCGACAACTCTTCAGGAAAAACATCTGGGAACTCACAGACCACCGGAACACTCTGAATAGCTTCCATAGCATCATCATTCAGAGCCACCAAAGAGAAAAGCTGAATTGCAGGAGTCAGACTTGGAGAATAGACTATATGGCCTTAGCCACCAAAGGGTTATGGACGCCATTGGTTATTCTTTAGGGCTCTTAGCCCCATTTGCATCTTGTCCATAGTCGGACGCTCTATCGTTTTCAAGGTGATTTGGATCTTTGTATGGTATATCTGTATTCTTGACTCATGGAGTCGTTGTTGTATATATATGTTCTGTGGTTTCCATCATGGACTAATGTGTAATGGTATTACTTCGTTTTCCACCCGCACAAAAGTGCCTGGTGGGCGTCCTTGAATCGTTTCTATGCGGGTTTGGTGGGAAGCGCTAAAACTTGCATAGGGCCGATTCGAGGGTGTTACAAATTATATGTGGGCAGTGCATCCATAACTACTATTTCCTCCGCAACCGCTTATAGCAATAACCTACTAGTCTCATCCATGGAAGAAAGAGAACTAATGATATGCATACTGATGTCACCGTTAATCCCAAGCAAATCCCTCACATACAGCCGTACTACCCCTTCTGTCAGTGGGGTTCCCAACCTGCAGATCAGTCATCACTCATACTCCCTACACCTGGCTCAACCCTCGGGGTCTTGGGTACCTGACAAGTCCTTGGATTGAGGCAAGAGAGGATACAATAATCATCATATCATACAAACTAATACACGATCTCATCTATGATAAATAACATGCACAATTGCTACATGGCTAGGCCGAAGCCCTTAGCCCAAGGAGAATTACTCACACATAGAGATGAGATCAACAATCACAAACATTGTAATGGAAATCATAATATTGATAGCAATAGTCTTACACTGTTGCTAATCGGAGAAGTGATCTACTATTACAAGTGGTGGAATATGGCTATGGAGATGGAGAAGGGTTTGGATATCTGGAGGTGGCTGGTGATATGTGGCAGAGACTTTGGCCAGGTCTGGCTTCTTCGGGGGTTTTTTCTCGTCACCTGAGGCTTATTTATATAGGGGTCTCTTCACGAAAGTTGTTCTGTTTGACCTAACGGTGGTGGCGCCAACTATACGACCGAAGCTATACGGCCGAAATTTTTGCTCCGATCGTATAGTTGGTCGTTAAAGCGTCTGCCTCCGTTGTACGGCTCCTGGTTTCTTCTGGTTGTTGGAAATCTCGTATCTTTGACTTTAATATAGTGATTCCCTCCTTTAAACAACATTATTTGTGTAGGAAAAATATAAAAGAAAGGATTGCTTACCCCTCTGAATATTAGCATTAGTGGCAGGGTTTAGAGAGATATTTCATCAAGAATATGAGTAATATTTATTTTAAATGTGGATGTAGATTGCTATATTTCAGAGCCATCAACCTCCCCAAGCTTAAACTTGATCGTCCCAAGCAAGAAAACCAAAATCAAAAAGGAACTCAGCATTTAAACTGAAATAACGAGATTGTGATCTTACTCATGATTAGTAGTCTCATGTTTCCTCCACTTTATAAATCTGAAAAACTTCAGCATGGATAGAGTAATGGCAAGCATATCATACGGGTTTCATGCATCCTTATAGTACAACAAAATTATGTAAGCATGGATGACTCAAATGAGTAAACTTTATTCCATGTCAAGTAATCAACTTATAGGCTTGCCTTTGAATGATAAAGTATAATCATGTAAATTAAGAGTGTGAGAGTTGTCATGAAAAGCATATACACTAGAGTATCTCGATTCTCCCACATCAATAAATCAAGACTTTTCAAGCACTACTTTTCTATTCATTGTCCTTCAAGAATTTCAGTTTTTAAGTAATTGAGAGCATGCCAAAAAAAAATTAGTTTATCGGGCTGTGATGGACACTCGTGGCATCACTAAGGTTTTGTTCCTTTTGCATAATGATTTCTGATAACATCTAGAGGAGTGATTCCATCATGATTACAGCTACCTGAGAGTGCCAAGAATCTTACCCACTATAGCATTGCTGCTACAAGTGTTTAATCAACTCATAGCCAAAATCTAGGAGGTTCCTCCATTAAGATCGTTCGTAGACCAACAGAGTTGTTGGCATTCCATGAAGTTTGACATGCGTAAAGCTATATCATTCTTATGATTAACAAGTCAAACTTTGGCATGCACACAAAAACTGCTAAACATTAATTCAATCGAACAAATCTTTTTAAAGAGAGCTATCAAGTCAATCAACATTTTCAGTGGTGTTAAGTGTCTCTAGAAATAAGCCTTCAAGACTAAGCACTACAATACCCAAGCCTTCAATTGGGAGATTTTTTCTTGTTACAACTGTTTAGCAATTTTTAGGCAAGACTTGGTTAATTACAAGAGCTGGAACAAAATGCACCCAATTAAATACCCATGCAGACAAAAATCTTACTACGATACAAACACTCACTCCACCAATATAATATCTCAACATTTACTACTAACTAGCATGGGTTTCTCAAACTTTAAAAGTGGAGAGTCATAAGGCATACCTCTCATGTTTGGTTCCACTTCTCTCTTCCTTTTTTATTTGTTTCTTGGAAACTCGAAGTCGACCAGTCTCCTGCAAATATATGAAGACCTCGAGGCAGAAAGAAAAGAAAGAGGGAAAATAAGGAAAAATGGAGAAATATTTTTGTGGTTTTTAAGAGAGGAACTTTAAAGAATAGAAAATTGGTGGCAAAGCTCGGCTAGAAAATTTCGAAAGCAAATAGAAAGAACTAAAAATAATGTGTTGGGGAAACCAACACTAGTGCTTATAAACTCAAATAAAAACACAACCTCTAAATAAAAGTAAATAAACGCCAAATAAAGATACATGAGGAAACGTCCCCAAGCTTAGGCTTTTGCAAGCCCTTCAAATCATTGTGGTGGCGGAAAAAGGTCGTTAGTCCAGTTTGCAAATTGAGTTGAGAGGTTACCTGTTGATTCTCGGAGGTTCAAAGAGAGGCTATGCATCCTCTCCATAGTTCCTACAAGTCCTTGGAAATCTTGGTATATAGCGAACCAGGTTTGTGGCTGCTCCTCTTGATAAGGAACTTCTTGCTCCTCCTCTTGGTTCTCATCCTCCTCCAGAATCTCCTCCTCGAGTTGGTGTTCCTCAACCTGCGAATCATATAGCAAACGTCCTTCCTCGATAGAGAAAAGACCATTAGGCATAGGAGAGGGGTAGATACGCCCAGCTCCGGCAATATGCAGGTAATAAGCACCACCTCTCCTAGTGATCATTCCACAGGCTCTCAAAGTGGAGAAACCAACACGCGTCTCACCTAGTACGGGTTGCAACTCACCTAGATCGAGGTCTAGGGCAGTGGCAAGCACTGTTATGATGCCTCCACCTATAATTGGCCCTTGGCTTTGGTAGGCTTGGTGCTCCAAGTAGCGCACAAGGATGGCGCCTAAGCTGAGTGACAAGCCGCAGTTGATGTAAACAGCCTTTGCAAGGACTAAGATGTCCTCCTCATTGAGTCTCGTGAACTCATTACATGCCCGCAAGGTGTTAGCAATAACATAGAACAAATAGTGAATTGCAGGGTGTTTAATATACTCCCCCTTGTTCACTCTACTAGTGAAACTCATTCCAGTATAGTATCGTTCGAGGGTAGGTTCTAAGCCAGTAAAGGATGCGCGTAAAGCATGGATATCATTGTTTGGCAAATTAAAACATGCGCACCATTCATCTAAAGTTAAAAGTGTAGTTGTTGTTCATAAGTCGGAAACAAATAGTATCCTCTCCTTGCCATTGTTTAACGGTGCTTTGCAACTAACTTAGGAATTCAATGGTTAAGCGGAGATAAGTAGGTACATCATTGTACACAAAATTTTGCAGGCCAACTCTATTGCAAAGTAAATTAAATTCATCAGAAATACCGAGTTGGTTCAATATGATGGGGCAAGCCTACTTGGTGGCCTTCACTTCGCGGTTCTTGATCCTGTTGAAGCGATCATGATGGGCCTCATCCCTGAACCGTATCCTCATGTGTTCCTGAGCGGCAGCCCGAGAAGCGCTAGCGGTGGCACGAGCACAAGTTTGGGTCCTTGTGTTCATCAGCTAAAACATTGAAGAAAGGCAAAAATAAAACTTTTGATCCAACAATAGTAAGTGCATCATATTCATCATCATAACACTGTTGGGTCCACAGCATAGAAAACAAAAAAATTCCTACGATGAGAACTATACGCCAAGATCTATCTACTAGATGCAGAGCAACAGGTGGACATACATCCATGGAGAACTTACCCTCGAAGACAACGAGTTTTGTTAACGAGTAGGAACTCGTGGTTGATGTAGTCGTACACTTGCCGATCTCAAGATCGTGATGAAGTCCTTCAGGTCCAGCAGCTCCCGCACCATCAGGTCCAGCACCATCAAGTCCAGCACCGCAAAGTAGCGGTGCATCCGTGATCGCACACACGTTCAGTCCACCGAACAACCTCCGCCTCCTCGCTCCAGCGATGCAGCGGAAGCAACAACTCCTTTCCAGATAAAGCCACCGGGAACATGTATCTCGCTAATCCGAGACCATGGGGAATAACTAGAGGGAGAAGATAACCTTCACGAGGAGGTGGTGTGAGATGAGAGGAGGGAGTGGGGGGCCTTTTATAGGGAGAGGGGGGGCAGCCCCTCACCATGGCCGGCGGCCAAGGGAGGTGCCCCCACCTCTTCCACATTCATGTGGGTGGAGCTCCCACTCACATAATTAGCCACCCACTCAAAATTCCACTCACCTCCATTAAATTTCCACCAAATTTAATGCAAGTTCTCATTAAATAAAACACTTTTATTTATTTTATTCAGAATTTTGTTAATTACATTAATTAACAAACATTCACATAAAACCCCCTGCAACATTTCAATATCACATGCAGAACCAGTTTCAGCAATTTCACCCGAAACAATTCCGGTTTCCATCGAAATGATTCCAGCGCTTTCTTAAATCTTTATCTGAAACATATTTGCTCCTAAATGGTGTCGGTATCCCTTAAGTGTGTCACCCTACGGTTCGTGAATAATGCAGACATGATCGAGACCCCTCTCCGATCAATAATCAGCAGCGGGACCTGGAGATCCGTACTGACTCCCACATATTCAACGATGACTCTTGTGATCGTGTGAACCTTTAACGTCGTAACTAAATCCCTTTGTCTCGCGATATATTACATGTCCGAGATTCGATCATTGGCATCCAAATACCTAGTTTGATCTCGTTACCGACATGCACTCTTTTCTCGTTCCCGTGATATAACATTCTAGTGATCACATCACTTGCTTGCAAGCTATTTCAATGTGATATCACCGAGAGGGCCCATAGTATATCTATCCGTCATCGGGATGGACAAATCCCACTCTTGATCCATGAGCCTCAACATAACACCTTCGTAGCACTGAACCCACCTTTATAGTCACCCTGTTACGGTGTGACGTTTGATGTTATCAAGATACTCTTCCGGTGTTAGAAATTAACATGATCTCATGGTCTAAGGACTAAGATTACTTTGTATGATGTTATAGCAATATAAACATAATGACTCTGATCGTAATGCTATACTTTGGATGAATGTTCATCACATCATTCCACCAATGTTGTGACCTCGTTATTAATGACATCCAATGTCCATGATCAGGAAACCTTGATCATCTTGTTAATCAATGAGCTAGTCTATAAGAGAGGCATAACTAGGAACCTTTTATTTGTTTATTAAACACACATGTATTAATGTTTCCAATTAATACAATTATAGCATGTAAAATAAACATTTATCATAAACATGGAATAAGATAATAACCACTTTATTATTGCCTCTCGGGCATATTCCCTTCAAACACACTAAAGAATTCTCCTAAAAAATAGTAATCTAGGCAAGAAAATCATGGCAATTGGTTCATAGTAGGTCTCCCCCTAGATTGATAATGACAATAGGTAGAAGATGAATTTGCAAAAATTAATTGGAGGATCGGAGGAGAAACATATAGTGGATCACTCGTGTGCGAGGAAATCGAACGAAATTAAGCAGAGATGAAGATCCCTTGAGGTTTTGAGAGAGATTGGAGATAGAAGTAAGAAAAAGGATTGAAGTTTTGGAGTTGGGAGTACCTTCCCGTGCAATTTTGTGGTCGGACGCAACTATACGGGCAGAACTATATGGTCGGAACAATGTGTTTCGGTCGTATAGTTGGCCTTTTGTCAAATTTTAGGGTTTCCTCCTGGCGGCGCAGCTATACGGACGCAACTATACGGGTGGAACAAAATGTTCCTGCCGTATAGTTGGTCGTTAAACTGTCTGTCCCTACGAAAGAAAATATATAAAGGCATCGATATCTATACGACCGGAACTATACGGTCGGAATTTTTATTCCCGCCGTATAGTTAGTCGTTAAACTCTCAGTACATTAGAAAAGAAATTGTACGGAGGCACTGATATCTATACGACCGGAGCTATATGGCCAGAATTTATATTCCCTCCATATAGTTGGTCGTTAAACTCTTTGTGTGCATCAAAAAAATTGTTTCTTCGAGAACTATTTCTTTTCCTGTAACTTAGTGATATACCTTATTTTTGACAGAAAATTGATAGTAAATATTGTCGACCAACAATGAATAAAGCAGAATTTCAAGTACTACCGAACTTCTTCTCCCCAAATGGAGTTTTCTAGCACTCTTTATTAATCGTAAACTTAAACTAAAACTAAAAACTTTACTCAAACCTTTATTTCACATGGGTTGCCTCCCATGGAGCGCTCTTTTATGGTTAATATCTTGACCTTGATGATACTCACTTGGGCCAGATGAGTGGAACACCCACTCCAAAGTAGTTGGCCTTCAAAGTGATGGCCTCCTTTTCATCATGCTTGGCTTTCTTCTTCCGGGAGAAATGAATAACAAAAGGATCTCGTGAAGGCAACTACAGCTTCATGTTCCCTTCATGTAGATTAATCAAAGCCTTAATAGTTCTTAAGAAAGGATGACCTAATATAATAGGAGCAGTAGCATCTTCAAGCATGTCAACAATAACAAAATCTATGAGAGCGGGACAACCTTTAATGTATACTAAAGTGTTCTCCTTAATTCCTACATCTTGTTTGTAGGTAGAATCTGCTAGATGCAATTTTAACTCAGTAATTTTAAAGGAGCCTAGATTTAACTTATTAAAAAGACTCATTGGAATTGTTGAGACGCTTGCACCTAGATCACAAAGTGCAGCTATCTCATTGGTTCCAATTTTAATCTTAATAGTAGGCTCAAATATGTCATCTAGTTTAACAGGGAATTTTTCAGCAATTTGCTTGTATTCTTCCTCAAGCTCACGTACCTTTATTGCTACTTGATCGACAAAGTGTTGGTACATAGCTTCCTCACTGCCTTCACTTAGTGGAATCTTGACGTTGATCCTTTTTACGAGATCTTCAACGGTGTAAGTTGGTGAAGGAGCATTACTATAGTCAAGTTCTTTAGGCTCCTCCCTTTGGATCCTCATCATTTTGAGTTCTTCAACCAGATTGGGCTCAACTTTACCTGCAAATTTAGCTAGAATGAAATTTTCACTCTCGGTTATCTTACCTAGCTGTGCCTCAACGATCCTTGTTCTTTCTTGGAGGGCCTGCAAATCATTTATCAAACTAACAACCTGGTTAGATAATTTACCGAGTATGGCATCATGGTTCTCCGTAATTTTAGCGAGAATATTATTTTGTTCATTTTGTGAATCTATGAAAGACTTAAGTGTTTCTTGGAGACTACCATTACCAGTTCCCATATTATTATTAGAGTTACCTGCAGGACTAGCATAATGTTTCTGAAAGTTAGGATTGTAACTCTTCTTCCAAGCAGGGTTATAATGATTACAAGCTATGAAGTCTATTTCTTCAATATTTGTTTCTGGGGTGGCTCTTACCTGAGTTACTTTACCTTTTACGGCTAGTATGAGATCATCCAACTTAGCATTGAGATCTTCGTTTTCTTGTGGTGAAATAGAGTTCACCTTCTTCGTGTTTGATATTTCCACATGCCATTGGGCATTGTTGTCTTGCATATGTCTAGCTGTTGCTTTGCCTCGGTAATATGTTTACCCATGAATGTTCCTCTAGCTGTAGTATCAAGCATATACTTAGACACAGGATTAAGAGAATTATAAAATAAATGGAGGATTAACCAATCGTCCATCCCATGACTAGGATAGTTTCTTAAGCATTCTTCCATCATCTCCCATGCAAGCGCTAGTGGCTCACGCTCTTCCTGTCTAAAGCCAGTAATATTAGATCGGAGTTGCATAGTCTTTGCAGGTGGGAAAAATTTAGTCATAAATAAAGAAGTACATCCCACCCATGATGTAGTAGTATTTTTAGGCAAAGATAGCAACCATTTTTTTGCTCTCCCTCTTAGAGAGAAAGGAAATAAACGCAATTTGACCGCATCAGGGTCAACGTCTTTTATACGCGTCATATCACATATTTCAGTGAAAGTATTCAAGTGCATACCTGCGTCTTCAATAATAGAGCCTCCAAATTGATTCTGTTGAACCAAACTTAAGTAGTGGGGCTTCATTTCATAGTCATCAGCAGCAATTACTGGCTGCGTAATAGGAGTACGCAAATAATTATTATTGGGAGTAGCAAACTCCCCAAGCTTATTTTCAGCCACACTTCTTATGTTTTTGGGTTTTCTTAAACAAATAATTATAATAGTAAAAGCAAAAATTTAAAGGCTAACTATTTTTTTTTGGTTTATCAAATAAATACTAAAAGGAAACTAACAAAATTAAAAACAAGAATTAAAACTAGCAAGGTTCCTAATAACCTCACCAGGTTAGCTATTGCTTCCCCGGCAACGGTGCCAGAAAAAAGGTTGATACCTTCGATCTGGATTATGGATGTAGTACAACTTCTTTTTCCCTAGTAGACCTAGGTTATCAAATCCTCGGGAAGCGAATGCGTGGTGAAGTTACTTTAATGGACCTTCGGGAGTTTTAGAATTCCTTTTGTGTTTTTACCGGACCAATATCCTGCATCTTTTCGTTGTTGTTGATAATGGAGAGAGAGGGTCTAGGGCATTCGGTTTCACCTATAGCTGTGCAAAACATCTGATAGAAATAAAAGATAGAAATAAAGTAGGCGTGTACTTGTTAGAGCAAGATAAATTATATGTGGGCAGTGCATCCGTAATTGCTATTGCCTTTGCTTATAGCAATAACCTACTAGTCTCATCCATGGAAGAAAGAGAAATAATGATATGCATAGTGATGTCACCATTAATCCCAAGCAAATCCCTCACATACAGTCGTACTACCCCTTCTATCACTGGGATTCCCAACCCGCAGATTAGTCATCACTCATACTCCCTATACCTGGCTCAACCCTCAGGGTCTTAGGTACCTGACAAGTCCTTGGATTGAGGCAAGAGATGATAGAATAATCATCATGTCATACAAACTAATACACGATCCCATCTATGATAAATAACATGCACAATTTCTACATGGCTAGGCCGAAGCCCTTAGCCCAAGGAGAATTACTCACACATAGAGATGAGATCAACAATCACAAACATTGTAATGGAAATCATAATATTGATAGCAATAGTCTTACAATGTTGCTAATCGGAGAAGTGATCTACTATTACGAGTGGTGGAATATGGCTATGGAGATGGAGAAGGGTTTGGAGATCTAGAGGCGGCTGGTGATATGTGGAAGAGACTTTGGCGAGGTCTAGCTTCTTCGAGGGTTGTTTTCTTGTTGCCCGAGGCTTCTTTATATAGGGGTCCCTTCACGAAAGTTGTTCTGTTTGACCTAACGGTGGCGGCGCCAACTATACGACCAGAAATTTTGCTCTGGTCGTATAGTTGGTCGTTAAAGCATCTGCCTCTGTTGTACGGCTCCTAGTTTCTTCTGGTTGTTAGAAATCTCGTATCTTTGACTTTAATGTAGTGATTCCCTCCTTTAAGCGACATTATCTACATAGGAAAAATATAAAAGAAAGGATTGCATGGCCCTCTGAATATTATCATTAGTGGCAGGGTTTAGAGAGATATTTCATCAAGAATATGAGTAATACCCAATTTAAATGTGGACATTGATGGCTATATTTCAGAGCCATCAATGATCTTGATAGGTTTTCTATTTTACCGGTCTCTTGTAGTGTTGGGAGACCGGGTTTAGGATAGATAGCCGTACTATCAAGATGGGATCTCGAGTGGGTGACTTATTCATATCTTTCAGAGAGAGCTCAAACCTTTGCATACACAACATCATCT
This sequence comes from Avena eriantha, assembly GCA_910589775.1. Taxonomy (NCBI): domain Eukaryota; kingdom Viridiplantae; phylum Streptophyta; class Magnoliopsida; order Poales; family Poaceae; genus Avena; species Avena eriantha. The sequence goes on along the minus strand of OU342740.1, from coordinate 388,403,925 downwards.
TTCTTGTTTGTTGTTTGGTTCTTGTCCATGTGAGGATTTAGAGCTTGTGATTATCATCATAACAAGCTTTAGTTCATCAAAAAGGATTTCCCTTGAATATCTTATTGCGTTTTTGATCTTGTGGGTTTTTCCGTCTCCACACCTTGGGAGGTATCTCACATGTATGACAATTAAGGTGCTCCTTTTAATAGAGCACCGGAGCAAAGCATTAACACTCCATGAACACACGTGATCTTACATCATAGCCATCCCCTACGGTTATCCCGATTTCTGTTACTTCGGGCCTCGGGTTCCGGACAATAATATGTGTATACAACTTGCAACTAAGATCATAAACAATAATGTCATCATAAATCAATAACATGTTTAGATCTGAAATCATGGCACTCAGGCCCTAGTGACAAGCATTAAGCATAACAAGTTGCAACAATGTCAAAAAGCACTAACAATATGTAACACCCTCAAATCGGCCCGATGCAAGTTTTAGCGATTCCCGCCAAACCTGCATAGAAACGATTCAACGACGCCTACCAGGCACTTTCGTGCGGGTGGAAAACGAAGTAATATCATTACACAATAGTCCACGATGGAACCCACATAACTGATATATATACAACAACGACTCACTGAGTCAAAAATACAGATATACAGTACAAAGATCCAAATCACCTTGAAAATGATGCAGCATCCAAGTACAGATAAGAAGAAAATTGAGCTAAACGCCCTGAAGAATAACCAATGGCGTCCATAACCCTGCCCAGGCCAAGCCGGAAGGGTAACCCTGCTAACGACGTCGATCTCAAACCTGCTAAAACAAAAGGGGTGCCGACAAAGGGCAAAGGAAAAAGAGGAGCGTCAGTACTGAGGCCAGTACACGGCGAGGCTAGAATTCAGCGGCTCTCACCTACATAGGTATGGTGGGCTGAAGCGGCAGCGAAGCATGCACTAAACAATCTATAGAGACTCGATTCAACTGTCGGCTATTAGAGAGGGATAATAAAGACCTATTCAGATCCAACCTGATAGTAACACCAAAACATACCCATCCTGGTATTTGCCCCTCAAGACCACACGAGGAAGTCAAACCGAGGAACTCACACAGTTGGCAATTTTATTTATTCCATTATAGTTGTAGCACTTACTAGTCAGATATAGATAGCATGAGTCATCCTGACAGCATAAGTAGTGGGCAGTTGTAGTTAACAATTCAGTTGTAGTTGCAGTACTTACTAGTCAGATACAATTGGCATGTGACATCCCAAACCCAGCAGTTGTTGGCACTTTTATTTCATTCCATTGGAGTTGCGATACTTACTAGGCAGGTATAACATGACACGATACACCCCAGTTCCACCAGTTGCTGGCACTTTTATTATCCATTCCATTTTAGTGAAGCTGATTACTAGTCACATATTAAGTCAAATTTATAGCACTACTTTAGTTATGCTTGTTTATGATCGATATAATGTGCTCCAAGTCGTCCATAACCACGGACACGGCTTTCAGAAAGATTTGCCTTGTAGGGGTGCACAAATAGCAACACACGCACGATAAACCTCGGAAAAACCAAATAAAAACCCAACGAGGCTTTCGTGACAAAGCAATCATAGGATTCATAAAATATTTCAGGGGCCACCCCACTAAGCTACCCGCAACGAAGTTGGCCAGCTCCGAGACAGACTCAGGGTTTGTGACGATGGTTGTAAACGACTGGGAACCCAAAAGTGTGACTGGGCTTGTCAATACCGCGAAAACGTGGCACGATCCAAAATAGTACAGGTGCTCCATGCACAATCGTAAATAAAGCAGTAACGCATGGCATAAGTGCAGGATAGTAATAAAGCCCCAAACTAGTTTGTGGCCCCAAGAAATAAGAAATGAATCAAGCTTTGGCTAAGGGGATTCATGGTCCCACATGCGGATAGTGCGATAGTCAAGGAACAGGTATCAAGTACTCGGGGTCCTACGAGACACAAGTGAGCGTGGAAGAACCAAATAACATCTATTGTCCACCGATGCCTCTGCATTAGTTATATCTATTCCCAGCAATTTAATAGTTGTATTTAAAGTCATGATCATCTCCACCATTAAGCATCTCCACCATTATCATGTGCCAACTTGCCATCAATGGAGGAACGACAATGACGTGAAGCAACACATACGCAAGCAACTACAACTCGCAAAGCCGACTATCTATTAAACAACAGGCAATAGGATGTGTCCATGGCAATTTAGAGGCTGCAAGGAGTATAAATGGTGCACGGAAACTAAACCATCGCATCACGGATAGCAATAGGTCAACGGGAGGAAATAAAGACTATAAAAGCAAAATAGGTAGAAAGGGGGAGATGCTCGCCTGGGAAACACTGTCGAAGATACACCGAAGAACTTGTCGATACTCGCATCAACTCAATGGCCTAATCCGTGAAGAAGCAAAACACTAAAAGAAACACCGGATGCACTATTTAATACTACAGCAGAAGATCAGGCATGATGAATGCGTGATGCATGACATGGAAAGGATGCAATGCAGCTAGGCAATATTAAGCGGAACCGGGGTCCCGACAATTAATTATATGGTTTATGTTGTTTAGCTACCCCGCAATTTGAATGTTGTATTAACAAGGCAAAACATGGCATCGGTTCGCTACACAAATTTAAATGGAGCCAATATAAGACTAGAATAGCCCGCATATAGTCTCCATATTTAATTTAGGTGAATCAACTATTTAACCCAACCCACAAGATGACATATATGCAAGCATGATGATTTAAATATGCGACAAGATATATGGATGGCAATTTATAAACATAGGGGCTCAGATAGAGGTCACACATCGGGGTCGAAAATCTTAGGGTTCGAGGATCGAGGTCTTCGGGTTCCGACAAGATCGGTCTTCGAGGTCGGGCTCCGGATCCGGGATCAGGCTCTGATTTCTATGAAGGAGATCTTAGGGCTCGACGTCCTTGTTAGGGTAGAGCTTGTGATAGACCTCCGTCGGTTGTTCAGGTTACACCGAAATCTTCACACTATTGACATTGCAACTTCTGCATAATGCTTTCACCAATGCCGAAGTGGTCATCGTGGAGGCGCACCAACAGCGGCAACACTTGTCCAAGAATGGAGGGTGAGGCACACGCAATGAAGCATCCAAACATGAATAGAACAAAAAGCTGCCTCTGGTTCAGATTATTTCCTGGGAGGTGTTTCCTTTCAGACAAAAACACGAACATCTGTTGGACACGGCTGTGATAGGAAGAGGCCTGACACGAGGCTCGTGTGAGGCAGACGACATGCAAGGCTTGGAGAGCCGAGGAGAGAGAGGAACATGGTGACGAGGCCGGTACAGGAGGCGCGGAGTCGTCTCGCGCTTAAGCTAGAGAGTAGGGGAAGCAACAACGCAAGGTGAAGGGAGAAGCGTGACAGCGTGGGGGGCCACGGTGGAGCAGCGCGGCTGAGGAGGAGGCGGAGCTCCTGGCGGCAGGGACGGCAAGGCCGACGCGGGTCCTATGAAGCGGGGCGAGGGTGGCCCGCTGCAACGGCGCTCGGGTCACGGGAAGATGGAAGCTCGAGGAAGGGGCCCCGCGCAGCGGCGGCGTCGGGAGGACCTCTAGATGGTGGCGACGGGGCAGGGCTCCATCTCTGCATCGGGGCTCGGTCTCACCAGGGAGGCAAGGTCGTCAGCTGCCATGGCGTGCTGGCCAGAAGGAAGGTGACGCCTAGGGGTGCGGGCTTGACGCGGGAGGAGGCCGGGCGGAGGAGCGCCCGCGGCGGCAAGGATCGGGGCTCCGGCGGCGGCTGGAAGCAAGGGAGGCGAGGCAGAACGGCGGAGCACCACCGTGGAGGCGGGCTTGGTCTCGTGAGCGAGGTTAGAGGTGGGGTGGGGATCAAGGCAGGCAGGGGTTGCGTGCGAGCGACGCGGAGACAAGGTGGGGCCAGGGAGAGTGCGTGAGCGGGGCGGCATGCGTGCGATGTACGCGAGCGGGGGGAGGGTTGCACGATAGGCACGAGGAGGTGGGGCTGGGTGGAGCGTGCGAGAGTGAGGGATTTCGTGAGGCGCATCAACGCGAGCAAGTGGGGCCGACTACGCGCGCTTGTGCGTGCCTAGCTGCAGGTGGTGGCAGCTGGGTGGGGTGTGGCGGCTGGGGTAGGTTAGGGTTTAGGTTGCTGGTTAGGGTTAGATCGGTTTTGGGTTGGGCCGGGGTAGTAGGTGGCTAGCTAGGCCAGCTGGCCTGGCTGGCTGGCTCCCCTGGTAACAAAAAATATATACTTTATTTTGTTTGTTTATTTATTTTTATACAAAATAGTTTTGTAATTAGTTTTTAGACAAATAGAAGATCTAGAAAAGACCGGGTTTTACATTTGAATTAAAGGGGAAGGCAATTAGAAAACAAGGATAGGCTTATAGAAAATAGTTTTAGGCAAACATATGCATTATGATGACGATGCTCAAATGCAATGTGGCATGATGACATGAGCATGCGGTCATGATGATGCACAAAGCAAAAACACCAAGCGATTTTCTAGTGGTGGTTTTAGTGGGGTGCTACACAATAGATACTAGGCAACATGCCCTAACAATCTGATCAATTACATGAACGATCTCATCCAATCCCTACCATCCCCATAGGCTACTACGGGGAATTACTCACTCATGGATGGGGGAATCATGGATGGTTGATAGAGAATCATTGGTGATGATGATGACGATGATCTCCTCTAATTCCCCATCCCGGCAGGGTGCCAGTACAGATTTTCTGGTTCCGAATCGCGGTTTCTAGTGGTGGTGGCGCAGCGGAACTCTATCTGGAAAAACGTCGAATCCCCCTTAGTTTTTAGGTCAGAGGGCTTATGTAGGCGAAAGGAGAGGTCGAGGTAGAGACCGAGGCGTCCACACCACCCCCTGGCGCGGCTTGGCTTGGCCCGCGCCACCAGGTGGTGTGCACCTCTCGTGGCCCCTCTCCGTCTCATCTTCTAGCTTCGTAGGTCTTCTGGTAAAATAGGAGTTTTGCGATATTTTCCGGGATTTTTCCTGAAAGTTGATTTCCTGCACAAAAACGAGACACCAAAGCAATTCCGCTGAAAACAACATTAGTCCGCATTAGTCGTATCCAAATCACACAAATTAGAGAAGAAACAATAGAAAAAGTGTTCGGGAAAGTAGATACGTTTTGGACGTATCAACTCCCCCCAAGCTTAGTTTATTGCTTGTCCTCAAGCAATTCAGTTGAAAACTGAGTGCGATAAAAGAAACTTTCACGAACACATTTGCTTCATTAGATGTATATATTCTCAGCATATGATCAAATACTTAGGCAATTCATAATAAAGAGTATGCAAATGATTTTACGCAGTAGTCATGCAAGCTATGAAGAGATTCCAACCCAATAATAATAAGCAACATGACACATAAGCATATGCATGATTGTAATGCTCATAAGAAGATATGATAAATTGGTATCTCGCTTTCCTTTCTTTTTGGATCAAAACATAAATGCCAATGCACCTCTGAAGTTTAAGTGAAGACTAGAAGTAAAAAATATCAAAGATACAAGCGTCAAAGTTATGTCACAATTAACCGTGTTTTGGGACAAGCACATTACACTAAGAATGACAGCTATGCTCTCGGGAAGGTGCTCAAAGAATAAATGGTGACTCGACATAAAATGAAAGAAAAGATTTGAAAAGTTTGAAAGGCTTCCAAATGTTGAAACTATGGTACTCATTAGCTTTGAGCTCTCATTGCTCATATCATAAGCATCTTGATGTGATTAAGGTTAAAGTGACTCAAATATGAGGATATGCTTGACAAGTTATAAGTTGAAAATCTCATGCCCCTTGCTTACTAGTACCGAACCTCATGCTACTCAACTTCAGTGACAAGCAAGTTCTTGTCATTGTAAGTGCATGTGTATCATAGAGAAACGCCAACAGGGTACCCCTTGCCCCATGGCACAGGATCTTTCCCATATCAAAATGACAAGGCAACAAACAATGAGCATCTCAGCGATCTTTTTATTTGCTATTTGCATAGGTTTTTATTGAGGATGCTTCATAGAATGCTCACTATGGTTATGTTGCAATTTTCCACCATGATTAGGCATGGCTTAGGCTAGCCGCCCAGGCGTTTCTCTAACACATATACAAACTCCATGAGCTTACAAGCTCCCCTTTTGTTTCACACCGCCAGGATCCATAAACAAAAGAACATGATATCAACTGAATAATAACTGCAATGTTGAAAGCGTTTCCCATGGTAACATGGTTCTGCTAATTCACAACTTATAAAGTGCAAGCATATAAGCAACATAGATGAGCACAATGGTTCAGGTTTATTAAGTGCAAGAAAATAAAGTGTGTCATCAAGTTCGTGAGAGCTTTACTAACTAATTTTCATATAACAAGAAAACATTTTTATTTGGAAGAAAACAAAGCATAATAAATATGCAAGGAATACCAATGATGCTAATAGGTAGATATGGTAGACTCTTTTTGACAATTTTGGTTTTGGAGAGTTGGATGCACAAGTAAAGCTTATACTCAGCGCAAGTGAAGGCTAGCAATAGAAAGGGAGCGACAATCGAGAGAGCAGTAACTATCATAATCATGCTTGCAATAAAACAAAATTAATAGTGGGATAAAAGTGACACAGGAACTTTGAGGCAAAATAAATCATCGAGGCTTAACTGAATTTTTGTTTAGTCATATGCATGCGTGAGCATGTGCCAAGTCGCTTCAAATAAAACATTCAAAGGAGGATACCACAATGCCATACCAAGTTATGAATAGAACAATGCAAGCAAACATTTATATGACATGTTACAAACTATTAGTGGATTGGAACTGATCATAAGAGAGCAAGAACTACTAAGCATCCATTAAATAACATACACCTTATATGAACAGACTAAGCATGCCCATAATGATGAGTATATGTACAAAAATGAAAACAAATAGAGTGCATACCAGCCTCTTACCACACCTCGAGTTGTCATAAATCATCATTGCCTTTCACTTGTGTGACTTGAATAATAAGATAAAACCAAACTCCAAGGAGTCACTGAGGACCACTGAACCCTGCAACGAACTTTACAAAACCATAGAAGAACAACAAAAAAAATTGGGTTTTTGATTTTTAAAGACAAGAACCGAAGGAAAGAGCAAACAAAGCAAAATCTTTTTGGGTTTTTCGAATAATCAAATCAAAGATAAAAAGGATAAAGCAAACCAAGGCTAAAAGATAAAGAAGCAAACAAAGAGAAATAACAAAAATATTTTTGGTCTTTTTGTGTTTTGGAAAGCAGAAATAAAGAGATAACAAAAACTAAAAAGAAAGAGAAACATGGATATACAAAGGACCGACGGAACAAGATATGTAGATGAGTGTGATGTCGGTATACCCCCCCAAGCTTAGGATTTTGGCCTAAGTGGAGATCAATCCCAACGCGGGTAGGAACTCCAAGCCAACGGGTCATCGTAAGAATGATCATAATCAGGCCCTTGTGAAAAATAAGAAAAAGCTCCCCAATCATAGGCAGGTTGCTGGTATGAAGACTCCCCCTCGTTGGAGGGTTGGACCAAATTGTCCTCGGCCTCCCTTAATTCATGTTGGTTGAGTTGGTGTTCATTCATCTCCTTTTCTGAAATTTTTAGACAACCATCACAAAAAATGATTGCAAAGTGATTACATAATGAAAGGAACTACTTATAGGGACTTGCAAGAGGGATAAACATGCATCAAAACAATTTCTCTAAGCATAGAACAAGCATGCAAGCTCACATAACCTATCACCTAGAGTAGCAAAATACTCAAGATATAATCCACTAATCACAAATCTTGGACAAGCGGAGGAGTCACATACCGGAGAACAAATGCTCCAAATCTCAGCAGTAAAGGTGGGCTCAGCAAGGAGATCGAAAATCGTGAGCAAGAACAGCAAGAACAAGGGTTTGAGCAATGAAATGGTGTTTTCTCGGGAGAGGGAAAGGAGTGGCGGGTGGGAGAATAAGTGGAGGGCCAGGGTGACCCACACCATGGCCAGACATGCCCTTGGTGTGGCTGCGCCACCAGGTGGTGTGCCTGCCTGGTGGCCTCCCTGGGTCACTCCAGGTACCTCTCTGCCCCTTTTTGGCGTAAAAAATTAATATGAATTTTCTGGAATTTTTCGAGAAACTTTATTTTTGAGCAATTTTGAGGTATTGATAAATGATTTTCTGGCAGAAAGATGATTTTGGAATGATGCAATAACAAAACAAAACTTTAGAAGTTCTAAGACACTCTAATATGCAAGCAACTAGCAATAGAAAAGTAAACAAGGTGAAAGCAAAAAATTAAAATGGATAAAATAAAAGTGAGCAAGGATAATCATGGTGAAAACATTGTTTTGTTCATTAAAATCCCTTTGTTAACAAGGTTGATCAGGTATTGTTACCAAAACAATTTTATATGAAACAAAAGTTTGCATTCCACTAAATTATTATGTTACCTCAACCCTGATAGCAATAGTCCCAATCATAATAGTTTCATAATTTTCTTGTGGTATGGGACAATATATTTCTCCAACTTTGATGCCTTCAATATTTTCAATTGAATTTAGGCCACAAGTCTTATCAATATTTTGGGGAAATAGACAGTATGCTCCTTGTCATTAACATTAAAAGTTACCTTTCCTTGATTACAATTAATGACAGCACCTGCAGTCTCCCAAGAATAATAGACATAGTATCAGCTTCAGGCATTTCAAGCACAACAAAGTCAGTTAATATCAAGCAATTATGAGCCACTTGAACAGGAACATCCTCACATATACCAACAGGAATAGTAGTATATTTATTACCCATTTGCAAAGATATATCAGTTGGTATCAAATTTTCTAATTGAAGTCTCTTGTAGAGATAAAAAGGCATAACACTAACTCCTGCTCCCAAATCACACAAAGCAGTTCTAACATAATTATTTTTAAAAGAACAAGGAATAGTTGGAATCCCTGGGTCTCCAAGTTTCTTTGGAACCTTACCATTGAAGGAATAATTAGCAAGTAAAGTAGAAATTTCCTCATTAGGAATCTTCCTTTTATTAGAGACAATATCATTCATATACTTTGAATAAGGAGGCAATTTAATAGCATCAGTCAAAGGAATTTGCAAAAATAAAGGTTTCATCCACTCACAAAACTTGTTATAGTGTTCTTCTTCCTTTGACTTGTGTTTCTTATCAGGAAAATCCATTGGTTTTTGAACCCAAGGATCTCTTTCACTACCATGTTTGTTAGCAACAAAATCTTCCTTAGTGTACTTAGTATTCTTAGTGTGCCTTTCAGGTTCTTCTTCAATTTGTTCTTTATCAGGAGCATCATTTTTATCATTACCACTTTCAGTTTCAGCATCAGAGACAAATATACTATTAGGATCTTTAGCATGTTCAAAAGATTCTACAAGTGTTTTATGTTTCTTTTTCTTTCTCTTAGAAGAAGTACCACTATTTTCAATTTGTTGAGAATCCTGCTCAATTCTTTTAGGATGTCCCTCAGGATATAAAGGATCATGAGTGAAAGCACCACTCCTAGTTCTAATTTCATAAGCATGTTTTTCTTTAGAAGCATTAACTAGCAAATCTTTTTGTACTTTAGTAAGCTGATCAATTTGAGTTTGAACCATTTGGAAATGTTTAACAAGCATTTTAACATCATTGGAGCTTCTTTCCACAATATCTTTCAACTCGTTAATAGCTCTAGAATTTTCCATTAGATGATTCTGCACTCTCTTATTAAAATTATCTTGCTTAACAACATAGATATCAAATTCTTCTAAGAATTGATCAGGAGGTTTAGAATAAGAAATATCACCTTCATCAAAATGTTGGAGAGAGTGTACCTCAATACTGGATGAGTGGGAGATTGGCTTACATAGTTCTTTTATAGGAGGTAAATTCTTCACATCTTCAGATTTAATACCCTTCCCCTTAAGACATTTCTTAGCTTCCTTCATCACTTCATTATTTAGTTAAATCACTCCCCTCTTCTTTGGTGTTGGTGTTGGCTCAAGCACAGTTGACTCAGGTGAAGTCCAATCATCATAATTCTTGCTTATTTTAGCCATTAATTCCTCAGCTTCTTTGGGAGTTCTCTTCCTGAAAACACGATCAGCAAAACTATCCAGGTATGTCCTAGATTCATCAGTTAGTCCATTATAATATATATCAAGAAGCTCATTTTTAGGTATTGGACATCTAGGTTGTGCGTGAATTAAAACACAAAACCTTGCCCATGATTCAGGCAATTTCTCCTCTTCTCCCTGTTTAAAATCAAAAAGTTCCTGCAAAATGGCATGTCGAGCACTAGGAGGGAAATATTTTGGAAAGAAAATATCAATCAAGCAATCAGGGCTATCAATAGATCCAGGAGGTAAATTATTAAACCAAGCTTTAGCTTCTCCTTTCAGTGAAAAAGGGAAAAAATTAGCAACAAAGTAGGTGCGCATCTTAATATCATCAGAAAATAAGCCACTCATGGTAGAAAGCTCAGTCATATGTGCTATAGCACTTTCATTTTCAGTCCCACAAAAAAGGTTCTTTCTCAACAATGGTTATGTAAGATAAATCAAGAGAGAAATCATAATCCTTATCTTTAATGTTTGTGGGAGATGTAGCAAACTTAGCATTAGGAGATAATTTAGGTCTAACAGTACGTCTCTCAAGAAGACTCTTAATAGCACTTGCACCATGACTGTTTCGACATTCTTCAGTAAATTCATCAGTCATTTCAATATAATCGTCATCAAGATCATAGCTCTCTCTAGACTCAGGTGAACTAACAGATGTAGCAGTATCTTCATTAGGAGTTTCAGTGTTTCCAACTATAGTTCTAGCAGTTGTAGCATCTAGGAAAGGACCTAATGAACCACTCTCATCAAGCACAATAGAAGTAGCATCATAAGTATCAGAAGCAATTTCAGATTCAGCAGAAGTAGCAGTATGTGACACATGTGTATGTGGTGGTGGTGTAAGGAGCTTACTCATCAAAGATGGTGAATCAAGAGCAAAAGAGGTGTTCAGAACTGTACCTCTCCTTGTAGTGGATGGTAATATAGGAACTTTTCCAAATGATGAATAGATAGCAGCAAACAATAATAATTCCAAATGAACTTTATAAATAGAGTTATGGTCCCTGGCAATGGCACCAGAAAATAGTCTTGATGACCCACAAGTATAGGGGATCACAACAGTCTTCGAGGGAAGTAAAACCCAATTTATTGATTCGACACAAGGGGAGCCAAAGAATATTTATAAGCCTTAGCAACTGAGTTGTCAATTTAGCTGCACCTGGAAATAATCTTGCTTGCAGTAGTTTATTAGTAGCAACAGTTTTGTAGTAGCAATAGCAAAGTAATAGAAGTAGTAAAATAAAGATAGTAGTAACAATTGCAGTAAACAGTAGGATTAAAGTGCGGTAGGCATAAGGATGGTTGGACAGGCATTGCATGGACAAGACAATTCATGTAATAATCAAGACATAGGGCATTTGCAGATAAATAAGATAAAGTATCCTAGTACTAAATAATCATAGGCATGTGTTCCATATATAGTCATACGTGCTCGTAATGAGAACTTGCACAACATCTTTTGTCCTGCCAGCCCATTGTAGCGGGGCCTCAAGGGAATCTACTAGCAATTAAGGTGCTCATTTTAATAGAGCACCAGAGCAAAACATTAACACTCCATGAACACACGTGATCCTCATATCATAGCCATCCCCTCTGGTTATCCCGATTTTTGTCACTTCGGGGCCTCGGGTTCCAGACAATAATATGTGTATACAACTTGCAGGTAAGATCATAAACAATAATATCATCATGAGTCAATAACATGTTCAGATTTTAAATCATGGCACTCGGGCCCTAGTGACAAGCATTAAGCATAACAAGTTGCAACAATGTCAAAAAGCACTAACAATAGATACTAGGCACCATGCCCTAACAATCTGATGCAATTACATGAACGATCTCATCCAATCCCTACCATCCCCATAGCCTACTGCGGGGGATTACTCACTCATGGATGGAGGAATCATGGATGGTTGATGGAGAAGCGTTGGTGATGACGATGGCGATGATCTCCTCCAATTTCTCGTCCTAGCAGGGTGCCAGAACAAAGTTTTTGGTTCTGAATTGCGGTTTCTGGTGGTGGCGGTGCAGCGGAACTCTATTTGGAAAAACATCGAACCCCCCTTTGTTTTTAGGTTAGAGGGCTTATGTAGGCGAAAGGAGAGGTCGAGGTGGAGACCGAGGCGGCCACACCACCCCCTGGTGCGGCCTGGCCTGGCCCGCACCACCAGGTGACATGGGCCCCTCATGGCCCCCCTCCGTCTCATCTTCTGGCTTCGTGAGTCTTCTGGTAAAATAGGAGTTTTCCGATATTTTCTGGCATTTTTCCTGAAAGTTGATTTCTTGCACAAAAACGAGACACCAAAGCAATTCTGCTGAAAACAGCGTTAGTCCGCATTAGTCGTATCTAAATCACACAAATTAGATAAGAAATAATAGCAAAAGTGTTCGGGAAAGTAGATACGTTTTGGACGTATCACCCTCTCCCCTTCCCCCTCCTATGATTCGCGTATTTTTTTGAGGGATTTGAGAGAGGAGATCTATATCTACAACCCCACCAAACCAAATCCCTTCTTTGTGAAGGAATCCTTGGGATCTAGATCTTGGAGAGTTTTGTGTTCTCTCTTGTGTTCTTCCTCTCTTATTCCCCCAATAGCTTTTGTAGCTTTGGTGGAATTTGAGAGACAAGGATTTGCCTCTTGCATTTGGTGCATAGGTTTGAGTTCTCCTCGGAGATTCAGCGAGTTCAAGCCCTTGGGATTGTTTCTCTTGGGTTCTTGGAACCCTGGACGGTTGTGTGGAGTGGTGGTGTGTTCTTGGGGCCTCCAATTGAGTTGTGGAGATTACCCAAGCTTGTTGGCCTATTGTGGCATTGTGGAGCCTTTATGGCGTTTCTTGGGAGCCCTCCAATTGAGTTGTGGAGTTTGCCCCAAGCCTTGTACGGGTTCGGTGACCGCCCTCAAGTGTCCCATAGTGAAACGTGAGTATGCCTTTGTGGCAAGCTCACAGGAGAATAGGGTGAGCCTTTTGTGGCGTCGGTGAGTTGCATGCCTTCGCATCTTGGGGTGAGGCCTTGTGTGGCGTTGGGTGAGCATTGAACCACCACACCTCGAGGTGAGACACTTGTGGCATTCAAAGTACATTGCACCCCCGTACCTCTCCAACAAAGACGTAACTTCTTTGGATACAACTAACACGGACTGACACTTTTGCTATTGTTTTTCCCAAACACTTTTGCTATTGTTTTTCTCTAAACTTGTGTGATTTGGATACAACTAACAAGGACTGACGTTGTTTTCAGCAGAATTACCTTGGTGTCTAGTGTTTGTGCAGAAAATCAACTATCAGGAAAAATCCCGGAAAATATGCCAAAAATCCTATTTCACCAGAAGATTCATGAAGCCAGAATACGAGACGGAGAAGGGCCACGAGAGGCCCACACCACCTGGCCGCGCGGGCCAGGCCAGGCCACGCCTAGGGGTGGTGTGGCCGCCTCGGTCACCCCCTCGACCTCCCTCTTCGCCTATAAGTTGCCTCTTGACCTAAAAACCAAGGAGGGTTTTCGATGTTTTTCCAGAAAGAGTTCCGCTATGCCGCCACCACCAGATTCCGCGATTTAGAACTAGAAACTCCATTCTGGCACCCTGTCGAGACGGGGAATTGGAGGAGATCATCGCCATCATCGTCACCATCACTTCCCCAGCGACCATCCATGTTTCCCCCATCTATGAGTGAGTAATCCCCCGCTGTAGGCTATGGGGATGGTAGGGATTGGATGAGATCGTTCATGTAATGGCATCAGATTGTTAATGCATGGTGCCTAGTATCTATTATTAGTTCTTTTTGACTTTGTTGCAACTTGTTATGCTTAATGCTTGTCACTAGGGCCCGAGTGCCATGATTTCAGATCTGAACATGTTATTGATTCATTATGATAGTATTGTTTATGGTCTTACCTGCAAGTTGTATACGCATATTGTTGTCCGGAACCAAAGGCCCCAAAGTGACAGCAATCGGGATAACCGGAGGGAATGGCTTTGATATGAGGATCACATGTGTTCACGGAGTGTTAATGCTTTGCTCTGGTGCTCTATTAAAAGGAGCACCTTAATTGCCAGTAGTTCCCTTGAGGCCCCGCTGCAAACGGGTTGGCAGGACAAAAAATGTTGTGCAAGTTCTCATTGCGAGCACGTATGACTATATATGGAACACATGCCTATGATTATTTAGTACTTGGATGCTTTATCCTATTTATCTGCAAATGCCCTATGTCTTGATTGCCATATGAATTGTCTTGTCCATGCAACGCCCGTCCATCCATCCCTATGCCTACCGCGCTTTAATCCTACTATTTACTGCAATTGTTACTATTGTCTTTACTTTTACTACTGCTATTACTTTGCTATTGCTACTACAAAACTGTTGCTACTGATAAACTGCTATGAGCAAGATTGTTTCCAGGTGCAGCTGAATTGACAACTCAGTTGTTAAGGCTTATAAATATTCTTTGGCTCCCCTTCTGTCAAATCAATAAATTGGGTTTCACTTCCCTCGAAAATACTGCGATACACCCCCTATACTTGTGGGTCATCAAGACTATTTTCTGGCGCCGTTGCCGGGGAGCATAACTCTATTTTTCAAGTTCAGTTGGAATCACTATTGTTCGCCGCCAGCCATCCATCATGGGTAAGTCTCGTGATGTCAAGGTCCCTATTTTACCATCCACTACAAGGAGAGGTACGGTTCTGAACACCTCTATTGCTCTTGATTCACCGTCTGTTATGAGTAAGTTCCTTACACCACCACACACACATGCTACACATACTGCTACTACTTCTGAATCTGAAACTTCTGATACTTATGATGCTGCTTCTACTGTGCTTGATAAGAGTGGGTCATTAGGTCCTTTCCTAGATGCTACGATTGCTAGAACTATAGCTGGAAATACTGAAACTCCTAATGAAGACACTAGTACACCTGTCAGTTCACCTGAGTCTAGAGAGAGCTATGATATTGAAGACGGTTATATAGAGATGACTGATGAATTTATTAAAGAATGTCAAAACACCCATGATAGGAGTGCTATTAAGAGTCTCCTTGAGAGGCGTACCATAAAACCCAAATTGTCTCCTAATGCTAAGTTTGCTGCATCTCCCATAAACATTAAAGATAAGGATTATGATTTCTCTCTTGATTTATCTTACATAACTATTGTTGAGAAAGAACCTTTTTGTGGGACTAAGAATGAAAGTGTTGTAGCACATATGACTGAGCTTTCTACCATGAGTCGCCTGTTTTCTGATGATATTAAGATGCGCACCTACTTTGTTGCTAAAATTTTCTCTTTTAGCTGAAAGGAGAAGCTAAAACTTGATTTAATAATTTACCTACTGGATCTATTGATAGCCCTGATTGCTTGATCAGTACCTTCCTTTAGAAATATTTCCCTCCTAGTGCTAGACATGCTATTTTGCAGGAACTTTTTGATTTTAAATAGGGAGAGAAAGAGTTATTGCCTGAATCATGGGCAAGGTTTTGTGCTTTGATTCATGCACAGTCTGGATGTCCATTACCTAAAAATGAGATTATTGATATATATTATAATGGACTAACTGAAGAATCTAGGACATACCTGGATAGTTGTGATGATTGTGTTTTCAGGAATAGAACTCCCAAGGAAGATGAGGAATTAATGGCTAAATAAGCAAGAATTATGAAGACTGGACTCCTCCTGAACCAGCTATACCTCAGACAACTATATCTGAACCAACTATTCATGTGCCTATACCAACATCAAAGAAGAGGGGAGTTATTGAACTAAATGATGAAGTGATGAAGGAAGCCAAGAAATGTCAAGAATTAAAGCTACAGATGTCAAAAATTTACCTCCTATAGAAGAACTATGTAAGCCAATCCCCCACTCATCCACTATTGAGGTACAGTCTCTCCAACATTTTGATGAAGGTGATATTCCTTACACTAAACCTCCTGATCAATGCTTAGAAGAATTTGATATTTTTATTGTTAAGCAAGATAATTTTAATAAAAGGGTGCAAAATCATTTAATGAAAAACTCTAGAGCTATTATTGAGTTAAAAGATATTGTGGAAAGAACCTCTAATGATGTTAAAATGCTTGTTAAACATTTTCAAATGGTTCGAACTCAAATTGATCAGCTTATTAAGGTACAAAAAGACTTGCTAGTTAATGCTGCTAAAGAAAAACATGCTTATGAAATTAGAACTAGAAGTGGTGCTGCTACCCAGGATCCTCTATATATCCTGAGGGGCATCCTAAAAGAATTGAGCAGGATTCTCAAAAAGCTGAAAATAGTGGTACTACTCCTAAGAAAAGAAAAAAGAAACATAAAACTATTGTAGAACCCTCTGAACCTGCTAAAGATGCTAATAGTATATTTGTCTCTGATGCTGAAACTGAAAGTGGTAATGAGAAAAATGATGTTCCTGATAAAGAAAAAGTTGAAGAAGAACCTGAGAGGCACACTAAGAATACGAATTACACTAAAGAAGATTTTGTTGCTAAAAACATGGTAGTGAAAGAGAGCCTTGGGTCCAAAAACCTATGCCTTTCCCTGATAAGAAACACAAGTCAAAGGAAGTTGAACACTATAATAAGTTTTGTGAGTGGATGAAACCTTTATTTTTGCAAATCCCTCTGACTGATCCTATTAAATTGCATCCTTATTCAAAATATATGAAGGATATTGTCTCGAATAAAAGGAAGATCCCTAATGAAGAAATTTCTACTTTGCTTGCTAATTATTCCTTTAATGGTAAGGTTCCAAAGAAACTTGGAGACCCAGGGATTCCAACCATTCCTTGCTCTATTAAAAATAGTTATGCTAGAACTGCTTTGTGTGATTTGGGAGCAGGAGTTAGTGTTATGCCTTTTTCTCTCTATAAGAGACTTCAACTAGAAAAACTAATACCAACTGATATATCTTTGCAAATGGCTGATAAATCTACTACTATTCCTGTTGGTTTATGTGAGGATGTACCTGTTCAAGTGGCTCATAATTGCTTGATATTAACTAATTTTGTTGTGCTTGAAATTCCTGAAGATGATAATATGTTATTATTCTTGGGAGGCCTTTTCTTAATACTGTAGGAGCTGTTATTAATTGTAATGAAGGAAAGGTGACTTTTAATGTTAATGATAAGGAGCATATTGTCTATTTCCCCAAGAAGTTTGATAGGACTTATGGCTTAAATTCAATTGAACATGTTGAGGGCATCCAAGTTGGAGAAATATATTGTCCCATACCACGAGAAAAATATGAAACTATTATGATTGGGACTATTGCTATCAGGGTTGAGGTAACATAATCATTAGTGGAATACAAAGTTTTGTTTCATATAAATTGTTTTGGTAACAAGACCTGATCAACCTTGTTAACAAAAGGATTTTAATGAACAAAACAATGTTTGCACCGTGTTTATCTTTGCTTACTTTTATTTTATCCATTTTAGGTTCTGCTTTCGCTTAGTTTACTTTTCTATTGCTAGTTGCTTGCATATTAGAGTGTCTTAGAACTTCTGAAGTTTTAGTTTTGTTTTGTCATTGCATCATTCCAAAACATCTTTCTGTCAGAAAATCATTCATCTATACCTAAAAATTGCTCAAAAATAAAGTGTCTCGAAAAATTCCAGAAAATTCATATTAAATATTTATGTGAAAAAAGAGGCAGAGTGCCTGGAGTGACCCAGGGGGGACCCACCAGGCAGGCACACTAGCTGGTGGCGCGGCCAGCCTAGGGGCGCGCCTAGCCATGGTGTGGGCCACCCCTGGCCCTCCACTCACTCTCTCACTTCCCTCTGCTTTCTCTCTCCCGATAAAACAACAGTTCATTGCTCAAAATCGCGTTATTATTGTTCTTGTCCATGATTTTTCGATCTCCTTGCTCAGCCCATCTTTGCTGCTGAAATGTGGAACATTTGTTCTCCGGTATGTGACTCCTCCGCTTGTCCAAGTAGATTTGTGTTTAGTGGTTTATATCTTGAGTATTTTGCTGTTGTAGGTGACAGGTTATGTGAGCTTGTAAGCTTGTTCAATGCTTAGAGATATTATTTTGATGCATGTTTAGGCCTCTTACAAGTCCCCATGAGTAGTTCCCTTCATTATGTATTCACTTTGCAATCACTTGTATGATGGTTGTCCTAAATTTCAGAAAAGAAGATGAATGAACACTAGCTCAACCAGCATGAACTAAGGGTGCCTGAGGTTATGAAGGTCCACCGAGAGGAGGAAGTTTTTCCTTCCATATATCCATGCCCCTAATTCATCAGGGCTGCAGGGATTTCTCAAGACTTCCATACTTTAATTGCTAATGCAGGATTGGAGCATTTTGTGGGAGATGAATCTTACCAATTTGTGAAACTAACTATGTCTGTGGTGCAGGACTTTCGATTTAGTTGCTCTTTGCCTAACCCCATGGTTCACTACAAAATTTACAATATAGCTGTCAACCTTCCTTTTGATGACTTTTGTGTAGCTATTAAAGTACCCCAGTGGGGATCATGTGAAAGGATTAAAGAGCGACCTGCACCACTCATGGATTTGTATGCGGAGATTTGCCAAGGGAGCAACTTCTCAAAGGAGAGTGGGAAAATTCGTAACATTCATCTCCCGTCTATTCGCTACTTTGCTCACTTTATTGCCAAGTGTGTTCTCGCTAGGAAAACTGCTAATAAGTTATCATCATATGATCTAGCATTCATCTTAGCTGCTTTAAAACGAGATAGGACTTATAACTTGGGTGCCTTGATAGCTTTCTGTCTTGCTGCTAACCGCGAGAAAGGTGGAATTTGTGGAGGCCTCATCGCCTCTCGTTTATTAGCTTTGCATGGTGTAGCGCCTCATCATCTAGACCTACAATTTCCCATAGAGAGGCTCGACCTTAATTCCATGATACACCATAAATTTGTTTATTCTTGGTCTAATTTGAGTGATTTGTCTTATGAAATAACCTTTCTCAAGGCTGGTTGGAGAAGGAGTAAGTTTGAGCGAGTTGTTCTTTTGTCTGCACCTATTTTGTTTAACCTTGATACCAGGGTAGGATGGTCACTCACCGAGGAAGAACTTGATGCATACTTGGGAGAGCTCTCCCAATAGGAGCAGGATACTGGAAGGGAGGTTACAAATGATTCGGTCTTGCCCTAGAAGGAGGGGGAGTCTTATATCAGCAGCCTACCTATGATTGGGGAGCTTCTTCTTCCCAATGGCATAACCACAATCATTCTTACAATGACCCGCCTGCTTGGAACCCTTACCCGCGTTGGGGCTGATACCCACTTAGGCCAAAAGCTTAAGCTTGGGGGAGGTACACCGACATCACACTCATCTACATATCATGTTTAGTCGGTACTTTGTATATCCATGCTTTGTTCTCTTTTTAGTTTTCGTTCTTTCTTTACTTTTGCTTTCTAAAACACAAAAAGACCAAAACATATTTTCTTTGTTTCTCTTTGTTTGCTTCTTTTTCTTTTTGCCTTGGTTTGCTTCTTACTTTTGGCTTTGTCTTAATTATTCAAAAAACCCAAAAAGATTTGGCTTTGCTTGTTCTTCCTTTTGGTTCTTGCTTTTAAAAATCAAAAATACCAAAAATATTTGTTGTTGTTCTTTGGTTTTGTGAAGTTCGTTGCAGGGTTCAGCAGTCATCAATGGAGTATGGTTTCATGTTATTATTCAAGCCACACAAGTGAAGGGAAATAATGAGGATTAATGACAACTTGAGGTGTGGTAAGAGGCTGGTAACGAACTCTATTTGTTTTCAGTTTTGTACATATACTCATCATTGTGGGCATGCTTAGTCTATTCATGTAGGGTGTATGTTATTTATGGATGCTTAGTAGTTCTTACTTTCTTATGATTAACTCCAGCTTGCTAATAGTTTGTAGCATGTCTTATGAATGTTTGCTTGCATTGCTCTATTCATAACTTGGTATGACACTATGGTATCTCCCTCTGAATGTTTCACTTGAATTGACTTGGCACATGCTCACACATGCATATGACTGAAACATTATTCAGTTAAGCCTCGATGAATTATTTTGCCTCAGGGGTATTGAATCACTCTCGTTCCATGATTAAGTCATGTTTTGTTGCAAGCATGATTATGACAGTTATTGCTCTCTCATTTATTGCTCCCTTACTATTGCTATCCCTCACTTGCACTGAGTATGAGTTCTACTCGTGTTTCCAATTCCCCAAAACCAATATTGCCAAAAGTGTCCACCATACCTACCTATTAGCATCATTTGCTAGTCCGTGCATATTCAATATGCCTTGTTTTCTTCCAAATAAAATGTTTGCTTGTTATGAGAAAATTATTTAGTAAAGCTCTCACGAACTTGATGGCACACTTTACTTTCTTGCATTTAATAAACTTGAACCATTGCGTCCATCTTTGTTGCGTATATGCTTGCACTTTATAAGTTGAAGTTAGCAGAACCATGTACCATGTGGAATGCTTTCAACATTGTACCCCATTGATATCATGTTCTTTTGCTTATGGATCCCGGCGGTGTGAAATAAAAGGGGAACTTGTAAGATCATGGAGTTTGTATGTGTGTTAGAGAAACGCCTGGGCCGCTAGCCTAAGCCATGCCTAATCATGGTGGAAACTTGCAGCATAACCATAATGAGCACTCTATGAAGAATCCTCAATAAAAACCTATGCAAATAGAAAATAAAAAGATCGCTGAGATGCTCATTGTCTGCTTGCCTTGTCATTTTGATTATGGGATAGCTCCTGTATCATGTGCAAGGCGTACCTCGTTGGCGGTTCTCTATGATACATATGTACTTACAATGACAAGAGCTTACTTGTGACTGAAGTGGAGTAGCATGAGGTTCGGTACTCATAAGCAAGGGGCATGAGATTTCAACTTATAACTTGTCAAGCATATCCTCTTAGTTGTGTCACTTTAACCTTAACCATTTAAAGATGCTTATGATAGGGGCAATGAGAGCTCAAAGCTAATGAGTACCATACTTTCATTATTTGGAAGCCTTTCAAACTTTTCAAAACCTTTTCATTTCCTTGTTTAGTCTCCACACATTCTATGAGCACTTTCTTGAGAGCATGGTTGTCATTCTTAGTGTAATGTGCTTGTCTCAAAACTTGATTAATTGTGTTATGACCTTGATGCTTGTATCTTTGATATCTTTACTTCTAGTCTTCACTTGAACTTCATAGGTGCCTTGGCATTTATATTTGCTCTACAATCAAAGGCAAGCGAGATACCACTCTATCATACATTTTTATGAGCATTGCAATGTTGCTTATTTTTATGTTTCATGCTACTTATTATTTTTGAGTTAGAAGCTCTTCATAGCTTGCAATGACTATTGAGTAACCTTATCTGCATACTCCTTATTATGAATTGACCAATTACTTGATCATATGCTGAGAATATATACATCTTATGAAGCAAATGTGTTCGTGAAAGTTTCTTTTATCGCACTCAGTTTTCAACTGAATTGCTTGAGGACAAGCAATAAGCTAAGCTTGGGGGGAGTTGATATGTCCAAAACGTATCTACTTTCCCGAACACTTTTGCTATTGTTTTTCTCTAACACAGACTGATGCTTTTTTCAGCAGAATTACCTTGGTCTCTAGTTTTTGTGCATAAAATCAACTATCAGGAAAAATCTCGGAAAATATGCCAAAAATCCTATTTCACCAGAAGATTCACGGAGCCAGAAGACGAGACAGAGAAGGGCCACGAGGGTCCCACACCACTTGGTCACGCGGGCCAGGCCAGGTCGCGCCTGGGGGTGGTGTGGCCGCCTCGTTCACCCCCTCGGCCTCCCTCTTCGCCTATAAGTTGCCTCTTGACCTAAAAACCAAGGGGGGTTTTCGACGTTTTTCTAGAAAGAGTTCCGCTATGCCGCCACCACCAGATTCCGTGATTCGGAACCAGAAACTCCGTTCTGGCACTCTGCCGGGACGGGGAATTGGAGGAGATAATCACCATCATCGTCACCATCGCTTCTCCATCGACCATCCATGTTTCCCCATCTATGAGTGAGTAATCCCCCACTGTAGGCTATGGGGATGGTAGGGATTGGATTAGATCGTTCATGTAATGGTATCAGATTGTTAGGGCATGGTGCCTAGTATCTATTATTCGTGCTTTTTGACTTTGTTGCAACTTGTTATGCTTAATGCTTGTCACTAGGGCCCGAGTGCCATGATTTCAGATCTGAACATGTTATTGATTCATTATGATAGTATTGTTTATGGTCTTACCTGCAAGTTGTATACACATATTGTTGTCCGGAACCAAAGGCCCTGAAGTGACATCAATCGGGATAACCGGAGGGAATGGCTTGGATGTGAGGATCACATGTGTTCACGGAGTGTTAATGCTTTGCTCCGGTGCTCTATTAAAAGGAGCACCTTAATTGCCAGTAGTTCCCTTAAGGCCCCGGTGCAAACGGGCTGGCAGGACAAAAGATGTTATGCAAGTTCTCATTGCGAGCACGTATGACTATATATGGAACACATGCCTATGATTATTTAGTACTTGGATGATTTATCTTATTTATCTGCAAATACCCTATGTCTTGATTGCCATATGAATTGACTTGTCCATTCAACGCCCGTCCATCCATCCCTATGCCTACCGCGGTTTAATCCTACTGTTTACTGCAATTGTTACTACTGTCTTTACTTTTATTACTGCTATTACTTTGCTATTGCTACTACATAACTGTTGCTACTAATAAACTGTTGTGAGCAAGATTGTTTCCAGGTGCAGCTGAATTGACAACTCAGTTGTTAAGGCTTATAAATATTCTTTGGCTCCCCTTGTGTCGAATCAATAAATTGGGTTTCACCTCCCTCAAAAATACTGCGATACACCCCCTATACTTGTGGGTCATCATGTATCAGGCCTTGACCTGGGGGCTCATCGTCGAGGTGTCTTCGCCGCCCATGAGGAGTTAGAGGTATGTGTTCCTCTTCCTGGCGGTGAAGTTCGCCTTGAGGAGGTCGAGCTTTCTGTCTTGGTTCTACAGCTGCTGCATCCACCTCACGTCAGCCTTCTCTTCCCTCTTCTCAGCATGGGCCTTCGAGTCGGCGATACATTTCTCTATGGACATGTGGAGCCGTTCGGTAGGCGGTCCTGTGGCCTTCTTCTGGCCGATCTCTAGCCTTCCTTCGCTGACAGCTAGGGTGGAGCCTCGGGGTTGTACACACCGTCCTGGTTCTTAGCGAGCCTCACACGAGTGTCCTCCCATTTCTCACACTTCACGATCTTGTCAAACACGTGGTGGAACTTGAACTCCGTCCTTGTGTCGTCCCGGTACATGCCGAGTGCGCAGACCAGTTGCGAAGGCAAGGTGAAGAGTGAGTCGGGAAAGGCACAAACTCGGCATAGGTTCGGCAAAGTACCTTTTTATACATGCTTGCGCCACTAACAGGATGACGCTCAATTTCTTTGACAATGTCGTGCCACTTGATGCACGCTTGCTGCATGATTCCCGAGTGATTGTTCATGACCTTCTTGCCGCGCTCCATGTGGACTTTGTTGTACACCGGATCCAATATGTTGCGCTCATTGAACGCTAGCTTGACGCGCCTCTAGTAATTATCCGAGTTTTGGTTGGCGCCAGTGATTGGGTTCATGCTCACGGACTTCCATGCTTCAGCAAGGCTCATGTCCTCAAGTGAAGTCCACTTGACACGAGGCTTCGGCGCTGCCGACATCCTCGCCTTCCTCTTCTTGTTCCTCTTGCCCTTGTCCATATTGGCGGCGTCCTTTTCGGCTTCCTCCTCATCCTCGGCTTGCGTCTGGTCGTCGTCTTCGATGTCGTCGAAATCCTTGGATTCCAGGCCATGTTCGGGGTGGGCGCGGGTTTCCTATTGCGTAAAGGACGAGCTTCCGGCCGTCGCCGAGCCATACATGATCATCTCCACCATGTAGGAGTCGGCCGCCATTCCGCCGAACACGGTGTGGGCATCCATGTCACCGAACTAGCGTACGGGATGTTGATGTCGATGTTGAGGGCCGACAGGCGAGGCGCAGGGCAGGGGAAGAGTACGTTTGGGTTGAACCCGCCGTCAAACTCGAGGGACGACGAGAACCTCTAGCGCGGGTTCGCCTAGCTCTCCGGGAGCATGGCCGGTGATATCGGTGAGAACCCGGCCGAAGATCCCCATGGCACGCTGTACTGTGACATGGCCGCATGAGCAGAGCGCTCAGACGATTTCGCCTCCATGATCACCTGCGCCTCCTATGGTCTCATCATCCCGTCCTTCCGACTGTCTGTTTTGATCTTCCTCTGCCGGCAATCCTTCGCCCACTCTACGTCCGTCCAACCGTCGGGCTTCGGCATTGGCTTCCTAGGATTCTTCTCCTTTGGTCCAGCGGCGGTGGGGTGGGGCTTGACGAAACCCTTGGGTGGCATGGAGGGCGGGAGCTCGGGAAACTGGCGGGAGTTGTGGCGGGAGGGGGAGAAGAAAGGCGATAGGAGGAGAAGAAAGGTTGGAGATCGGCCTTCGTGTCGCCGACAGGGTTAGCCCACCCACTTTTTTGCTTCATCCGACGTTCCTAGGCGGTTCCCGGCGCCTCGGATTCAGCCTGAAAAACCTGGATTTAAAATGGACCAAATCCGGCAAAAACTGGGCGCCTAAGAATGCGACTGGGCAATTTTTTACCATCCGGATAAAAAAAGTCCTAGGGAGGCTCTCCTGGAAATGCCAGTGGACATTCTCTAAAACTTGTGAATTAGTTTGTAGTGCATCGTGGTGGCTATGCGTCACCTAGCGGGCGTTTCCACATAGGCAACATAATTTCGCGAGAGGCCATTATGTGCTACTTAATAGTTTTTCGCAGGCGGCCTATGTGGGACCGTTGGAGTCGACATGCTGTGCTACATATTGTGAGATCCAAGGATTACGTTCCATTAATGCAGGAAGTAATCATATTCTTGATGCATTGTTTACTTCTCTTCTATCCGCTAGTGTATTCACGAAGATTGGAGGGGATTATTCCAATTCCTCCAAAATCCCCGTAGTTCGTTTACCATGCTGGGTTTGGCCAGGACAATCTGGGAATATTCCCACACATTCTTAAAGTTTTGTCTAGATTGAAAACTCTCCTCAAAGTTAGAGTATTTTTGGGGAAGGATATTGTAGAAGATTGAAGAGTATTGTGTGAATATCAAATCCCCAAAACTCTAGGCCTTGTTCGGTTGTACGTTTATCCACAGGGTTTTGAAGTGTATTGAGGAGGATTAAATCCACACTAAGTAAAAATCCCCCTAATACTCTCCAAACCACCCCAATCCACTTGGGAAGTGGATTAACGAATAAAGCCCTAGTGGTACGAAAGAAGTAAACTAGGCATGGGCGGGTTATAATAGTCCAATACTTCAACAGAGTATATTAGTTCTTTCTCTCCGAGATCTAGTGGCCGGGAGATGGAGCCTTCGGTAAGAAGCACCGGCCGATACGACTGGCACTTATTCTGAACATTTGAAATTTTGACGCAATACATTTGAGCATTTTATATGCTTTCTCAGAAGTCGGAAACAATTTTTTCATGTATCTATTTGTGTAGTACTCCCTCCATTCAGAAATATAAGATGTTTTGGCTTTGTGAATCAAATGTATTTAGTCGTCTTTTAGTGTATAGGTTCGTAGAGGTTCGGAGTAAACCTATACACTAAAAAGCGTCTAGATTCATTCATTTCGCAAAGCTAAAATGCTTATATTTTTGAACGGATGAAATAGTTTATAGTGACAAATCACCGTTTAGATCAATATAGTATAAATCAAGCCAAGAAAACCGGTGATAATAGTATGGAATTGTAGTCGTTGCACCTTATCAACCGAAAAGGTGTCAGTTCAGACGTTCTTGTACCAGTTCATTGGTGGCAACTCACGAGATGGCTCTGCAGTTACTCCGTCTTTTAGCTATAACAAACGCGGAGATCATGTTCAGCATATTTTTGTTAAAAAAAAATCCTGAGAGGATGTGGTGCATCTCTCGATATTGATATAATGAGGTGATATAAGTTCAGAAACATCAGAGCAAGTTCAATAATATTGCTTGCTACTGGCTATATAAGAAAGTGGCATATCAGCTATAGCTGACCCTATAGTCGATACATACAATAGTTAGTTACAAACGTCTAATTTAGTCAATATTTGGCCTACATTTTACCCTCATAAAGCGCCTAGAAGCACGTGCTAGAGAACAATAATGTAGTTATCAACTGACTATATACTTGTGTCATGTCACTTTAGCCATAATAAATATGTATTAGTACAATAAGTTGGCTATAGTATAAGCTATATACAATATTTAAATATTTAATTTTTACAGGAAATGCAAGACTCACTTCATTGCAATACCCACCTCTAGCACTGGCTTCAGGCTGCATGAGGGCTATAGCTTCTTGTTTCTTGTGCTAGAGCTAGCTGCAGATTAAAAGCCTGCTTCCTTCTCTTTCCTTATTTCTCTCTCCTCCATCTAGACTTTTGCTGACGTGAAATAGCTTATAGTCAGCTGACTAGGACTTATTATACTTGCTCTAAATCTAGGATTGGATTTCAATAGTCCAATGAACTTTAGACCTATACCCCACTGGATTCAATTGGATTGGACTTACTCCCTTCGTCCGCAAATAAGTGTACTTCTAGTTTTATATTAAGTCAAACATTTTAAACTTGACCAATTATTTTGGAAAACGTAGCCAAATTTACAATACCAAAATAGTATCACTAGATCCGTTTTAAAGTAGAGTTTTATAATATACCAATTTAATGGCATATATATTGCTACTATATACAATAAGATAGTCAAAATTTAAAATCTTTGACTCAAAACAATCATAGAAGTACACTTATTTAAGGACGGAATGAGTACGTGGATATGGACATCAATGGAGTTTAAGATCCAACAGCACTCATGGACTTTGGATATCCAAAATGGATAGTCAAATATCCAATGGACTAGTTAGCTCAAACACGTAGTATTGTATCGCATAACATCTTAGACCACTACCGGCAGCCACGCGCGTTGGCCCCTGTCATACGCGCGTTGGCCCCTGTCATACGCATACACCAATAGCTTGCCGCGGATGCCGACTGGCTCCGTGTTAAGTTTTAGAGCTAGCTGGATGTGTATATATACAGTAAAACGTATACACACTGCATGCACCATCTTTAAGCGCACTGCTAGCTGCATGCGCATGTATATTAGGGATATTAAAACTGAGTCAAGGAGGAGTTCTCTTTATTTTTAGCCATCGGATCAGCCATCCAGCCGCTTTCTAGCCGTCTGATGCACATTTGTCCCCGTGTGGGCTGCTACTAGGCCGGATGTCCCTAGGAACCGCTACTCTGCAAAATAAATCGCAAGCCTCCCGTTCGATCCCAGACCTACGAGCGTGATTTGGCCGCGTGTGCATCAACTCCCAGAACTGTTCGCTGGATAAATCTTGGTGCGCCGCCGCTGCTGCCGCCATAGCCGGCGGGAGTGAGAGATGCGGAAGGGAGATGCCGTTGAGAGCGAATCGCTGTGCACGGTCGCTGAAAGCGAACTCGAGTGGTGTCGCCTGCCAGAGCTCCGTCTCCCCTTGCCGCCGTTGCCGTCGCCTACTGCCTATCTCTAGGCAAACCCCAATTTTGTCGTCGAGGCGAGATTACCCAGCCAGAGGCTCCATCCGTGTCATCAACCCTCGACTCAGGTGATCAGAGCCCTAGCAGGAGCTAGGTTTTCTTGCCATCTGCTGTCCCTCGTCCCTTTTTTAATGAATCTATCTCCGTACTTGCAATTTGATATATTTCGATATACAGGTAAGGGCTTAAAAATAAGTAAGCATTATTTGCAGGAATTTAGTTTGCAATGTCGCCTTAAGAATGCTACGGTGGTGAGGTCTTCAAGTTTTCTTGCCATCTGCTGCCCCTCGTCTGTTTTTTTAATGAATCTGTCTCTATACTTGCAATTTGATATATTTCGGTATAGGTAAGGGCTTAAAAATAAGTAAGCATTATTTTCAGGAATTTAGTTTGCACTGTCGCCTTAAGAATGCTACGGTGGTGAGGTCTTCAAGTTAGAAGAGTAAGACCCAGTCATGGATTTCACGACCCTTCGGCCGACTCCGTCCGCTGATCACCACCTCTGAATCCGGGTTCCTCCTCCGTCGGCTTTTCCAAGGCACGCCTGGCACTGCTATCGTCTGTGACCCTCTACGAGCATGGCGGCTGCAAGTTTTCTCTGCGTCCCACATTTCATCTAAGGCGCGTTTCTCGATCGATTATTATTATCGAAGCCACTTATTTTCTGCAAGTGGATGTTGATTAATATGCCAATAAGTATATTGTATAATTTGAGAAAGAATTATTCGGTGCAGGTTGATAAAGACAGGTTGATAAAGAATTTTACAAATCACCAGTCAACTCCAGTACAGTTTGAAATAGTTGCTCAGTTAGTAAGGAGTGACAACTTAGTAGTATCAAAATTTGAGAAAGAAGTCAAGGAGGAGCTCTCTCATGACACCTTTATTTTTAGCCATCGGATCAGCCATCCAGCCGCTTTCTAGCCGTCCGATGCACATTTGTCCCCACGTGGGCTGCTACTGGGCCGGATGTCCCTAGGAACCGCTACTCTGCAAAACAAATCGCAAGCCTCCCATTCAATCCCAGACCTACGAGCGTGATTTGGCCGCGTGTGCATCAACTCCCAGAACTGTTCGCTGGATAAATCTTGGTGCGCCGCTGCTGTTGCCGCCATAGCCACCGGGAGTGAGAGATGCGGAAGGGAGATGCCGTTGAGAGCGAATCGCTGTGCACGGTCGCTGAACGCGAACTCGAGTGGCGCCGCCTGCCAGAGCTCCGTCTCCCCTTGTCGCCGTTGCCGTCGCCTACTGCCTATCTCTAGGCAAACCCTAATTTTGTCGTCGAGGCAAGATTACCCAGCCAGAGGCTCCATCTGTGTCATCAACCCTCGACTTAGGTGATCAGAACCCTAGAAGGAGCTAGGTTTTCTTGCCATCTGCTGCCCCTCGTCCCTTTTTTAATGAATCTATCTCCACACTTGCAATTTGATATATTTCGGTACACAGGTAAGGGCTTAAAAATAAGTAAGCATTATTTTCAGAAAAATTTAGTTTGCACTGTCGTCTTAAGAATGCTACGGTGATGAGGTCTTCAAGTTTTCTTGCCATCTGCTGCCCCTCGTCCCTTTTTTAATGAATCTGTCTCTGTACTTGCAGTTTGATATATTTCGGTACAGGTAAGGGCTTAAAAATAAGTAAGCATTATTTTCAGGAATTTAGTTTGCACTGTCGCCTTAAGAATGCTACGGTGGTGAGGTCTTCAAGTTAGAAGAGTAAGACCCAGTCATGGATTTCACGACCCTTCGGCCGACTCCGTCCGTTGATTACCACCTCTGAATCCGGGTTCTTCCTCCATCGGCTTTTCCAAGGCACGCCTGGAACTGCTATCGTCGGTGACCCTCTACGAGCATGGCGGCTGCAAGTTTTCTCTGCGTCTCACATTTCATCTAAGGCGCGTTTCTCGATCGATTATTATTATCGAAGGCACTTATTTTCTGCAAGTGGATGTTGATTAATATGCCAATAAGTATATTGTATAATTTGAGAAAGAATTATTTGGTGCAGGTTGATAAAGAATTTTACAAGTCACCACAGTCAACTCCAGTACAGTTTGAAATAGTTGCTTAGTTAGTAAGCAGTGACAATTCAGTAGTATCAAAATTTGAGAAGAATTATTCAGTACAGTTGAGAAAGTATTTGACAAATCATGATTTATTTGTACAGCCTGGACAAGTACATTTGTTCACAATTTTATTTTGTGTGTGTGTGCATGTAAAACAATTAGGGAATGATGGCAAAACAAAATCCCACGGAAGAGATCCCCTTTTGCTAATATCATCTATTGTGTACCACAATCCATACAGAACTGGTTCTCTAGTCCTGCATGTATTGTTGTCTTCTTTTCCGTCTCGCTTCCCTCTGATCCTCTGCCTCTGACCACATAGAATGCAGTTTTTTTAGCTCCATTTTCGGACAATCTTTAGGCAATCTGCGCGAGGAGTGTATGGTGGCTACGATATTTTGGTCAAAGTTTACCTTCTTCTGCATGGCTTACTCTAGCTATTTAGTGCAGGCATCTAATGGCATGACTGCTTTTTAATAGATGTATTTATTCTTGATGGAAGCCAATCAAGGAGGCAAGGAGAGGATATATACATCGTTCATATTCTCTGTAGCTAAATTGTTGCGGATGGTACAAAAGTCATTTTCCCTTTTTTTACAAAATCCGAGGAATAGTGAATGTACGATTTTCGTTATATCTGGATATGTTCCATTGAATTCCTTATAGTGTACTCATCTTACGTTTCATTCCATCTTTGGCCGCTGACAAGTGCAGGGATATCACTGCACTCCATTGAAGACTTGGTTCAGATAAGTGTAATGCCATAAAGATCCAACACAAGGTAATATTTACAGTACAATGTACTTACTTACTTATTCAGAGATTAGTGCAGACTTGGTTGAGATAAGTATAATGCCATAAAGAGCCAACACAAGGAAATATTTAGAGTACAATGTGCTTACTTACTTATTTAGAGATTTTATTGTTATGATGCAAGGTAGGAATATATGTAGTTCATCCCTAATTAAATGTTCATGTGAAAAATGGAGAATTTATTTGATTCTACTTTTTAGATAAGCAATATCACTTAATTCAGAATTTGTTTTATGTGTGCAGGATTGCGTGAGTGTTATCTTAATGTATCTTTATGTACATGATTTCAACAAGCTCAGAAATCCTATAACGAATGTTAAGAGTAAGTTTGGCATTGTTGTTAGACTATTAGTGTATTTACATCTAAACATTTTGTATTTTGCTGGTCGTATTAAATAACCTTTATTTCCTCTTTTGCTATATTGAGGGTTCAAGGCTTCCCAAAACAGTTATCAGCGCAATAAAACTGTTGGTTGCTTATGAGAAAGGTGATGCTGACGAAATCAAGTGTTCTTCTCAATTAAGTTCCATCAATCACCTCAACCATGTGGTATGTCTTTGATGTCCTTAGTTAAAAGGCCATCGATTTCTAAACTATGTCTTAGACTACAGTGATGTATTATTATCTGGATCCCATTACTATATGAGAAGATCACCAACGTATACATATCAGGTATTACATCTCTAATAAAGATGACCTATGATGTGGCATGCTTAGACTGTGTGAAGTGAGTCGCATCAAATGTAGATGAAAGTGAATATTTCAGAGCGTTCTTTGATTAAAAATATGTTTCCGTCAATTCTCAACTATCTAATCTATCCTCCTAATAGAGGGGTGCGGCAACGCGCGTCTACATGATCTAGTATACTATATGAACACACGCGCTTCGCCGCGCATCCTACTACATGGCGCTTTGGCACAAAGTGGCAAGTGCACTACTCACGCATGCTTTGTTTTAATCAATTAATTTACAATATGCACCAAAATATATATAGTTGCGTTTGTATTGACATTTATCTTTCTTTCACCAGGCTTTCTTCCAAAGAACTCCGGAATCGAGTATTGATCCTACGAAGGTATCAATACAGACCAAAAGAGAAAATACAGTACAAACGGCTATACATGCATTAGCTTCTCAAATACCACGTGAAAGGGATTTTAAGTTCCTCTATGATAATCACAAACACAACATAGATTAGCTTCTGATAACCACGTCTAAAATCGGATCTTAGACGCCTTATCATCCTTAAACCGGATCCTAGTTGCATTATTATTTTCTTTGGTAATGCCTTTCTACCTTTCTCTTAATACAACACCCTTCTCTTCAGTTGGCGAGAAAATTTTAGTGATAGGATATAAGACGCTCATTCCCGAGTTGCAAATGCATTGCAAGAACCAGAATGAGAAAAGACCGCAAAGAGTGTATGATGAGTTATTTTGAACATATCTCTTCCAATAATTTTTCAGTATTCTTGTATAGCAAAATGGCAACATCATTATTATCTTCTGAGTATTAACAGAACATATCTCTTTCAATAATTTCTCACTGATATAAGGACGCTTTAGTCTTATACAAGTATACACATAACCACAATGAATAAATAAAGCTAGATTGTAGATCCTACATTCTTAACTCACACTTGTTGAATCATAGACCAAATTTAGATACAATTTTACAGCGGTGGTTTAACAAAAATGTTGTTTAAGAATCAAAGGAGACAAGAAAAGATGAGCCTTTTAGTATGGCTACTGAATCTATAACACAGTTTTTCAATAACACTATGTACAGAGCATAGAGATATCTAGATTACTACACCTCTACACTACAGAATGTGAGCAAATAATAATAACAAAGAGGATGGTGGGCTAGTGGAGTCTGAAGAAGAAGGAAGAAACACTTGAAAATAAATATGGTTGCGAATTAGGTTGCACCCCCAAGCTCTTCAACCTATCATTCACTGATTACTCAAGAAGAAAATTGATCTTTATGGAGTCTCCATGCCTCATCAGCCCTCTTGAGATCAAACATAATCACTTAAATATGATAAAACCTTCAATTGAACAGATGTAAACTCAGTGGCTGCCGCCAAAAGATATGGAGAAGGCTAAGAGCCATACATACTCACGGGTTGGTGTAGTTCATGACGGTGCCGCTGCCGTTGTCGTTGCCCATAGACGTGAGCTATTTCA
This sequence comes from Avena eriantha, assembly GCA_910589775.1. Taxonomy (NCBI): domain Eukaryota; kingdom Viridiplantae; phylum Streptophyta; class Magnoliopsida; order Poales; family Poaceae; genus Avena; species Avena eriantha. Next base: position 388,371,102 of record OU342740.1, on the reverse strand, counting down.
GACCAAATCTACTCATGCTTAGTGAACATCAGGAGTAACTGCTTAACTGCGTTTTACATATGGAGAAATAATTTGGGGGAAATATAGTACTTCTAGCCAACGCCAAGTGATGCGGCAAGGATTCTTTGTTGCTGGAGATAGGGCTCATCCCTAGACAGCTCCCCAACCATGGTGGTGGTGGCGAGCGTGTTGCTGTGCTGGCCAAGGGACCCGTCCTTCAAATTCATCACCATGTGTCTGTCCACCTTCCACTTCCAGCCCTCGGTGGCGATGGACGCCTGGACATCGAGCTCACCCTCACCGTCCACGCCACCAAACCCCGGTTCAGTATGGTGCCTCTACCGTCTCCATATTCTATGGTGGCACATCCTTATGCACCGTACGGATCGATGCCAGTGGGAAGCCGGTGACCTCGTGCCGCCTGCTCTACCTCTCGGCTAGGTTCTGTAGGTGTTCCGCGCATGAAAACAATAAATTTTTACCCTACGCCCCTGAACCCCTGATGTTGCCAGGACCTATCTATTAGTAATGCAGTAATGGGAGGGGCTTTTCATGAACTTACCCTTGAAGACCGAAAAGCGTTGTCAATGATCATGAGAGCGTGGTTGATGTAGATGAGCCGAAGCCGACCTCAAGGTCGTCATGAAGTCCTTGCACTCCCGTGGCTCCAACGACTTGAGTGCCTCAAGTGTGACACCTCGCGGGGAGTTACACATGTCTGGTGCCTGACGATGACTCCCGCTTCCCCGATCCAGCAGCAGTTGCGTAAGTAGAGCTCCTAGATCCGAATCCCGCAGCGCGACGGCGCTCCACGGTGAAGATGTCTCTCGCTCTTGCAATCCGAACTTGGGACCATGGTCACGAGATAGAGAGAGAGAATATCAATTGGAGGTCTTCCCAAAAGTGAGAAGACCTTTATTGAATATTGTGTGTATTTATCTGGCCAAATACCCCCACTTTATATAGGGGAGGGGAGGGGAGGTACTACCTTCCTCAAAGTCCCGGGGTGGGACTAAAGGAGAGGGAGAGGGGGGCACGGTCGGCCAGCCCTAGTGGGTCCCGCGCGGGAGGGGGCGGGGGGGGGGGGGGGGGGGGGGCTTGGCCCAGCCGGCCACCCCCTTGCCCCTTCTCCCCTCTTACCTTTCCCTCATGGGCCCTCTTCCCTCCGGAATTGGCCCATTAAGCCTTTTGACCTTTAAATTGATTTTCTCTTTATTAAATAATTATGAATAAATGATTAAATCAATATTTAACATTCTTTCATATACTATTCAATCTCTGTGGTTGTGGAACACCTTCCACCTCCACTCCGGACATCCTCCGGACTTATCGAAACCCTTCCGGTTTTCTCTCTACTATTCTTCGGTGATTCTTCTGATCCTATAAACACTCTCTAAGCATCATCAAACCCTTAAGCGTGATACCCTATGGTTCGGGAACACTCCAGACATAGTCAGGACACTCCTGGACCAATGATCGATAGAGGTACCTGGATGGCCATGTGACCCCTGTGCGTTCCACGAAGATCTTTCGTCGTTTGAACCGGGATGGTCGTGTCTTATTCCCTTTGTCTCTCAATACTTGCATTTCCCGAGATCTGATCAATGACATCACCATGTCGTGTTCAATATCGTTACCGAACAATGCTACTTGACTCGTTCCAACAAGTGGTATCCCTCTGATCAAATCACACGTTGTGCATGCATTGGATATAACTTCTGCGAGTAGGCCCTTGAGTATCTTTCCGTCACGTGGATGGAAAAATCCTGCTCTTGACATATATTGCATCTACGGTTTCCTCCGAGTACCTGAACACACCTTTATAACCAATGTATTACCAAGTGACGCTTGATGCTATCTAAGCACTCTCGGGAGACAGTGATTGATATAGCCTCACTGTCTAAGGAAAATTCTACGAGGATCCATTTCTAATCATCGTAACTTGAACTTTGTTACATGATTGGGTCATGATGTTTAGGTTGGGTATTGGTTCATCATCTCATTATCAGAATGAGTTGACTCCATTTCCAACTAGCATAAATGCCACATGATTAGGAAACTTGATCATCTGTTAACCAATGAACCAGTGACTAGAGTTTCACTGGGAACCCCTGGTTGTTTATATATCACACGTGTATTGATGTTTCCACTCAATACAGTTATAGCATGATATTAAAACTTAATCATAAACTTTATGAAATATGATAATAGTCCTTATTACTATTTGTCTCTAGAGCATATTTCCAACAGTCTCCCACTTGCACTAGAGTACAAATAAACTAGCTACATTTGTTCTTAATCACTAGCACCATATATCCGGTACACTGAACATGCTTGCTCATGGAAGAGGTTGAGTCTTGGGTCTGTACTTTACAGTCCCAAATCCTTTGCAACTTACTAATGTCACCTTGATTGACATTAATACTTTATCATTACATGCTAACATCTGTGTGTATGCATCGTCGCTATAGTAGCAGAACGAGGCTTAATTCCAGGAGCCTACAGTGGCTTTAGATCAATCTCGAGGGCTTTCTCATGGGCATTGTGCCCTAGGACACATCATTCTTTGTTAAAAGCGAACTAGCCCCGCCATAACATTATACAACACTTTAGATGGTACCCTTATCTATTATTATAAATGTATTCATCGAAACACTAGTACACTCTATGCAACTTTCAATGTTTTTGTTCACCTCGCTTCCTACTTGACTTTCATCGGTATTTATAGGAGTTTCCAACATATTCCCTTATAACATAACTCTTTATGATTTAAGATATGTCATCCTTTTATGGATTTGGAAAATATGTCTGCAGTTCTCTAGTAGACACTGCGGACAAACTCAGCTCAACATTCTGTGATTCAAACTTAATCACTTTTAAACGTTCCTTATTGGATCATATATTATGTTAAGTTATCATCATGGTTTTCTAAGATAGAACATATGTCTCAACATAGTGGATGATGATCATCCTTTTCTTTCTTTCAACCATTAATGTTAAACTTAATAATATTCCTAACTAGAGTTATTAAAGACCAGTTCCTTAATTAACTTCTATTCTAAAACCCTTTTCAGAATCCCTTAAGGAATACTACATAATATCATAATACACTTATTATCAACTTCTACACCTTATAAATCATTATTTATCGGTATTTACGCTTGTATTCTTAACACACTTAAGAATCACTCTATAAGCTCCCACTCAAAATATGATCCTAACATATTTAGGTATGAGTCACTACTCTTACTCAAACTATGTTCCTACATATTTGAATCTGAGACTTCTATTGCTCCCACTCAAAAATATGTCAATCACATATTGTTTTAGGAAGACTTTTATAGCTCCCACTCAATTTCATGCAAATTTCATATCTACTCACTATTTTGAACAACTTCAAAATCCTTTGATCAAATATCAAACTTGGAGTTTTACTATGAGGTACTAGTACTTTACCAGTTTTAAATCCACTAGACATTTAGCACACTTGAATCAAATTCATTTGAATTCGTCCAATACTTGACAAATTGTGCTTTTGTAATTCACCCCTTTTTCCACTATGGCTTTGTAGTCATTTGGGAAAATTCCAAGTAACCCCTTTTATTTCTGAGATTTAACAACGAATTGCTTTCTAATCTCAAGTGAATTTTGCTTCTAGGATTTCTCATAATTCTAGTTTACCATTATTTCCTTAGTAGTTTGTAGGTATGTCATATTCCAAGAATCATGACAAATGATTCACAAATGTCTCCATACAAGATATGGGTTACATTTTGAATCCTAATTCATGTAGTGAAAACACTAGTGGGGAAACACAATGATCATTATCATTGATTCTTTCAAGAGAATCATTCAGGAACTTTGTCCGTTGCGCTTCTCAACACTCTGATGCGGGGTTTTGAATCCTCATCGTGTTTTTTATTATCTTCCATTTGCTTCATAATTGAGAAATATCACTGAATGTGAACTTTCTCAAGAATGCACCAAAATCAAAGCAATACAAGTTTTGCTTTCCTTTTGGTTTCAGCTATGTATTTCATATTCAAAGTTTCCAATGAATACTCTACAAGGACTTATTCGCTATTGTTTTGGTTATATCGAATAACTCCAAAACTTTCATGACGATCCATACCAGATATGTGTGGCATCCCGCTAAAACCACTACTAGAAAATCGCTTGTTATTTTATTTTTGTTGCATCATCTTTAGCATGCTCATGTTCATCATGCCACCTTGCATGGATCATGTTCCAAAATGTTGCATTGCATTGCACTTGTTGGAATCTTGCTTGTGTGTCTTGATATCACATTATTCTCTTCCTCTTTTAAAACCTCCCTGTTTGGTTTTTTACAAAGTTGGGATCCAAGTATAGGATCCACTATTTGTAAATGTATTTGTTCTTTTTCTAAAACCCTAAATCTCAATTACTTGTAAAATGCCCAAATGGATTTTATTTGTGGGCATCACCTTTCCTCTTTCTCTTTTCCCTCTCATCTCTCACTTGGTTAAACCCCTTTATCCAAATCTTGCAAAAGTTTCTAAAAGTCTTGTTTTAGTGGCTTGTTTTACTCTGAAACAAAACAATCAGCAAACAATCAAATAAAAATAAAAATAAAAATAAATAAAACATGAGAGAGGGAGTTACCTGCGGCAGCCCACCAGTCGGCGCTGCCCACCAACTGGGCCAAGGCCACACCCAACGATGGAGGTTCTCTTCCTCCTGCGCCTTCCTCGTCTCTGTACGGCAGCAATCCGAACGGAGCCACATCGACCTGTTCTTGATGGGACGGCTGGGACAGCACCCCTCTGCCAATAAATTCCCTCCCAGCTTGCAAACCTATCTCTCCTCTAGCCTCTCCACACCAGCGCCGCCACTCCGCCCCTCTCGCTCGCTAGTTCGGCATGTGGTGCGCCTCCATTCGATCGAGGAAGCACGCCCAGGAGCCTTGTTCCTGCTCATGACCGCCTACTCCTCCAACGCACGGCCGCATCTCTGCTTCCCCATCCACTCCTCGAGCTACTCGTCCTCAACTCAGAGTCCTCAGCAACCCGCATCACGGCACGAACCTCTCCACCATCTTCTACCATGACCTCGTCTCTGTCAACAACCTCTCCTCCTCCACTTCTAATCAACCTGGCCACAGCTTCCTGGTAAGGGCCTCTTTTGTCTTCTTCAACCCCCTGCTACAGTTGACCTGCAAGTTGTTGCTTGCATCTGACAGCACCTCGCCTTCCATGGTCAATGGCACCTGCTCGGCTTCGAATTCTGCGGGCTCCCAGCCCTGGCCTCGCCCCCACTAGCGCAACACGTTGGCACGTACCTTCCCGGACCACTCCTGCGAGGCCCGACACCAGTGCGCTGCCGGTAGCGGCCAGGTTCTCCTTCGGCGCCGGTCTGCAGTTTTCCGAGGCCACGACTCCTTCGGCTCTTCAGCCTATCCTCTGTGTCCAAGAGCTTCCAGCATGAGCTCCGTCCACCCCTGCATCCGCGGGCCTCCTCCAGAATCCCTGCACATCACCATGGTCAACACGGGAGACCAGTCGTTCTTTTGCAGGTGGACATTGTCTCTGCTCGTCGATGGCAGTTCAGCCATGCAGAACCCATATCGATGCTGATTCAAGGAGAGCGCCCCCATATTTGTCATGCAGACACAATCAGTCTAGTGGTTTGTTCTCTGCTCCTCTACCAGGATATCTGTGGTTCGAATCCTAGTTTAGGCAAAGCCTCATCCTTTTTGTTTTTTTTGTCCCTCTGACAGTTAGGCCTCTTTCGTCAATGACCCAGTAGATGCAGTCCAGTCAGGCGCCTTCCTCTCTAGCTACATTCGTCTGTGTGAGCAACGTGTGTGTTTCTTATTCTTGTTTTCTCAAAATTTCAAACGAATGTACATCGTACAATAAATCTTATCTTTTAATTCGTAATTTGTAATTGAACAAATAATATATCGAAATCGATCATCAAAATGTGAGGGATCAAAACATGACATCTATCTCGTTGCATAACTAAATTGTTCATGCCTGCATACATATTTTGTGGGTCCGGGTTATTTCGTCGATTCACCTCATAATTAAGCATGGAGACCATATGCGGGCAAATATAGTCTTATATTGGCTCCATTTAAATTTGTGTAGCGAACCAATGCCATGTTTTGCCCTGTTAAGAAAATATTTAAATTGCGGGGTTTCTAAATAACTTGAACCTATTAATTAATTGTCGGGACCCCGGTTCCGCTTAATATTGCCTAATTGCACCGCATCTGCATCATACCATAATCATGCCGGATCTTTTGCTATAGTATTAAATACTGCATCCGGTGTTTGTTCTAGTGTTTGCTTCTTCATGGATTAGGCCGATGAGTTGATGCGAGTATCGACAAGTTCTCCGGATATGATCCGTCGGCAGTGTATCCCAGGCGAGCATCCCTTCCCCTTCTACCTATTTTGCATTTATAATCTTTATTTCCTGATGTTGATCTATTGCTATACGTGTCATGATGTTTTAGTGTTATGTACCAGTTACATTCCTGCAACCGTTATAGAGCCTTGGACACCTCCTATTACCTGTTGCTTGTTAGACAGTTGGCCCTGCGAGTCGTAGTTGCTTGCTCAGGTGTTGCTTCGCGTCGTTGATGCTCCACAGATGTTGGGAGGTTGGAAAATGTTTAATGGTGGAGCAGATCATGATTCTAATTTCAGTTTATTAATTAATGTTGATGGTAGATATAATGCAGAGGCATCGGTGGGTAATAGTAATTATTTGGTTCTTAACCGCTCACTGGTGTTCCCTAGGACCCGAGTTCTTGACACCTATTCCGAGATCGAGCGCGCTAACCACAGGTAGGGTGTGTGGGCACCCCCATCGGCTTACTACCTGATTTCAAAGTATTGTACCGGGGGCCACAAGTAGTTTGGGGCTTTATTACTATTCTGTACTTATGCCATGCTTTACTGCTTTATTTAAGATTGTGCGTGGAGCACCTGTACTGTTTAGGATGTGGAATGTTTTCGTGGTATCTACAAGCCCAGTCACACTTTTGGGTTCCCAGTCGTTTACAGTCATTGGCACAAACCCTGGGTCCGCCTCGGAGCCGGCCGACTTCGTTGCGGGTAGCTTAGTGGGGTGGCCCCCCATGTACTTGCTTTGGGTCTAGGAAACGTCATGACTTAGGCCCCGCCGACATACCGATGGGTGTATGTTAATTGATCTGGCAAAAAGGGTTGAAGTGCGTGTGGATACTTTGGTGCATCCCTGCAGGGTTAAATCTTTTCGAAAAGTTGTCCGTGGTTATGGACGACTTGGAGCACAGTTTCTCGATCATAGACAACTATAACTAAAGTTTACTGTTATAATTTGACTTACATCTGAGATGACTAGTAAGTTGGATAACTGCCATGGAAAGATTAAATAAAACTGCCAACCGTGTGAGTTTCCTCGGCTTGACTTCCTCGTTTGGTCTCGAGGGGGAATACCAAGATGGGTATGTTTGGTGTTAGTGTCAGGTTGGATCCGAATAGGTCTCTCTTATCTCTCTCTGATAGCCGCTAGTATTACAGAGTCTCTATAGGTTGTTTAGTGTCGCTGCGCTGCCGCTTCAGTCCACCATACATGTGTAGGCGAGGACCGCCGAATTCTAGCCTCGCCATGTACTAGCCTCAGTACTGACGCTCCTCTTTTTCCTTTGCGCTTTGTCGGCACCCCTTTTGTTGTAGCAGGTTTGAGATCGACGTTGTTAGCAGGGTTACCCTTCCGGCTTGGCCTGGGCAGGGTTATGGACACCATTGGTTATTCTTCAGGGCTCTTAGCCCCATTTGCATCTTGTCCGTACTCGGACGCTGTAACGTTTTCAAGGTGATTTGGATCTTTGTATTGTATATCCATATTCTTGACTCGTTGAGTCGCTGTTGTATATGTATCTGTTCTGTGGGTCCCATCGAGGACTGTTGTGTAATGGTATTACTTTGTTTTCCACTCGCACGAAAGTGCCTGGTGGGCGTCCTTGAATCGTTTCTATGCGGGTTTGGCGAAAAGGGCTAAAACTTGCATAGGGCCGATTCGAGGGTGTTACAATATGGAGCCGCTTTCATGAATTCAAATGGTTCACTATATATTCTAATTGAGTGATAACTATTTGTAACTAATGGTCTCTACATCTATACTACAACGATTTACTTGGCGCCATCTATTCACCCATTTTGATATCTAATATCACATTGTGATGCTTTGTATTTTGACATTTCAAACGCATTGCACTCCACAATTTGTATTATGCCAATCTTATAAAGTTGAATTTCATTACTATTGATCAAATCATAGCAATTGGATTCTTATTTATCTTTATACCCTTTGTTGATGAAATAATTTGATCATATCAAATAGTTTCATACTTATGTTTCCTTTGGTAAACTTCTTTACACATCTAAACAATCTGATACGTCCATTTTGCATCACTATTCTATATCATAATTTACTGTTATTCATTGATATATTTCATATTAAGAGATGATACTTATGTTATTTCATTTGTTTTTGCATGGTTGATGACTTTTCGAGCATGGACCGCTGCAGTCAGGATTCTGATGGAAAAGGTGTTGTCTGGAGGCAAAACTCGTGAAGATCAGAAAATACGGGAAAATACATGGAAAATTCTATTTTTCTAGAAGACGAAGGTTGCCAGAAGAGGGAGTGGAGATGGGCCACACGGGGCCCACACCACCCCCTGGCGCGGGCCACCCCAGGCCGCGCCACCAGGTGGTGTGGCTACCCTGGTCCACTCTAGCCTCTCCCCTCTAGCGTATATTATCCTCCCAAAACCCTAAGACTCGGAGAGAGACCATAGAAAGATTCCGCCGCCTCTATGGGGCGGAAAACACCGAGAGAGAAAGATCTCTCCGGCAGACAGAATTCTGCCAGGGGAATTCCTTCCTGGAGAGGGGAGATCATCGCCATCAACACCACCATCAAGCTGGACTTCATCGGGATCATCACCATAACCACCAGCACCATCATTACCACTTCATACCGCTGTAACAATTGGGTTGAATCTTGCATAGTTCTTAGGAGAAACTTTCCTGGTGTTGATTACTCCTTGTAGTTGATGCTATTGAGTGAACCATTGAATTATAGTTTATGTTCAGATTGTTACACATCATTATTTCATCTCTGATCATGATCCATATGATGTCTTGTGAGTAGTTCGTTTAGTTCTTGAGGACATGGGATAAGTCACGTTGTTAGTAGTGGAATTGTGTTGAGAAAGATTCCATGGTTTGATATTTAAGTTGTGGTGTAATTCTTCTAGTGGTGTCATGTGAACGTTGACTACATGACACTTCACCTATATGGGCCTAGGGGAATGCATTGTGTATTTGGCTACTAATCGTAGGGGTTGCCGGAGTGACAGAAACTCGAACCCCTGTTAGGAAACCATTGCACAAGGGACATCAGGGTCTTAGAGTTTAAAGATGTGGTTAGTTTTCTACCTTAATTACTTTCTTGTACTTACGGATGCTTGCAAGGGGTATAATCACAAGTATGTATTAGTCCTAGGAAGGTCGGTACATTAGCATAGGTTCACCCACACAACACTTAGCAAAATAAAGAAGATTAATCAACTATACGAAGCGAAAGCACTTGACAATATTCCCATGTGTCCTCGAGAAGGTTTGGTCATCTTAAGTAATACAACCGGCTTGTCCTTTGCTAAAGAAAGGATTGGGCCACTTGCTGCATTTATTCTTACTACCTTTTATTTATTCGTACTTTATTTACCTGCATTATCAAAAAACCCTAAAAATCCGTTTGCTAAGTATTTACAGAGAATTCCTGCTCCTTGCCATTCGCCAGCACCTTCTGCTCCTCGTTGGGCTCGACACTCTTACTTATCGAAAATACTGCGATACACCCCGTATACTTGTAGGTCATCAAGACTATTTTCTGGCGCCGTTGCCGGGGAGTGAAGCGCTATTGGAGAGTGGAACTGGTAAAGGAAACTTCTACTGTGAGTATTGTTTACTTCTGTTAGTTGCTTTATTTTCATTATGGATAATTTGTTGAGTTTGTTATTTCGTAATGCTACTACCACTGCTAAGGTAGTAGATGAACCACCACCTGCTGAGAATGATACTTTTAAAATACCTACAAGAATTATTGATCATGTTATGGATAACTATTATGTTCGAGATGGACCTTTCCATTCCGGTGATCATTTGCTCTTTATACACGAATTATGCAGATTGTTCAAGTGTGCAGGTATTACTACCGATCAAGTCAAGAAGAAGTTATTCTCATTATCACTGAAAGGAAGAGCTGGAGAATGGTATAAGCTGTTGAAGAATGGCCAATCTCTTGAATGGGAGGAAATAGTACCTCTCTTTTATTCAAAGTTTTATCCTCCTAGTGAGATTCATAAAGATCGGAATCAAATATACAACTTTTGGCCTCTTGATGGAGAGAGTAGAGCTCAAGCTTGGGGAGATTGAAGTTACTAATGCTCAAATGTCCCATTCATGAGCTCCCCAACAATATTATTATCAATAACTTTTATGCAAGGCTTTCTCTTCATGATAAGGATTTATTGGATGCTTCTTGTGTTGGATGATTCACTCGCATGGAAGAAGAAGATAAATGGGATCTTCTAGACCGTATTCAAGACAATGCTGAAGCATGGGAGAATGACAAAGGAAGAAAGTCAGGTATACATTATGATTATGAATGCATTGAATCTTTTATGGGAACGGATGACTCAAAATATTAAAAATGCTTATGGTCTAGACTCTCAACCTATTGCAACTTATTTTAAGGCTTTTGCTTCCTATATTGAAGTCCCTAAAAAGAAGTGGAATAAGTATCACGAACCATATAAAGATGTTGCTAAGTGTGTTCCTGCAAGAAATACTGAAGTTTATACTGCTAATCATGTTTTACCTGAACCTTATATTGAGAAAATGCCTTTCCCAGTTAAGATAAAGGAACATTCTGTGATAGCTAGTATGGTTAATGAAAGTACAAATAAAGCTGTTGAACCTGATAAACAAATAAATGATGAACCTATAATAGCAAATGTGAAAGACTTTTTCACTAAATATGTAGAAGAGGGACACATTGTCCTTTGTAAGGATATCCCTAATATTGTTTCACAAAGTAGTGTTATGAGAGCTAGTGTCCCTGTGTTTTCTGTTAGGATAAGTGATCATTGCTACAATAGTTCTTGTGATAGTTATATTATTAAGTTTATGAATGACACTGAAAGTTATTATGAAAGAGGGAAGACTATTCTTATGCATCTCAATAATATCAAGTTTCCTCGTTTTATGCTGAAAGTTTTTATGTTGCACTTCTTTTGCCTTCCTATGCTTGCAGCTTCTGGTTTCAACAACTTGTTTGTTTAAAAAATTCCCTTGCATAGGAAGTGGGTTAGACTTAAACATGTGTATTTTTGCTTCTTAATGCTCTCTTTCACTTCAATTCATATTCTTATGTGAGCATCATTGAAATTATCATGCCCATCTTAATGGGTATAAAGAAAAAGCTTTTTGGGAGACAACCCAATTTATTTGTGTTTTAAGTTTGTTTTTATTTCTTTGAGTCTTAGAAGTTATTACTCCGGTAATAACCTCTCCTTATCCTTTTTGTTTGGTTTTGTGTCAAGATCAACCTCTAATGGGAGAGAAGTAAGATTTGGGGAAGTTGTTGTCCCGAAACAGATTTTTGTGCTTCATCGTAAAAATTCGTGAGAGATCTCTGTATGTCGTATTGAGATGTAATTTTTTGTGCTTCTGCCCCAGGTTGTTATTTAACTTTCGTTAGTTTTGCACTTTTTTATTTGAGCAGCAGAAGATTTTATAAAAAAATGATCTTTACCTGCTGGTCTGTTTTGACAGATTTTACCACTCTTGCATTTGCTTCTTAAGTCGATTTCCTTTTTGAATTATTTTTGGGTTTTTGGAAGGAGTTGATACAGTAGCTTATGTTTTGACGGCTTTCATTTGAAATTGAACTCAAAACGTTTATTACCTCGCTTATACTAATGTTGCTAATGAGAATTGTGTGAAGTTTTGTGTGAAAAAAAATTTCTAGGTTAGTGGAGAAAATGGTGTAATAAGAAAGTGAAAGGTTTCATGACTCGAGCAATATGAGTATGAAGATGAAGATATTGATGTTATTCAAGTGGTGACTCCGGAAGAATCTACTAAATGCCAAATTCAGAGACCTACAGTGCCCGTTTTCAAATAGGTAACAGTTCTGGTAAGAAAAGTTCCGCGAAAATTATGTCCAATTGTATTTTTGCAATTTTTATCCAACAAGGAAAGCTACAAAGCGAAAGAGGGGCGGAAACGGAGCCAGGGTGGCTCACACCACCCCCTGGCGTGGGCCCCCTGGCCGCGCTAGCAGGTGGTGTGGCCACCTCGGCCTCCGTCTCTGATCCGTTTTCTCCCAGTACCTTCCTTTTGTTGTAAATCTTCGTAATATATAATCCCCCGGATCGCTAGAGGTTCGTATATCGTGTTCTCGTCGTGGTTTTTGTTTCCATCTGTTTTGTTCAGATGTCGTTCAGGAGTTCATCTTCGAAGGATTACGAGCTGCGACATCGTCGCGGGCTCCATCGCAATCTTGAGCAGGAGACTCTCGTGGGACGGGTGAAACAAGAAAGGATCGCAACTAGGTGCGAAGACATGGATCGGATTGTCGGGGAGGAAGTAAAGGATATGACAGCAGGCATGAAGGGGTTGATACCTCCCACTCTAAATCTTAGTTCCTGCCCTGGAAGCTCTCCGAGTAACTGATGAGTTCTGCGACAAGTACCGAGTCTTGAGGAGGAAGGTGGATATGCTTCAAGAGGATAATAACAGGCTTCGCAAGATACTACAATATTTCCTCGCGCCAATCGAGAGAACACCACCACCACCGAAGGAGTAATTTGTCGTCAGGTTTTGGCATCCCCTTGGTTTGTTCCAAGCTTGGGGGAGTGTCGCGGTATCACATCACTATCTTCTATCTTTTTACCTTTTTAGTAGAGTCATATCATGAATAGAGAAGTTATCATGTAGGATGGTTTGCATTATGGATGTGTCCCCCCTCTCGTTAGATATCTATGTATCCCTTGGTGTGAGTTGCCGTTATGGAATATTAATGAGAAGTCCTCTCATTTACTCTTTTGCATATCTTATTTTAGTTTTCAATTCACGGTTATATGATTGATCTTGTCATTAGTATTGGTATCACTTTGGGATCATTGAGTTAATTTAGTTGGTTTTGGCAAACCTGACTCGGTCAGTAGCAACACTATTTTTGAGAGTTGAATGACAAAGATAAAAGTACTCTTAAAGAAATATAATTTCATCATCTTTCTTTCTTGATTTGCTCATAAGTTTAGTATTCTCTAGTTAAGATATTTTGTGCTTCCAAGGAAGATTGCATGTTTTTTTTCGTCACTTGTATGTTTGTTTGTATCCTTCAACTCTTATGCTTGCTACCCAGTCTTGCTAGCCAAAAACCTATACTGAGAGGGAATGCTTCTCGTGCATCAATCCTTAAACCAAAACCTATGACATTTGTGTCCACCATACCTACCTATTAGCACTATTGCTATTCCAAGTAAATTCATGTTTTTATCTACCTTCCAAATTAAACTTGTTATGTGAAGATTAGTGATTAAAGCTCTCACGAACTTGATGTCACACTTTACTTTCTTGCATATAATAAACTTGAACCATTGTGCCCATCTATGCTGCGTATATGCTTGCGCTTTGTAAGTTGTGAATTAGCAGAACCATGTTGTCATGGGGAATGCTTTCAACATTGCACCGGTACTTTGTACCTAGTTGATATCATGTTATTTTGTCTATGGATGTCGTCGGTTTGAAATGAAAGGGGAGCTTGTAAGTCCATGGAGTTATGTATGTGTGTTAGAGAAACGCCTGGGCCGCCGGTCTAATCCATGCTATCATGGTGGAAACCTGCAGCATAACCATAATGAGCATCTATGAAGCATTCTTCTTATAAAAAAAAGAGAAGAGATAGAGATTGAGAAAAAGAAAAAAAGATGAGAAATGAGGAAATAGAGAAAAAGCACCATATTCCCATGGTAAATAAGAAGAATGCTGAGATGCTTGTTGTCTGCTTGCCTTGTCATTTTGATATGGGGATTCTTCTGTATCATCGGGCAAGGGGTACCCCGTTGGCGGTTCTCCATGATACACATGTACTTACTATGACAAGAACTTACCGGTGACTAAACTTGAGTAGCATGAGGAGCGGCCCTCGTATTCAAGGGACATGAGATTTTCAACTTACAACTTGTCAAGCATATCCTCATATTTGATCACTTTAACCTTAATCACCTAAAGATGCCTATGATAGGGGCAATGAGAGCTGAAAGCTAATAAGTACCATAATTTTTGGAAGCTCTTTATGAAACTTGAAATCCCTGCTTCCCTCTGCGAAGGGCCTTTCTTTTACTTTTTGGTTGAGTCAGTAAACCTATTTCCCTTCTACCTCAGCAAGTATTTTGAGTTTTTGTGTTTCATTCATTCATATGATGATTTATTCAATCATGTTTCTTATATTCCTTGTTTGCACTTTGCTCTTATCTTAGTGTCTACTACTTTGAAAGGTATCATTGGAAATTAGTTATTTGTGAACTCTAGAAAATTGTCAACTATTCTTCGACCAAGAGCTAAGTTTGCCATTACCAATTATGATTTATTTTATGTATCTTTATTGTGTTTCCTTTACTTATTGCAAGTTAAAGTTATATAATAGTGAGTTGTCTTCTATTATGACTTATGTATTGATGAATGTGATGCTTCTTGTCCGTATTCTTTTATCGACTCTTCACTCCATAAACCTGAGGTCATGTTTATTGAGTTCAGTTTTTCTTGGGGACAAGCGAAGTCTAAGCTTGGTGGGGTTGATACGTCCATTTTGCATCACTATTCTATATCATAATTTACTGTTATTCATTGATATATTTCATATTAAGAGATGATACTTATGTTATTTCATCTGTTTTTGCATGGTTGATGACTTTTGGAGCATGGACCGCTGCAGTCAGGATTCTGATGGAAAAGGTGTTGTCTAGAGGCAAAACTCGTGAAGATCAGAAAATCCGGGAAAATACATGGAAAATTCTATTTTTCTAGAAGACGAAGGTTGCCAGAAGAGGGAGTGGAGATGGGCCACAGGGGGCCCACACCACCCCCTGGCACGGGCCACCCCAGGCCGCGCCACCAGGTGGTGTGGCTACCCTGGTCCACTCTAGCCTCTCCCCCTAGCGTATATTATCCTCCCGAAACCCTAAGACTCGGAGAGAGACCACAGAAAGATTCCGCCGCCTCTGTGGGGCGGAAAACACCGAGAAAGAAAGATCTCTCCGGCAGACAGAATTCTGCCAGGGGAATTCCTTCCCGGAGAGGGGAGATCGTCACCATCAACACCACCATCAAGCTGGACTTCATCAGGATCATCACCATCACCATCACCACCATCATCTCCACCAGCACCATCATCACCACTTCATACCGCTGTAACAATTGGGTTGAATCTTGCATAGTTCTTAGGCGAAACTTTCCTGGTGTTGATTACTCCTTGTAGTTGATGCTATTGAGTGAACCGTTGGATCTTGCATATTTAAGTTGTGGTGTACTTCTTCTAGTGGTGTCATGTGAACGTCGACTACATGACACTTCACCTATATGGGCCTAGGAATGCATTGTGTATTTGGCTACTAATCGTAGGGGTTGCCGGAGTGATAGAAACCTAAACCCCTGTTAGGAAACCATTGTACAAGGGACGTCAGGGTCTTAGAGTTTAAAGTTGTGGTTAGGTTTCTACCTTAATTACTTTCTTGTACTTGCGGATGCTTGCGGGGGGTATAATCGCAAGTATGTATTAGTCCTAGGAAGGTCAGTACATTAGCACAGGTTCACCCACACAACACTCAGCAAACTAAAGAAGATTAATCAACTATATGAAGCGAAAGCACTTGACAATATTCCCATGTGTCCTCGAAAAGGTTTGGTCATCTTAAGTAATACAACCGACTTGTCCTTTACTAAAGAAAGGATTGGGCCACTTGCTGCATTTATTCTTATTGTATTTTGTTTACTCGTACTTTATTTACCTGCATTATCAAAAAACCCTAAAAATCTGTTTGCTAAGTATTTACAGAGAATTCCTGCTCCTAGCCATTCCTTGTTGGGTTCGACACACTTACTTATCGAAAATACTATGATACACCCCCTATACTTGTGGGTCATCACAATCATATAATCATAATTACCATTTTGTTAAAACGCAATACAATCGAATATGTATTTATTTTTAACAATTCATTAAAACACTTTGTATTCAAGTAATACATGGTGTTCAAGTTATTTTGCCAAACTTAGGCATGATTTATATGTGACAGGAAATCGAATGTCTTTCACATATTATCACATAACATTTTGAATTTAAATAATGGTTTCATTCATTAATGAACATATCATTAAGTTGGGTATTTTAAAGGCATTTCAATATTTTACAAATGTTCATGCATTATCAATTAGTTTCAAAACAAGGATAATTCACACGTAATCGAATAAGATATGAACACGAATAGAAATCATTCATAAAAGTGGAACAATTGTTTGTTACAAACTGATATAAATAATCGTCTCACAAAGTGTGAGACACACTAAAGAGGTTCACAATCTTTTGATTACAATAATCATCCTAAACATAAACTAAGTGATAAATGTTGAGGGAGAGTGTCGTTGGCCATCATCATCATGCTCGCCATCAACACGCAACATCACCTCCTCTCCAGCAAGCACCTCTCATGCAGAAGGACCTGTTTTCAGTAAAACAGAATAAGTATCAAATATACTTAACACTGCAAATGTGTTTGCAAGATTATAGCATTTATAAAATTGTATATCAAATATATACATTTGTCATCGATGACCTTACCGGTGATTGGTTCAACCTTTACGTTCCTGAAACGTAATATGAACTCTTGGAAATCCAATGTTTTCGTATCACCACTCATGATGCTACTCCGGACATGTCCTTCATAGCTAGGAGGCAACGATCAAAGCAGCACGCCTATTGCAAACGGATCATCCATCCAGTAGTCCACGAAGTGAACCAGTCTCATGTGTGCATCAAGCATGCGCTCCAAGTGACCCTTCAGACATGTGTGCTCCTCCATCTGTATGGAAAGGAACTCTCCAAGCAGCTCGTGCTTCCACATGCGCACATGGCTTATGAACTCTGCTCTCAGCTGATCCACCATTGAATATGGATCAAGATCACCCATGAGCAGATGGAGTTCACCCACCATCCCGTAACGCATTATTATCTGAATGTAGGTAGACATCTCTTGACGATAGTAGCGGTCTGCCAGCTCTTGCGGGCTCTCATAGTGGTCTAGCTCAGTCAAATCCATCGTGCGGCGTATGTATTCTACCACATGATTCCTAGTAAGGAGATCATTCAGGCGCACAAGCCAACTAGGGAAGTTGGATCCATCAAGTCTAAGTTTCTCACCCATTACCCATTCCTCAATGACAAAGTAAGCTTCACGGTGAGCCATCTCTACATTTATAACTGCAAAAGGAATTTAGACTAAGTTTATAATTAAATGAGTTAATAATAACTCCACTCAGAAACACCTATCCCCTGAAGGGTTCCTAGTGATAACACGGCCCCTTTTCCCCACATCTCCCCCGATCATCACGTCCATCAATGTGGGTCCAAGGGTGGACGCTAAACGTCGATCACATCATTCATGCGACTCGTGCTCGATCTTTCGACCATCCGCGTTCCGAGGCCACGTCTCTGTAACGTGCTAGGCTCGCCAACTCAACCTTAGTGTATTTGCTGTGCAACATGGCTTACACCCACTATATGCGAACGTAGATATGTCTGACACCCACTCACCGTGGGCCACCTCAAACCGGAGAACTTTCTTGGTGGTGCACACTAAGGGGGAACACAATCATTGGTAATTTTAACAGGGATCATCTTATTAGCTACCGTCGAGTATCTAATACTAGCACATAATAATATATACAAACAATACCCTTGAATGTAAATGCGATGTGATATGGTCCTTCATGTCGTGATCTCCATCCGTCGTCACCGGATTCCGACACCAGAGTTCCAGTGCCATAGACACCAGGGTACCAGTGTCTTTCCGTCGTGGTACTCTGTCACCTCCGTGACTAACTACTACTATGTAACATAAGGTAATCATTTTACCTTTGCAACAACCATATCACAAAGCAACGCCCCCCTACAAAACAAAGTTAGACGCCTCTACTTTATCTTTGCATGTTTTACGTGGATGAATGGGCTTTCGCACAAGAACTGTTCTTACCTACGAACTTTCAGCACAATGAAGATCAAGTAGTTGTCTCTACTACACCCCTTTCAGGGCCCTCCGTTGCAAATGGCATACCAACTAATGCGAGAGAGACAGACACCCCCCTAAGCCACTTCATACGATACAAGTCATATGTCAAGCGTGGACTAGTCTCGCGAATGAACGCGTAAATTCAGTTGGGGGATGCTTCATCAAGCATTACTGGGGTATACACAAGTACACATGGGAGGGTAACAACTAAAATATCAACGCCCACACGCTACATCTCGTGTGTTCTACCCGTACTAGCATTACTACACATAGATCTAGCTCTGATACCAGTGAAGGGGATCCACACATGAAAACAATAAATTTTTACCCTACGCCCCTAAACCCCTGATGTTGCCAGGACCTATCTATTAGTAATGCAGTAACGGGAGGGGCTTTTCGCGAAATTACCCTTGAAGTCTGAAAAGTATTGTCAACGCTCAGGAGAGCGTGGTTGATGTAGATGAGCCGAAGCCGACCTCAAGGTCGTGATGAAGTCCTTGCGCTCATGTGGGTCCAACGACTTGAGTGCCTCAAGTGTGACACCTCGCGGAGAGTTACACACATCCGGTGCCTGACGATGACTCCCGCTTCCTCGATCCAGCAACAGTTGCGGAAGTAGAGCTCCTGGATCCGAATCCCGTAGCACGACGACACTCCGTGGTGAAGATGTCTCTCATTCGCGCAGTCTGAACTTGGGACCACGGTCACGAGAGAGAGAGAATATCAATTCGAGGTCTTGCCAAAAGTGAGAATACCTTTATTGAATATTGTGTGTATTTATCTAGCCAAATACCCCCACTTTATATAGGGGGAGGGGAGGTACTACCTCCCTCAAAGTCCTGGGGTGGGACTAAAGGAGAGGGAGAGGGGGACACCACCGGCCAGCCCTAGTGGGCCCTGCGCGGGGGGCTTGGCCCGGCCGGCCACCCACTTGCCCCTTCTCCCCTCTTACCTTTCCCTAATGGGCCCTCTTCCCTCTGGAATTAGCCCATTAAGCCTTTTGACCTTTAAATTGATTTTCTCTTTATTAAATAATTATGAATAAATGATTAAATCAATATTTAACATTCATTCATATATTATTCAATCTCTGTGGTTGTGGAACACCTTCCACCTCCACTCCGGACATCCTCTGGACTTACCAAAACCCTTCCGGTTTTCTCTCTACTATTCTTCGGTGATTCTTCCGATCCTATAAACACTCTCTAAGCATAAAAAACCCTTAAGTGTGATACCCTACGGTTCGGGAACACTCCAGACATGGTCAGGACACTCCCGGACCAATGATCGACAGAGGGACCTGGATGGCCATGTGACCCCTGTGCGCTCCACGAAGATCTTTCGTCGTTTAAACCGGGGCGGTCGTGTCTTATTCCCTTTGTCTCTTGATACTTGCATTGCCCGAGATCTGATCAATGACATCACCATGTCGTGTTCCATCTTGTTATCGAACAATGCTACTTGACTCGTTCCGACAAGTGATATCCTTGTGATCAAATTACACGCTGCGCAGCCATTGGATATAACTTCTCCGAGTGGGCCCTTGAGTATCTTTCCATCACATGGACAAACAAATCCCGCTCTTGACATATATTGCCTCTACGGTTTCCTCTGAGTACCTGAACACACCTTTATAACCACTGTATTACCAAGTGGCGCTTGATGCTATCTAAGCACTCTCGGGAGACAGTGATTGATATAACCTCACGGTCTAAGGAATAGTCTATGTGGATCCATTTCTAATCATCATAACTTGAACTCCGTGACATGATCGGGTCACGATGTTTAGGTTGGGTATTGGTTCATCATCTCATTCTCAGAATGAGTTGACTCCATTTCCAACTGGCATAAATGCCACATGATCAGGAAACTTGATCATCTGTTGACCAATGAACCAGTGACTAGAGTTTCACTGGGAACCCCTGGTTGTTTATATATCACACATGTATTGATGTTTCCACTCAATACAGTTATAGCATGATATAAAACTTAATCATAAACTTTATGAAATATGATAATAGTTCTTATTACTATTTGTCTCTCGGGCATATTTCCAACAGGTTCAACGCCCTGGAGCTCATCCACCACACGGGGCTATCCTCACCGAGGCCATGTGTCGGCACACAGAATAGAACATCGACGTGGAGATCACGGGAGAGGTCGTGTGCTACTCTAGTCCTATCGCTTCTGCATCAACGGCCACATCACCGTCGACCCCGTATTCCTCGAGGTCGTTGAGTAGGACAACTACGTCGATACGCGAGGTTAGAGTAAGTCCATTAGGTACCCTACAACCTCCCCAATACACAAAAAAAGAGGAGAGGAAGTGAAAAACGACCCTCCAGCAGTGCCCCCGCCCATCACCCCTCCTTCCGTGTTTGCCCTTCCCCTAGTTTCTCGTACACATTGGAGTGGTGGAGGCCTCCCCTATCCGTCGAAGGAGCAATGATTCGGTCCAGAAACTTCCTCCTGCCACCATGCCGTCGGTCTCCTTCATTTTTTGGCCAAAATCGACCTAGATCTTCGACGCGGTGGAGGCAGGGTAGCGGCAGGGCTTCACGTGTAGGAAAGGTCGCGCGGCAGGGAGGGCATGGGAGAGGAAGAGGATATGAGGTGCACAAAAGGGAGGGCCAGATCGGGGAGACCAGGGAGAAGAAGGAGTTGACCAAGTCGAGCTTTAGACAGGTGGTGTCTGTAATACAATTTGTAGACAATATTATAGACAATTTATACAACAGTCTGTTTGTAAGATATCTATTTTTAGCCATAGCTATGTGTGAGTACAAGTTACAGACACCACTGATGCAACAACAAAATTATTATCTGTAAGCTGTCTGTAAGATTTCTATAGACTATCTAGAACTTTATAGACAACCTCACAATCTCTCCTCTCCACATCAGCAAAGTCATCTATAACCTTCTGTTGCAAACAGCTGACTCAGCACTATTGTACATGCCCTAATAGACCCCACACAATAGGACCACCTAACAATTAGTCGTAATCGAAGCAATATCCACTAATACCTTCGATCCGGATTTACGGATGTAGTATAATAGCTTTTTCCCTAGAAGACCTAGGTTTAATGGAACCTCAGAAAGCACTGCTAAAAGGTAATAAAAAGGACACGTCTACAAGACTTTGTTTGTTCATTTTACCTTAGTTTACTAGACCAATCTAGTTTACTTTATAATGGATTTGAATCAATGGATGGAAATAGGCCAGGGTTGAAGATCCACCTGCAGCTGTACATCAATGGGATAAAAGATAATAATAAGCATAGTCATGTATAATGTTTGAATGGAGATAATCTCTTGTGGGCAACACATCCTAATATTCTACAGCCCCCGTGATGCAGCGGGCATAGAAATATACTTTTAATCGAACCGAGAGCACACCAAAGCCATGGGTTATAAACGATTAGTAAGTGTAAAACACAGATCAAAACTTTAAGTGGTGATGTTTTGTTGCTCCCGAATGGGGCGCTAAGCGAAGACCGTACTACCCTTTCTATCACTGAGGTTCCTATGAGATCGCCACTAGCCAAGTATCTCACCTCAAGCCTTTATCAATCTATAGGATCTTGGGTACCTACAAATCCATAGATCGAGACAAGAGACGAAGAAACAAAAGATACAAATCACAATTCCAAACAAAATACAATTATCCCATGATCTAGATGCATATAATCGCTGCAAGGTTTCTCCCCAACCACATCCCGTGAGAACTACTCACTCATAACAAATAGATTGGAGATGTAAAACATCATACAAATACTTAGATTGGAATCAAATACTCTTACAATGGTGGCCAAATCACAAGGAGATCTAAAGTACAAAGCAATGATTATGGCTAGTGGATGGATGGATGGGGGAAGTGATAAATAATGGATGAACAATGGTGTGGATCTCCTTTGGTGGCGTTGTGATACAATATGAGAATGGCGTCTCTCTGGCCGAAGGCTGGAGCCTCAAAATATATAGGCGTCTTCACGAAAGTTGTAGGATTTGATGAGACAAAGCCATTGCCACCTGGTATAGGTGGAGGTACGGGCGAACCACGCCCGTACCAGTGGTCGTTAAGCATTCTGGCGCCTTGATACAACATCCCAATTACTTGGCAGTGTGTACTTCCTCAAAATCCTTCATTATGACTCCTTATTTCACATTAAAAGTCATGATTTTCTACACAACATAAATCAAAGAGGGGATTGCATATCTTTGCAATTATTAGTCATTAGTGGCAAGGACTGAGAGTTTCTTTAGCAATTTCTTGACTAAAAACAATGTTTAAACACAGTGGAAGATGGAAAAAATCAGAGCCATCATCCACCGCACTGCCTAGCCACACAAGCTCCACGAGACGGACTAAGCGTCGCCCTGGCCCATAGGTAGCATCCAAAACCATTAAAGGCCCATAGGCAGAGGTCACACACACGGCTATCGCACGGCAGGAGGCCTCACACCTCCGGGTGCAACTGGGTTCGGGGTCGGGTTCGGGGTCGGGTCCGGGCCCTCCATACCAGCCCCATTTAATTTTGCGGGTCTAATTTTTTATCAGACCCGTGACCTAGCCGAGTTCGGGGCCCCAACGGGTACCCAACAGCACGCGAGGGCAGGGGTAGGTGGAAATGAGGTTCGTACATGCGTGTGTCGCCGCGTCGGTCAAGTGTGTGTGTTGCGTCGGGTCAGGGTGGTGTCACGTGAGTAGTTGTCCCGATGCGTGCATGTGTGAGTTTGTGTTGTGTTGGTGTGGTGTGGGTCGTGACTGGTGGTGGTTAGTTTGTGCGTGAGTGTGGTTCTGTGTGCGTGCGTGTAGGTGGGGTGGGTCTACGGGTATGTGGGTACGGGTCCAGGCCCCCTATACCCGTCCCATATAATTTGGCGGGTCTAACTTTTTACCAGCCCCGCCCTATTTAAGGCGCGGGTTTCGGGGGCCCATTTCCATCCCTACTCAGAGCGCAGTCTGGTGACCACGCTTAAGCTTATAGTAACTGACACAAAGTTATAGCGCGCCATGCCGTGTGGATATCCAGCACTTGTAGCTACTTGGACCTGGATGGACTTGGATAATACAAAGTTAAACTTGGATTGGATATGGATTGGATCACGCTAGAATGGACACCGCTTGGTCATCTGCCGTTTGGATTTGGACTCAGACCCAATTCCATGTAACTTACAGTCTTCTTACATTCTCTATCATCTTCTCTCTACTCCACCTCACCAAAACATATAATATTTCCCTTTTGTACTTGCTCTCAGTACCCCCTATTCAAACTTTTGGACTATTTATTCGTTCAGTGAGCATTCAATTCATGCGGATAGAAAACTATTGTGTACGATGCATAGCCTTTTCCAATACGGCTGCAGCTCTAGGTGCCATTTTCCAATGACGTGTATGCCACGAGAATGCTGGCCAGAAATGTATCGAACTTATTACTCACTAGAACAAACGGCAGTTGATATGTTGCAAACGTATCCATAATTTTTTATGTTCCATCCTTGGTTTTATCTACTTTCTTATGTTTTGTCCACACTTTGGAGTACTTTCTACACACTTTCTTGGACTAACCTATTAACAAGAGCCACAGTGCCAGCTGCCTGTTTTCTGTTGTTTTTGGTTCCAGGAAAGTCAGAAAATGAATATTCTCGGAATTGGACGGGACAAAAGCCAAAGTCAGTTTTTCACCGAGGGACACATGGAGCCAGAATACGAGACGGAGAGGGGCCAGAGGGCGTCCACACCACCTGGCCGGGCGGCTAGGCCTGGCCCGTGCCAGGGGGTAGTGTGGCTAGCCCAGGCACCCCATCGGCCTCCCCTTTCGCCTATAAGATGCGTCCGATGCAGAAACCCTAAGTACCCGATCAAAATTCCACGAAAGAGTCTGTAGCCGTCGTCATCTCCATCCCTAGATCGGTAGGGATCTGAAGCTCTTCCCGGCATCCTGCCGGAGGGGAGAATTCACCCTAGAGGCCTTCTTCATCACCATGCAAGCCTCCGGTGTGATGTGTGAGTAGTTCATCCTTGGACTATGGGTCCATGTAGTAGCTAGCTGGCTGGTTCTTCTCCTTTGTGCTATCATGTTTAGATCGTGTGAGCTCCGTTCATGATCAAGATCATCTATATGTAATTCTACATGTTGTGTTTGCGGGGATCCGATGGATATTGAGATGCTATTTCAGATTGATTATTGATTCTATCATGTCTTTGTTATTTGTGATCTTGCATGTTTTCCGTTGGTAGTAGGTATCTTGGCCAAGTAGATGCTAGCAACTCCAAGAGTTAGTATTTATGCTCGATAGTGGGTTCATGCCTCTAGTAATCTAGGGAAGTGACAGAAATCTCTAAGGTACTAGATGTGTTGTTGCTACTAGGGAGAAAACAACAATCCTTTATTCATAGAACAATCGTATTGTTTACTTTACACGCAATGCGTAATGCAATTATCTATTGCTTGCAACTTAATACTTGAGGGGGTCGGATGATAACCTGAAGGTGGATTATTAGTCATAGATGCAGTTGGATTACGGTCTATGTATAATGTTGTAATGCCCAATCAAATCTCAAAGGAGTCAAGATGAGTAGTATATGCTTATTGCTTTCTCGATGTTTGTCAATTGCCCCGCTGTAATTTGTTCACCCAACATGTCATTTATCTTGAGGAGAGCCACCACTAGTGAACTATGGACCCCGATCCTTTCTTTTATCTTCAATCTACAACTATTTACTGTTTTATGTTTACTTTCTGCAAGCAATTACTTCCTTCCACATAATACGTTTAATCCTTTGTTTTCAGCAAAACCGGTGAGATTGACAACCTCACTGTAAGTTGGGGGCAAAGTTCTGTGGTTGTGTTGTGCAGGTTTCCACGTTGCTGCTGGCACCGGTAGTGCGCCCTGCCAAAGTTTAGCTAGCAACACCTTGGAGGTGTTTCCTTGCTCCTACTTGATAGATAACCTTGGTTTCATAACTGAGGGATAACTTGCTGCTGTGCTCATCATACCTTCCTCTTGGGGTTCCCCAACGAGCTCGATATATTTTGGGCCATCAAGCTATTTTTCTGGCGCCGTTGCTGGGGAGTCAAGGACTCACAAGGGGAGTCCCTCATAATAAATCTCTTTACTTTGTTATTTTTGTTTTGCTTACTTTACTTTTGCTTTGCTTGCTTGTTTCTTTATCAAAAACACACAAAAATTAGTTTTACAAGTTTGCTTTCTTTATTAAAAACACAAAAAAATTAGTTCTTATCTTAAGTTGCCATTATGTCTAGCATTGCTCCAATCACTATGTCACCTAAGGAAATGATTTTCACTTTTAAACAAGGAATTTAAGAGAGTTTCAAAGAAGCTTGGTCTAGAATCTCTGATCTACATGAAAAAACTGAACCTAAAATGACTTAAAGCTTGTTCCTTAGCAGTTTTTACCTTGGAATTGCTATTTTCTATAGATATGCTTTGGATGCTGTAGTGGGAGGAGATTTCCTCCAATGCAATGAGGATGATGCTTTTAATGCCATAAAGAAGTTGGTCTTTACTTACAACTTGCCTAGGAAATCTGATTCTTCCTTCATAAACATATTTGCTAGATTGAATACTCTTGAGACCAGCACTGCTAGTTTGAAAGATTGCTATAATACACTGAGAGAGCATCATGACTATGTTCCAATAAATTCTAAACCCTCAAAATGGCTTCCTACAGTAAAGATTTCTATAAATAATGAAACTTTTCATGCTCGCTGTGATATCATGTCTGAATTATGTGTTATGCCTAAGGATATCTATGAATCTTTGAATCTTTGGGGACTTTCTGAAGGGGGAGAAGAAATATTTCTTGCTAATAATGCCACAATATCACCAATTAGAATAGCTGAAGGAGTGTTTACAAAGATCCTAGGGAAAATGGTTTCTACCGATTATCTTGTTATTGAATGTGTAGGAAAATGACAAATTACACTTGGAAGATCCCTATTGAAACTCCTTGGAGCAATAATAGATGTGGAAAAGGGCACCATGCACTTTGCTTCTCCACCAAACAAACATATGTTCCCCAAGGTTAAGAATAAAAGTAAGAGAGGTAAGGGCAAGAAATTTGGTTTTAATGCTTCTTCATCTGAGAATACTTGATTCTTTTTCTTGCTTCTTATGCCTAACTTAAAGGCGTTAAAGAAAAGTACTTATTGGGAGATAACCCAAAAGTTTTAGATGAGTCTTGGAAGTTATTACTTCAGTAATAACCGCTCCTTATCCTTTTTATTTGCTTTTTGTGCCAAGAGTAACCTCTAATGAGAGAGAAGTAATGATTGGGAAAGTAGCTGTCCCGAAACAGATTTATGTGCTTCATCGTAAAAATTCGTGTAAAATATCTGTACATCGTTTTGAGGCGTGAAGTTTTTTGCTTCTGTCGCAGGTTGTTATCTAACTTTTGTTAGTTCAACACTTTTCGATTTGAGCAACATAAGATCTTTCAAAAAATTCGTATTTACCTGCTGGTCTGTTTTGAAAGATTTCTGTCATTATTTGCATTTGCTTCTTGTTGGTTCCTTTTTGAGTTCTTTTGGGAATTGAGCTTTTTGAGGGAAGTGCTATAGTAGCTTGTGTTTTAATGGAAGTTTTATTGGTGTTGAAACTGAACCTAAAGACCTATTATCTTGAGTGCACTAATGTTGCTAATAAAGATTGTGTGAAGTTTTGTATGAAGGGAAAATTTCAGGTTTATGGAAGGAATGAGTAATGAGATGAAGAATGGACTAAAGCTCAAGCTTGGGGATGACACGCGTGTCACCCCAATAAATATCCAAGAAGTATAAGCGTCAAAGCTTGGGGATGCCCAATGCATCCCCTTCTTCATCAATAAAAATCTCAGGTTTCTTCCAAACACTTCATTTTTATTGTTTCATGCATAGTTGTGTTGTTCTTGGAGCGTCTTCTTTTTTGTTTTCATTTTGGTTTTTCGTTTGCTTAGTTTGCTTAATAAATTGGTTGGACCCCCTCTTTCATACATTGGTTTTCAAATAGTTTGGTTTGGATTGGAAAAGAGTAGGAAAAGTTCATGCTTAAGTGGTAAAGGGAGCTTGTTTTTGACTATGTTCTATGATTTGTCATGCCATGCTTGATATTTTTTTGTATTTATGCTTAGTATTCTTTGCTATAGCATGACTTGTTATAAACAATTGAGATTGCTTAATGTGCCTTTGAAAGAATCATGCGTTGTTTTAGCATATTAAAACATAGTATTGTGGTATTCTCCTTTGATGCTTTATTTGGGTTGACTTGGCACATGCTCACACCATGTTATGACTATCCCAAGTAACCATAAGCCTTTATGATCCTGTACTTTTCAACTTGTAGTATCACTTTATGCTTTGATTAATGATGGTTTATCGCTCTGCATGATTATGGCCATTATTGCTCTCTTAGTTGGTCGCTCCTAGTCTTTTGCTAGCCTCCATAACCAAGTATGGTTCCACTCATGCATCCAACTCCTAAAACCAAGTTATTCCAAAGAGTCCACCATACCTACCTATTATCATATGCTATTCCAAGTATATTCATGTTTTTATCTACCTTCCGAATTAAACTTGTTATGACAAAACTAGTGATTAAAGCACTCACGATCTTGATGGCACACTTTACTATTCTTGCCCTTAATAAACTTGAACCATTGTGTCGTCTATGTTGTATATGCTTGCACTTATATGTTGGGGATTAGCAGAACCATGTTGTCATGGGAAACGCTTTCAACATTGCACTTGTACTTTGTACCTAGTTGATATCATGCTATTTTGTCTATGGATTTCGTCGGTGTGAAATGAAAGGGGAGCTTGTAAGTCCATGGAGTTATGTATGTGTGTTAGAGAAACGCCTGGGCCGCTGGTCTAATCCATGCTGTCATGGTGGAAACCTGCAGCGTAACCATAATGAGCTGTCTATGAAGCATTTTTCTTATAAAAAAAGAGTCAGATATTGAGAGAAAAAGAAAAAAGAGATATGAGAAAA
Source organism: Avena eriantha (assembly GCA_910589775.1). NCBI lineage: Eukaryota > Viridiplantae > Streptophyta > Magnoliopsida > Poales > Poaceae > Avena > Avena eriantha. The sequence goes on along the minus strand of OU342740.1, from coordinate 388,342,712 downwards.
GAGGAAAGAGAGAAAAAAGCACCATTTTCCCATGGTAAATAAGAAGATTGCTGAGATGCTCGTTGTCTGCTTGCCTTGTCATTTTGATATGGGGATTCTTCCGTATCATCGGGAAAGGGGTACCCCGTTGGCGGTTCTCTATGATACACATGTACTTACTATGACAAGAACTTACCGGTAACTAAACTTGAGTAGCTTGAGGAGCGACCCTCGTATTCAAGGGACATGAGATTTCCAACTTATACTTCGTCAAGCATATACACCATAGTTTGTTCACTTTAACCTTAATCACTTCAAGATGCTTATGATAGGGGCAATGAGAGCTGAAAGCTAATAAGTACCATAATTTTTGGAAGCTCTTTATGAAACTTGAATCCCTACTTCCTTCTATGAAGGCCTTGAAGGAGATATGCCCTAGAGGCAAATAATAAATAGGTTTTTATTGTCATATCTCAATTAGTTCATAATAGTTTCATACTATGCTATAACTGTATTAATACGAAACATTAATGCATGTCTGGTATGTAAACAAACCGTGTCTCTAGTTACCTCTAGCGAACTAGTTCATTGGTCATGAGGATGATCTAGGGTTTCGAGATCATGGACATTTATGCCAATTGACAATGAGGTCACATCATTAGTTGAATGGTGTGATAGACAAACAACCCAACCAGTTGTATCTTAATGAGAACTAGTTACAAAGTTCACCATTAATGATAAAACTAAGGAAACCTCGCGACCTGTCCTTAGACTGTGAGATAATGCAAATCACCATTCTGGATGGAGCTTAGATGGTTATCAAGTATCACTCCGTGACTGGGTGATCGAAAAGGTGCTACTCAGGTTTCCCAAAGGAGCGTGTAGAGGAGTACATATCAAGACCAGGATTTGCCCATCCATGTAATAGACAGATACATTAGTGGCCATCTCGGTGACGTTGCATTAACGAAGCTTGCAAGCGTGTGACTGGGTCACGGAATGCAACGACACGGAAACGAGAAAACAAGTTCATCGGTAACGAGATCGAACGAAGGTATGGAGATACCGTAGATCAAATCTCGGATGATCTAGGTATCAAGAGGCAAAGGGAATGGGAAACGACTGTTTACGGTTCAAACGACATTGTCATTGTGGAATGCACAGGGGTCAATATGGGCATCCCGGTCCCGCTATTGATCATTGATGGAGATCATGTCTGTGCCATTCCCGAGCCATGGGGAAATACACTTAAGGGTACGATGAGCTAGAGATCCTCTGTAAGTTGGAATCACCATATGAAAGAGAAAAGGAAACCGGAAAAGTTCCGTGAGAGAACCGGAATCGTTCCGGGAAAGTTCCGAAGCGTTCGGAGGAAATTGAAAGGGAACCGAAAGGTGTTTCAGGTCAAATCAGTTTTGTAATATGTATTTACATATTAATTAATGTAATTAATATTAAATATAATATTAAAATCTAATTTGAAGGGGTATTCCACTAATGGGCCGAATTTCCTAGGGGAAAAGGGCCCATTAGGGAAAACCGAAGGAGGGAAGGGCCAAGGGCCAAGGCCCACGCGCCTCAAGGGGGCCCACCCGGCCAGCCTAGGGCTGTGCGCGGGGTGGGGCCCACCCCAGGCCGGCTGGCCCATGAAGGCCCATGCGCCCCCCCCCCTCCCTTGTTTAGTCCCACATGGAAACCCAAAGGGGAGGGCACACTGCCTCCCCCTATATAAAGGGGTGCCCATGGGTGGGAATAGACACACCAATATCTGGAGAAGTCCTTTGGTTGACTTTCTCCTTCCCTCTCTCTCTCTCGTCTCCATGCATTGGTACTGTCCCAAGTAAGGACTGTCCGAGCATGAGACACCGCACATGCAGCACGCCGTTGCGCTGCAGGGATTCCAAGCCGGAGATCTACTTCTGCACTCCCGGCAGGGATCAAGGAGTCGGAGGTCGTCATCATACACCGTATGTGTACGAAACCACGAGGGGCCTCACTTGAGGCACCTTGGATGTCGTTTGCTGGAGCTGCTACACGATGAAGAAGGAGCAAGTGGTGACCTGCGAGGAGCTTCACGACCTTGAGGTCGGCTACGGCTTCGACTACTTCAACCACGTTCCCCTCGGAACGTTAACCACGTACGGTCTACAAGGATATGTATTCTATACGCTCTGGCCGTTACTGCATTACTACATAGATAGATCTTGGGCGTTAGGAGGTTCCAACGTAAGAATTTTTTTGTTTTCTACTACGGAACCCTTCAATGGTATCAGAGCCGATCTATGCGTAGGAGTGTTGTACGGCCAGTATGCACATATATTGTGCGTGCATTGATCCCTTAGTTGTTACCCTCTAACGTGTACTTGTTTATATCGCGGTATTGTTTGATGAAGCGGCCCGGACCGACCTTACGCGTATTCGTACGCGAGACTGGTTCCACGCTCGACATACGGCTTGTTCCGTATAAGTGGCTAGCGGGTGTCTGTCTCTCATTCAATAGTTGATATAGCATTTACAACGGAGGGCCCCAAAAGGGGTGTAGTAGAGACAACTATTGGATCCATGTTGTGGTTGGAAAGTTCGCAGATTAGAAATGGTTCTATTGCGAAAGCCCTAACAACCACGTAAAACTTGCAAACGATAAAGTAGAGGCGTCTAACTTTACTTTGCAGGAGGCCTTGTGTTATGATATGGTATTGGTCGTTACAAAGGTAAAGTAGTTTACTTTTATGTTACTAAGTTAAGTAGTAATAGTCATCGTTCCGATGGACGACCAGGTGGTGGCGTCATGGACTTGGCGTCAAACCAGGGGCAAGATGGAGATCATGCCGGAGCGCTCGATGGAGATCAAGGCGCAAGAAGTACCATATCATATCACAAATTTACATGTGATGTTGATACCTACTCTATATCTTATTGTATGCTAGTATTAGATACTCAATGGTAGCAAATAAGATAATCCCTATATAATTCCAATGATAGTGTTCCACTTGTGTGTGCACCACCAAGAAAGTTTGTCGTTATGAAGCCGGCCGTGATGATCGGGGGCTAGACATATCTACATTTGCATACAGTGGGTGTAAGCCATGTTGCATAGCAAATACACACAAGTTAGATTTGGTGAGCCTAGCATGTGTAGACATGGCCTCAGAACACAAGAGATCGAAAGATCGAGCATGAGTCACATGAATAATGTGATTGACATTGGGGAATGTCTACCTTTGATGCTGCACTGATGGCCGTGACGATCGGGGGAGGTGCAGAGGATTGGGATCATGTGATCACTAAAATCGTCTAGGGGATGACAATTTTAGTGGGAGCTCAATTAGGATTGAACTCATATTATGAACTTAGTCTAGATGTCTGTTTGCAAATATCTTAGTAGATCATGGCCTATCCCATTGAGGTCCTTTGCGACCATGGGAATATACTTCTTGATATGGAACTTAGCAAAAGGGTCCAACTTCATAGATTAATACCCACGCCTGAGGGATATCCTCGTAAAAGGTGATCTTCTCTTCTTAATACTATGACCATTAGGAGATAATCCGATGACTCCGTAATGTTTGTGTGTTCTCCGTAATCATCCAATAAGCCATTCTCCATTCGATGGAGAGTTGGATTACAATCTTGTATTCTGCAAGATCAGGCACATAAAGTATGAGCCATTGGATGAGTTTTCTTCCATGATGGATGAAAAAGGGAACATTTGGAGAAACACTTAGCAATCTTGCATTAGAGTTATGAACTCTCAGAAGGGCTTGATTGCAATGGAGGTCATGAATGAAAAAGGGTATATGTTACATATACAAAGTTATAAATGTAATTCTTGCAAAACTCGTTGTAGTTTATATAAAGCAGGATATTAAATTAACAAGAATACAAAAGTCTCTTCGATTTGATCGACATGACTAAAGTATTTAAATTAATTTTAGCATAAAAGGATATGTGAAAGAGGTTTCACAAATTATGATAATAAGGGCAATTTCAAAGTGTATTGAAGTGTCTAAATATCATAATCATTATGTATTAGATACATATGTTATAATATTATCTCTTATCAGGGTTATAGTTATCATTTAGAGTTAGAGATTGAAATGAGCAAACACTCGGTTGACATACAAAGGAACATCTAAAGATTCGTGGAAACAACACCATAAGAGTTATGGCATGTTCGAGTTTTTAGAGGTTTCGATAATTCGAAATCGTGGCGAATAAACAAGTCTTTGTAGCGTATTCTTAGGCAACTATGAATACATGTTCCACAAAGGGCAAACCTGCTGTTGTCCAAAGTTGATGTGTCTTGATGAAGATATAGGTGGAACAAAGTAAAAGATCAAAACAAGGTATTTGACCTTGCCTCCGAATTGTTGAGTGGCGTAGCGGAATTTGTTTCATGAAACCGAACTCTACAAATAGAGGAAAAACTAATGATAATGATCACAAAAGTTTGAGTGAATACTTTTACTAAAGAAAGTAGGATTCAACAATATATACTCTGCAAGTTCGTGGAAATATATTATTGATTCACTTGTCATGTTTATGAACAAGACATACCTATGAATTACAAAGAAGCGTGATGGACCTAAGTGCGAGAAATGAGTAGGAGTCATAAAATCCTATATTAAGTTACATTTAAGATTGCAAAGTAATATGTTACTTGATCTTATTAAGTAAAAAAGTTTACTTGATATTTCTAAATGACTTCAAGGTCATAAGATGGAAATGAAACTTAATGAAGACGTAAAAGCTCGATTTGTCTCAAAGTCTGGACAAATTCAAGGAGTTGACTACAATGTAGCGATGCTTGAGTCTATTGGATTTACACCAGCAATATATGGATATTGGAATCTCGTAGCTGGAATTCTCAATTTGATGATGATCAAAGAATTTTGGAATGTCCAAGATTATAGAGAGGACCTGCATTTGAGTGGGAGCTAATTAGCTTAGCCAAATCTTAATATGTAAGAGACATATTTTGAGTGGGAGCTAAGTAGCTTGGCTGAATCGTAATATGTATCAGACATATTTTGAGTGAAAGCTAAGTGAAATCCCTGGATCTCAAATATGGATGTCATATTTGAGTGGGAGCGTGAGATCATTCTAGGATATGTGGATGACATATGTGAATGATGTGATTGGTATTGATAACATTTAAGTTAGTAAATATGGATGAAGTTGAACAAGTTATTAAACAATAAGATCTATCGAGATAGATTGGTAGGTTTAATAACATCATAGTTGAATGCTTCCTAGACTTGTTTCTGAAGATGTTCAGAATATCCTAGATGAGATTCTGAAGTAGTTCAGAATGGAACAAGGAAAAGAAAGAGGTTCTTACTTGTATGAAGCATTGATTTAGTCTTAGTATTGCAATGATGGTTAAAAAAGGAAGAAAGAGATGTGTTGCATCTCCTATGCCTCAGCCATAGGTTCTTCCATACAACCATATTGTATACTCGACGTAATGTGACCCGAAGTTTTGGTTGGAAGGACATGCTCTTAACTGTAAGAACATGTCTTGAAGTGATTCTTGAGTTAATCACTGAACCAGAATTAAGTTTGTACTTAAATGGCAAGACGCAAAGTAAGTGGCATAGTTGCATTTCATGCACTGGGATCTACATAGATATAGAAGTATAAAGGCTCCATCTGATGTGATGTATATTGTTATGGCGGGGCTAGTTCACTTTTAACGTAGAATGATGTGTCCCAGGGCACAATGCCCATGAGAAAGCCCTTGAGGTTGATCTAAAGTCATTGTAGGCTCCTGGAAACTGGCCTCGTTCTGCTGCCATAACTGCCGTATATACACAAAGGATTACAAAGTGTGTTTCGAAGTTTAGATGACAACAGTGAAAACGACCGTCATTATAAACAGTAGAAACAAAGTCTCACTTTGTTGCCCAACGAATACTTCGACCCATTATGAGATAATGGTGTGAATGTTAAAGTTAGGAAGACATTAACGATTTGCAAAGACATAATGATCTAGTAAAACAGAAGATGGACATGACGTTTTCCACAAGCATGCATGATCAATAAACACATATGTGATATGGTTTATGATGAGTAAAATGCAAGCTAGATTATTTGTACTCTAGTGCAAGTGGGAGACTGAAGGAGATATGCCCTAGAGGCAAATAATAAATATGTTTTTATTATCATATCTGAGTTAGTTCATAATAGTTTCATACTATGCTATAACTGTATTAATATGAAACGTTAATACACGTGTGGTATGTAAACAAACCGTGTCTCTAGTTACCTCTAGCGAACTAGTTCATTGGTCATGAGGATGATGTAGGGTTTCGAGATCATGGGCATTTATGCCAATTGACAATGAGGTCACATCATTAGTTGAATGGTGTGTGATACGTCCAAAACGTATCTACTTTCTCGAACACTTTTGCTATTGTTTCTCCTTTATACTTGTGTGATTTGGATGCAACTAATGCGAACTGGCGCTGTTTTCAGCAGAATTGCCTTGGTGTCTACTTTTTGTGCAGAAAATCAACTATCACGAAAAATCCCGGAAAATATGCCAAAAATTCTATTTCACCAGAAGACTCCCGGAGTCAGAATACGAAACGGAGGGGGGTTGGGCCCAGGCCACGCCACCTGGCCACGTGGGCAAGCCCAGGCCGCGCCAGGGGGTGGTCTGGCCGCCCCAGGCACCCCCTCGGCCTCTCTCTTTGCCTATAAGGAGCCTTCTGACCTAAAAACTTCGAGGGGGTTCAACGTTTTTTCAGAAGGAGTTCCGCTCCGCCGCCACCACCAGATTCCACGAAACAGCACCAGAAACTCTGTTCTGGCACCCTGCCGGGACGGGGAATTGAAGGAGATCATCGCCATCATCATCACCATCGCTCCTCCATCGACCATCCATGTTTCCCCCATCTATGAGTGAGTAATCCCCCGCTGTAGGCTATGGGGATGGTAGGGATTGGATGAGATCGTTCATGTAATGGCATCAGATTGTTAGGGCATAGTGCCTAGTATCTCTATTAGTGCTTTATGACTTTGTTGCAACTTTGTTGTGTTAATTCTTGTCACTAGGGCCCGAGTACCATGATTTCAGATCTGAACTTATTATTGATTCATCATGATAGTATTGTTTTGGGTCTTATCTACAAGTTGTTTACACACGTCGTTGTCCGGAACCTATGGTCCCGAAGTGACAGAAATCAGGGTAGCCAGAAGGGAAAGGCTTTGATGTGAGGATCACATGTGTTCACGGAGTGTTAATGCTTTGCTCTGGTGCTTTATTAAAAGGAGCACCTTAATTGCCAGTAGTTCCCTAGAGGCCCTGCTGCAAACAGGCTGGCAGGACAAAAGATGTTGTGCAAGTTCTCATTGCGAGCACGTATGACTATATATGGAACACATGCCTAGGATTTTCTAGTACTTGGGTGCTTTATCTTATTTATCTGCAATTTCCCTATGTTCTGATTGCTATGTGAATTGTCTTGTCCATGCAACGCCCGTCCATACATCCCTATGCCTACCGCACTCGAATCCCACTGTTTACTGCTTTTGTTACTACTGTTTTCGTTTTGCTGCTACTGTTACTTTACTATTCCTACTACAAAACTGTTGCTACTGATAAACTGATGTGAGCAAGATTGTTTCCAGGTGCAGCTGAATTGACAACTCAGTTGTTAAGGCTGATAAATATTCTTTGGCTCCCCTTGTGTCGAATCAATAAATTGGGTTTCACTTCCCTCGAAAATACTGCGATACACCCCCTATACTTGTGGGTCATCAAGACTATTTTCTAGCGCCGTTGCCGGGGAGCATAGCTTTATTTATCAAGTTCACTTGGATTCTCTATTGTTCGCTGCTTTCCATCCATCATGGGTAAGTCTCGTGATGGCAAGGTTCCTATTTTACCATCCACTACAAGAAGAGGTACGGTTCTGAACACCTCTACTGCTCTTGATTCACCGTCTGTTCTGAGTAAGTTCCTTACACCACCACATACACATGCTACACACACTGCTACTACTGCTGAATCTGAAACTTCTGATGCTTGTGATGCTACTTCTACTGTGCTTGATAAGAGTGGTTCTTTAGGTCCTTTCCTAGATGCTACGATTGCTAGAACTATAGTTGGAAATACCGAAACTCCTAATGAACACACTGCTACACCTGTTAGCTCACCTGAGTCTAGTGAGAGTTATGATGCTGAAGAAGATTATGTTGATATGACTGATGAGTTTATTGAAGAATGTAGGAACACCCATGATAGGAGCGCTGCTAAGAATCTCCTTGAGAGGCGTACTATTAGACCCAAATTATCTCTTGCTGCTAAGTTTGCTGCTTCTCCTATAAACATTATAGATGAAGATTATGATTTCTCTCTCGATCTATCCTACATAGCTATTGTCGAGAAAGAACCTTTTGGTGGAACTAAGAATGAAAGTGTGGTAGCACATATGAATGAACTTTCTACCATGAGTGGCTTGTTTTCTGATGATATTAAAATGCGTACTTACTTTGTTGCTAAGATTTTCCCTTTTTCACTGAAAGGAGAAGCTAAAACTTGGTTTGGTAATTTACCTCCTGGATCTATTGATAGCCCTGAGTGCTTATTTAATACTTTTCTATAGAAATATTTCCCCCCTAGTGCTAGACATGCTGTTTTGCAGGAACTTTTTGATTTTAAACAGGGAGAAAAAGAGGTATTGCCCGAATCTTGGGCAAGGTTTTGTACTTTGATTCATGCACAGGCTGGAAGTCCATTACCTAAGAATGAACTACTTGATGTATTTTATAATGGACTAACTGAAGAATCTAGGACATACCTAGATAGTTGTGCTGATTGTGTTTTCAGGAATAGGACTTCCAAGGAAGCTGAGGAATTAATGGCTAAAATAAGCAAGAATTATGAAGATTGGACTCCTCCTAAACAAGCTATTCCTGAAGTAATTGTACCTGAACCATCTATTCCTGTGCCTATTCCAACATCAAAGAAGAGGGGAGTTATTGAATTAAATGATGAAGTGATGAAGGAAGCTAAGAAATGTCTTAAGGAGAAGGGAATTAAAGCTGCAGATGTCAAGCATTTACCTCATATAGAAGAATTATGTAAGCCTATTCCCTATTCACCCACTATTGAGGTACACTCTCTCCAACACTTTGATGAAGGTGATATCCCTTACTTGAAACCTCCTGATCAATGCTTAGAAGAATTCGATATCTTTATTGTTAAGCAAGATAACTTTAATAAAAGGGTGCAAAATCATCTAATGGAAAACACTAGAGCTATTGTTGAGTTAAAAGATATTGTGGAAAGAACCTCTAATGATGTTAAAATGATTGTTAAACACTTTCAAATGGTTCAAACTCAAATAGATCAACTCGTTAAAGTGCAAAACGACTTACTAGTTAATGCTACTAAAGAAAAACATGCTTATGAAATTAGAACTAGAAGTGGTGCTGCTACCCAGGATCCTCTATATCCTGAGGGGCATCCCAAAAGAATTGAGCAGGATTCTCAACAAGCTGAAAATAGTGGTTCTACTCGTAAGAAAAGGAAAAAAGAAACATAAAACTGTGGTAGAACCCTTTGAACCTGCTATAGATCCTAATAGTATATCTATCTCTGATGCTGAAACCGAAAGTGGTAATGAAGAAAATGAAGTGCCTAATGAAGAAAAAAGTTGAGGAAGAACCTGAAAACCACACTAAGACTACTAAATACACCAAAGAAGATTTTATTCCTAAGAAACATGGTAGTGAAAGAGAACCTTGGGTCCAAAAACCTATGCCTTTCCCTGATAAGAAACACAAGTCAAAGGAAGATGAACACTATAATAAGTTTTGTGAGTGGATGAAACCTTTATTCTTGCAAATTCCTTTGACTGATGCTATTAAATTGCCTCCTTATTCAAAGTATATGAAGGACATTGTCTTGAATAAAAGGAAGATCCCTAATGAAGAAATCTCTACTTTGCTTGCTAATTATTCCTTCAATGGTAAGGTTCCTAAGAAACTTGGAGACCCAGGGATTCCAACTATCCCTTGCTCTATTAAGAATAGTTATGTTAGAACTGCTTTGTGTGATTTGGGAGCTGGAGTTAGTGTTATGCCTTTCTCTCTCTATAAGAGGCTTCAGCTTGAAAAATTGATACCAACTGATATATCTTTGCAAATGGTTGATAAGTCTACCACTATTCCTATGGGTATATGTGAGGATGTACTTGTCCAGGTGGCTCATAATTGCTTGATATTAACTGATTTTGTTGTGCTTGAAATGCCTAAAGATGATAATATGTCTATTATTCTTGGGAGACCTTTTCTTAATACTCCAGGAGTTGTTATTAATTGTAATCAAGGAAAGGTGACCTTCAATATTAATGACAAGGAACATACTGTCTATTTCCCCAAGAAGATTGAAAGGACTTATGGTGTAAATTCAATTGAACATGTTGAAGGCATTCAAGTTGGAGAAATATATTGTCCCATACCAAAAGAAAAATTTGAAACTATTATGATTGGGACCATTGCTATCAAGGTTGAGGTAACATAATCATTAGTGGAATACAAAGTTTTGTCTCATATGCAATTGTTTTGGTAGCAATACTTGATCAACCTTGCTAACAAAAGGATTCCATTGAACAAAACAATGTTTTCATTATGATTATCCCCGTTTATTTCTATCATTTGCATTTTAGTCTTTGCTTTCATTTAGTTTTCTTTGTGTTGTTAGTTTGCTTGCATGCTAGAACTTCTGTAGTTCTAGCCTTGTTTTTGTCCTTGCATCATGTTTCCAAAAAAGAAAAATCTGGCTGTCAGAAAAATCATTCTTCTATTTCTGAAAAATGCCCAAAAATAAAGTGTCTCGAAAAATTCTAGAAAATTCATATTAAATTTTTACGTGAAAAAAGGGGTAGAGGAGTACCTGGTAGGTACCAGGGGGGCCCACCAGGCAGGCACACCACATGGTGGCGCGGCCAGACCTGGGTGGCGCCATGCCCTGGTGTGGGCCACCCCTGGCCCCCCACTACCTCTCTCTCCTGCCACTTTCTTCTCTCTCCCGATTAAGCTCTAGTTCATAGCTCGAAATCGCGTTCTCTCTGTGCTTGCCCTTGATTTTTTCGATCTCTTTGCTCAGCCCATCTTTCTTGCTGAAATTTGGAGCAATTGTTCCTTGGTATGTGACTCCTCCCCTTGTCCAAGTAGATTTGTGTTTAGTAGATTGTATGTTGAGTATTTTGCTGCTGTAGGTGACTGGTTTTGAGGGCTTGTAAGCTTGTTTGATGCTTAGAGATATAGTTTTGATGCATGTTTAGGCCTCTTGCTAGTCCCTGTGAGTAGAATCCTTCATTATATTTACTTTGTAATCACTTGTTTAATAGGTGTTTAAATTTCAGAATACCAAGCATGAACAACCACACTTTTGGAGAGATATTTGAGAGTGATGCACCTAGGAGGACAAGGCCCTCTAGAACAGCCTCTCAAGCTAGGCCATCATATAATGAAGACCTCATTGCATCACGTATTGGTAGTGAAAGAGATGATGGAGATGCTCACCCATCCTCTTTCCCTTGTTTTACTTTCTTGCAAGCTGCAGGTATCCTTGATGATTTCTTGTTACTAATTGAGAGGGTTGGCTTGACCTCTTATATGCAAGATGAGAGCGCACAATACGCTCTGCTCACCAAAACTTTTGTTGAGAGCTTCTCATTTTCTAACACATCCTATCATTCCACTGTCTCATTTAAGATCTATGATATGCCCTTCACCATGCCTTTGGAGAGATTTTGCGGTATTGTAGGTGTGCGTATGGCAGGGACCGTGAAGAAAATTCAAGGGTGGCCCGCTGATTTGTTGGAGCTTTACCGAGGGGTGACCAACGATGATGACCGCGTAGCGCAGCGCGGAAAGATAAGAAATATCCAACTCCCTTCTCTTAGATACTTTGCATACTACCTTGCCACTAGTGTATTGGGTAGGGAGAACACTAGTAATATCTCCAATTATCACTTAGCTTTCCTTGCTGCTGCGCTCAACAATGATACTCGGTACAATCTTGGCTCTCTTATTGCTCGCCGCCTAGCTGTTAGGGGACCTATCTATGGGGGCATCATTGCCTCGCGTGTAGTTGATGCATTAGATCTTTCTGTGGCTCCTGATGATGTTATGCTAGCACCACAGAGGCTCGACCTTGTTGCCATGAAAACTCATCACTTTGTCACTACTACCTCTTATTTGAACAATCTAGTATATAGGATGCTTTTCACTGACGGGGATGAAAGGGAAATCCTTTTGCCCCAGCCTGCTTTGTTCAGTGTTGACAGGAGACCGTGGTCGCGCTCCAAGGAGTAGGTGGATGAGCAGCTTCGCTTGTTGGGTTTCCACGAGCAGCACCAGGAGGATGTGCCCTCCTATGATTATTCCGCACATTATGGAGGGATGTACTCTGGCTCACACCAGGACGAGGGTACCTCCTCGTTGTACCCCGGTGACACTTCATATTGGCCAGCCTGGGATTGATACCCACTTAGGCCAAAATTCTAAGCTTGGGGGGAGGTACGCCGACACCGCACTCATCTCTGTATCATGTTGCGTCAGTTCTTTGTATATTCATGTTTTTGTTCTCTTTTTAGTTTTCGTTCTTCTTTGCTTTTGCTTTCTAAAAACACAAAAAGACCAAAAATATTTCTGTTGTTTCTCTTTGGTTTGTTTCTTCTTTTTGCTTTGGTTTGTTTTTTCCTTTTTGGTTTGTTTAAACTATTTGAAAAACCCAAAAATATTTTCCTTTGCTTGTTTTTCTCTTTTGGTTCTTGTTTAAAAATCGAAAACACCAAAAATATTTGTCGTTCTTCTTTGGTTTTTGCGAGTTGGCTACAGGGTTCGGCAGTTCTCAGTGGATTATTGGTTTCATATTATTATTCAAGCCACACAAGTGAAGAGCAATAATGAGGATCAATGACAACTTGAGGCGTGGTAAGAGGCTGGTATGAACTCTATTTGTTTTCATTTTTTGTGCATATACTCATCATTGTGAGCTTGCTTAGTCCGTTCATGTAGAGTATATGTTTTCTTTGGATGCTTAGTAGTTCTTGCTTTCTTGTGATTAGCTCCAGCTCGCTAATAGTTTGTAGCATGTCTCATGAATGTTTGCTTGCATTACTCTATTCATAAATTGGTATGACACTGTGGTATCCTCCTCTGAATGTTTCATTTGATCGACTTGGCACATGCTCACGCATGCACATGTCTGTAATAATCAGTTAAGCCTTGACGAATTATTTTGCCTTGAGGATCTTGAATCATTTTCATGCCATGAGTAGTCTTGTTTTGTTGTAAGCATGATAATGACAGCTACTGCTCTCTCGTTTGTCGCTCCCTTACTATTGCTAGCCTTCATTTCCACTGAGTGTTTTACTCATGTTTCCAACTCCCTAAACCAAATATTTCCAAAGTGTCCACCATACCTACCCATTAGCATCATTTGCTACTCCTGTGCATATTCAATATGCCTTGTTTTCTTCCGAATAAAATGTTTGCTTGTTATGAGAAAGTTAGTTAGTAAAGCTCTCACGAACTTGATGGCACACTTTATTTTCTGCACTTAATAAACCTGAACCATTGCATCCTTCTTTGTTGTGCATATGCTTGCGCTTTATGAGTTGAAGTTAGCAGAACCATGTATCATGGGGACCGCTTTCAGCGCTTCATAGGTACTTTGTACTTAGTTGATATCATGTTATTTTCCTTATGGATCCCGGCGGTGTGAAATAAAAGTGGAACTTGTCAGATCATGGAGTTTGTATGTATGTTAGAGAAACGCCTGGGCCGCTAGCCTAAGCCATGCCTAATCATGGTGGAAACTTGCAGCATAACCATAATGAGCATTCTATGAAGCATCCTCAATAAAAATCTATGCACATAGTAAATAAAAAGATCGCTGAGATGCTCATTGTCTGCTTGCCTTGTATTTTGATTTTGGGATAGCTCCCGTATCATGTGCAAGGGGTACCCCGTTGGCGGTTCTCTATGATACGTATATACTTACAATGACAAGAGCTTACTTGTGACTGAAGTTGAGTAGCATGAGGATCGGTCTTCGTAAGTAAGGGGCATGAGACTTCAATTTATAACTTGTCAAGCATATCCTCTTAGTTGTGTCACTTTCACCTTAACCACATTAAAGATGCTTATGATAGGGGCAATGAGAGCTCAAAGCTAACGAGTACCATACTTTCAGCATTTGGAAGCCTTTCAAAATTATTCAAAACCTTTTTCTTCCACTTGTTGAGTCTCCACATATTCCTTGAGCACCTTCTTGAGAGCATAGTTGTCATTCTTTGTGTTTGTTTCATTACTTGATTATTCGTGTTATGACTTTGATGCTTGTTTCCTTGATATCTTTACTTCTAGTCATCACTTGAACTTTAGAGGTGCCTTGACATTCATAATCAAAGGCAAGCGAGATACCACTCTATCATACCTTTCTATGAGCATTGTAATGTTGCTTATGTTTGTGCTTCGTGCTACTTATTATTCTTGAGTTGGAATCTTTTCATAGCTTGCAATGACTATTAAGTAGACTCAGTTGCATATTCTTTATTATGAATTGTCTAAGTGGTTGATCACATTGCTGAGAATATTTAAATCATATGAAGCAAATGTGTTCGTGAAAGTTCTTTTATCGCACTCAGTTTTCAACTGAATTGCTTGAGGACAAGAAATAAGCTAAGCTTGGGGGGAGTTGATACGTCCAAAACGTATCTACTTTCTCGAACACTTTTGCTATTGTTTCTCCTCTATACTTGTGTGATTTGGATGTAACTAATGTGAACTGACGCTATTTTCAGCAGAATTGCCTTGGTGTCTACTTTTTGTGCAGAAAATCAACTATTAGGAAAAATCCCGGAAAATATGCCAAAAATTCTATTTCACCAGAAGACTCCCGGAGCCAGAATACGAGACGGAAGGGGGTTGGGCCCAGGCCACACCACCTGGCCGTGCGGGCAAGCCTAGGCCGCGCCAAGGGCTGGTCTGGCCGCCCCAGGCACCCCCTTGGCCTCTCTCTTCGCCTATAAGGAGCCTTCTGACCTAAAAACTTCGGGGGGGGGGTCGACGTTTTTCTAGAAGAAGTTCCGCTCTGCCACCACCACCAGATTCCATGAAACAGCACCAGAAACTCCGTTCTGGCACCCTGCCGGGACGGGGAATTGGAGGAGATCATCGCCATCATCATCACCATCGCTTCTCCATAGACCATCCATGTTTCCCCCATCTATGAGTGAGTAATCCCCCGCTGTAGGCTATGGGGATGGTAGGGATTGGATGAGATCGTTCATGTAATGTCATCAGATTGTTAGGGCATAGTGCCTAGTATCTCTATTAGTGCTTTATGACTTTGTTGCAACTTTGTTGTGCTTAATGCTTGTCACTAGGGCCCGAGTGCCATGATTTCAGATCTGGACTTATTATTGATTCATCATGATAGTATTGTTTTGGGTCTTATCTACAAGTTGTTTACACACGTCGTTGTCCGGAACCTATGGTCCCGAAGTGACAGAAATCGAGGTAGCCGGAAGGGAAAGGCTTTGATGTGACGATCACATGTGTTCACGGAGTGTTAATGCTTTGCTCTGGTGCTTTACTAAAAGGAGCACCTTAATTGCCCGTAGTTCCCTAGAGGCCCCGCTGCAAACGGGCTGGCAGGACAAAAGATGTTGTGCAAGTTCTCGTTGCGAGCACGTATGACTATATATGGAACACATGCCTAGGATTGTCTAGTACTTGGGTGCTCTATCTTATTTATCTACAATTGCCCTATGTTCTGATTGCTATGTGAATTGTCTTGTCCATGCAACGCCCGTCCATCCATCCCTATGCCTACCGCACTCGAATCCCACTGTTTACTGCTTTTGTTACTACTGTCTTTGTTTTGCTGCTACTGTTACTTTACTATTCCTACTACAAAACGGTTGCTACTGATAAACTGCTGTGAGCAAGATTGTTTCCAGGTGCAGCTGAATTGACAACTGAGTTGTTAAGGCTGATAAATATTCTTTGGCTCCCCTTGTGTCGAATCAATAAATTGGGTTTCACTTCCCTCGAAAATACTGCGATACACCCCCTATACTTGTGGGTCATCAAGACTATTTTCTAGCGCCGTTGCCGGGGAGCATAGCTTTATTTATCAAGTTCACTTGGATTCTCTATTGTTCGTTGCTTTCCATCCATCATGGGTAAGTCTCGTGATGGCAAGGTTCCTATTTTACCATCCACTACAAGAAGAGGTATGGTTCTGAACACCTCTACTGCTCTTGATTCACCGTCTGTTCTGAGTAAGTTCCTTACACCACCACATACACATGCTACACACACTGCTACTACTGCTGAATCTGAAACTTCTGATGCTTGTGATGCTACTTCTACTGTGCTTGATAAGAGTGGTTCTTTAGGTCCTTTCCTAGATGCTACGATTGCTAGAACTATAGTTGGAAATACCGAAACTCCTAATGAACACACTGCTACACCTGTTAGCTCACCTGAGTCTAGTGAGAGTTATGATGCTGAAGAAGATTATGTTGATATGACTGATGAGTTTATTGAAGAATGTAGGAACACCCATGATAGGAGCGCTGCTAAGAATCTCCTTGAGAGGCGTACTATTAGACCCAAATTATCTCTTGCTGCTAAGTTTGCTGCTTCTCCTATAAACATTATAGATGAAGATTATGATTTCTCTCTCGATCTATCCTACATAGCTATTGTCGAGAAAGAACCTTTTGGTGGAACTAAGAATGAAAGTGCGGTAGCACATATGAATGAACTTTCTGCCATGAGTGGCTTGTTTTCTGATGATATTAAAATGCGCACTTACTTTGTTGCTAAGATTTTCCCTTTTTCACTGAAAGGAGAAGCTAAAACTTGGTTTGGTAATTTACCTCCTGGATCTATTGATAGCCCTGAGTGCTTATTTAATACTTTTCTGTAGAAATATTTCCCCCCTAGTGCTAGACATGCTGTTTTGTAGGAACTTTTTGATTTTAAACAGGGAGAAAAAGAGGTATTGCCCGAATCTTGGGCAAGGTTTTGTACTTTGATTCATGCACATCACCGTTCTAGAGGGAGCTTAGATGGTTATCAAGTATCACTCCGTGACTGGGTGATCAAAAAGGTGCTACTTAGGTTTCCCAAAGGAGCGTGTAGAGGAGTACATATCAAGACCAGGATTTTCCCATCCATGTAACAGACAGATACATTAGTGGCCATCTCGGTGACGTTGCATTAACGAAGCTTGCAAGCGTGTGACTGGGTCACGGAATGCAACGACACGGAAACGAGAAAACAAGTTCATCGGTAACGAGATCAAACGAAGGTATGGAGATACCGTAGATCAAATCTCGGATGAACTAGGTATCAAGAGGCAAAGGGAATGGGAAACGACTGTTTACGGTTCAAACGACATTGTCATTGTGGAATGCACAGGGGTCAATATGGGCATCCCGGTCCCGCTATTGATCATTGATGGAGATCATGTCTGTGCCATTCCCGAGCCATGGGGAAATACACTTAAGGGTACGATGAGCTAGAGATCCTCTGTAAGTTGGAATCACCATATGAAAGAGAAAAGGAAACCGGAAAAGTTCCGTGAGAGAACCGGAATCGTTCCGGGAAAGTTCCGAAGCGTTCGGAGGAAATTGAAAGGGAACCGAAAGGTGTTTCAGGTCAAATCAGTTTTGTAATATGTATTTACATATTAATTAATGTAATTAATATTAAATATAATATTAAAATCTAATTTGAAGGGGTATTCCACTAATGGGCCGAATTTCCTAGGGGAAAAGGGCCCATTAGGGAAAACCGAAGGAGGGAAGGGCCAAGGGCCAAAGGGCCAAGGCCCAGGCGCCTCAAGGGGGCCCACCCGACCAGCCTAGGGTTGTGCGCGGGGTGGGGCCCACCCCAGGCTGGCTGGCCCATGAAGGCCCATGCGCCCCCTCTCCCTTCTTTAGTCCCACATGGGAAACCCAAAGGGGAGGGCACACCCCTCCCCCTATATAAAGGGGTGCCCATGGGTGGGAATAGACACACCAATATCTGGAGAAGTCCTTTGGTTGACTTTCTCCTTCCCTCTCTCTCTCGTCTCCATGCATTGGTACGGTCCCAAGTAAGGACTGTCCGAGCATGAGACACCGCACCTGCAGCATGCCGTTACGCTGTAGGGATTCCAAGCTGGAGATCTACTTCCACACTCCCGGCAGGGATCAAGGAGTCGGAGGTCGTCATCGTACACCGTATGTGTACGAAACCACGAGGGGCCTCACTTGAGGCACCTTGGATGTCGTGAGCAGGAGTTGCTACACGATGAAGAAGGAGCAAGGGGTGACCTGCGAGGAGCTTCACGAGGTCGGCTACGGCTTCGACTATTCAACCACGTTCCCCTCGGAACATTAACCGCGTACGGTCTACAAGGGTATGTATTCTATACGCTCCGGCCGTTACTGCATTACTACATAGATAGATCTTGGGCATTAGGAGGTTCCAACATAGGAATTTTTTTGTTTTCTACTGCGGAAGCCTTCAGGCCTTTCTTTTACTTTTATGTTGAGTCCCCACCTTCTACCTTTATGCACCTACTTTGAGAGCATAGTGGCCATTCTTAGTTCTATGTGCATTGTTCCAAGACTTGTTGATTGATGCATAGCTTTGATATTGCTTGTTTTAAACTATTTGTATCTAGCCACTCTTATGAACTTTGAAGGTGTACTATGCATTTATGTTTTCTACTCTATGGGGGACAAGCTAAATGCCATTATGCTATATTTTCTTTGTGTGAAACACACAAACGTCTTGCAAAGCATTATTATTCATGAATCTTTTGTTTATGCCTTTTCATGTTGCAACAATAGTTGCTTTGTCTTATTGTTAGAACTTTGTCTTTCATGCTATGTTGAAGTACTATGATCCCAGCTATCAATGTTTTACAAATACTTTGATCAAGTTTATGATGGTGCATGTCACCTCAAAAATTATTCTTTCTTTTTATCACTTACCTACTCGAGGACGAGCAGGAGTTAAGCTTGGGGATGTTGATACGTTGCAAACGTATCCATAATTTTTGATGTTACATGCTTGGTTTTATCTACTTTCTTATGTTTTATCCACACTTTGGAGTACTTTCTATACACTTTCTTGGACTAACCTATTAACAAGAGCCACAATACCAGCTGCATGTTTTCTGCTATTTTTAGTTCTAGGAAAGTCAGAAAATGAATATTCTCGGAATTGGACGGGACAAAAGCCAAAGTCAGTTTTTCACCGAGGGACACACGGAGCCAGAATACGAGACAGAGAGGGGCCAGAGGGCGTCCACACCACCTGGTCACGCGGTCAGGCCTGACCCGCGCCAAGGGGTGGTGTGGCCAGCCAAGGCACCCCCTCGGCCTCCCCTTTCACCTATAAGATGCCTCTGATGCACAAACCCTAAGTATCGATCAAATTTCCATGAAAGAGTCTGTAGCCACCGTCATCTCCATCCCTAGATCGGGAGGGATCTAAAGCTCTTCCCGGCACCCTGCCGGAGGGAAGAATTCACCCTAGAGGCCTTCTTCATCACCATGCAAGCCTCTAGTGTGATGCGTGAGTAGTTCATCCTTGGACTACGGGTCCATGTAGTAGCTAGATGGCTGGTTCTTCTCCTTTGTGCTATCATGTTTAGATCTTGTGAGCTCCATTCATGATCAAGATCATCTATTTTGTAATTCTACATGTTGTGTTTGCGGGGATCCGATGGATATTGAGATGCTATTTCAGATTAATTATTGATTCTATCATGTCTTTGTTATTTGTGATCTTGCATGCTTTCCGTTGTTAGTAGATATCTTGGCCAAGTAGATGCTAGCAACTCCAAGAGTTAGTATTTATGCTCGATAGTGGGTTCATGCCTCTAGTAATCTGGGGAAGTGACAGAAATCTCTAAGGTACTAGATGTGTTGTTGCTACTAGGGAGAAAACAACAATGCTTTGTTCATAGAACAATCATATTGTTTACTTTACACGCAATGCGTAATGCAATTATCTGTTGCTTGCAACTTAATACTGGAGGGGGTTCGGATGATAACCTGAAGGTGGATTATTTGTCATATATGCAGTTGGATTATGGTCTATGTATAATGTTGTAATGCCCAATCAAATCTCAAAGGAGTCAAGATGAGTAGTATATTCTTATTGCTTTCTCGATGTTTGTCAATTGCCCCGCTGTAATTTTTTCACCCAACATGTCATCTATCTTAAGGAGAGCCACCACTAGTGAACTATGGATCCCGGTCCTTTATTTTATCTTCAATCTACAACTGTTTACTATTTTCTGTTTACTTTCTGCAAGCAATTACTTTCTTCCACACAATATGTTTAATTCTTTGTTTTCAGCAAAAGCAGTGAGATTGACAACCTCACTGTAAGTTGGGGGCAAAGTTCTGTGGTTGTGTTGTGCAGGTTTCCACGTTGCTGCTGGCACCGGTAGTGCGCCTGCCAAAGTTCAGCTAGCAACACCTTGGAGGTGTTTCCTTGCTCCTACTGGATTGATAACCTTAGTTTCATAACTGAGGGAAAACTTGTTGTTGTGCTCATCATACCTTCGTCTTGGGATTCCCCAACGAGCTCGATATATTTTGGGCCATCAGCAGTGCATTTCCTTGAGACAAAGATGCCACACAATGCCCGTGCGCCACGCCTCGGTGAGCTCAGTGCCTCCGCCGCGCCGTCTTGGAGTATGCTATGTGGCTTAAAGCAGCAAAGCTATTGAATTTCATTTTGTATTTTTATTTATATATATATATACATTAGGTATTGGTGAAGTGGATACTGTTGAGTTACTGAGACATGTCACGCTGCATCGCAATTTTGGCTTAAAAGTATATTTCTAAGAACTTAATACCACCGTCATGGATCCTTGGATATTAGCATGTCATACGTTCTCATTTGTAATCCCTAATAGTATTTGGTTGGAATAC
Source organism: Avena eriantha (assembly GCA_910589775.1). NCBI lineage: Eukaryota > Viridiplantae > Streptophyta > Magnoliopsida > Poales > Poaceae > Avena > Avena eriantha. Next base: position 388,321,749 of record OU342740.1, on the reverse strand, counting down.
TATAATATACCTGAAATTACAAATTTAGGTTGTAATAATAAGTCAACATGGGAGGACATGGCGGTCATCCTCTTCACTCGGAGTGATGACCATCAGCTCTTGTGAGAAAGACTCCCAAAAGGTCAGCTCTTGATCGAAAAAACTCAAATTTGAAGAATGCAGATGAAACATGATGTGTCTAACAGCTCGAAACCCGTGTGTGAGCATTTTGTATGCTTTATCAAATGTCGAAAACAATTTTTTCATGTATGAAGACGTCGTTGTTTCTATTTGTATAGTAGTTTATAGTTACAAATTATCATATATTTAACAAGGCTGACGATTTCATATGGTCTCTAGTCGTTGTCTATGGGATCGTCCAAGATGTTTATAAAGCTAATTATTTACGTGAGTTTGTAAATATCGCAAAGGACGATCCGCATCCTATACTTATAGGTGGTGATTTAAATTAGCTAAGATTCCCACATGAGAAAAATCAGGGACATTTTTGATGAATATTGGCCTTTCATGTTTAATGTTATCATAGATAGCTTTGACTTAAGAGAGGTTATCATGTTAGCAAGATAGTTCACTTGAGCTAATAGTCTTCCGGAGCCAACGTACGAAAAATTAGATAGAGTGCTTATGGATACCGAGTAGGAAGAGACGTCCCTATAGCAATTGTTCGTGCTCTTGAGCATACTGAGGCTTTGTCAGATCATGCTCCTTTATTTTTATCCGTTGGCTTACCGCCATGAAAGTCGAAGAATAATTTCAAATTTAAACTTGGCTGGATGATTCGTGATGGTTTTCATGAGATGGTGAAGGCTATTTGGAAGAAACCTGTTAGTGCTCAAACGCCTATACAAAGATGGAATAACAAAATGTGTTCCTTATGTAAATTCCTTCGAGGTTGGGCTAGACATACTGTTGGAATCCTCAAGAAGGAGAAAATATGCCTTTCATCTATTATTAATGATTTAGAAGCTTCTGCGGAAGTCTGGCATTTAACTGCACAAGAGATTGAGCTTAAAAGCCAATCGAATGCAGAGATCACCCGACTACTGCGCAAGGAAGAACTCAATGGTACCAACGCTCTAAAGCAGTTTCATTCTAGAAGGAGATGCAAATACAAGATACTTACATGTTGTTGCCAATTGCAAGCATAAGAATAAGTTTATTCATTCTCTGAATGAGGATGAGGGTATGATTTAGGGACAGGAGCAACTAAAGTCTTATATTACAAATTATTACAAATCCTTGTTTAGGGCACCTCCAGAAAACTCTTTTTCTATGGATGAGTCCCAAACAACGGATATTCCTCATGTCTCAGTTGAGGAAAAGAACTTTTAACCGCCCCTTATACGGAGGAGGAGGTCAAGCGGGTTTTCAAATAGAACATAACAAAGCTCTAGGGCCTGATAGCTTCCCTGCAGAATTTTATCAAAAGTTTTGAAAAGTTATCGAAGAGGACCTGATGAATTTGTTTGAGTTTTTGCATGTTGGTCAGCTTGACCTTTTTAGACTTAATTTTGGTAATATAATTTTATTACATAAGGTTAATAATGTAGAACGTATACAACAATATCATATAATCTGCCTTCTTAACGTTAGTTTTGATTTTTTTACAAAAGTTGCCATAATTAGACTAAATTCAGTGACTGACCATGTTGTACACCCTTCTCAAACTGCTTTCATGCAAGGAAGAAACATTTTAGATGGTGTAGTAATTCTACATGAAACTTCCACGAACTACACTCAAAAATACTAAATGGTGTACTATTAAAGATTGACTTTGAGAAGACTTATGATAAAGTTAATTGGTCTTTCCTCCAGTAAACACTCTTGTATGAAAGTTTTTTCGGAGGAGTGGCATGCTCTCAGACAACCCTTTGTGTCTGGTGATAGTGTTGCCATAAATATAAATGACGATAATGGCAATTACTTCCAGATCAAGAAGGGACCGAGACATAGGGATCCACTATCGCCTATACTATTTAATATGGTGGATGATATGTTGGCTATCCTTATCGAGATAGTCAAAGTTGTTGTCCATATTGAAGAACTAGTCCCCCATCTTATTGATGGCGGACTCTCTATTCTTCAATATGTGGATGATACAATCTTATTTATGGAACATGATCTAGAGAAAGCTAAGAATCTTAAATTACTACTATCAGCATTCGAACAACTATTTGGATTGAAAATTAACTTCCATAAAAGTGATTTGTATTGTTTTGGCGAGGCTAAAAACAAGGTCCACTTGTATGCTGAACTATTCGGATATGGCCAAGGACAATTTTCAATCAATTATTTGGGAATACCTTTACTATCGGCGTCTCAAATTGCCGAATGGAAACTCATAGAGGAAAGACTCCAAAAATGCCTTAATAGTTGGAAAGATAAATTACTGTCCCTAGGGGTAAGACTTTTACTCATAAATTCAGTACTCACCAACATGATACTATATATGATCTCGTTTTTCTAGATACCAAAAGGTGTCTTGAATAAAGTGAATTATTTCTGTTCAAGATTTTTTGCAAGGGGATAGTGAAAATAAAAATATTGACTGGTCAGATGGAATGTGGTTTGTCGACCGAACGAATATGGTGGACTTGGTATACATGATTTGCAAGTAAAAAACACCGCGCTTTTAGGTAAATGGCTTTTCAAGCTAGTTATAGAAAATGGTGTCTCGCAAACTATTCTATCGAGGAAATATGTTGGTTCTAAAGCTGTGTTTCAAGTGGTTTGGAAATCGGTAATTCACACTTTTGGGTTGGAAAAATGATGTCCAAAAACCATTTCTTCCGTTTTGATGTTTTCAATATTAAGGATGGATAGCAGATTAGATTCTGAGGAGATAAGTGGCTTGGTCAAACCTTCCTTCACGAATAATATCCATCTCTATATTCGATTGTTAGACATAAAGGAGATACACTTTCCACAATAGTAAACTCTAATCCTCCTAATGTGTCTTCCAGAAAGAATCTCATTGGCCCACGACTGGTATCTTGGAACAATATTTTATGTCGATTATCCACGATACAATTGTCGGACGGTGTGGACAAGTTCAGATGGAAATTATTAGAGAGTGGTAAATTTTCTGTTGACTCGATGTATAGAGCTTTGATTCAACCTGATATTCCGGTCGATGATAATAGTAAAATTAAGACGATGAAAATACCCCTAAAGAAGAAAATATTCGCATGGTATCTCCGTAGGGGGTAGTTCTTATAAAAGATAATCTTGTAAAGAGGAATTGATATGGAAGTACATAATGTATTTTTGTCATCATGATTGGACAATTCGACATTTATTCTTATATTGTAAATTTGCTCGCTCTATATGAGCAATTATCCAAATAACCTCTGGTTTATATCCTCCACGTTGGGTGACCAATATATTTGGTAACTGGTTGCTTTAGATAGATATAAATAAATGAATCTGTTTAGGATGGGAGCGCTTGGCATTATTTGATCGCTATGGCTATGTAGAAATGAAAAGATTTTTAATAATATTGTGTCTTCTTCCCTGCAGGTTATCTACGGACCACGGCTATTCTCCGATCATGGACTATTCTCCAACGTATGGAGTTTCGCGACTTGTTTGCAGAGCGGTGTACGTGATTAGAGGATACGACGAGGGATATTTTTCCGACATGGATGACCGCGTGATCTACGGATTGATCTTCCATAGCTTGAGGCAGTTTACAGTGTTTGAGTTATTTGTAATGCTGGTCATTTTGCGTTGATCTCTAGTGTATGTTCTTTGTGTGGTTTGATCGGGTGTAAATATTACTATTAAATAATAAAAGCACTCATTTTCTTAAAAAAAGTTATAAATCACCGTTTGCGCCAATATAGTATCAATCTATCGAAGAAAACTGGCGATAATAGTATGCAACTATAGTCGTTGTAACTTATCAACCGAAAAGGTGTCAGTTCAAACGTTGTTGTGCCAGTTCATTGGTGGCAACTAGCGAGATGGCTCTACAATTACTTCACCTTTTGGCTATAACAATCGGGGATCATGTTCAACATATTTTCTATCAAAAAAACAAATCCTAACAGGATGTGGTGCATCTCTCGATACAAATATAATGAGGCACGATAAGTTCAGAAACATTAGTACTCTCTGGTTCAACATTTTTGAGTATTTATTTGTTCAATGAGCATTCAATTAACGCGGAAAGAAAACGAGTTGTGTATGATGCGGAGCCTCTTCCAATGCAACTGCAACTCTAGGTGCCATTTTCCAACGCCGTGTCATAATGAGATTCTAAAGAAAGTAAGGTCTTGGCCTTGATATATTAGATCATCAATGTTTACAAAAGTTAGTAGCCCTTGATGGGTTCATAGCATAGAAAACAAAAAATTTCTACCACAAGAACGAACAAAACCCAGATCTAATCTAGATAAAAGCCAAGATCTAATCTATTAGACATGTGCAACGAGATAGATCTGTACTAACCCTTGTAGATCCGAAAGCATTACGAGATTGGATCTCGTGGTTGATGTAGTCAATCACTTGTCGATCTCAAGATCGAGTGGACGATCCTTCCGACGCCGCGTTCCGGCAGCGCTTTCGCAGTCGGTCACACGTGTGGAGTCGAAGCAGACCTTCCTCTCCCCGTTCCAATGAGTAGCGGAGGTAGTAGATCTTCTCCACGGAATCCCAGCAGCACGACGGCGTGGTGGTGGTGGTGGAGTAGAGAATTCTGCAGGGCTTCGCCTAAGCCTGAGCAGAAGAAAGGAGGAGGAGAGAGGTGGCTAGGGCTTGGAGTAGTGGAGGGGGCCAGGGGGTGGCGCCTCCACCCCTCTATTTAAAGGAGGGAGGCGCCATGGGAGGGGGAGTCCTAGTAGGACTCCCCTCCCTTCCTTGGCCGACGGATTGGGAGGGGGAGGAGTCCTTCTCCCCCACGACTCCTTGTCTTGCCCCAAAAGGACTCCTTTGATCCTTTCTTGGTTTTCAAGAAAACTCCAAGAAATCTTCCAGAACCTTCCGGAACATTCCGAAACCTTCTAGAATCTTCATACAAATACTACGGAACATTTCCTAACTTAGAAAATGATCCCCAATATATGAATATTATTCTCCGGACAATTCCGGATCTCCTCGTGATGTCCCGGATCCAATCCGAGACTCCGAACAACATTCGGTCTCCAACGCACATTCCATATCTACTTAAAACAACTTCGAACCTTAAGTGTGTCACCCTACGGTTCGTGAATATGCAGACATGATGAAGACACCTCTCCGATCAGTAACCATCAGCGGGATCTGGAGATCAATAACGGCTCCCACATACTCAACGATGACTTCGTGATCGATAGAACCATTAACATACGAAACCAATTCCCTTTGTCACGCGATACTATACTTATCCGAGGTTTGATCGTCGGTATCTCCATACCTAGTTCTACCTCGTTACTGATAAGTACTCTTTACTCGTTCCATGTTATGTCATCCCTTGTGACCCAGTCACATGCTTGCAAGCTAACTAGACGACATTCCACCGAGAGGGCCCAGAGCATATCTATCCGTCATATGGATGGACAAATCCCAATCTTGGTCCATGCGCTTCAACACATACTTTCAGAATACCCAATGACACCTTTATAACCACCCAGTTACGAAGCGGTGTTTGATGTCATCAAAGTACCCATCCGGTGATGGTGATTAACACAACCTCATGGTCGAAGGATTAGGTTACTATGCATTTAAAAGCTTATAGCAATACGAACTTAATGACTTGATCTTATGCTACGCTTACTATGGGTGTGTGTCCATCACATCATTCTCCTAATGATATGATCTTGTTATTAACGACATCCAATGTCCATGATCAGGAAACCATGATCATCCATTAATCAACAAGCTAGTTTAACAAGAGGCTTACTAGGGACTCTTTTATGTTTACAAAACACACAAGTATTAATGTTTCCGGTTAATACAATTATAGCATGGGATGTAAACATTTATCATAAACATAAAGATATAATAATAACCACTTTATTATTGCCTCTTGGGCATATCTCCAACAGTCTCCCACTTGCACTAGAGTCAATAATCTAGTTAAAAAACTTGTGCATTCAACACCTATGGCTTTCTGGTGTTGTATAGACACTATTGCTAGTGGTAAACATAATCTTCGGATCTGACACTTCCAGGTCCATGTGTATTTGCATGTCCTTGCGTCTCTACGCATTACTCATTCTCCAATGAGATGGCATTGTATAAATTTGGTCCTTTCGTGAAACCTTTAGTTCCTTGGGATTAAATTATGTTGATACAATTGTCATACAATGTATCTTCATAGTATTATCCCTCTATGAACCACACCTAGTTTGATAACAAACCACTTAACACAAATGCCCTCCTTTGCTGCTACTATAGCAGTTATATACTTAGCCTTTTGTTGTAGTATCCATCACAATATCTCAACTTTGGAACTCATCCAAATCCATCATGGAACATCCTTTCCATTATATTGTGCCACCCATAGTCTAAATTGAGATAAATTTAATTTGTATCTTGTGACAAAACTAGTATCAATGTAACACTTTACAATGAAGTACCTTTAACTATTTGTCACTTATACATGATATATTCTTAGTTCTTCCAAATCTCATAAGAATATCTTTACTGTTGTCCAATGATCATCTTATGAATCATTCTGGTATATGCTCATAACATTTAGAGCATAGGACATATCTGGATGTGTACATCTCAAAGAATGATTGATCAAAATATTCTTGTGATTTCACCAAGTGTCAAAACACTTGAATCTCGTGTCAATACACTTGAATCTTGATTTAGTCCTTTCCGTGCGTCAAGAACCTTTCTTATTGTTTCCATATTGAACTCATTCAACATCTTATCTATGTACATTTGGCAAAATCATATTAGCGCCTCAATCTATCCATATAGACATTGATGCCTAATTCTTGAGTTATGCCTAAGTCTTTCATCGAAATGAAATTCTTAACCTGTGTCAATAAAAGATACATTATTTCTAATCAACAATATGTCTTTCACATAATGTATTAGAAATATGTCTTAGCGCTCCCACTTAATTTCTTGCAAAATGCAAACATCTTCATCGTCTCTGAAGATTCCAACTCCGCGATGCTCACTTCAACCATTGAAGTTTTGCATACTCTTTTAGCATCCTTTGAATTAACAAAACCCTTTGGATCGTGTCATGTACACGTCCTAGGTAACCATTCTATTAGAAGAACTTGTTTTGTTTGTTCAACTATCATATACCAAAATATATGTAGTGGTTGCTACATTAATCCGTCCAGACTAAATATCGCTATGAAAGATCAAATCTTATCATAGTCAATTCCTTGAACATTGTCGTAAACTCTTTCCGACATGTCGACTATTTCACAGATTTGAAACATCCATGTCTATTTCTTTATAGATCCAAACACGACCGATAGGCTTCACGCCTTTCCCGAGGGTCTTCTAAGTTCAGAAACTTGATTTCTCATGTATGGATACTATCACGGATTTCTTGACTTCTAGTCATTTTATGGAGTCAGGGCCCATCATCGCTTCTTTGCATATAGTCGGTTCATCATTGCCAAAACAATAACGACTTGCTTATCAAATCTTACTATTTGATTCTTACCGACCCACACGGTTCTATAGGAACTCTAATCTCCGAGATCACACCTTTTGTAATCACGAGAGCCATGAGCATTGTGGCCGCCACCGGGACGCTTTCCGGCGCTGCGCTACTTAGCACATATAGCTAAGGTTCAACAACCTTATCAAAGTTCTATTGTCCTCCCACTTAACTTTTCACGAAAAATTCCTTCTCAAGAAACTTGACGTTCCAAGCGACAAACTCTTTTGTCCTCGGCATTATGGAGAAATTCCCAACAAATTCTTTGGAATAACCTACAAAGACGTGCTTATCCGACTTTGGTTGTAAACATTTTACTTATGCATAGCATACCAAAATTTAAGAAAAGACAATTCGGGTTTTATCCCAAACCATAAATCATATGGTGTCATTTCAACGGATCACGATGGAGCTCTTTTTAGTGTAAAAGCGGTAGTCACTAAAGCTTTAATCTTTAAAATATAATGGCAGTTTTATAAATGACACCTTTGATCTTACCATGTAAAACAAGGTTTCATTACATATCTCGAACACTCCATACTCCTATGGTATTTTGGGAAATGCAAATCCATGGAACGATTCCTCAAATCTTAGGTGTTTTGCTAAACTTGTAACTCAAACATCTTTCTTTATGATCCAATCATAAACTCTTTTATTTTCTTGTTACAATGATTTTCCACTTCATCTTGAAAGTCTTTGAACATTTTTCAAATGTTTCATACTTCTTCCTTATTGAGTAAGTATATACATATACTCACTCAAATCTTCGGAGAAAGCATATGAAGTTGAAATCCATCGCCCACGACTACACATAATGGACTATATACATCAATATGTACAAATTCCAATCAGTTAGTCGTCCGTTCCTCTTTTGGCCTACGAACGGAGTTTTAATTATCTCCAGGAAAGTATCACAAGCGTCATTTGATCCAAATCAAAGACTCCAAAAATCTATCAACATGGAGTTTCTTCATATATCCTTTCAATATAATTTAAAGGGCGATGTCACTTCGCAAGTGATCTTTTAATCATTTGTCTTGCGACATTTTAGCATTTAGTTTTATGGTCGTTATTTCTCCAACCAGACTTGTATATCATCCATCTATTATGGAATACGGTAATTATTTGAACAACCTTTTGTCGTCATAATACCTGATCAAAATAACAATTATTGAAACAAATCTTGAAGGCAAGCTTTGATGTTAACGAGCAACACAACAACCCTTTGTTCGTTTTCGATGAACATCATCACATTTTCTCTTGCTAGTTACTTAGGCCATTGCAGTTCATGAATTGTGTTGTCCTGTATGACACTTCATACCAACCAATTCGGTATCCAATACCGAAGAACCACATTGTTTAACAAGCAAGGAATACAACCATAACATGTATATCTTCTATATGCCCAAGTTGGACATCTCCAACCTTTTATTTTCTGCCAAATATTTTATAGACTCTCTTTCAGCAATTCCTTTTCTTTTAAAAGAATCTATCAACATCAATAGTGGTGTCATCAACATGACACATGGTACAAAGCGTATATAGTCAACTACTAATACCTTTGGACTTGCACTTTGAGGTGGATCACCATCATCAAATGTTTGGTGTTCTTTCAAAAATCCATTCTTTAGTAATCTTTTAGTGTAGTAAACATTTTACTTACATCTTCTATTCATCCTTATCATGACAACTTTCATGATCAAGCTGCTATAGCTTATAAAGGTGAATTGCGAGTATAATGTTTCTTTTTCAAAACCTTTTGGAAGATTAGGACGACTAGCGTCTCCAACCTTCACAAATTCTCATCAAATATGAGGACGTATACTCTATCATGTTGTGACCAACACATTGTTTTAGATATCGCAATACCTTTCACATATGATGGTTTCTGAAACATTGCTTTCAGCTCTTAGATAAACTTGATATTAAAAACAATCTTTTGAGTATCAAGAATCATGGAGGCAAACATGATACATTAGATACTAACACTGGAATTGTTACTCTTGATTTAATACTATTTATTAAACTTCACAGAGTAAACGGAGTTTGCTGAAAGTTTGCAATAGAACTTATAAACTTTAAAGTGATATTCAAAACAATACAATACCATTTCGTAAAGCAAATATCTAGAATTTCTATAGTTCCACTATCTCAACTATAACTAAGCGTAAGGTGGTGAACGGATGCCAATGACTACAACAAACTATGAAAATTCACTTTGATTGTGTTTATGATAAATTGAGTTCGACTAATCCAAATTACAAATGAACTCCCACTCAAAACAACATCCCTCGAGTTGTTTTAGTGATTACACGAACCAAATCCACTACACCAAGTCCGATCATCACGTGAGATGATGTAGCTTTAAAGGCGAACAATCAACATGTTCATCATATCATCCATATGACTCATGCTTTACCTTTCGGTATTCCGTGTTCCGAGACCATGTCTGTACATGCTAGGCTCGTCAAGGTTAACCTTAGTTTCCGCATGTGCAAATCTGGCTTGCACCCGTTGTATGCACACGTAGACTCTATCACACCCGATCATCACGAGATGCTTCGAAACGACGAGTCTTAGCAACGGTGCCAACTAAGGACGAACACTTTATTACTTGATATTTAGTGAGAGGGATCATCTTATAATGCTACCGTCGCGATCTAAGCAATACAAGATGCATAAAGGATTAACATCACAGGCAATTCATAATTAGTGTGATATGATATGGCCCTTTCTTCTTATGCCTTTGATCTCCATCTCCAAAGCACGAACATGATCTCCATCATCACCAGCATTGCGTCAAGGTCAGTGGCGCCGCTTCATGGTTGTCCATCATCACTACCAACTATTACAACTACTTGGAATAAAGCTATTACAAGATGAATAGACACGCAGGTCTTAACAGAATTAAAGACAACCATTAGGCTCCTGTCGGTTGCCATATTACAACAAGGATCATTGCATACATCAAATATAATCACAATCACATGATGGCCATATCACATCACAAAACCCCTGCAAAAACAAGTTAGACGCCTCTAATTTTCTTTGCATGTTTAACGTGGTTTGGGGCTTTCGAACAAGAACGGATCTTACCTACGAAACTGAACCACAACGTTGATACAAGTGCTATCAAGTGCAAAGTGTAAATTAGATCTATACTATGGTGGGAGAGGCAGACACCCGCAAAGCCACTTGTGCAAAGCAAGTTACACGTCAAGCGTGGAGCAAGTCTCATGTGCGATGACATGTAAGGTTAGCCCGAGCCGCTTCATCCCACCATACCGCAAGATGCAAAGTACACAAAGCAAAAGACGGCACGAGCACCAACGCCCACAAAACCATTGTGTTCTACTCGTGCAACAGATCTACGCATAGATACGTCTATGATACCACTGATGGGTTCGTAGCATGGAAAACAAAAGTTTTCTACCACAAGAACGAACAAAACCCAGATCTAATCTAGATAAAAGCCAAGATCTAATCTATTAGACATGTGCAACGAGATAGATCTGTACTAACCCTTGTAGATCCGAAAGCGTTACGAGATTGAATCTCGTGGTTGATGAAGTCGATCACTTGCCGATCTCAAGATCGAGTGGACGATCCTGCCGGCGCCGCGTTCCGGCAGCGCTTCTGCAGTCGGTCACACGTGTGGAGTCGAAGCAGACCTTCCTCTCCCTGTTCCAGCGAGTAGCGGAGGTAGTAGATCTTCTCCACGGAATCCAAGCAGCACGACGGCGTGGTGGTGGTGGTGGAGTAGAGAATTCTGCAGGGCTTCGCCTAAGCCTGAGCAGAAGAAAGGAGGAGGAGAGAGGTGGCTAGGGCTTGGAGTAGTGGAGGGGGCCAGGGGGTGGCGCCTCCACCCCTCTATTTAAAGGAGGGAGGCGCCATGGGAGGGGGAGTCCTAGTAGGACTCCCCTCCCTTCCTTGGCCGGCGGATTGGGAGGGGGGAGGAGTCCTCCTCCCCCACGACTCCTTGTCTTGCCCCACAAGGACTCCTTTGATCCTTTCTTGATTTTCAAGCAAACTCCAAGAAATCTTCCAGAACCTTCCGGAACATTCTGAAACCTTCTAGAATCCTCATACAAATACTACGGAACATTTCCTAACTTAGAAAATGATCCCCAATATATGAATCTTATTCTCCGGACAATTCCGGATCTCCTCGTGATGTCCCGGATCCAATCCGAGACTCCGAACAACATTCGGTCTCCAACGCACATTCCATATCTACTTAAAACAACTTCGAACCTTAAGTGTGTCACCCTACGATTCGTGAATATGCAGACATGATGAAGACACCTCTCCGATCAATAACCATCAGCGGGATCTGGAGATCCATAACGGCTCCCACATACTCAACGATGACTTCGTGATCGATAGAACCATTAACATACGAAACCAATTCCCTTTGTCATGCGATACTATACTTATCCGAGGTTTGATCGTCGGTATCTCCATACCTAGTTCTACCTCGTTACTGATAAGTACTCTTTACTCGTTCCATGTTATGTCATCCCTTGTGACCCAGTCACATGCTTGCAAGCTAACTAGACGACATTCCACCGAGAGGGCCCAGAGCATATCTATCCATCATATGGATGGACAAATCCCAATCTTGGTCCATGCGCTTCAACACATACTTTCAGAATACCCAATGACACCTTTATAACCACCCAGTTACGAAGCGGTGTTTGATGTCATCAAAGTACCCATCCGGTGATGGTGATTAACACAACCTCATGGTCGAAGGATTAGGTTACTATGCATTTAAAAGCTTATAGCAATACGAACTTAATGACTTGATCTTATGCTACGCTTACTATGGGTGTGTGTCCATCACATCATTCTCCTAATGATATGATCTTGTTATTAACGACATCCAATGTCCATGATCAGGAAACCATGATCATCCATTAATCAACAAGCTAGTTTAACAAGAGGTTTACTAGGGACTCTTTTATGTTTACAAAACACACAAGTATTAATGTTTCCGGTTAATACAATTATAGCATGGGATGTAAACATTTATCATAAACATAAAGATATAATAATAACCACTTTATTATTGCCTCTTGGGCATATCTCCAACAGCCCTTTATACAATTACAATCACAACCTATAAAGTGATTATATTATGGTAAATGAAGTAATACTAAACAATTGGAACCTTATGCACCAACATACCACCTTGATAGTCCATGAGTGAGAGGAGATAATTCATCCTCTACAACCGCACACACTCCAGCCTAAAATAGCTCAGAGGTGTGATGGCCCAAAATATATTGAGCTCATTGGGGAACCCCAAGAGGAAGGTATGATGAGCAAAACAACAAGTTTTCCCTCAGTTATGAAACCAAGGTTATCGATCCAGTAGGAGCAAGGAAACACCTCCAAGGTGTTGTTTCCAACTTGGAATCCTGCACAACACACCACTATGCTTTAATATGCTAAAACAACGCATGGTTCTTTCAAGACACATTAAGCAATCTCAATTGTTTATAACATGTCATGCTACAGCAAAAATCACTAAGCATAAAGCCAAAACAATATCAAACATGACATGACAAAGCATAGACCATAGTCAAAAACAAGCTCCTCTTACCACTTAAGCATGAACTTTTCCTACTATTTTCCAATCCAAACCAACCTATTTGAAAATTAATGCATGAATGAGGGGGTACAACCAATTTATTCAAGCAAACTAAGAAAATCAAGCAAACGAAAATGAAAAAAAACGAAGACGCTCCAAGAACAACACAACTGTGCATGAAACAATAAAAATGAAGTGTTCGGAAGAACCTGAGATTTTTATTGATGAAGAAGGGGATGCCTTGGGTATCCCCAAGCTTTGATGCTTGTACTTCTTGGATATTTCTTGGGGTGACATGGTTGGCATCCCCAAGCTTGAGCTTTAGTCTATTATTCATCTCATTACATCATTCTTTCCTTAACACCTGAAATTTTTCCTTCATACAAAACTTCACACAATTTTCATTAGCAACATTAGTGCACTCAAGATAATAAGTCTTTGGGTTCAGTTTCAACACAAGTAAAATTTCCATTAAAACACAAGCTACTGTAGCACTTTCCTCAAAAAGCTCAATTCCCCAAAAGAGAACCCAAAAAGGAATCAACAAGAAGCAAATGCAAATAATGACAGAAATCTGTCAAAACAGACCAGCAGGTAAAAACCAATTTTTTCGAAGACCTTCTGTTGCTCAAATCGTAAAGTGTTGAACTAACGAAAGTTGGATAACAACCTGGGGCAGAAGCACAAACAATCACAGCTCAAACCGATGTACAAAGGTTTTACACGAATTTTTACAGTGAAGCACAAAAATCTGTTTCGGGACAACAACTTTCCCAAGCATTACTTCTCTCTCATTAGAGGTTACTCTTGGCACAAAAAGCAAATAAAAAGGATAAGAAGAGGTTATTACTGAAGCAATAACTTCCAAGACTCATCTAAAACTTTTGGGTTATCTCCCAATAAGTACTTTTCTTTAACGCCTTTAAGTTAGGCATAAGAAGCAAGAAAAGCATCAAGTATTCTCAAATGAAGAAGCATTAAGATTAATACCAGAAATATCTTCAACAAGGCAAAGTATCTCATCCAAATAAGTTCTAGAGGATCCTCTCTCAATGCTCTTGGCTTCACTATTTTCATCAAACGGGTTTTCAGGAACAATCCAATCAAAATTCTTCTCTAAGGCTTCATGCATTGCTACAAGTTTAAAGGGTATTGGTATCTTATTTTACTCCCCATTAGGTTCGGTTTTGCCCATCTTCTCTCGTGTACCAATAACATCTACACATGAGCCTAGCATATTAAAACATTCAAAGACTTCTCTAGCTTCCTTAGTAACATCATAGAATTCTTTGAGCAAAGTTTCCAGAATAAAACCCCTCTTTTCAGGGTCCTCAATTTCTTTAAGTTTAAGAAACATTACTTGCATTAAGGGGTTAAGGTTAACAAACCTAGCTTCCAAGATGTGAACTAAAGAAGCTGCAGCAATTTCATAGTTTGGAGTAAGTTCTGCAAGGGATCTATCCTCAATATCCTCATGCTTATCATAACATGATTAAAGAATTCTTCAATATTATATTTTCCAATTATAGAGCCACTACCTATTGAAAGGTCTTTCTGGGTGAATTTAGAGATCAACATGGTGAGCTAAGAAAGAGGTACTACTATAGAAAGACTTAATTTTTTTGTGTTTTGATAAAGAAACAAGCAAACAAAGCAAAAATAAACAAAGCAAAACAAAAATAACAAAGTAAAGAGATTGGTTATGAGGGACTCCCCTTGTGAAGATGTCTTTGACTCCCCGACAACGGCTCCAGAAAAATAGCTTGATGGCCCAAACTATATCAAGCTCGTTGGGGAACCCCAAGAGGAAGGTATGATGAGCACAACAACAAGTTTTCCCTCAGTTATGAAACCAAGGTTATCGAACCAGTAGGAGCAAGGAAACACCTCCAAGGTGTTATTTCCAACTTGGAATCCTGCACAACATAACCACATAACTTTGCTTCCAACTTACAGTGAGGTTGTCAATCTCACTGGTTTTGCTGAAAACAAAGGATTAAACGTATTGTGTGGAAGATAGTAATAGCTTGCAGAAAGTAAACAGAAAACAATAAACAGTTGTAGATTGATGGTAAAAGAAAGGACCGGGGTCCATAGTTTACTAGTGGTGATTCTCCTTAAGATAGATGACATGTTTGGTGAACAAATTACAGCGGGGCAATTGACATACACCGAGAAAGCAATACATGCGTATACTAATCATCTTGACTCCTATGAGATTTGATTGGGCATTACAACATTATACATAGACCGTAATCCAACTGCATCTATGACTAATAATCCACCTTCAGGTTATCATCCGAACCCCCTCCAGTATTAAGTTGCAATCAATAGATAATTGCATTAAGCATTGCATGTAAAGTAAACAATACGATTGTTCTATGAACAAAGGATTGCTGTTTTCTCCCTAGTAGCAGTAGCACATCTAGTACCTTAGAGATTTCTCTCACTTCCCCAGATTACTAGAGGCATAAACCCACTATCGAGCATAAATACTCCCTCTTGGAGTTGCTAGCACCTATTCGGCCAAGACATCTACTAACAACGGAGAGAATGCAAGATCACAAATAACAAAGACATGATAGAATCAATAATCAATCTGAAATAGCATCTTAATATCTATCGGATCCCTGCAAACACAACATGTAGGATTACAAATAGGTGATCTTGATCATGAACGAAGCTCACAAGATCTAAACATGATAACACAAAGGAGAAGAACCAACCATCTAGCTACTACATGGACCCGTAGTCTAGGGATGAACTACTCACGTATCACACCGGAGGCTTGCATGGTGATGAAAAAGGCCTCCAGGGTGAATTCTCCCCTCCGGCAGGGTGCCGGGAAGAGCTTCAGATCTCTCCCGATCTAGGAATGGAGATGACGGCGGCTACAGACTCTTTCATGAAATTTTGATCAGGTACTTAGGGTTTCTTATCGGAGGCATCTTATAGGCGAAAGGGGAGGCCGAGGGGGTGCCCTAGGCGGACACACCACCCCACGGCGTGGGCTAGGCCTAGCCACGCGGCCAGGTGGTGCGGGCAGCCCCTGTCCCCTCTCCGTCTCGTATTCTAGCTCCGTGTCCCCCTCGGTGAAATATTGACTTTGGCTTTTGTCCTGTACAATTCCAAAAATATTCATTTTCTGACTTTCCTAGAACCAAAAACAACAAAAAATAGGCAGTTGGCACTGTGGCATCTTGTTAATAGGTTAGTCCAAGAAAGTGTATAAAAATACTCCAAAGTATGGACAAAACATAAGAAAGTAGATATAAAACAAGCATGGAACATAAAAAATTATAGATACGTTTGCGACGTATCAAGGTGTAAGGATGAAGAGAATTATACATCATAAGAAGGTACTATGTGTTTGTTAGATATATATTGTCACAACAAAACCAAGGTTCATGCAGACTATGTTGGGAGCGGGAATACAAATTACTCCGATAAAAATCGTGGTGCACCTTGATATAGAATATCACATGACAGAGATACTGTCCAGTTCCGTTTGCATCATAAACAAAGAGAGGCAAACAATAGAATCGGTCAATTCCATACATGGCTGATTCTATTTGGCATCACATGTACTTTCACCAGGATATAGATCAGAACGCAAACTCAAAGTACAAATCTCAAAATGCAAACTCAACAGCTTCTACACTTGTTTTTTCTAGCTTCTCCAAAACAAAGAGAATTAAAATTTCAGTTATAAAGGTGTCGTAGACATACAACCTAGCAAACCTTATTTTTAGAATTAAGGTTCAACTCATCCTAACTCCCTAATATTTCTAGACATTTTTTCATTTCTCTAAAAGTTCCTATGACCAACCTTCCATAATTCTTTAGCATTTAGCTCCTATACAAAAACAATATCTGAATCATGGTTTGCAGCACTATTCCAAACCAACGGTGTTTAAGTGCACATCATTTTGAATACTTGCACTTGGAAGAGAGAAGCAAAAGAAAACAAATTAGTCAGTTATTAATAATATGCAAAGAACATCTACAATTTAAGATTTCTATGTCTAAGAAGAACAATAGGACGATGGGGATAGAGTGCCCGATAACCTCAAGCAAAGCAGTCGATGGGCATATTTAGATGACAGTCAGTGGTGGAGCTCATCACCCTTGTTGTGCAAGAGAAGAGAAAGCGGTGGTGCATCTCGTCACTGGAGTTGAGGAGGAGAACCTACAACAGAGCAAAGTGTGTTGAAATTTGGTGAGTATTGGGTTGTTGGCCCATTAGACAAATTATGAAATTCTCTTTGGCTGATCTGTGCAGGGCAGCATATGGCTATGCTAGTGCTGCTAAAGTTTAGTCACATATTGCTAGTTGAGTGAGAGTTATACCTCTTTATTGACTTGGTTATTCCACCACTCACTAAGGTATGAGAAGAAGAGCAGCTATCACGCACTCCTCCTCCGACGCCGTCCGTATCGCCTCGCCATGCCTCGCCTCGTCACGATGCGCGCATGCACCGCGGGTTGCGGGAATCTCGATGAGCCGAGCTTTATTTTTGCTGGTCAGGAAAATTAATCATGGATTAATTACGAGTCATTAACGGACACATTAATTAGTTAGCCGTTTCCAGACTTTCTAGAGCGTGGGCTGTTACCGACTCGGACGTGACCTGCTCTATATAAGCGTCGGAGCTAAACCTAATCGGTACTGCCTATCACACGCGTATCCTTCTAGTCTATTGCACCACCGCCTTCGTCTTTCCCATTCCGGCTTGCGGCGTGCACCGCAGATTGGGACAATAGCCCTCCGGAACCCTACCTCTTGTGAACCTATATGGGTGAGGAGCGATCAGGTTTTTGGGGAGCGCTTCCGCACGACTACTGACACCATCACGGAAGACTCCTTCCTCAACAAGGACTTCTTCTCGGACATCAGCAGCCTCTACATCAACGACATGGCCGATGATGCTGCTGCCACCGCTGCAGCTACTGCTACTGCTGCGGCCGCTGCTATTGGCGTCGCTACACCGTATGTGATCTCAATCTATCTCTTTCATATCATGCTAGAGTGTCTAGTTCTAGCACTTCGTATAGATGTAATATGTTTGTCTTGTTTAGATGTAATTTGTTCATCTACTCTGTTAGTTTGTGTGATCTATTTAATTGCTATATGTATGCTCATGCTTTGTCGATTATTTATTTGGATTAAATCATATGTATTATTTCTTATATTTTCAACAAAGTTTAATTAGACTGTAATGAGAATCAAAATGCCCAATTGATCTCGCTCATTTCCTTTCCCTGCTATTGATAAAAAATTCTCAATGCCACGTTTTACAAGCCAGAGAAAAATCTAAAACAATACAAAAGCATCTACCTGGTCCATAAAAGCATAGGTTTTTCAACACATATTTATACACGCCATGATACCACAGAAATTTAGAAATTAATGCACACCATGATTCCATAGCAAATTAGAAAAAATTCAATTATGGAACAAATACCTTGTGATATCCTTGTTCTAGAAAATGCAAGTCAACTTGAAATATTGGGAAAGCATATCAATCCATCTGCACAAAGTGACAATTCATGAATGTATCATTAGTAAAAAAAGTTAAAAGTATACTTCCTTACAAATCTGTAGGACTTGATCAAGTGAGAAGAGTTGCAAAAATAAGTAAGGGGAAGGCGTCAAATCGGCTCACCTGATGAGATTGCTCGTTGATCCCCTCCAGATCAAAGTATGGCATGCACTTCCCAACCAAACGCCACCACCGCCACTCCTCCTGCCTACCTACTCAGGCCCATGTCTCCTTCATACTCATCAAGGAATTGAATGGGACTGAGCGAGATAGCGCAACACAACACTATAGCATACAACCTCATCTCATAGAACACGATGTCCTGAAGATCGGACGCCAGGGAGACCGGGAACCAGGCGCCCTCACGTTCCTCTTCCAGTCGACACGTGGGGGAACAAAATTTTGGAGCTCGCCTGCTGGTGATGGAGGTGGGGATCCGTCACGGGCTCTGTGGTCCGTGGCGCCGTAGTTCCATGGGAGGGAGGATAGACAAGACAGGAACTACAGATCGATCGGGTTCCTGAGTTTCCTGATCGATCTCATATTATTGTTAGCCTCCATCCCTAACTATGATTTTCTTTCCATCGAATTGGCTTCACCATTTCTTGACCAGAGAGAAAAATGGCTCCCGTTTCTTATGGAAGAAAACATAGGTGTTGAGAGAGAGGACGGTACATAAAGACAACACACCCACCTTGCGTGGAGCAGTAGCACACACCGCTCGCCATTTTCCCACCACACATGAAGCTAGTCCTCACCATCCCACAAAAAGCGAAGCGACATAGGCTTACATATAGCAGTAGCATGCCCGACAAGTGGCCTCAAATCAGCCGCAGACTGGAGGAGGCAACCCTTTGGAGAAGGGGAGGCAAGGAGAGCGCACGATGGGAAAGGAAAGGGCGCATTGGAAGAATCATAGGTGCCACCTACAAGCTCCGGGAGGCGCCTTGCTACGGGGGTGAGCGACCAAGAAGCGGAGACCGGCGAGGACAAGTACCTACCATCGGAGATTGACCGTGGGGGAGGAGCTACCCGAGAGAGAGGGTCTGGTGGGGGAGGTGGGGCACCAGGGCGGAGTCCCAACCGTCGGTGGGATGCCGGAGGCGAGGAGGATCAAACGCTGAGGCGCCATCTCAACCCCGTATAGTTGCCGATTCACCCATGCTAGGGTTTCACGAAAGGGGCCGCGCTGGGTCCGAAGGGGAGGAGGTGATAGGAGAAGATATTATCGTGAGTGGAGGGGGCCGGAGGGAGTGGAGGTGAGAGGAAGAGCTCGGGAGTGGAGGGGGCGGCTTGCTGGGAGAGCCGAAGGAGGGGCTTGGATGGGTCGGAGCTCGGGCGAAGGGGAACATGATCGAGATGGGGTGGGGTAGGGGCAGGGACGGGAGAGACCAACTCATAAGACTTTTATCAACACCTAAAACTACACGGTTGAGATGACTCAGAGTGAAGATCAGACAACCACAAACACGCGCGCGGACAGATGACCTCAAATGGCTCGCTTTTCTCACGCTTAAGCTATAGTATATACTACGAAGCGCCAATTCTAAGTAAGTTTGGGTCCAATTTGGTTATCCAATTTTTCTAGCAACCACTTTGAAATTATCACTCTTGTGCTTCGAGCTCTTTCCAAAAAAACCCCGCCAAACATCGATCCGATTAGCCCACCTCCTGGTTATCATAGCTCGATCACTTCGTTTTCCACTAAGTTATTGCTTAGAGACCTTAGTGTACAATCTGGGTTCTTTCCCTCTCGACTTTGGATCTTAGCATCCAATCAGTCTATCTGTACCAAGGATGATGTCTTGTATTCGGTATTTAGTTTGTGTGTAAATCGCAGCTTTTGTATCGCTGCTATATGTGTAATTAATCGAATCTATGTGTAAATTCTGCCTTTTTCTTCCACGAATTTTGTCGTGAGTGCAGAATTTCGAAAGTACAATTCATCTTTATAGGATTTGTTCTGCGCCATCGCAATTTCGACCTATGAATTTGTTTTTCAGTGGCATGTACTCGTATTTTACCATTCGCAAAGGTACCATTAGAGTTGCTCTTAGTCGACGACAGAACACATCGTCTTTTTAAGGTAGTAGAGATAGAGATATAGAGATATAGACTAGATTGTGTGGTGTGACTATTCAGACCCCAACTGCCCTCGTGTCGCTTGCAGCAGGCGACTTGGTGGAAACCCACCAGCATGCCATCGTCGGCCCCCGGCCGCCTCCTCCCTCCGCTGCCGCCGTTGGCCTCGTCGCGGTGGATCCTGCCGCCGAAGGAGGCTGGGAGAGATCCCGCGGTGGACGCGAGAGCTTGACGGTGCTTGGACTTCACCGGGCTCCGGCCTGCTCATGGCTTGGCAGCGGTGGTTCTCGGAGGGTGGCGGGATCCGGTGGAGGCAGTTGGTGCGGTACGATAGGATCTGTCGGCGGGTCTTCGTGTGGCTGGTTGCGGCGGCGGTTCTGCCAGGGCCGATCTAGGCCCAGATGGGCCTGGCGGGTGGCAGCTCTCCGCACGCCATGGTACTTCTGCGAGGTCGACATGGCGTGGTCTGCAGGCGGAGTTGCCTTGCTGCGGGTGTGTAGGAGCTGCTGCGGAGCCAGTTGGCGTTGAGGCCAGGGGGAATGCCGAGCTGGCGGGCTCGAGTGTGGATCCGGTCGGGGCGGTGCCCCTGACCATGGGCGGGCGGCAGGGGGTGGCCGTGCTGCTGCTCCGTCGCCGGCGTCGCCATTTTGCCGGAGTTGAGGATGCCGGGGCGGCGACCCTGGGGATGCGGTGGTGATTGGTTTGGCCGGCGACCAGAGTTTGCCTCGACGCGGCGGTGGCATGGAGGACGGCGGGTCTGGGATGCCTCGGCGCGGTGGTCTCGCGGAGGCTGCGCCCAGCTTCGTCGGTGTCTTGGTGGCTATGGAGTGTCGCCGTGGGTGGCAGGCTGGCTTAGGTGCGGTGGCCCTAGCCAGCTGTGCAGGTCTGTGGTGGAGGTGTGCCATGGTTTATGGACGGCGGTGCGGCGGTGACGCTCTGGTGGGCGAAGCACTCGTTCTCGGCGTCTCGCGATCGGTGGCAGTTTGGTGTGAGGAGCCCCCTACTATGCGAGGAGGCCGGAGCGGCGGCTCCGGAGCGAGGTGGTGTGTTTGCTTACCCTGGCTGCGTGGGTGGTGGGGTAGGCCACCGTTGGCGGGGGCGTCATCTCTCGCCGGTGGCCGTGCTTGTCGAGCAGCATGGGATGTCCTTGTGACTGTCCATTGGAAGTTGTGGTCGCTGGTTTCCGGACGGAAGTCTTGCCCGATGTGGTCGGTGCCAACATCGACGGCGCCTGAGGGCGCCTTTTTCCCTCTTGGGGGCGTTGTTGTGGAGACCCGACCCCCATTCGTTCCTCATTCCGGGGTGAAAACCCAAATCTGGCTTGCCGGATTGGATGACGGTGGCGTCTGCTAGACGTCGTCACCTCTTTGGAGGCGTCATTTTTCGGAATGTAGGTAGCTTTTCTCGGTTTTACTTGTGCTACCAGCTGTGTCGATGTTTTCGGGTCCTGTCGGCATGCGAGTGCCACTGGTGGGTTTGCTGCGGCCTACCTCTCGCCATAAAGCCTGAGAGGCCTAGCTGTTCCTTCGGCTCTGACTTCCTCTCCGGTGACGTGGACTAGGCTTTTCGTTGCGCCCGCTGTTGCCGTTGTGCTGGTGTCTGTCGGCGGTGCTCCAGACCTAGTCGAGCTAGGTAGTGTGGCCTCGTCTTGGTTTTGCTAGTTTTTCCTGAAAACTGTGCCGCTTAGGGTCTTTTTTTGAGTTCGGTTCCCCTTTTAATTTGACCCGTGTGTATATACGTCTGTATCAGATTTTAGCCAGACTAGGAAACGTGCCCGTGCGAGAACAGAGGCGTGTGCACAAGCATGCCTCCTCGCTCGACACCGAAGTCACATGTCGGGTTGGACGTCAGCAAACCATGAACGCCAATGTTTCTTGCCTCCTTAGCACAGTCTCCCTCGCCGACCTGCGACATCCACCCATATCTCAGACCGAGAATTTCCTTCACTCCTACCCGTAGGCGTGTATATCCTTTCTTTCCGTGCAATCGCGACTCCGATGCCGTGCTGAATTCCTTCGTTAATTTCCTTCGCTCACACCAACATTAGAAAAACACACGTAGAGTGTTTATCTTTCTCTCTCTGACCCTAGAAAAAACAACCGGTGCTACACTGGTTTTCTTTCACATACCACCCTCATTTTTATAGAATATTTATAGGTTATGAAAAAAATCCTTACCTAAGAGATGACGATATAATTAGTTAGACGACAATATGATCAGTCATTTGCATAACCCAATTATTTTAAGTATGCATCTTGCTATAACTAAATTCCGAGTAAGACTTCGGTAGAGGAGAGTTCATGGAAAGTTGAAGGCTCTATGATAAATAAAAGAGCCCATTGTCACAATCTTATCTCATTGGCAAAGTTATTATTATATCATTGATATAAACAATGAACCGTAAATCTCAAGGTTAGTATAATCATGTCATTTAAATCAGAACGTGCTCTGCAATTCTCAAGGTTAGTATAATTATCTTCCCGCCGATTCAATCACGCTGCCCAGTATACCGAGCGCGTGTGTGATGGATCTATACGCCTCGGGTCGGTGAGTAGAGAAAACAGTGATAGATGAATAAATTGTTAGGTGGTGTTGTTTTTTTCTTAATAAGGTAGTTAAATTATCTCAGTTCAATAATATCACAAAAATTGTCCCCAAATATAGTCTATTTTATCATCGAGATGAAGAACTCCTGTTATTGTCATCCATTTATGTGTGATATGAAAATATCAACATAAACACAATCTGTTATAACCACATCAGGTAGCACTTAGAAGGAGTTTATATACATACCAAGTTAACGGCCAGTAGCTAAGCACTCAGACAAAGCACTTAGAAGGAGTTTATATACATACTCCCTCTGTTCCATATTACTCTGTGCGTTACTGTTCATCACGCAAAACAAGGCGGGTCATTTATCTCTCATTTTTTATCAAATTTTTTTTATGACTTTTGGAATGGTTAGAGTAAACACGGACACATCCCAAAAACCCGAGGAGCAAAAAAGTGAAAAATGCGAGAGAAATCGGCCACCTTGTTTTACGTGCACCGTAGCACCGCGCAAAGTAAAGTGAAACAGAGGGAGTACAACTTCAGGTGCTTCTAGAACGATGCATGCCGCGTCTTCTCTGCCACTCAATTTTTTCTTTTCCTTTGACCACCAAATATCCTCTCTATTTCTTTCATTCACTTTTTCGTACACACAAATCGAGAGCAGCAGCAGCAAATTTGCTACTCCTAGATCAAAGAAAGCAAACCCGAGCCAGCATGTCTCTTGGGCGATTATTGTTGGTAGCGACAGCAAAGTGCCATCCTCTGGTATCAGCCCCGGCGCCGGAGCTGGTCATCGTTAGAGACGGTTGCCATCGACTGGATACTGTACTTTGTCTTAGGAGCTAGATGTATTCTGATTCTGCATGCTGCAGTACTCATAGTTCGGGGCCTGCACCGCATTGGCTCATCGATTGCCTCCTTTTCTCCGTGTATCCCTCCATTATTCTATCTCCACCGGACAGGGACAGCCCAGCAACGACCAGGCCAGTTTGGTTGACGAACCCGAATATAATAGGCCGGGGAAAAGCAAACCGTTTTATTTGCTTGCGGGTGGTAGAGGTGAGTAACTTCCTCCAAATTATAAGGGCAAAACCGTTCAAAAAAAGCAAAACCCGTAAGAAACACTTCGTACTTTATTATTATATATATATATAATATATATATATATATAATATTAGGTATTAGGTATTAGGTATAGGTATAGATATTAGGTATTAGGTATAGGTATAGGTATTAGGTATTAGGTATTAGGTATTAGCTATAGATATAGATTTCCTTTCAATCCGGCCAATTCTCTTCTAATAGAAATAGAAAAGGCACTGCTGGTTGCTAAAGAAAAAATATAGAGATATACATGTTACATCGCGTGTTGGAAGATCCAGAGCTGCACAAAACCGTGCAGCAGTGCTCCACTCTTTCACACAGACCTCACGCGCGCCCGCACAAGTCGAGCAAGCCAAGCCTACTACAGCCATTCGTCCCCGTCGCCGGCGAGCCACCCCACTCATCCACCGATGGCTGCCGCTAGGGGTGCCGCGTCCCGGTCTCCTCTCCTCCTTCACCACTACCTCCCCCAGGTCGGCCTCCCAACCTCTCCCTCCCCATCTCTCCACCGTCTCCGGTTCCCCGGACTCGCTTTGACGCGAGCTTGCGTTTTCGGTTCAATTGCGTGACGGATTCCGTGAATCAGTTCGGTGGTTGATTGTCTTGTTGCAGGTGCCAGCCGGGGGAGTCTCGCTCAGGGTAGGCTCCCCTGGGGCCGGACGGGATAGGAGACGGCGTGTCCGGGGCGGGGTTAGGGTTTTCGCGCGCTACTCCTCTCAGGCACAAGATTTCTCCAGTAGCGTCCAAGGTAATTCAGTGACTGATCGCGGCATCTGTGGCTCTTAATTATTTCATTTCCTGCAGAAACTGGTGAGTTGATTTCCATATGAGCGAGCGATATGAAAATGGAAACAGCTTCTGGCTTTTCGGATGGTTGTGATTTTGTTGTGCTGTTGATTGTACTATGTACTACTATGGATGACTATGTGTAAGGTTGGATGAGTGGTTCTGAACATTTTGGTATGCAGTAATTTGGGGACGGGGGTCGAATGTGTGGAGTCTATGCTTGGTGTTGTTTCTGAACTTACCTTTGGGTCTTCCAATTTTTTTTTCCAAGTGCAGATAGAGCTGGTGAATTCCCGAAATTAGTTGAGGATCTTCTCCAGACATCTATTAGCACAGGGCCTCGAGGTGCCTTTAGGATGGTGCAGGGGATCCAAACTATCCTTGGGGTTGGTGGGGAGTGGCTAAATGACTTCTCAAAGGTTCTTTCGCGTTTTATCCTTCTTATGCTGTTTCAGTAAATCTTGGTGTGATTGGAAATACAAATTTTCTTCAGACATAAAAACACAGATGATCAGTGCAGTTGTAGACTGGCGAACATTGTTTGTTTCTTGATGCATTTGGTGGCGTATAATTGATAATACAAGCATAACTGGTAACATCACTAACAAGATGACGCACATGAATCTATACAGTCCTTTTTAGTTTATTCTAATCATAATGGCATCCCTGTTGTTGCTGAAACCAGCAGCAAAATAATCATACTATGTAACATAATGTACTCATTGTACAATATAGTTTTCTCCAATATTTTCTTCGTTTATGTAACTAAGCTTGTTACAGGTCAAAGTTACTAACCATTGATGATATTCAAATTAACGGACAACCTTTTTTTATATTACTTGCTGCATACCTAATCATAGAATTCGTATGAAAAAAAACCTAAATTGTAAATTTACTGAACTCTTGGTCTGGTAAGAGTTATTCTATTTATTTGTGAGTATAGTTCTCCGCCTGTCTTTGCTCCTGTGCTCCCTTTGTGATCTGCTATAACCAACTAGTAGAATTAACTCTATGTTGGTGTAAATTAAATTGAACTGAAAACAAGTGGCACAATATTTAGGTGGTTTTAGTGCGTGCAACTGGTTTTCGAAATGAATTGCTTGGAATTTGTAAAATTTACTAGAGTCTACTGTGTCATCTCCAGTTGACAATCCTAGTTAGTGGACTAAATTATCTGCTGAAATAATGTGCACACTGCACATGTGTGCCTGCACAGGCGAATACCCACATATCGAGGACCCCGAAAGGGTCAGAGAGGGTATTGGTAGTTTAGCATCAAACTGCAGAAGTGAGTGCTGGTGTGTTGAGTTGGTTAGGTTTGCAGCCTGTAAGGAGGACTAGTAAGGTATGGTTGGAATGACGCTTGCTCTTTGTGGAAGATAGTGATGTTAGCTTTGGTTTAGTTTAGCACAATTGTAAGGTCTAACTGGTCCAGTTGCTAATAGTTTCGGTTTTGGCAGATATTTTAATAATACTTTCTCAATCAAATGCAGACAGCTAACACGTCAGCAGGAATTCCAGCTCAGATGCGGCTTGGTTTGCTTTCTCCTCTTTACCTCAGGAGGATTTTTGAACGCATGGGTGCAACTTATATCAAGCTAGGTCAGGTAAGGGCATGTCCATACTTTATACTATCATCAAGAAGTAAGGTTTACACAGAAATTAATGGCTCTCCTTCACATTTATTAGTGACCTATGTGGTTGAAATGAAATTCAGCTGAACCAGGGCTCATGAAAAGAGTGTTTGGTTTTGTGGGAAGCCACTCTGGAAGCCCGGCCAAACAGGGCCTAAGATTGTACAACTAAGAATTCGAGTTCACACACCAGCCTTCTAAATTTCTAATGACAGTTAGAATTTTGAAGGGTAGGATATGGCAAATTTGAGAGCATTTGACCTTTTTGGGGGTGGTATTTTGGGCATGCGCAGAGGGTGTCTACTAAGCCTTTTCTTTCGTAAATCGTAATCATATGCCGTGTCTCTTTACTTGACCTGCATAGTCAACTGACTCTGTGATTGTGCAGTTCATAGCATCTGCACCAACTTTTTTTCCTCCAGAATATGTTGAAGAATTTCAGAACTGCTTTGACCGAGCACCACCTGTTCCATATAATGAGATTGAGTCGATATTGCTTGAGGAGTTGCAGCGGCCATTGGATAGTGTATATGAGTACATTGATCCGGTGCCAATAGCCTCTGCTTCAATAGCACAGGTTTCTGTCACGAGCACCTGAATTACATTCTTCAATCTAGCATCGAAGTGTTGAGGTAACTTTATTATCATCCAGGTTCATGGGGCTAGGTTGAAGAGCTCTCAGAAAGATGTGGTGATTAAAGTCCTAAAGTCTGGTATTGAGGATACTTTGGTCGCCGATCTGAATTTTATCTATGTTGTTGCACGTGTTTTGGAGTTTCTAAGCCCTGAACTAGAGAGGACATCAATGGTAAGAGATCTCCTAGTTATAGTTCCATGTGCGAGGATATCCTTGACTTCCATAGCATAAAAATATGCCATGAAACGTAGGTTTCTTTTTCTGTTTTAAAATAGCAAATATGCAGCCTGGTGTAAACCTTATTTGTACAGAATACTAGCTATATGCCTGTGTGTTGCTGCGAATCTCTCTCAAATTTCTCCTTCAGCTATGTTTTCACTACAGCGTGTTGAGCCATTGTCTATGATACAACGAATATTAATCTGGCATATATAGGTGTGTTAAATACAAGGCTGTCTTTTTTCTCACACACACACACCCACACTTTCATATTTACTTTCTGGGTTTTGTCTCTGACCCTATCACTTACTATGTTAAGTGATGTTCAGCTGGGAAGACTCCCCTACCTAGTACGCATGGCTAGCTAGATCACTAGGCGGATTTACATGGATCCCTTTGCGTTCAGGACAAGTTGTTGCTCGAGGAAAGGATGCGGGGTAGGGCCGAGGCTCAGGAGTGGGGCTTGCGGCATCGGGGCGAGGACAAAGACGAGCATCAGAGGGGAACCCTTGCACTGGGCTCGTGCGGGGATGGGAAAACGAGTGTTGATTTGTCTCATCATCTATTGCGAGCTAAGTTGATGCCCGTGGATGGCCTTGATTTTTTTCTTGAATTTAACCATAAAAAAAATGAACATGCGCTTGGTCAGGCGTTCGTCGAAATTTTTGAAGTATTTACCACATAATGTATCGATCGCCATACGTTTATACCTCCAATGCTAGTAACATTCTGCAAAATGCTTGCACGATTTACCAAATAATATCAAGACGAAACATAACTGTCCATTTTTTACTACTACCAACATTTTATAAACAGTTACCTACTTACCCTGATTCTTTCTACTTATCGTGATAAAACATTGGTCAAAGAAAATTGAAAATCATATTGCGCTGACAAGATAGTTCTTGCCATACCTGTCGACGTGATCTCAACCGTCCAGATATTTTGCACAGCACTGATACACAACCATGTGACAGTTTCTGATTGAGTTGCGAGTTTCCTCGCTGCATATTATGGCAGTCCAAAATAATCAGTCTTATGAAGATCAAGCACACTTCGATGTCTATCTTAAAGTAGAAGAACCTTTTAAAATCATTCGCAAAAAAATAGAACCACTTTAAAATTAATTGATATATTGTATCAGCTTGGTTTCTATCCTTTGTTATCCCTTTCTCTTATTTATTTAGATGGATAGAGTATGTGGGCGACATCTATTTTGCGATGAAAAACGTGTTAGATGTGGCAACCGGTAAAGCTAGATCAGCTGTCTCGTCCAGACACGAGGCCATTGCTTGAAGCACAAACTTTCTTTACCTTCCATAATGATTTGTTGTGTTCAGATTTCCTCGTCCATGATTTTCGCTCGAGAAATAGTGCCTGTTTCCTCGTGTGGCAATTTCGGCTTGGAGCGTGCAATGGAAACTAACATCCCTGGATAGCACACCACTCTGGCAAATATCCTTTTTTTATCTGGTGCATGTCATGTTTTTGTATTCAGGTAGAAGTGTGCCAATTAAACAGTTCAGTACGAGGCAAATGTTGCTCACCCTTTGTCTCTCTCCTGTTGATCTGGAACTTTTTTCTTTTTATATACATGCAGTGAGTTCAGTCATATTCTTTTTTGGTTACCGACTTGCCGTAGAGTTAGTTAGAGAAGGATAAATAATAAACCCTTTTATTGTGTCTATAATTTGTTTTTTCTGCGTGTGGTTGAGTTATTTATTGAGGAAGCACAACCAACCTGATAAAACCGGATAAAGATGAGAGACATGGAGTTTGTTAGAAAAAAAGGCGTTTTTTGTTGAGATGGGAGGTGTGGAGTTTGTTAGGAAAATTGAGACGTGTAGTGACATATTGTTTGTAATTTGTTCATGTGTGACACCGGACACTGGACAGAATAATTGTTCGACCAAGTTGTTCCTGGAGCACAAGAAACAAAATTGTACTAAAACTGAAGTTTTATGTCCTCGTTAAAGGTTCTGTGTGTACTGTGTAGTATAATAAAAGTTCCTGTTTGTTTGATTATGCAGCTTGCAAAACATGCCATGAATGAATTTGCGCCCATGAGCATATGCTTGTTTTGTTTTCTCCAAGGCTGAGTCAAGATACTTGTGCTTGTAAGGCATTTGTTTGTATTTATTTTCCGACACCTGTGTAGCTTAGTATGAGCATGAGTTGGTCACTGTGTTAGACTGATCTCATTCAGGTATATCAAACAATATACACATATTCATAGTACTGCCACTAATCAGAACGTAACAATGAGATGTTCTTTTGAGAAAGTTACAATAATGATTCCAGAAAGATTTTGATTCTGCAAATAACTCTACACCATAGCATTATCATTGTGAAATCATCTTCCATATTAATTAATATTTCTAGTCCATGCACGTCAACATAACGCATATAGCTTTGTGAAATTATCGTACACATGTTTCTATATTTCTGGAGTCCACATTCTGTGATGTTGAGTGAATTAGATAATGCATATTGTAAGCATATAACTCAACTTTGCAATGCATCACAAAACAAAACTAGAAGCACTTTATATTCTGTGTCTCTCTCTCTCTAGGTTGCTATCATCAAGGATATAAAGGAATCAATGCTTGAAGAAGTTGATTTTAGAAAAGAGGCTGTAAATATGGAGGCTTTCCAGAGATACATCGATGCAATGGGATTCGATAGGCAGGCCAAGTCTCCATTTGTGTACCGGCACTGTAGCACAAAGCGTGTCTTAACTATGGAAAGATTGTATGGCGTTCCACTCACTGATCTTGATTCTATAAGGTCTCTTGTTCCTGATCCTGAGTTGACTTTAGTCACTGCCCTCAATGTCTGGTATGTTCCAGTTTCACCAGCTGCAACTTCATCTTCTGACATAACAATCAATTTGGATAATTATGTGGCAGTGGTAAAGTCTCAGTACAAGCATATTGATGAATCCACGTAATATGCAGGTTTGGAAGCTTGGTTTCATGTGAATCCTTCCATGCGGATGTGCATGCAGGAAACCTATGGTTGCTTCATGATGGGCGTGTTGGATTTATTGATTTTGGTATGCTTCAAGGCTTAAGTTCCTCCCACATGTGTTACTATCGCCATGTTTGCGGGCGGTTATGTTCTCAATGGAGTTTATGATGGAGTCTTTGCTTGCAAATGCTAACTTACCCAACATAAGTCTGTTTCTCAAAAAAAAAAGAAAAACTACCCAACATTCTAGTGTTTGTGTCGGCCCTCTGATTACTACTGCACTCATAACAGGAATTGTGGGCCGAATATCCCCAAGAACTTGGGCTGCTATGGAGATCTTTTTGACTTCTTTCACAACTGCGGATTACAGGGCTATGGCAT
This sequence comes from Avena eriantha, assembly GCA_910589775.1. Taxonomy (NCBI): domain Eukaryota; kingdom Viridiplantae; phylum Streptophyta; class Magnoliopsida; order Poales; family Poaceae; genus Avena; species Avena eriantha. The sequence goes on along the minus strand of OU342740.1, from coordinate 388,290,626 downwards.
CTGCCCTTTCCGAAATGGGTGCTACAGGGAATGATATAGATGTTGACTCTTTTGCCAAGGACTTGCAAAAGATATTCTCATCACTACAGGTAATGTCCACCAACAAATGGTACTTGATTTGATACTCGAAAGGCTCGTTGAGCCTTTTGATTGTGGATGGCGTGCTTTTATGAAGAAACATTCTGCTAAAGTCCCAAAACTACAAAACTTGGTGCCAGAGCAGACCTAGCCTGACTAGTCGTGAGTTGTGACAACTAAATTGGGATTTAGGTAGCTTAGAGCATCTCTAACCCATCCCCCAAAAGTTAGAGGACTAAGAGCTGGACTATAATAAATGAGCAAATTTTTTCTCCTCTAAACGGTGGCCATCGGAACCGATCCCCAATATTTACAGGACTAAAATTTTAATTTGGCTCAAACATAGTATCAACCATTTGGTATGTGCCTAGTTTGTACTAACAATTTAGCCAAATTGGATCATCAATGAGCACCTCGTTCCTGAATCCTGATCAGCTAGCTCGCCGGTAGGTCGCAGATGCATACCCAGCTACCTAAACAAGCAAGTGCCGGCGGCTGAGTGGCTTGCCGCCGGTCGTCCTGCAGCTCCGCCGGGCACCACGGGTCCCCAACCCTCACCGCCACTTCGCCCCTAAACTCCGCTGCCGCCACCAGCGCCATGAGCGCGCCACTCCAGCTTGCGCCTACGACGCTGGCACGGCCATGGCTCTCCTCAAGCCCAAGCACCACCTCTCTGCAACCTCCCGCACCACCTCTCCTCAAGCGCAAGCACCACCTCTCAAGCCCAAGGCCAAGCCCAAGGCAGCTCTGACCTCGAGCAGGGCGAGCTCGTTGCCGGGCACGACGGCGACGGCCTACCAGAGATTAAGCGGCGCGCGTGAGGTGGGGAAGCGCAGGAAGGCTTGGCGGCCGCGGGGAGGGCAGCCGGCGACAGTGTTGGTGCTGGCCGGCCGGCGGGGAGGGCAGCCAGCGGCGGGGCCTGGGCGTGGGGTGGCGGACGGGCGCGGCCAGAGGGAGCCAAAAAATATAGTAATCGACTTTGCAGCCGAGTAAAAGAAGGAGAGTGGGGGTGGATTTTAGGGGGAGGTATCTGAAATTTAGCCCTCTAAGCAATTTTTGGGGATGGGTTAGGTGCGGCTTCAGGCGTTAGAGGACTAAATTTAAATTTTGTCCTCTAACCGTTTTTTGGGGATGGGTTAGAGATGCTCTTATGTGGGGCAACTAATGTGACTACCCTTATACTTCTGGAGTACTTGACATCCCATGGTTACTAGTTGGAACAATACTAATTCATTTTTATTTTTGAAGCAGGAGTTGGATACTGAAATCATAGTCGCAACAGCAAGTTCTGATGCTACAGCTGTATCAGCTAATGTTGTTGTAGATGAGAGGCAGATGAATGCACTGTTTCTTGATCTGGTGAGCTTCTTGATTTTCTGATCCTGTCTAGAGCACCCAATGGTAGAACTACAGACAACAAATATTCATAGTATAATACGTATGTTAATTCTCCCCACTGCATATATTCCTTATTGGGGGCACTTTCTGCAGTACAGTCAGTAGTTAGGTAGATATGCAGATCATTAGATGAATTAGTGTTCCATTTTTTTGGAACTCGATCAGTACATGTATTATTTGTATTATTTGTCTTTTGGGTTTTTAAGCTTTACGAAAAAATGGCTCTATCCTTTTACGGTTGTAGTTAAGCCGGATATAGAAGATGCTATTCTGAGATATGCATGCTGTTTACAATTCGAATATCAAGCTGCAGATTTAGTCCAATAATTTGCCGATCAGCATATTTTTTTGTGGACAACAAAATAATCAAAGCTAACATTTTTGTTGTTACATCTCCCAGGTGAGGGTTAGTGAGTCATATGGGCTGAAATTTCCCAGGGAATTCGCTCTACTCATGAAGCAGCTTCTTTATTTCGATCGGTACACGAGATTGCTGGCTCCCAGCATGAACATGCTGCGAGACAAGAGGATCAACATCACCTCCAGCCAACAGACCAGAACAATGGATTGATTCCAGTGTCCATCATTTGAGGAATTGTTTGAAATATATTGACAACTAACACGATCATTTAACCATGCTATAGCTGTATATAATTCCGTACGAACAGCATAGAAGTGGACCACGTATGAGGAAACGTTGTATACCAGTTGTTCATCTTGGGCTTCCGACTAGGATACTTGAAAAGCTGCAAAAGGAAAAGAAAAAAAGTAGGAAGCCTGTAAAACTGAGTCAAACGTCCCAGCTTGTATAGCAGTTTTCTTAGAGCAACTCTAATGGCAGCCCTAAAAATCCTCTGCTGCCAAAAAAAAAAAAAAGCCTTTTAGGGCTTTGGGGCCAAAAAAAACCAGCTATAGTGGCAGCCCTAAACGCCCATTGTCCTAAAAATTTATTGGGCAAGCCTCAAAAAATGCCCCCAACTGCTGCAGCCCGTGAGTGGGAGATTTCACTCCCCTCTGGCAGCGCCGCCGCCCCCCCCCCCCCCCCCCCCCCCCCAAGCAGGAATCGGCTGTCTCCGCCGCCCCATGACCTACGTCGCCTCGCTGCTGCCATCTGTCACAGCCACGCCATGCCGCTGCACGCGCATCGTGACTGGCTACCGCGACGTGCGTCAGCGTTCCTCGGGCCACTACGTTGTGGAGGTCATTGTTGGCGGCGAGCGTTTCTAGCTCGGCCTATTCGAGACCAAAGAGCAGGCCGCTCGCGCCTTCGACGCTGCTGTGTAGGAGCATAGCCTCCCCAAGTCGTTTCTGAACTTCGACACGTCGAGAATGTCGAGTAGGCCATCTTCATAGTCAACGTCGCTGAGACGCGCATCCGCGATGTGCAGGAGCACCACCGTTCGCAGCGCCGCCGACTCTCCATCGCTGAGGCCGATGACGAGCTGTGGCAGTTTGCCGACGCTCACGACAAGCACGTGGCGGCGTAGGAGGCGTTCTACGCCAAGCTGGAGGCGGATAGGAAGAAGAAGGCGGCCGATGGCGCCACGCCATCGACGATGGCAGAGCCGATAGAGTACTCCTCTAGGTTCTCCGATTAGTGCAATGTGGAGTAGTTGCAATGGTGTCGTGTGCAATGTTGTTGTGTGCAATTTAGATATTTGTATGAATGTTTTTTTTTGTTGGCAGCCGCTGCAGCACTCAAGCCCTATTATAGGGCAACCAGAAAACTAAGACACAATTTTCTGCCCTAAAAACTTTAGGGCAGCTATTTTAAACTTTTTAGGGCAGAAGGTTTTAGGACTGCCATTAGAGTTGCTCTTATAACTCTTCTCTCTTAAATAATTTTGTGCTCTACAACCGTTGTTCATATAGTACTACATGCATCTAGATAAACCTAAAACTGATATTAGAACACTTAATAGGATTACAACAGCAGACGATTTTCCTCCTTATATTTTGTACTCCCTCCGGCTCGTATTAATGGCCGTGGAGCCTGTACAAATTCCAAATTTCAAATAAAACCTCATGGGATTCAAAACATTACAAATTTGGCTAGATTCAAATTCAAGTCTTTAGGATCCATGTCCGCCATCCTTGCCGGTCGCGACTCGCTCCCCTGCGGCCCCGCCGATCTAGGAGTAGAGGAGGCCGATCAATTGCGAGCTCCTCGTGAGATCAATCGTGAGCTCCCCTGCCGGCCAGGTCCTGCTGTCCGTCCCCCAACTCGAGCAGCTCCCCACAGCCACGTCGCTAGCCTTAGCTCCCTCCGACCACGTCCTCGCTCCACTCGTTGTCCTCCCTCTTCCGTGGGGGGCGCCTTCTCGCGGAGTCACCCACGCGCCACACCATCGCCTCCTCGCGCGCCACTGGTGATCTCCAGCTCGCCACCGCCCGCGGGCTCAGGCACGCCCGACCCCGCACATGCCAAGATCGACAGCTCCTGCATCCCCCCGCCGCATGGGAGCTCGCGTTGTGAGTTCCACTCCGCTCCAATAGGCGCCCACTTGTTTCGACGCCTACACCAGGTCGCCAGCTACCATCTCCGAGCCCCTATAGCCTCAAGGTCTGGCACGCCAACGTATCGCCTGGCAGATGCGTTGCCGCCGGCCAGCACCCTCGACGCCAAGTTTCGTCCCATCTCAGGCTCTAGGGAAGAGATGCTGCAATTCATGAAGCCTAGAAACAGTGTTGATCCATATGCAACTCCTAGTATATTGAATAAATCTTGCTCTCGCTTTTTGTTGCATAGGAATACAATGATCTAGCTAGGCATGCTAAGTTTTCAAGGAAGACCATCATCGGGATTTAGGATTGTCATCATTCCTACTTACATGGTTGGTTCAGATTTCTAGAATACAATTGCAAACATAACTGATAACCACATCATGTTTTTCGTGCAGAAACAAGGCACATGGTTTTAATGTTTATCTATTTCCCTATTGTTGAAACCAGTTAACAGTACAATTGCTATAGATTTATGATCATACCACTACAACCTCATATAAAACATGTCACTGATCCTCTATACTCCTTGCTACAGTGCAATGCATTAGCTAGGTTAGATAGACAAGTCATAAAAAACAAGCATTTCAAAGCATACAGGAAATATGTAAAGTGAGATACTGAGCTGCATCAAGTCTATATGCTCGAAGAAAAATTTAGTAACAACAGACTGCTTTCTGAATCTAGTTCTCCCACAATCTGCATAGCAATAAATCTGTATGCTCTAAGAAACACCATTAATACTGACAGAATACACCTGCATGCTCTAGATCACACTCAGGAAAGAAACTCAAAGCACCAGATCCTTTAGTTTGCTGAATACACATATGAAATTGGGATTAGTGAAGTGCACAAATGCTAACATGGTAGTGCACATGAGTACATGTTGATATAGGCAGTGTGGTGACTAATATAGCATTAAAAAAATATAGAAAAAAGTAGTAAGAAAATATAGTACTCTACTACATGCGTACATTTTGATTCAGGCTTTATAAAATCATGATTTTGTTGAGATGGTGTTTGACCTTATTAATACACAACATGTTCTTTCTTGTTTGACCTTATTAATATTTTTTATCTCCTCATCTAAATCACTGCTCATTCATGCAGGTACATGAGATCCTTGAGCCTCTGAAGCTGCTTCCCATCACACGTCACACGTCACACATCGTTCTAGAGGAGGTTAGAGGGATGGATCTCAACATTATACTAGAAGAGGAAGAGGACCTAGATGTCAACATCAATCTAGAATAGGAAGAGGACTTGGATGTCAATGTTAGAATAGTAGAGGAGGAGTTTAGAGGTATGTACCTGAATCTCAATGTTAGACTAGAAGAGGAAGATGACCTGGATATCAACGTCAATCTAGAAGAAGAAGAAACTGTTGCACAACCACACCAGGTAGACGAAGAAGAAACTGTTGCACGACGACAACATATAGATATGCTGGAGAGTCACAAATTCGTGGCATATATTGCATTAAAAGCACTTGGCAAAATTCGACCAGTTAAGAAGGCCGACGAAGAACTTGTTGCTTAATTTTTGAAAATATGTCTTAGAACCATTGAAAAGATCTAGAAACAAGCACTAGAAATGGAGAAAAAGGAATAAAAAGTTGATTCTTCAAATAAAGGGAAGGGCAATTGTGGTCAAAAGAGGAAAGAGCTTCATCTCTCTAAAATGGTGCCTCAGGTTGCACTCAACAAAAGGGGTACACTGAGGGCGCTAGCAATATCTCTGGATATCCCTTATAGTACACTACATAAAAGGTTAACATGGGCCACTTAAGGCGTCAAATGAGCAACCACAAACCATTTAAATCTGCAGAAAACAGGATCAAAAGGCTCAAGTTTTACATTTCAATGGTTGATCAAACAACAACAAAAAAGCAACGTATCCGTTCAAAAGTATGGAGAACATAATCATATCGATGAAAAATGGTTGATATGACCAAGAGGAATAAGACATATTACTTACTTCCAGAAGAAGATGATCCCTTGCGCACTGTTAGAACAAAAACAGTATCGGCAAGGTCATGTTCTTAACTGCGGTTGCGAAACCTAGGCATGATGAGCAAAGAAATGTAACTGATGAGGACATCCCTACTACTGATACAACCACTATACCTACAATAATATTACAAGGAGATCTCACAAGAACTCGTGCTTGTCAACTCAATTATCAGATACTTTCATTTCTAGGAACTCTTCATAATATAAATGAGATATGATGCTCCCTAAATCATATGTGTTCATGTTACTTAGAAATGATGGACCTAGCAAGGACAAGAAGGATAATTAATGGAGCATGCTCATGCATAGAGAGTCCATCAAGCTTGTGAGGATTGAAGAAGACGCTATAAGTGAAGATCTCAGTACTTAGAAGCCACCATAATGAGAGATGGAGAGATAGACGAAACCAAGACATCACTACTTCATAATTTCATCCATAGAGTCATATGGTGCCGCGTCACCTTTTATTTATGGGCCATTCCTTTGATCCACATGCAATCAGAATCTAAGGATTTGAATCCTAAAAAAATCATGCAAAAACTACTTTTACCTTCTCTTCGCGGTCGAATGGCCATGTTCTGGGTCAGAGTGTGTAGCACCCCCGGGAAACCCAAATTAAAAATTGCTTGTGCATCATCATGAGATCATGCATATGTTTGTCTCAAAAATAGTTTTGGGAAAACCCTACTTTGTTTTATACCACTCTCTATTTTATTTCAAATCAAAACTTTATGTTATGCTCAAATTATTTGTCTAAAACTATTTACAAAAAGGCCTTAAAATAACACAGAAAAAATAATAAATATAAAACTTATTTTTTTAACGAGGCATCCACCCAGGCCCCAAATCCCAGCCGGCCACCCCCAAACCCTAAGCCTAGACCCACCGCCGTCGGGCACGCACACACACAACGCAACACACTCACGCGTTGCACGCACACTCGACACTCGACTTGACCTGCACCAGGGCAAACGCGACTCAAGCGTCCGCACGCGACCCAACCTAGCCCCAACCCGATGCTCTCCTTCCTCTCGCATAGGTCCCCTCTGCCTCTCGCTCCCTGGAGTTGATAGCATAAAACTACCACTTTACATGTCAATTTTCCCGAATGGTACCAGTTGGTGTTTCAATCGTAAAAAACTACCAGATCGAAAACGAGTTGTCGCAAAAAGCACTGATCCACATTTAATCGCGAAATTGACATTGTTTCTGACAGGTGGGTCCATTTGTTAGGGCTAAAGTGATGACATGGCGTGGGACCCACTTGTCAGCCGAATAAAAAATATCAAAATATATATTTTACACGACGACCCCTTCACCATCCTTAAAAAATAGTTAAAATATCAAAAAAAGGACAGCGTTGACCCATCTCCCCTATCCCGTCGTGAGGCACTATCTCCATCGTCGCCGCCCTCCACTCCCTCTCTCCCCATGGCCGCCGCCCGCCCTTCCCTCCCCCTCTCCCATGGCCGCCGCCGCCCTCCCCCTCCCTCTCTCCCATGGCGTCCGCCGCGCTCCGGTGACCCCCCTCCCACCGTCGCCTCCCCTCTCTTCCCTACCTCCCGCGGGTGCAGAGGCGGCGCGTCGACGACCGCGCACCGGTAGAGCGGGCAGGTGGAGTGCGACGTGGAAGGCGTGGCTGCAGCGCGGCAGCACGCGCTCCGCCTCGCAGGTGGCCAGCTCCCTGCAGCCGTACCTCGGCCCCATCGCTGAGCGGCTCGGGGTGGTCCCCGTCCCTCACAGTCACGGCGTCGGGTACGACGGCGGCGTGGACGCGCTCGTGAAGTCCCCCGGCGGCAAGGCGCTGTCGGTGGCCGCCATCCTCGAGGTGCCCAGGGAGGTGCTCGCCATGTCCTCGCACGACACCGTGTACCGCGCCGCGATGAGCTCCAGGGAGGCGGCGGTGCTGCTCCGGTTCGTGCGGCCCGCGTGCGCCGTGGGGCCCGAGGAGGCTACCGCCACGGCGAGCCACCCCAACCTGGTGCCGCTCCCGCTCCCACGACGGCTGCGGCGATAGAGGCAGTCGGCGGGGATAGGGGATATGGTCAACACGTCCCTCTTATTTTTTTTTGATATTTTGACTATTTTTTAATAGAGCTGACAGGTGGGGCCAGTCCACGTCAGCAACTTTTCTCCTTACATGTGGGTCCTGCTGTCAAAAACGGTGTCAATTCACGATTAAACGTGGATCAGTGCTTTTTGCGACAACTCGTTTTCGATCTGGTAGTTTTTTGCGATTACCATTTAGAAAAATTGACATATAAAGCGATAGTTTTATGGTATCAACTCCACTCCCTGCGACCCCACCGCCAGCAAGCGCCCCCCTTTCGTCTGCGCTGACTCCCCGCCTCCCTGATCTTGCTCCGCCGCCGGTTGCGGCCTCGCCTCGGGCCTCCCCCGCCTGGAGCCCCTCCTTTCCCGTCGCATCCCTCTATTCCCGAGCACCCATGCGAGCGACGTACACCTCTCCTCCGGCCGCTCAAGTTCGCGAGCGCGTGTACAAGCTTAGTGTCGACCACCGTCTCTTGCTCCACCGCGTGAGGCCACCAGGTTCTTACCATCTCGTGGTCATCCATGACTCTGCCGGTCAGCGCCCTCACCTCCAACCTTGCTTGGCGTGTGTCCCGGTTCTGCAATTTTTCGCTCTACCGCGGGGGGCACCTTCCTCCGGCGACCTAAGGCTCCTCGTCGGCTCATGCCCATGTATGGTGACTGGGCACTGCATGTTCTCCTGCTAGTTGATGCAGCCATGCAACATTTCTGCTACTTTGGTGGCTGAATCCTCTGCTCACATTGTTTTGTTGCTCTGTCCAGATGCTGACACAGTCGCTTGGAACCTGGTGGCCATATCTCCTGCGCATATGCATATCCCTCCTATTTTCTACTATTTGTTGTTGCTACGGCTGGCTTGGCCTCATCGTTCTTTGTTTGGTTCTCGATCCGGCGCTGCTGATGTGAGGCTATTGTGGTGGTGTCGTGGTGGAAATAGATGTGGTGATGCTGCAGTGACTGCGCAACTCGACCACAAGTTGGTGTTGATGCGACTGTTTCGGCACCGCGAAGCCACGTTGTCCACCTCCAAGGATCCGTGTACCCGTGCCTCCATACGATCTCCACAAAGACAAGGCCAACAAGATCTTCCGAAAACCCCGACATCGAACAAGCTCGTCATCGACCACGATGCCGACAAGATCTTCTTCATAGAATCCACATGTTCTGCTTCATGGAGAGCCTGAAGACCCCCATCCGGATTCAAAGACCGTTCTTGATCCCTCGGAACCCAAGATCTCTGAACCCCTAATGTGTTACCCCTTTTCGATATCCTATTTTGATAAATATAATATATCTTGTTGCATCAAGTTGTACATGTTTGCATATATATTTTGTGGTTTCGGATTATTTAGCCGATTCACCTAATAATTAAATATGAAGTTATGCAGGATATTCTTATCTTATCTTGACTCCATTAAAATTGTGAAACTCACCGCTACCATGTTTGCCTTGTTAATTCAACATTTAAATTGCGGGGTACTAAATAACTTGAACCGTCTAATTAATTATCGGTATCCTGATTCCGCTTAATATTGCCAGGTTGCATCGCATCTTTGCCATGTCATACATCATACATGCATCATGCCTGATCTTCTGCAGTAGTATTGAATGGTGCATCCGGTGTTTCTTTTAGTGCTTTGCTTCTTCACGGATTAGGGCGTTGAGTTAATGTGAGCTTCGCCCCGTTCTTCGGATGTATCTTCGGCAATGTTTCACATGCGAGCATTCTCCCTCTTCTACCTATTTTGCATTTATAGTCTTTACTTCTTCCTGTTGATATATTGCTATCCATGTCATGATACTTTAGTTTTCCGTACCATTTATCTTCCGTATAGCCTCTATATTGCCTTGGACACCTCCTATTGCCTTGATAGATAGTCGACCTTGCGAGTCGTAGATGCTTGCTCAGGTGTTGCCGCGTGTCATTGATGTTCCACAATTGTTGGGAGGTTGCTACATGCTTAATGGTGGATATGATCATGACTTTCGTTATAACTTGATAATTAAAATGCCGGATATAGATATAATGTAGAGGCACCGATGGGTAATAGATGTTATTTGGTTTTTACATGCCCACTTGTGTCCACTTTTGTAACTACCTCGGTGAATTACGCTCTTAGTTACATGCCTGGATGAACGAAAGTGGTTAAAATAGTACGGTGGGGCCTAGGGCCACTCACGGTAGACCTTTCGGCCGTCCTAACCACTTTCAGACATCGGGACAAGAACGAGCGACGTAATCGGCAGGCGAAGGGATCAACTACATACACAAATGAGTATGTATGCAAGCCACATACAACAGTCCTCAGAGCCATTCCATCTAAAAAAATAGAAATATTGCAACGCCATATGGCAATATTCAAATGTCCTAGATAAAGATAATAATTTAGGATAGCTCCTCATACATCACACATCAGAGTATCAGGCGGAAGCGAAAAACAAGATCCGAGTACGGATAAGAAGCAAATCGGCATAAGATGCCATATAAATAAACACATCCCGTCCACAGATCTCACGGATCCCCGTTCCCGGAATCTCTACACCGAATGATCGTTGCCAACCTCATCTGTCTCCTCCACCCAGTATCCATCTTGCGAATACACCTGTTCATCTGAATCAAACAATTTATCGTGTGAGACCCTAGGGGTACTCAGCAAGTCTTTATGCCACTAAAGGAGACACAACCTGAGGTGACGCAATTGCAGCAAAAGATAATACCTAACAATTCTATAGATACTCGCTAACCATCCGCCTAACCAATGATAGACGGATGTCCGTGAATTAAGAACAACAGTTATAACAGTATAATTAACAGATCCATCCTCCTCCTCGCTTACCAACGAGGAAGCGGACGAACAACCCCCCATCATCCGTTGGCAGTTTTATTAACCATTCCATGAGCATTGCACTATTTACGAGTCAAGTACTTAGTCAAATTAAAAGCGGTACTTTAGTTATACTTGTCTATGATCGAGAAACTGTGCTCCAAGTCATCCATAACCGCGGACACGGCTTTCAGAAAGATTTACCCTACAGGGGTGCACGAATAGCAACAGACACTCGATCAACCTCGGAAAAAACCAACTCAAAACCCAACAAGGCATTCACGACAAAGCGATCACAGGATTCATAAATATTTCAGGGGGCCACCCCATTAAGCTACCCGCAACGAAGTTGGCCGGCTCCGAGACGGACCCAAGGTTTGCGTCAATGGCTGTAAACGACTGAGAACCCGAAAGTGTGACTGGCTTGTCGATACCGCGAAAACACTCCGCATCCAAAACAGTACAGGTGCTCCACGCACAATCTTAATAAAACAGTAAAGCATGGCATAAGTACAGGATAGTAACAAAGCCCCAAACTACTTTGTGGCCCCAAGAAATAAGAATGAATCAAGCTCTGGCTAGGGGGGTCCATAAGGCCTCCTGGATGTGGATAGTGCGAATAATCAAGGAACAGGAATCAAGTACTCGGGGTCCTACGGGACACAAGTGAGCATGAAAAACCAAATAGCAGATATTGCTCACCGGTGCCTCTTTCATTAGTTATCCCATTACTTCTCAGGTTAAGTTGTTTAGGTACCTCGTTATTCATCAGACACTCACATACCCTACACATGCTTTTCTACGACTCGCATGGCTCAAACAACTCCTGTAGTAATGGCTCATGGGATGGAGGAACAAGCTTTGGTGGGGTTTAAAAGTAAAGGATATGCAGTACTTGGGATTCAATTTAATGCAATCACGACTCAATGATGCAAGAATAAGATAGAGGAAATAGGTACTGTATGTATGCAAGCATGAGGTAGTGCTTGCCTGGCAGCTCAATTGAAGCGAGAGATGGATCTGGGTAGTACTCCTGTGATTCCTAGTAATTCTCCTGCTGGGCATCTATTCGAAGAAGAACCAAACAAATAAGGGCCAACATAAATAAAGTGCACAAGCATATGAATTAAAATGCGACAAGCAAACAAGCATGCCATGATGAATCATACACAATTTACATGGCATTAAAGTAGCATGGCAAGGGTGAGGTGTGGTGCAAGAATTAAAGCATTTTATTATTTATTTACTCCAATTTTTATTGCCATAAACAATTCAGATTCGTAAGAATGACATGATGCATGCTTCAATTCAGAACAAGGACTGCATAGATAGAACGGGCTCGTCGCGCTGATCGATTTAGACCTATTATTTGCCAAATTTGGAGTTATAGAATTAAAGTGATTAATTTATCAAGAAAAGGACATTTTATTGTAATTTTAATCATCTCGAAATTTTAAAGTGCTCAAGCCTTAATTTGAATGACATATTTGAATTCCTCACATTTTTCTGATTCCAAAACATATATCATTTGTATTATTTGGATTTGTATTTTAAAAGTTATTTAAATCTGATTTGAAATTTGAATTTAAACAATTTTTGAAAAATTTATTTAAACAGAAAACAGAAAAGCGTTTTACACTTAGGCCAACCTAGCCACAGTCACCGACAGGTGGGCCAGCTGCTGGCGGGGCATGGGCGCGCGGAAATTCTTTTCTCACCGGGGCTCTGGCTAGCCCATGCGATTGACAAGCGGGACCAGCGGCTACGGCCCACGTGCCAGTGGCGGGTAACCCGGAGAGGCTGATAGGTGGGGAGCGGCTAGAGCGCGGGTGGGTTATCCTAAACGGCAGGGGCGTTTCTGTAAGATACGCGAGAGGCTGACTAGTGGGGCTAGCGAGGAGCGCGGGTAGAGCCGGCAAAAGACGCAGGGGGTTAAGTGCAAAAAGGGCCGCGGGCACTGTTTCTCTTCTTGTTCTCTGACGGACTGACGGCACCCACGGCGCGGCGCAGCGGGGATTCGATCCCGCGAGCTCGCGCGCGTGAGCGGCGGCTACCGCTGGGGTGGCTTGTGGTAGTTGGAGGAACGGGATCGCGCGGCTAGATAGGGTTCCCGCGTTGCACAGCGAGAAGGCGATGACGAACCCGCCGTGCGCAGAGGGCGTTCGGCACGACGTCCGGCGAGACTAGGAAGCGGCGGCGAGATAGAAGATGTCTAGGAGGATCACGGGCTCACCGCGGGGTTGTCGGTGGGGTTGGCTCGGGCAGGGAAGCGGCCGATCGGCGAGGATGCAGGTGCTCCGGCGACCTAGGGTTTCAGGGGAGCGGCGAGGATCTGGCGGTCCTGGTGGCCTTCTCCTCCTCGCTGGGCCGTTCAAGGTGGAGCAGTGGTACCTCCTTGGTCTTCCAGACCACCTCGACGACGCGCACGCCAGCCGGAACGACGAGACGCAGGGGTAGACGGCGGCGACTGGCGGCGAGATCTGGCGACGGTGAAGAGGGAGGGAAGGCGCGGAAGAGCTTGGGTGGATCTGGGCGATGTAGAAGAGATGTGGGGGATGAGGACAACGTGAGGGAGAGAGAGGAGAGGCTGGTGGGCACGGGGTAGGGAAAAGTGGCTTCGGCCCTTTTTCCTTCTCCTCGATCACGTGGTTGAGCTGGGGCTCGAGTTGGCAGGGCAGGGGCAGGGAGAGAGGCTGCAGGTGGGAACGGCGTGGTTGTGGGGCTGGCACGCAGGCAGAGAGAAAAGAGAGAGGGGAGAGGAGACTCGAGCGAGCTAGAGTGTAGCTAGGGCATGCTCGGCTTGGCTAGGGTTTGGGGGTGGGGTAGATGGGTAGATGGGGTGTGGTCAGGGAGAGAGAGGGCCAGCCTCGGCAGTGATAGGGGGAGGTAAGGTGAGGGTTTAGATTAGAGTTAGATTTAGAGAGAGAAAGAGGAAAAATCTAGGGCTAGGGTTTAATTAGGTGATTATGTTTTAAAACTTGTCTAAAAGATCCACTAAGGAGAAATAGTGAGGGCTTTGATTTAGGCTAAGATGAGGTGAAGGAGAAAACAATGAAAGGAGAAAGGAAAGGTTTATGGGAAAAAGATCTCATTTGAATCATGCATGGCACCTTCCATGTAAGGTTGATAAGGTGGAGATGGGAGAGATGAGGTTTAGATGCTCTAACAAAGCACTAGGATCAAGATGAGGAGGGGGGGAATAAGAGAGACAGAAGGAATCTCACAAAAGAAAATGTTCACTCCAAATTCCAAGAACTCAAAGGAGAAGGATGAGTGATTTGCATGGCCCATGCAAAATAATAAATGCCATGGTTTATTTTGTGAAAGCAATAATAATAATATGGCATTATTCTTATGCATTCCCAAGAAGTGGAATAAGGCCAAGCAAAAGAATTTATAGAATTAGATCCATCCTGTCTCCCATGAGCTAGATTAAATACCAAAAGAAAAATAAAGGCCCATGGTAAATGGAATGGTGGAATTATAAGGTGGTGAAAAGAAAGGTGGTGGAGTTGAATAAAAGATATGCCCCCAACTCAACTTGGGCATCAAGCAGTATATCAATAACCAAATACAATATCAAGAGGCAAATACAAATAATAATGCATATGAGAGAAGAACCAAAGAAAGAGGGTTTTATATGATGCTCAAATGCAAGGTGGCATGATGACATGAGCATGATATATTTATGATGCAACAATTATATATAGGAAGTAGCCATTATCTTACTAGACCAAGTAGCATTACAATTGTTAGACAATTGGGATGCTACAACTCTCCCCCACTAAACAGGAATCTCGCCCCGAGATTCTAGGAAGAAGAAGAAGACTCAAAGAGGGTAGGATACTTGGCACGGATCTCATCTTCACGTTCCCAAGTGGCTTCATCAACGGAATGGTGCGACCACTGCACCTTGCAGAACTTGATGGACTTGTTGCGAGTCCTTCTTTCTGCGACTTTGAGGATTTTTGTGGGGTGTTTTTGATAAGACAGATCTTCTTGGAGGTTGATGAGTTCATGGTCCACGGTCCTGCCGGGTTCCTTGGAGCACTTCTTGAGTTGAGAGATGTGGAAAACATCATGGACTTTGAGTTGTTCAGGGAGCTCAAGAGCATAAGCAACTTCTCCTCTTCTTCCACGAATTTTGAAAGGACCGATGTATCTAGGAGTCAGCTTTCCTTTGATACCAAAATGGTGCGTGCCTCTCATGGGAGTGACACGAAGGTAAACGAGATCACTAGGAACATACTCCATGTCCGTGTGCTTTTTGTCATAATTGCTCTTCTGGCGACTTTGAGCAATCTTCAGATTTTAAAGAATGATGTGAACTTTTTCCTCCGCTTGAGTTACAATGTCGGGGCCAAACAATATTCTTTCACCTGCGCCCGACCAACCAATCGGAGTTCTGCATTTGCGACCATAGAGAGCCTCAAATGGTGCCATCTTTAGACTTTTCTGGAAACTGTTGTTGTAAGAGAATTCAGCATAAGGAAGACATTCTTCCCACTTCATGCTGAAAGAGATAACACAAGCACGGAGCATATCTTCTAGAATCTGATTGATCCTTTCAACATGTCCTTGTGACTGAGGGTGGTAAGCTGTGTGCTGAAGTTTAATTTTGTTCCCAAAGCATTTTGGAAACTTCCCTAGAACTTGGAAGTGAAGATGCTTCCACGGTCTGAACTGATCTCAAGAGGAACTCCATACAGAGAGACAATTCTGTTGATATAGAGCTCAGCCAACTGAATTGCACAAATTGTTTCCTTGACTCGAAAGAAGTGAGCTACTTTAGAAAGCCTTTCAATGACAACAAAGATTGCATTGTTGCCCTTCTGCGACCTTGGAAAACCAGTGATGAAGTCCATCTCTACTTTCTCCCATTTCCATTCTGGAGGCTTCAATGGCTGTAGAAGACCGGAAGGTTTCTGATGGACAGCTTTAACTCTGCGACAAACATCGCACTCCGAGACATACCTGGCACAATATCGTTTCAAACCAGGCCACCAATATTGTGTTTTCAAGTCCATGTACATCTTAGTGCTGCCATGGTGGATAGAAAGAACAGAATCATGCGCCTCCTTGAGAACTTGCTCTCTTAAACCCGGGTAGTTCGGAACAAACATCCGGTGTTCAAAGAAAAGCGTGCCTTGGTCGTCTACGTGGAAAGACTCATACTTTGGAAGCTGAATGTTGGAGATGATCTTTTTAGTGTAAGGATCACCAAGTTGAATGGAACGGACCTTTTCTTCTAAGAGAGGTGTTGCTAGAAGGTTCGGAAGATAACCTTGATCCACAATTTCAAGGTTGAGTTTGCGGAATTCCTCGCACAAGAGAGGCTGTTGTTCTTCCACCATGAGATTGTTGACATAAGCTTTTCGGCTGAGAGCATCGGCCATGACATTGGCTTTGCCCGAAGTGTAGTTGATGGTCAAATCGAAATCATTGATTGTTTCAATCCACCTCCGCTGACGAAGGTTGAGATCAGGCTGTGTGAAGCTATACTTTAGACTCTTGTGATCAGAAAAGATCTCACAACGGTTGCCAAGCAAGTATGCCTCCATACTTTCAAAGCAAAGACAACTGCTGCGAGTTCGAGGTCATGTGTAGGATAGTTGATCTCATGCGTCTTTAACTGACGAGATGCATAAGCAACAACTTGCTTTTTTTTTGCATAAGGACCGCACCCAATCCTTGCAATGAAGCATCACAGAAAATCTGGAAAGGCTTTGATGTATCTGGAGGAACCAAGACTGGTGTGGAAGTGAGCTTATTTTTGAGTGTTTCAAAGCTTGCTTGACATGCAGGAGTCCAAAGGTATTTCTTGCCTTTCTTGAGGAGATCGGTAAGAGGCTTCGCAATCTTCGAGAAGTTTTGAACAAAGCGACGGCAGTAACTGGCCAAACCAAGGAAACTCCGGACTTCTTTGACATTTATGGGTGGAAGCCAGTCCATAATTTTCTTAATAGTTTCTGGGTTGACGGCAATGCCCTTGGCAGAGATGACGTGACCAAGGTATGTGACTTGAGGCAGCCAGAACTCACACTTGGAGAACTTTGCATACAGGCGGTTCTCACGAAGCTTGTTTAGGACACACCGAAGGTGTTCTTCATGTTCTTCCTTAGACTTAGAGTAGACTAGAATGTCATCCAGATAGACCACAACGAACTTGTCAAGATATTCCATGAAAACCGAGTTCATAAGCCTCGAGAAGGTGGCAGGTGCGTTGGTGAGACCGAAAGACATGACAGTGTACTCATACAGGCCATAGCGGGTGGTGAAAGCTGTTTTAGGAACATTTTCCTTGCGAATCTTGATTTGATGATAACCACTTCTCAAATCAAGCTTAGAGAATACCACAGCTCCAGCTAGCTGATCGAAGAGATCATTAATCCGCAGAAGGGGATATTTATTCTTGATTGTTTTAGCATTGAGTGCCCGATAGTCAACACAAAGTCTATCAGTCTTGTCTCGCTTCTTCACAAAGATGGTTGGACTACCCCAAGAAGAAGTACTGTGATGAATGAAACCCAACTTCTCTTGTTCATCCAACTGACGTTTGAGTTCAGCCAACTCAGCAGGACCCATTTTATAAGGCAGCCTGGAAATAGGAGCGGTACCAGGTTCAAGTTCAATGACAAACTCAACCTCACGATTCGGAGGCATACCTGGAAACTCTTCAGGAAAGACATCTGGGAACTCACAGATTACAGGAACACTCTGAATACCTTCCATAGCATCATCATTCAGAGCCGCCAAAGAATAAAGCTGAATTATAGGAGTCAGACTTGGAGAATAGACTATATGGCCTTCAGGAATTTTCAGAGAAACCGAACATTCAGCACAATCAATCGCAGCTGCATTTGCTGTTAACCAATCCATGCCCAAGATAACATCAATGTCAGAATTGCCCAGAATGATTAAGGAAGCCGAAAACGAAGAACCACCAATCTCAATTTGATTGTTATGGCTGATTTTAGAAGATGCCATTGTTGCTCCAGGAGAAAGAACCATTAAACGCTTGGGTAGAGGATCCATTGCTAACTCATTCTCATTTGCAAATTTGTGAGAAACAAAAGAGTGTGAAGCACCAGAATCAAAGAAAACTCGTGCAGGAACTGAGTTAACAGGAAGCATACCCATCACAACTCCAGAGGCATGCTCAGCTTGAGCGACGTTGACACAGTTGGCATGAGCAACCGTAGACCCAGGCTTGGTGTTGATGTTGAGAGCCCGAGGTGGAGGTGCACGAACCAAAGGAGAACTTGCCGCAGGTCTTGGAGGTGGTGGGGGAAGAGCTTTGTTGTTCATCGGACAATTCCAATGCTGATGCCCAGTGTTTCCACAAGTATAGCAAGCACCAGGTGGACGTGGAGCAACGTAGCCAGGGACTCCGCCAGGCGCTCCAGGGTAGTTGTGGTTGTAGCCCCTGGGAGCCGCAGTGAAGGAGTTTGATGGCCTTGGTGCGTAGCTTGACGGTCTTGGTGGAGCAGGGAGCGACGGTGGGGTGTTAGGAACCCAAACACGACGCTTAGAAGGAGCTGTCATAGCAGAAGAGCTTGCTGTATCACGGCTGTGTTTCTTTGACTCCTCAAACACTTGCCTACTTGCTTCCTCCTGCAGAGCTGTATGTTGGAGTTCTAGGAAAGACGCCGGCCTTGCATGAGTGATAGCATATTTGATGGAAGCATTGAGGCCTTGCCTAAACCTCTTTTGCTTCTTCTTGTCATCAGAGATCTCATCGCCACCATAACGAGAAAGGTTCATGAAGTTTCTGATGTAGGTGTTGACATTGTTAGTGCCCTGCTTGAGGTTGAGAAACACTTCCTTCATCCTTTCCATGACAATTTCTGACAGATATTGCTCTTTAAAAGCAGCAGTGAACCGCTCCCAAGTAGGCTGAAAACCAGAGAGATCTGCCTTGAGGTAATTTTCCCACCAGAGAGCTGCATCTCCCTTCAGAAGGTGAGTGGCACATTTGACCCATTCTTGCTCGGGAACATCCGCAGTCATCAGCAACCTTGACACTTCACGCAACCAATCATATGCATCAAGTGGCTGGTCAGACACCTCAAATTGGCGTGGGTTGAACTTGAGAAAACTCTTGATGTCTCCTCGCTTGGGAGGTGGAGGTAACGGAACAAACTCATTCCTCCTCACGCTTTCCTCGAAGCGCTGCTGGTTCTGCTGCATAGTGCCCAAAGCATTTGCAATACTTGCCAAAGCAGCCCCAAGTTCAGGTGGTATATCCTCCTCAGAACGGCGTGGTGGTGCCATCCTGTGATTGATATAAAACACAAGTCAATACTATAATGGAGAATGATAATAATCCAAAATAGTACCAAAATGGAATTAACCAAGATTAAAGGATGCAATTCACTGAGATGATATTAAAATATCAACAAAGTTCAAGGCAACTAGAAGATATTAAGCATAACGCACACGACTGAACAAGGAGTGTGGTATACAAACTAACAAAGAAAAAAAATTCCGCAAATTTTGGCATTAAAATACCACTATATGCACAAAACCACTTAACGAATCAAGATTAGTAACTCTACTAGTTCAACATACAAGAGCAAATGATAACAGTAGTGGTATGGTCGCGACTCCATCCCGCACTCAAATCATTACTCCGCACATGAATCAGTAAAACACATATCCCAACACCTTCTTAAGATGAACCTAAAGATTGGTAACTACGAAAAAGAACACCCCAACAAGATAACGTCGGATAACAAATAGTAAGATAGATCGCACCGGTATACAACGAATCAGAATAGATCGCGTCGGTTTACAAAGGCCTGTCGGTATGGAATGTACCAACAATTGATAACCAAAAGGCAGATAGTGATAACATTTGGATGCAACAGATAGACAACTAATTCACACACACACACACAACCTATGGTACTACGGAACCCAGAACACGTGAATCCTAGTTTGAATTTTAGAAGAGGATTGAAAACGTTACACTTCCTTACCAGAAAAGGGTGGGTGGGTGGGTAAGAAGAAAACTGGAAGCAGTCCTACTCTCACGTTTTGTTTTTCCCTAGTATACATAACTACCAAAAATATTTGCTAGACTGACAACGACCATTTTGGCTGAGACCCTGAAGGGCGGGATGGCTCTGATACCAATTGTAACTACCTCGGTGAATTAAGCTCTTAGTTACCTGCCTGGATGAACGAAAGTGGTTAAAATAGTACGGTGGGGCCCAGGGCCTCTCACGGTAGACCTTTCGGCCGTCCTAACCACTTTCAGACATCGGGACAAGAACGAGCGGCGTAATCGGCAGGCGAAGGGATCAACTACATACACAAATGAGTATGTATGCAAGCCACATACAACAGTCCTCAGAGCCATTCCATCTAAAAAAAATAGAAATATTGCAACGCCATACGGCAAGATTCAAATGTCCTAGATAAAGATAATAATTTAGGATAGCTCCTCATACATCACACATCAGAGTATCAGGCGGAAGCGGAAAACAAGATCCGAGTACGGATAAGAAGGAAATCGGCATAAGATGCCACATAAATAAACACATCCCGCCCACAGATCTCATGGATCCCCGTTCCTGGAATCTCTACACCGAATGATCGTTGCCAACATCATCTATCTCTTCCACCCAGTATCCATCTTGCGGGTACACCTGTTCGAAATCAAACAATTTATCGTGTGAGACCCTAGGGGTACTCAGCAAGTCTTTATGCCGCTAAAGGGGACAACCTGGGGTGACGCAATTGCAGCAAAAGATAATACCTAACAATTCTACAGATACTCGCTACCCATCCGCCTAACCAATGATAGACGGATGTCCGTGAATTAAGAACAACAGTTATAGCAGTATAATTAACAGATCCATCCTCCTCCTCGCTTACCAACGAGGAAGCGGATGAACAACCCCCATCATCCGTTGGCAGTTTTATTAACCATTCCATGAGTATTGCACTATTTACTAGTCACGTACTTAGTCAAATTAAAAGCGGTACTTTAGTTATACTTGTCTATGATCGAGAAACTGTGCTCCAAGTCGTCCATAACCGCGGACACGGCTTTCAGAAAGATTTACCCTGCAGGGGTGCACGAATAGCAACACACACTCGATCAACCTCGGAAAAACCAACTCAAAACCCAACGAGGCATTCACGACAAAGCGATCACAGGATTCAGAAATATTTCAGGGGGCCACCCCATTAAGCTACCCACAACGAAGTTGGCCGGCTCCGAGATGGACCCAAGGTCACTGTTTCTCTTCTTGTTCTCTGACGGACTGACGGCACGCACGGCACGGCGCAGCGGGGATTCGATCCCGCGACCTCGCACGCGCGAGCGGCGGCGACTACCGCTGGGGTGGCTTGTGGTAGTTGGAGGAACAGGATCGCGCGGCTAGATAGGGTTCCCGCGTTGCACAGCGAGAAGGCGACGACGAACCCGCCGTGCGCAGAGGGCGTTCGGCACGACGTCCGGCGAGACTAGGAAGCGGCGGCGAGATAGAAGATGTCTGGGAGGATCACGGGCTCACCGCGGGGTTTTCGGTGGGGTTGGCTCAGGCAGGGAAGCAGCCGATCGTGAGGCTGCAGGTGCTCCGGCGACCTAGGGTTTCGGGGGAGCGGCGAGGATCTGGCGGTCCTGGTGGCCTTCTCCTCCTCGCTGGGCCGGTCAAGGTGGAGCAGTGGTACCTCCTTGGTCTTCCAGACCACCTCCACGACGCGCACGCCGGCCGAAACAACGAGACGCAGGGGTAGACGGCGGCGACTGGCAGCGAGATCTGGCGACGGTGAAGAGGGAGGGAAGGCGCGGCAGAGCTTGGGTGGATCTGGGCAATGTAGAAGAGATGTGGGGGATGAGGACAACACGAGGGAGAGAGAAGAGAGGCTGGTGGGCACGGGGTAGGGAAAAGTGGCTTCGGCCCTTTTTCCTTCTCCTCGATCACGTGGTCGAGCTGGGGCTCGAGTTGGCAGGGCAGGGGCAGGGAGGGAGGCTGCGGGTGGGAACGGCGTGGTTGTGGGGCTGGCACGCAGGCAGAGAGAAAAGAGAGAGGGGAGAGGAGACTCGGGCGAGCTAGAGTGTAGCTAGGGCATGCTCGGCTTGGCTAGGGTTTGGGGGTGGGGTAGATGGGTAGATGGGGTGTGGTCAGGGAGAGAGAGGGCCAGCCTCGGTAGTGAGAGGGGGAGGTAAGGTGAGGGTTTAGATTAGAGTTAGATTTAGAGAGAGAAAGAGGAAAAATCTAGGGCTAGGGTTTAATTAGGTGATTATGTTTTAAAACTTGTCTAAAAGATCCACTAAGGAGAAATAGTGAGGGCTTTGATTTAGGCTAAGATGAGGTGAAGGAGAAAACAATGAAAGGAGAAAGGAAAGGTTTATGGGAAAAAGATCTCATTTGAATCATGCATGGCACCTTCCATGTAAGGTTGATAAGGTGGAGATGGGAGAGATGAGGTTTCGATGCTCTAACAAAGCACTAGGATCAAGATGAGGAGGGGGGAATAAGAGAGACAAAAGGAATCTCACAAAAGAAAATGTTCACTCCAAATTCCAAGAATTCAAAGGAGAAGGATGAGTGATTTGCATGGCCCATGCAAAATAATAAATGCCATGGTTTATTTTGTGAAAGCAATAATAATAATATGGCATTATTCTTATGCATTCCCAAGAAGTGTAATAAGGCCAAGCAAAAGAATTTATAGAATTAGATCCATCCTGTCTCCCATGAGCTAGATTAAATACCAAAAGAAAAATAAAGGCCCATGGTAAATGGAATGGTGGAATTATAAGGTGGTGAAAAGAAAGGTGGTGGAGTTGAATAAAAGATATGCCCCCAACTCAACTTGGGCATCAAGCAGTATATCAATAACCAAATACAATATCAAGAGGCAAATACAAATAATAATGCATATGAGAGAAGAACCAAAGAAAGAGGGTTTTATATGATGCTTGTAACTACCTCGGTGAATTACGCTCTTAGTTACCTGCCTGGATGAACGAAAGTGGTTAAAATAGTACGGTGGGGCCCAGGGCCTCTCACGGTAGACCTTTCGGCCGTCCTAACCACTTTCAGACATCGGGACAAGAACGAGCGGCGTAATCGGCAGGCGAAGGGATCAACTACATACACAAATGAGTATGTATGCGAGCCACATACAACAGTCCTCAGAGCCATTCCATCTAAAAAAAATAGAAATATTGCAACGCCATACGGCAAGATTCAAATGTCCTAGATAAAGATAATAATTTAGGATAGCTCCTCATACATCACACATCAGAGTATCAGGCGGAAGCGGAAAACAAGATCCGAGTACGGATAAGAAGGAAATCGGCATAAGATGCCACATAAATAAACACATCCCGCCCACAGATCTCATGGATCCCCGTTCCTGGAATCTCTACACCGACTGATTGTTGCCAACATCATCTGTCTCTTCCACCCAGTATCCATCTTGTGGGTACACCTGTTCATCTGAATCAAACAATTTATCGTGTGAGACCCTAGGGGTACTCAGCAAGTCTTTATGCCGCTAAAGGGGACACAACCTGGGGTGACGCAATTGCAGCAAAAGATAATACCTAACAATTCTACAGATACTCGCTACCCATCCGCCTAACCAATGAGAGACGGATGTCCGTGAATTAAGAACAACAGTTATAGAAGTATAATTAACAGATCCATCCTCCTCCTCGCTTACCAACGAGGAAGCGGACGAACAACCCCCATCATCCGTTGGCAGTTTTATTAACCATTCCATGAGTATTGCACTATTTACTAGTCAAGTACTTAGTCAAATTAAAAGCGGTACTTTAGTTATACTTGTCTATGATCGAGAAATTGTGCTCCAAGTCGTCCATAACCGCGGACACGGCTTTCAGAAAGATTTACCCTGTAGGGGTGCACGAATAGCAACACACACTCGATCAACCTCGGAAAAACCAAATCAAAACCCAACGAGGCATTCACGACAAAGCGATCACATGATTCAGAAATATTTCAGGGGGCACCCGCAACGAATTTGGCTGGCTCCGAGACGGACCCAGGGTTTGCAACGACGGCTGTAAACGATTGGGAACCCGAAAATGTGACTGGGCTTATCGATACCGCGAAAACGTGGCGCGATCCAAAATAGTCCAGGTGCTCCTCGCACAATCTTAAATGCTCCTCGCACAATCTTAAATAAAGAAGTAACATGGCATAAGTACATGATAGTAATAAAGCCCCAAACTAATTGTGGCCCCAAGAAATAAGAATGAATCAAGCTCTGGCTCAGGGGGGTCCATAAGGCCTCCCGGATGTGGATAGTGCGAATAAACAAGGAACAGGAATCAAGTACTCGGGTTCCTACGGGACACAAGTGAGCATGAAAAACCAAATAGCAGATATTGCTCACCGGTGCCTCTTTCATTAGTTATCCCATTACTACTCAGGTTAAGTTGTTTAGGTACCTCATTATTCATCAGACACTCACATACCCTACTCATGCTTTTCTAGGACTCGCATGGCTCAAACAACTCCTGTAGTAATGGCTCATGGGGTGGAGGAACAAGCTTCGGTAGGGTTTAAAAGTAAAGGCTATGCAGTACTTGGGATTCAATTTAATGCATTCGCGACTCAATGATGCAAGAATAAGATAGAGGCAATAGGTATTGTATGTATGCAAGCATGTGGTAGTGCTTGCCTGGCAGCTCAGTTGAAGCGAGAGATGGATCTGGGTAGTACTCCTATGATTCCTGGTAATTCTCCTGCTGGGCGTCTATTCGAAGAAGAACCAAACAAACAAGGGCCAACATAAATAAAGTGCACAACATATGAATTAAAATGCGACAAGCAAACAAGCATGCCATGATGAATGATGCACAATTTACATGGCATTAAAGTAGCATGGCAAGGGTGAGGTGTGGTGCAAGAATTAAAGCATTTTATTATTTATTTAGTCCAATTTTTATTGCCATAAAAAGTTCAGATTTGTAAGAATGACATGATGCATGCTTCAATTCAGAACAAGGACTGCATAGATGGAACGGGCTCGTCGCGCTGATCGATTTAGACATATTATTTGTCAAATTTGGAGTTATAGAATTAAAGTTATTAATTTATTAAGAAAAGGGCATTTTATTGTAATTTTAATCACCTCGAAATTTGAAAGTGCTCAAACAATAATTTGAAGGTCATATTTGAATTCCTCACATTTTTCTGATTCCAAAACATATATCATTTGTATTATTTGGTTTTATATTTGAAAAGTTATTTAAATCTGATTTGAATTTGAATTTAAATCAATTTTGAAAAGGTTTAAATTAAACAGCAAAGCAGAACATTTTGTACTCAGACAGGTCGAGCCACAGTCTCTAACGGGTGGGCCAGCGGCTGGCGGGGCACACGCGTGCGAAAACTCTTTTCTACCACGGCTCTACCTAGCCACTGAGGTTGATAGGTGGGTCCGATGGCCACGGGCCCACGTGATAGTGGGTGATTCTGCCGTGGCTGACAGGAGGGGGTGTACCAGACCGCGGGTTAAGGCTAAGAATCAACGGGGTGCTCTTTGTAAAATTCCCACAGAGGCTGGCTGGTGGGCTCGGCGGACTGCGGGTTGAGCGAAAATCAAAAAAAGGGGGGTTTTCTGCAAAAAGGGGGCCGCGGTACTGTTCTTCTGTTTTCTCTGAACCGCGGACAGGTCTGAGATCGACCGGCGCGGGGCGCGACCCGCGGGGTTCAAACTCGCGTCGCGGGCGCGCGCGCTGCGGGTGATAGCCAGTGCGGCTGCTTACGGGAGGATGACGGAGGAGCGGGCGGCGGCTAGATATGCCTCTGCGAGGCGCGGCGTGGAGCAGATGGCAGCGGCTAGCGTGCACCGAAGGCGCTCGGCGAAAAGAACGGCGGCGCTAGACGGCGGCAGCGAGGCGGAGGTTGTCTAGGCGATAGGGGGGCTTACCGCGAGGTGGCTAACGGCGGCGGATCGGGACGAGGCATAGCAGGGCGTCGGCGGAGCTGGCGAACCAGGAACTAGGGTTTGCGTCAGGTGGCGCTGGTACAAGTGGTCCTGGGGCTCCTCCTCCGCGCCGGCGTGTGCAGGGCGATCTAGAGGAACGTCCTCGATCTCCCTGACCACCCCCACGTCACACACATCGGCAGGAGCGAGAGGTAGACGTCGGCGCTGGCGGTTCTGGCGAGAGGGCGGCGTCATCGTTGGAGAGGAAGGAGAGGGGAGGCGGGGCACTGGGCGGATCTGGGCGATGCCAGGATGCGTGGGGGATGAGGACAATGCGAGGGAGAGAGGGGAGAGGCTGGTGGGATGCCGTGGGGCGACGGTGGTGTAAAGGTGGCCTCGGCCACCTTTTTGGCCACCTCCCTCACGTGCTCGCAGGGTGGTGAGGGACTGCCGGTGGGGTCTGCCGAGGGGGAGGATAGGCAGGAGAGGCTCGGGTTGGAGGGGGGCCCATGGCAGGGAGAGAGAAGAGAGGGAGAGAGAGAAGGTTAGAGCTCGGTTAGGAGCTAGGGTTGGGGAAATGGGGGTGGCTCAGGTTAGGGCTTTAGGGCTGGGGTAGGCTTCGGCCTGGGGTAGGGTTAGGGCTGGTGGAGGCTGCCAGGTAGGGCCCGCATGGTAGTGAGAGAGATAGAGAGAGAGGTGAGGTTAAGGGTTAGGGTTTATTGTAGAATTAGGGTTAGAGGAAAAATAGAGAGAGGAAGTTAGGTTAGATTTTTATTAGGTGTTTAGGTTTTAAAATGTGTTTATGAGATCAACCAAGAGGGTAAAGTGAGGCTTTGATTAGGTTAAGATGAGGTGAAGGAGAAACCAAGAAAAGAGAAAGAAAAGGATTATGGGAAGAGGCCTCATTTGAATCATGCATGGAAAAAAATAAAAGAAAAGATGTTGATGAGAATAAGGGGAAAGGTGAAGAGATGATGGAGATGATCCACAAGGGAAAAAGCCAATAAAATCAAGAGGAGTCAAATGGACTAAAGGTGGTGGTACCCTTGCATGGCCCATGCAAAAAAAATGCCATGATTTATTTTGTGAAAACAATAATAATATGGCATTATTCTTATGCATTTCGAAGAAGTGGAACTAAAGGCCAAGCAAGAGATAGTTGGATTAGATCCACCCCATTCACATGAGCTAGCATAAAATCATAAGTAAAGAGATACAAGCTCATGGATTAATGGAATGGTGGAATTATAAGGCGGTGACAAAGAAAAATGGAGGAGTGGAATAAAAGATATGCCCCCAACTCAACTTGGGCATTTAGACAATATATAAATAACCAAATACAATATCAAGAGGCAAATACAATTAATAATGCATATGAGAGAGAACCAATGAAAGCGGGTTTTATATGATGCTCAAATGCAAGGTGGCATGAGGACATGAGCATGATATAATTATGATGCAACAATTATATGTAGGAAGTAGCCATTATCTTACTAGACCAAGTAGCATTACAATTGTTAGACAATTGGGATGCTACAATGCTCAAATGCAAGGTGGCATGATGACATCAGCATGATATATTTATGATGCAACAATTATATATAGGAAGTAGCCATTATCTTACTAGACCAAGTAGCATTACAATTGGTTAGACAATTGGGATGCTACAACTTTTCTAGGAGAAGTTCGAATCCGTTCCGTTCGGATATTGATCGGTCTTGGTTTGACATGGTTAGAAGTGAGATTCGGTACAAAGACAAAGTAGGTGCTACTGTTGTCCTCATTGGTCCTCCCGCTTTATTGATTGAGAAAGGTTGGCAGTCAAGACCATCTACTATGCTATTTCTCCTGCCGGATTTGAACCTTCTCGGTTTCTTTCGTTAGTTTCTTCTACCTCGATCGATGAGCTTTCAAATAAGATGGTTGCGACGAGCCCCAAATAGTCAATTCAATGAAGTATGCCTACTTTGTTGGCACATGGAAAGGTAGAATAGCCTTCCGCCATCTGGACTTATCTTTTGCCTCTCTCCCAGATTCATAAAAAGGGAGCAAGAGGGCCTCTCGATGGGAGTGATTCCTCGAAAAGAGATCGTTTCCAGCATCCTCGAGTTCGTAGTCAAACTCACCTTCATCCATCTTTCATGGACTGGCGCGGGCAAGCACAGCTGTCTGGAGCAGGAGATGGAAGCTTGGGTTGAGGAGGCACAAAAGATGGTGTCTAGCAAACTATTCTATTGAGAAAATATGTTGGTTCTAAAGCTATGTCTCAAGTGGTTTGGAAATCGGTAATTCACACTTTTGGGTTGGACTAATGACTTCCACAAACCATTCTTTTTGTCATCATGATGAGACAATCCAACATTTATTCTTCCTATGTAAATTTGCTCGCTCTATATGATCAATCATCCAAATAGCCTCTGGTTTATTCCCCATGTTTGGTGGCCAATATATTTGATAATTGGTTGCTTAAGATAGATGATAAATACATGATTTTATTTAGGGTGGGAGCACTTGCCATTATTTGGTCGCTATGGCTATGTAGAAATGAAAAGATTTTTAATAACATTGTGTCTTTTTCCTTGCAGGTTATCTATGGACCACGACTATTCTCTGATCATGGACTATTCTTTAACGTATGGAGTTTTGCGACTTGTTTGCGGAGGGGTGTACACGATTGGAGGACACACCGAGGGATATTTTTTTCCGACATGGATGGTTGCGCGATCTACGGATTGATCTTCCATAGCTTGAGGCCGTTTGTTTGAGTTATTTGTAATGCTGGTCTTTTTGCATTGATCTCTTGTGTATGTTTTTTGTGTGGTTTGGTCGGCTGTGTGCATCTTAGTTATATAGAGGTGGAGTGTAAAAATTACTGTTATAATAAAAGCGATCATTTCGAAAAAAAAGTTAGAAATCACCATTTGCACCAATAATATAGTATAAATCTATCTAAGAAAACTGGCGATAATAGTATCGAACTGTAGTCAACCGAAAAGGTGTCAGTTCAGACGTTGTTGTACCAGTTCATTGGTGGCAACTGGCGAGATGGCTTTGTAGTTACTTCGCCTTTTGGATATAGATATAATGAGTCAAGATAAGTTCAGAAATATTAGTACTCCCCTGTTCAAACTTTTTGAGTATTTATTCGTTCAATGAGCATTCAATTCATGCGGATAGCAAATGATTATGTACGATGTGGAGACTTTTCCATTGAGACTTCAACTCTTGGTGCCATTTTCCAACGTCGTGTACGCCACGAGAATGCTGGCCAGAAATGTATCGCGTGCGTGCGAAAGCAGATACAACTTATTACTCACTAGGACAAACGGAAGAGCATTTCCTTGAGATAGAGATGCCGCACAACGCCCGTGTTATCTAGACGTTGTAGCGCCGCAGCCCAGTGAGCTCGGCGCCACCGCCGTGCCGTCGTGGAGTATGCTATGTGGCTTAAAGCAGTGCAACTATTGAATTTCGTTTTGTATTTATATATATATATATATATTTTATATATATATATATTATATATATATATATATATATATATATATATATATATATATATATAACCAGGTATTGGTGAAGTTGATACTCAGAGCTGAGTTACTGTATTACAGTTTTGGCTTAAAAGTATACTAGATGAATATGCAAGTTTCGCCTCGCCTTCTGCACAATGTTGTCGCATTAGACAAACATGTGAACTTCGCCTCGCCACCCGCACCAACGTTGTCGCATGACGTGTCTAGAGCATTGTATTTGGTGGTGGTTTGTTCTATGTTGATGGCCTACGGTTATTTGGATTAACTATGCTGAGCGGGTCATAATGAAATTCTAAAGAAAGTAGGGTCTTGGCCTTGATATATTAGATCATCAATATTTTTAAAAGTTAGTAGTCCTTTATACAATTACAATTACAACCTATAAAGTGATTATATTATGGCAAATGGAGTAATACTAAACAATTGGAACCTTATGCACCAACATACCACCTTGATAGTCCATGAGTGAGAGGAGATAATTCATCCTCTACAATCGCACATACTCCATCCTAAAATAGCTCAGATGTGTAAGGATGAAGAGAATTATACATCATAAGAAGGCACTATGTGTTTGTTAGATATATATTGTCTCAACAAAGCCAAGGTTCATGCAGACTATGTTGGGAGCGGGAATACAAATTACTCCGATAAAAATCGTGGTTCACCTTGATATAGAATATCACATGAGAAAGATACTGTCCAGTTCCGTTGGCATCATAAACAAAGAGAGGCAAACAATAGAATCGATCAATGCCATACATGCGTGAATCTATTTGGCATCACATGTACTTCCACCACGATATAGATCATAACTCAAACTCAAAGTACAAATCCCAAAATGCAAACTCAACAACTTCTACACTTGTTTTTTCTAGATTCTCTAAAACAAAGAGAATTAAAAGTTCAGTTACAGAGGTGTCGTAGACATACAACCTAGCAAACCTTATTTTTAGAATTGAGGTTCAACTCAGCCTAACTCCCTAATATTTCTAGACATTCTTCCATTTCTCTATAAGTTGCTATGGCCAACATTCCATAATTTTTAGCATTTGGCTCCTATACAAAAACAATATGTGAATTGTGGTTTGCAGCACTATTCTGAACCAATGCTTGTTTAAGTGCACATCATTTTGAACACTTGCACTTGGAAGAGAGAAGCTAAGAAAACAAATTAGTCAGTTATTGATAAATGCAAAGAACATCTATAGTTTAAGATTTCTATGTCTAAGAAGAACAATAGGACGATGGGGATAGAGCGCCCGATCACCTCAGGCAAAGCGCCCAATGGGCATATTTAGACCACAATTAGTGGTGGAGCCCATCACCCTTGTTGTGTGAGAGAAGAGAAGGTGGTGATGCAGCTCATCACTGGAGTTGAGGAGGAGAACCTACAACAGAGCAAAGTGTAATCGGACTGTAATGAGAATCAAACTGCCCAATTGATCTCGCTCATTTCTTTTCCCTGTTACTGATAAAAATTTCTCAATGCCACGTTTTACATGCCAGAGACAAATCTGAACAATACAAAAGCATATATCTGGTCCATAAAAGCATAGTTTTTTCAACACATATTCATACACGCCACGATACCACAGAAATAATGCACACCATGATTTCGTAGCAAATTAAAAACAAATCAATTATGAAACAAATACCTTGTGATATCCTTGTCCTAGAAACTGCAAGTCGACTTGAAATAGTGAGAAGGCATATTAATCCATCTGCACAAAGTGACAACTCAAGAATGTATCATTAGTACAGAAAGCTAAAAGTATACTTCCTTACAAATCTGTAGGACTTGATCGAGTTAGAAGAGTTGCAAAAATAAGTAGGGAGAAGGCGCCAAATCGGCTAACCTGATGAGATTGCTCGTTGATCCCCTCTAGATCGAAGTATGGTGCACTTCCCAACCAAACGCCACCGCCGCCGCTCCTCCTGCCTACATTCTCAGGGCCATCTCTCCTTCATACTCATCAAGGAATTGAATGGGACTGAGCGAGATAGCGCAACACAACACTATAGCATACAACCTCACCTCATAGAACACGATGTCCTGAAGATCCAATGCCAGGGAGACCGAGCACCAGGCGCCCTCATGTTCCTCTTCCAGTCGGCACGCGGGGGCACACAATTTTGGAGCTCGCTTGCGGGTGATGGAGGTGGGGACCCGACACGGGTTCTGTGGGCCACGGCGCTGTAGTTCCATGGGAGGGAGGACAGAAAAGACGGGAACTATGGATCGATCGGGTTCCCGGAGCTTCCTGGTTGATCTCATATTATTGTTAGCCTCCATCCCTAACTATGATTTCCTTTCCATTGACTTGGCTTCACCATTTCTTGATCAGAGAGAAAAATGGCTCCCGCTTCTTATAAAAGAAAACAAGGGTGTTGAGAGAGAGAGGACGACACATAAAGACATCACACCACCTTGCGTGGAGCAACAGCACACACCGTCCGCCATTTTCCCACCACACATGAAGCTAGTCCTCACCAGCCCACAAAACACGGAGCGACATATGCCTACATATAGCGGTAGCATGCCCAACAAGTGGCCTGAAATCAGTCACAGACTAGAGGAGGCAGCCCTTTGGAGAAGGGGAGGCGAGGAGAGCGCATGATGGGAAAGGAAAGGGCGCATTGGAAGAACCGTAGGTGCCGCCTGCAAGCTCCGGGAGACGCCTTGCTACGGGGGTGAGCGACCAAGAAGCAGAGACCGGCGAGGGTAAGTACCTAGCAGCGGATCTTAACCATGGGGGAGGAGCTTCCTAGGAAAGAGGGTTTGGTGGGGGAGGAGGGGCACCGGCCCCAGTTCCCCTCCTCCCCCACCATTCCCGGCCGTTGATGGGATACCGGAGGCGAGGAGGATCAAACACGAAGGCGCCATCTCAACCCCGTACAGTTGCTGCATCACGCATGCTAGGGTTTCACGCAAGGGGCCGCGCTGGGTCCGAGGGGAGGAGATGATGGGAGAAGGGGTTATCGTGAGTGGAGGGGGCTGGAGGAAGTGGAGGTGAGAGAGAGAGCTCGGGAGCTGAGGGGGCGGCACATGTTGCTGGGGGAGCGGGATGAGGGGCTTGGATGGGTCGGAGCTCAGGCGGAGGGGAACATGATTGAGATAGGGTGGGGTAGGGTCAGGGACAGGAGGGACCAAGTCGTAAGACTTTTATCAACACCTGAAATGCACGGTTGAGATGACTCAGAGTGAAGATCAGATGACCACAAATGCGTGTGCGGGCAGATGACCTCAGATGGCTCGCTTTTGCTCACGCTTAACCATAGTATAATTTCTAAGAACTTAACACCTTCGTCATGGATCCTTGGATATTATCATGTCATACGTTCTCGTTTGTAATCCCTAATAGTATTTGGTTGGAATACCGTAATATACCTGAAATTACAAATTTAGGCTGTAATAATAAGTCGCACATTAGAATGGTAGTCATCCTCCTCACTCAGAGTGATGACCATCAGCTCTTGTGAGAAAGACTCACAAAAGGTCAGCTCTTGATCCAAAAAAATCAAATTTGAAGAACACAGACGAAACAGGATGTGTCTAACGGCTCGAAACCCGTGTGTGGGCGACGCATTGTCCTCCGCCCCTGCCGCCGGCAAGCACGCGGTAGGCGGCCACCAACCCCGGACTCCCCCTCCAGCTGGGTGCTAGAGGCCCGAGGACGAAGTTCTGGGCGTTGACCGATGAGGACTCCGAGGAAGAGGAGATCTTGGAGGAGGAAGATGTCGCAGTGGAGAGATCGCCGGTGGCGGGTGCCTCTACAACGAAGGTCACGATGGGATACTTCCTTGACCCCGCCTGGACGCTGGTGGAGAGGCACAGACCAGGCAAGCGACGGAAGCGGCCGACCTTCGCCCCTGGCGGGAAGGGTTCGAGATTCAATGCGTTCTCCCTGGCCCTAGGGCGATGGAACCCTAGATCTCGGCTCGCGTCTCCTCGGCATGAGGTTGACGAGCCTGGCTTTGCCTTCCCCCACCGATTCCAACGTCGCTGGCGACAGCCGTGCTGCCAAAGATGGTGTCCTTTGGGTCGCTCTCGTTTCTAGTCTTCCCTCGTTTCCAATGCTCCGGAGGAGGGAGGGATGGAGGGAGAAAGTGCGATGGGGGCGGGGCAGGGGAGGAGCGACGAGGACGTCAGGCCTTGGGTCGTTACTGGACTGGGGAGCGGCCCTAAAGGCCCACATGGTTTTCGTCCTTGTTATATTTTTGTCACCGTGGTTTTATGCGGTCGCCATCTGATTGACATCTTCTTGCCCATAAACTAATTTCGAGATTTTCTAGTCAGCTCAACGCACATGTTAGCCACGCGCATGCGGGCGCGATGACCGTATTGCCTCTCCGTTTGCTCCTTGGGTGCCAAGCCAGATCGCGCGGATGGTTTTGGGATGGAACGGGGCGCCCTTTGGGTGGGCAGGTGCGAACAGAAGGAACATCGGCTCGGCCTTCGGGTGTTCTTTCTAATTTCTTCTTATGACATTCTCACGATCTTTTTCTTTTTTGCCGGGTGTCCTGCCATTCTGAAGACGTTTGTTTGCTTCCCTAAAAAAGAGCCGTTTGTTTGCTGGCATGATAAGTGTTAACAATGTGATGTCAACTAAACTAGGAGTATGTTTCTAAATAGTGTATTGTACTCATACAAGCATATGATGCAATAAATTGATGTACTCCCTCCGTCTCAATTTTTTCTAAATTTAGATGCATCTAGTACTAAATAGTGTCTATATACATAAGTGGCGGACCTAAGATTTTATGGATGGGTATGCCACATAACAAATTTGACGGCAATTTTAATAGAATATACTTAATAATTAAATAAATTATTGTACAATTTGCATTGTAAAACGGTATAGAAGCAATAAATAATATCCAGAAAGTTGTACAAATTACTGCATAAATAGTTCACACCCAGGTAATATTCTGAAATAAGCATAAAACAAAGTTACAATATATGCTCTTTGAATTATATCCCCGCGGATCATGTGGGAGGTTGTTTTTTTTACAGGGAAAGCATAAGCTTTATTACGCATCACAATTGGGCAATTCGCCCATTACAATAACAGCGATACTCGCTGGGATATCTGATTCCCACACAGTCATCATACCAGGATTACATCCCTCACCTAGCTTGGCCAACTCATGGGCGACTTTATTTGCATCTCTTCTACATGAAATAATAGACGACTTCGAGAACCAGTTCCGACACTGAATCTTCAGGTCCTGGATAATTGGCGTTTCCGCTGAGAAGTCTGGTGCGTTACTTTCAGAGCATTAACCAGTTGTGCATCGGTTTCAAAGGTCACACGCAGCGCTACCAAACTTGTGGCGAGATTGACAGCATGTTCCATGGCTTGTAACTCAGCCCTAAAGGCTGATCGTATGCCCTCGGCACGGCCAGCAGCTGCTGCCAGAACATTGCCCTCATCACCTCTCGCAACAACACCCCAACCTCCAAAATTATTGCCTTCCTTATAAGCTCCATCGACGTTGAGCTTAATCTCTCCATGGGGCGGCGCCACCCACTTGCAGATCTTAGGGTCAGGCGATTTCCGTTCAGGTTTACAGAATCTGAGACAGTCATCCAACAGAGTTCTTGTTCTGGCTGCCACCTCAGCAGTGGTCATCATAGCAGCCCCCTCTCTGACTTTATTTCTCAGGTTCCACCACCTCCACCACAACGCGATAATTTCCACACGCTGGCCCTCCTTCAGCATCCATAGATTTTGACCTTCTTCCCATCCCCTATTCTCCAAATAATCCCTTGATTTAGCAGCTCTACACCATGTAATATACTCCTCCATGCATAGGACATCCCCTCCTCCGCTTTGGCCTCCAAAAGGCTCCCATTCGGGTAGTACTTTGCACGCAAGACCTGTGCACACAAGCTGTCTGGATTCTGTAGTAACCTCCATGCCTGTCTAGACAACATGGCAATGTTGAAGCTACGAATATCCCGGAAGCCCAAACCCCCTTCTCCTTTAGGCCGAATCAAAGTTTGCCACCCGATCTAATGGATCTTGTTTTCTTTTTTCCTATTAGCTCCACCAATACTGTGCGATCATAGCACTAATCTCATCACAGAAACTCTTAGTTAGGTAAAAGCAAGACATAGCAAAAGCTGGTATCGCGTGCGCCATAGCCTTCACCAGAAGTTCCTTGCCCGCTTTAGACAGTATTTTCTCTTTCCACCCCTGGATTCTTCTCCAAATATTATCGCGAATATATTTAAAAGATTTCTTCCTTGATCTCCCCACATACACCGGTAGGCCGAGGTACTTCTCGTTCCACGCCTCCGAGTTGATTAACAATGTATTTTTCACAACATTCTTCTCCGCATTTCTATTGTTGGCACTAAACATAATTGCAGACTTCTCAAAATTGATGCACTGACTCAAAACATTCTCATAAATTGTGAGAATGCACCTCATCTCCAAGGCTTCCTCCCATCCAGCCTTCATGAGTATCACCGAATCATTGGCAAAGAATAAGTGTGTAATGCTTGGAGCTAGCTGACACACTTTAATACCATTGGACCTTCCCCTCCTCTCCGAGTCTTGGATCAAGGCCGATAAACCCTCCGCACAAATGACAAACAAATAAGGGGATAGAGGGTCCCCCCCGCCTAAGCCCTCGAGAAGGTGCAAACTGCTCTGAGTAGGTGCCATTTTATGGCCCAAATATATCGAGCTCGTTGGGGAACCCCAAGAGGAAGGTATGATGAGCACAACAGCAAGTTTTCCCTCAGTAAGAAACCAAGGTTATCAATCCAGTAGGAGCAAGGAAACACCCCAAAGGTGTAGCTAGCTGAACGTTGGCAGGGCGCACTACCGGTGCCAGCAGCAACGTGGAGACCTGCACAACACAACCATAGAACTTTGCCCCCAACTTACGATGAGGTTGTCAATATCACCGGTTTTGCTGAAAACAGAGGATTAAACATATCGAATGAAAGGAAGTAATAGTTTGCAGAAAGTAAACACAAAACGGTAAACAGTTTGTAGATTGTATGTAAAAGAAAGGACCGGGGTCCATAGTTCACTAGAGGTGGCTCTCCTTAAGATAGATAACATGCTGGGTGAACAAATTACAGCGGGGCAATTGACAAACACCGAGAAAGCAATACATGCATATACTAATAATCTTGACTCCTTTGGAACTTAATTGGGAATTACAACATTATACATAGACCGCCATCCAACTGCATCTATGACTAATAATCCACCTTCAGGTTAGCAGCCGAACCCCCTCCAGTATTAAGTTGCAAGCAACAGATTATTGCTTTACGAATTGCGTGTAAAGTAAACAATACGATTGTTCTATGAATAAAGGATTGTTGTTTTCTCCCTAGTAGCAACAGCACATCTAGTACCTTAGAGATTTCTGTCACTTCCCCAGATTACCAAAGGTATGAACCCACTATCGAGAATAAATACTAACTCTTGGAGTTGCTAGCATCTACTTGGCCAAGATAGCTACTAACAACGGAGAGCATGCAAGATCACAAATAACAAAGACATGATAGAATCAATAATCAATCTGAAATAGCAGCTCAATATCCATTGGATCCCCGCAAACACAACATGCAGAATTACAAATAGATGATCTTGATCATGAACATAGCTCACAAGATGTACACATGAAAGCACAAAGGAGGAGAACCAGCCATCTAACTACTACATGGACCCGTAGTCCAGAGATGAACTACTCACGCATCACACCGGAGGCTTGCATGATGATGAAGAAGGCCTCCAGGGTGAATTCCCCTCTCCGGCAAGGTGCCGGGAAGAGTTTCAGATCCCTCCCAATCTAGGGATGGAGATGACGACGGCTACATACTCTTTCGTGGATTTTTGATCAGGTTCTTAGGGTTTTCGTCCCGAAGAAAATATATAGGCGGAAGGAGAGGCCGAGGGGGTGCTAGGGTCGGCCAGACCACCCCCTAGCGCGGGCCAGGCCTGGCCGCACGGCCAGGTGGTGTGGCCGGCCCCCAGCTCTTCTCCGTCTCGTATTCTGGCATCTGATGACTTCCGGAAAAATAGGCACTTTGATTTTTCTCCCGTCCAATTTCGAGAATATTCATTTTCTGACTTTCCTGGAACCAAAAACAGCAGAAAACAGGCAGCTGGCACTGTGGCTCTTGTTAATAGGTTAGTCCAAAAAATCATATGAAAAGTACTCCAAAGTTTGGAAAAAACACAAGAAAGTGGATAAAACCAAGCATGGAACATCAAAATTATAGATACATTTGCAATGTATCACCATTCACCTTCACCTGGTACCGAACTGAAGTGGCACATGACATGATCAGGTTCGTCCATGCTTGGAAAAAGCCCAATTTCTCCATCATCGCTCTCAGAAAGCTCCACTTAACTCTATCGTATGCTTTACTCATATCTGCCTTGACCGCAGCATATTGGACACCACTTCTTTAATTGAGTAAAAAGTGTGATACCTCATAGGCTAGTAGTACATTGTCAGTTATTAATCTCCCCGGGACAAAGGCACTTTGATTTTGTGAAATCACATCTAGTAGTACTAGCTTCAACCTATTTGCCAACACCTTAGAGACGATTTCGTACAAGACATTGCACATAATGATTGGCTGTAGGTATTTAATCCTCTTCGGATCGATCACCTTCGGGATAAGCACCACAAAAGTATCGTTCCACCCCACAGGCATAGTTCCTCCTCGCAGCACCTGAAGGACCTCCTCAACCACCTGCTCTCCCAAGAAGTCCCAATGTTTTTTATAGAACAGGGCTAGCATCCCATCCGTCCTAGGTGCTTTCAGATCGCCTATACTATCCAACGTCGACTTCACTTCAGCAACATTAAATTCCGCCACGAGGCCTTCATTCATGGCCGGTGTGACACGAGGTTCAACCACATCAATAACCTCTTGAATACGATCACCCGCAGTTGTATTGAATAAATCCTGAAAATGAGATAAAACATAGTTAGAAATATCCCTATCTTCCTTCCCTAGCTTGAAGGAGATATGCCCTAGAGGCAAATAATAAATAGGTTTTTATTGTCATATCTCAATTAGCTTATAATAGTTTCATATTGTGCTATAACTGTGCCAAGTAGAAACATGGGTGCAGGTGTGGTATGAAACAACCAAGTCCCTAGTATCCTCTATTCATACTAGTTCGTTGGTCATGAGGATGATCTGGGTTTCAAGATCATGGACATTTATGCCAATTGACAACGGGGTTATATCATTGGAGAATGATGTGATGGATATTCCTATAAGGATTGCAACACGATCAAGTCATATAGTTAATTGTTGCAATAGCTATACCTAGACTCCTTTTCCTTAGACCGTGAGCTCATATTACTCACTGTTTTCCGAGACTGCTTAGACTGCATCAACCATCATCTGGTAATACGGTGGCCATAAAGGTGTACGTTGGGTATTCCAAAGGAAGAGTAGATGAGATGTGACTGCAAGACCGGGATTTGTTCACCCACATGACGGGTAAAGATACATACGGCCGGCTTGGTGAGATTACATCCATAAATATTGCAACATATGACTCGGTCATGGGGATATAATATCACGGTAACAAGAAAACATAACTTGTAGTGAACGAGATTGAGAAAGTTATGTGATACCAATGATCGGATCTCGGACAAGTCATATCAAGAAACAAAAGGAATTGGATGCTATATTTACCGGTTCAAACGACATTGTCATCAGGAATGCATAGGGGTCACATGGATATCCCTGGTCCCTCTGTTGATCATTGATACAGATCATGTCTAGAGCATTCCCGAGCCGTGAGAGGATACACTTAAGGGTACGATGAGAGCGATCATTCGTAAGACGGAATCCCAGTAGAGAAAGAGAAAGCCGGAAATGTTCCGCAGAGAGATCTGAAGTTGTTCGGAGAAAGAATAAAGGAAAAGACCCAGAAAAGTGTTTTCGGATAAATGGGAATTTGAATATACATTTAGTATATGTTAATTATGAATTAATATATTCCAAATTGCATTTAAATTAAGATTTCTAAAGGCAACTTTTATATTAGGCCAAATCCCAGAGGGGAAAGGCCTAGAAATAAAACTGCAGAAAAAGAAAAGGAAAAAGAAAAAGAAAAGAAATAGCTATTGCCGCTGTGTGCCAGGCGACCCACTAAGGGCGAGCACAAGTGGTCGAGCTGGCCGGGCCGCGCCAGGCCTCGAGGCCCACCCGGGGCGTGCACCAGCCACCGCCACAACCTGGCGAGCTGGGCCGCCGGGGCGTGGCCGGCCCGCCTGGACGCTGCGCCTCCTGGCCAATGTTGCTGCGAGCTAGGCCGCGGTGGGCAGCGCTGGCCCACCCGGCTAGCAGCTCAATGCTACTGCTGGTTGTTGGGCTAGCCATCCAGGCCCAGCCGGCTGGGGTTTACTTTTTGCCCTTTTTCCCTTTGCCCTTTAGTCCCATATGGCTAACCCTTTGAGAAAGACACACCCCCTTAGTCTATATAAAGGGGTGCCTATGGGTGGGATTAAACACACCAATACACCAATATTTGGAGAAGTCATTTGGTTGACTTCGTCCTTTCCTCCTCTCTAGCCCTTGTGACCATGGCCCCAAGTTTGGGCTGTGCGAACAAGGTACACCTGCAGTACGCCGTTGCGCTGTAGGGATTCCTAGCCGGATATCAACTTTCGCACTCCCGGCTGGATCGGGGAGCCGGAGGTCTCATCGTGCACCGGACACGAGGTGGATCACTTGGGGCTCTTAAATGTCGTGAGCCAGAGCTGTTGCACGATAAAGAAGGAGCAAGGGGTGACATGCGAGGAGCTTCACGACCTTGAGGTCGGCTACGAGTACGACTACATCAACCACGTTCCCCTCGGAACGTTAACCGCGTACGGTCTACAAGATTATGTATTCTCTACGCATTGGTCGTTACCGCATTACTACATAGATAGATCCTAGGCAATTTTTGGGGTTCCAACGTAGGATTTTTTTTGTTTTCTGCTGCGGATCCCCTTCAGTGGTATCAGAGCCGATCTATGCGTAGGAGTGTTGTACGGCCAGTACACACATGTATTGTGCAGGCATTGATCTCTTAGTTGTTACCCTCTAACGTGTACTTGTTTATATCGCGGTATTGTTTGATGAAGCGACCCGGACCGACCTTACGCATATTCTACGCGAGACTGGTTCCACGCTCAACATACGGCTTGTACCGTATAAGTAGCTAGCGGGTGTGTGTCTCTCATTCAATAGTTGATATAGCATTTATAATGGAGGACCCCAAATGGGGTGTAGTATAAACAACTGTTGGATCCATGTTGTGGTTGGAAAGTTCGTAGTTTAGAATAGTTCTATTGCGAAATCCCTAACAACCACGTAAAACTTGTAATAGATAAAGTAGATGCGTATAACTTTATTTTGTAGGAGGGCATGTGATTATGATATGACATTGGTCGTTATGAAGGTAAGTAGTTTACTTTTCTATTATAAGTAATATAGTAATAGTCATCGTTCCGATAAACGACCTAGTGGAGGCGTCGTGGACTTGGCGTCAAACCGATGGCAGGATGGAGATCATGCTGGAGTGCTCGATGGAGATCAAGGCGCAAGAGGCACCATATCATATCACATTATACATATGATGTTGATAACTGTTTTACATCTTATTGTGTGCTAGTATTTAGATACTCAACGGTAGCAAATAAGATAATCCCTATTTAATTCCA
Organism: Avena eriantha; assembly: GCA_910589775.1. NCBI lineage: Eukaryota > Viridiplantae > Streptophyta > Magnoliopsida > Poales > Poaceae > Avena > Avena eriantha. The sequence goes on along the minus strand of OU342740.1, from coordinate 388,249,595 downwards.
ATGTTCCGTGTTCCCCTTGTGTGTGCACTACCAAGAAAGTTCTTCGGTATGAGGCGCCCTGCGGTGAGTAGGGGTCAGACATATCTATGTTCGCATACAGTGGGTGTAAGCCATGTTGCACAGTGAATACACACAAGTTAGATTTGGCGAGCCTAGCATGTGCAGACATGGCCTCGGAACACAAGAGATTGAAATATCGAGCATGAGTCACATGGATGATGTGATTGGCATTATTGAATGTCTACCTTTGATAATGCATTGATGGCCGTGACGATCAAGGGAGGTGTAGAGGATAGGGATCATGTGATCACTAAAATCATTCAGGGGATGATAATTTTAGTGGAGACCAATTATAAATTGATCTCTTATTATGAACTTAGTCTAGATGTCTGTTTGCAAATATCTTAGTAGATCATGGCCTATCCCATTGAGGTCCTCTGCGACCATGGGAATATATTGCTTGATGTGGAACTTAGCAAAAGGGTCCAACTCCATAGTTTAATACCCACGCCTGAGGGATATCCTCGTAAAACGTGATCTTCTCTTCTTGATAAAATAACCATTGGGAGATAATTCGATGACTCTGCAATATTTGTGTTTTCTTCATAATCATCCAATAAGCCATTCCCCATTCGATGGAGAGTTGGGCTACATTTTGTATTCTACATAATAAGGCACATAGAGTATGAGCCATTGGATGGGTTTTCCTCCATCATGGATGAAAAAGAGAATGTTTGAAAAAACACTTAACGATCTTGCATTAGAGTTGAGAACTCTTGGAAGGGCTTGATTGCAACGGAGGCCATGGATGAAAAGGTATATGTAAGATATACAAATTATAAATGTGGTTATTGCAAAACTCGTTGTAGTTTGCAAAGTATTTGATACTTGTTCTATTTTGTGAAAACAGGAGGATCTGCTTGAGAATTGCTGGTTTTGAGGTAACATGACTTGATGACGGCAAGCAAAGCAGTTGATGGCTAACATCACCTCTTCCCTCAAAGTTTATCATTTGGATTAGTGGACTTGAATATAAATTTGTAATCCCTATGTCTGTGTCTTGCTTTTGACGAGACGATTATTCATATGAACAAGTTACAAGCCAGTTTGTACTATTCTTATGAACAATACCTTATGGTCACATTATGATTATAAATAAGTTATTCTCATCACTATGTTAATGATAATGGTTTAAACATTTATAAGAGGAGTAGAATGCTAAAAGATATCCAAAGTTTAATAATGAAATGACACTATAGTTTAAGTCATTTTGGTTATTGCATGTTCTTAATGAAGATCGGGGTCCTAGATGCTTAATCTAGAGACTTTGCAAAACCATGCCTCTTGGGAAGAATGACTAAAACTCCGCATTCTGGTAAAATGGTGATATGCGAAGAAATGTTGAATCTTATACATAGTGATGTATCGTATTTTCAACAAGTAGTGGAAATCATTTATTGTGGACTTAAGTGAATAAGCATATTTACTTAATGAAACATGAGTTCGAAATGATTTGAGTTGTTCAAATAAGTTCACAATAATAAGAGGATATTGAAATTAACGAGAATACGAAGTCTCTTTGATTTGATCGACATGACTGAAATATTCAAGTTAAGTTTAGCATAAAAGGTACTTGTGAAGGATGTTTCACAAATTATGATAATAGGATGAATCAAAATGGTGTTGAAATATCTAAACATCATAATCATTATGTATTAAGATACATATGGTATAATATCATCTCTTATAGGGGTTATAGTTATCGTTTAGAATTAGAGATCAAAATAAGAAAACACTCATTTGAAATACAAAGGAACATCTAAAAGATTCGTGGAAACAACACCATAAGTGTTATGGCAAGTTCGAGTTTCTAAAGATTTCGACAAGTCAAAATCGTGGCAAATAAACAAGTCTTTGTAGAGCATTCTTAGGAAGCTATGAATGCATCTTCCACAAAAGGGGCAAACCTGTTGTTGTCCAAAGTTGACGTGTCTTGATGAAGATACAGGTGGAAGAAAGTAAAAGATCAAAACAAGGTATTTGACCTTACCTCCGGATTGTTGAGTGGCGCAGCGGAATTTGTTCCGTGAATCCAAACTCTACAAATAGAGGAGAAACCAATGATAATGATCATAAATTTCAGGGAATACTTTTACTGAAGAAGGTAGGATTCAACTATATATTCTACAAGTTTGTGGAATTATATTATTGATTCACTTGTCATATTTTGAACAAGACATACCTACAAATTACAAAGAAGCGTTATGGACCTGAGCGCGAGAAATGACTAGGAGTCATAAAATCCTATATTAAGTTGCATTTAAGATTGCAAAGTAACATGGTACTTGATCTTATTAAAGTAAATAAGTTTACTTGATATTTATGAATGACTGCAAAGTCATAAGAAGAAAATGAAACTTAGTGAATGACAAAAAGCTCGATTTGTCACAAGTTTGGACAAATTCAAGGAGTTGACTACAATAGTAGTGATGCTTAAGTCTTTTGGATTTACACTAGAAATATATGGATATTGAAGTCTCGTAATTGGAATTCTCAAATTGATGATGATCAAAGAATTTTGGAATGTCCAAGATTATCGAGAGGACCTAGATTTGAGTGGAAGCAAATCATCTTGGCTAATTCATAATATGTAGCTAACATATTTTGAGTGGGAGCTAAGTGAAATCCCTGGATCTCAAACATGAATGTCATATTTGAGTGGGAGCTAAGTGAAATCCCTATATCTCAAACATGAATGTCATATTTGAGTGGGAGCGTGAAATCATTCTGGGATATGTGGATGACATATGCGAATGATGTGATTGGTGTTAATAATATTTAAGTTAGATAAATAAGGATGAAGTTGAAGTTATCAAACAAAGAGATCTATCGAGATAGATTGGTGAGTTTAATAAACACTAAATGTCGAATGCCTCCTGGACTTGATTCTGAAAGATGTTCAGAATGTCCTAAGACAAGATTCTGAAGAAGCCCAGAATGGAATAAGGTAAGAAATAAGTTCTTGTTGTATGAAGCATTGAGTTAGTATTGCAACTATGGTTGAAAGAAAGAGATGCGTTGCATCTCCTATGCCTCAGTCATAGGTTCTTCCACATAATTATGTTGTATACTCGATGTAATGTGACCCGAAATCTCTGGTTGGTAGGACAAAGTCTTAAATGTAAGAACGCGTCTTTAAGTGATTCCTGAGCTGATCACAGAACCAGAATTAAGTTTGTACTTAAATGGCAAGAAGCAAAGTAAGTGGCATAGTTGCATTTCATGCACTAGGATCTACATAGATATAGAAGTATAAAGGCTCCATCTAATGTGATATATAATGTTATGGCGGGGCTAGTTCGCTTCTAACGTAGAATGATGTGTCCCAGGGCCCATGAGAAAGCCCTCGAGGTTGATCTAAAGTCACTGTAAGCTCCTGGAATCCGGCCTCGTTCTGCTGCCATGACTACAATATATACACAAAGGATAGCAAAGTGTGTTTCGAAGTTTAGATGACAACAGTGAAAACGACCGTCATTATAAACACTAGAAACAAAGTCTCACTTTGTCGCCAAACAAATGCTTCGACCCATTATACGATAATGGTGTGAATGTCAAAATTAGGAAGACATTAACGATTTGCAAAAGACATAATGATCTGGTAAAACAGAACATGGACATGACGTTTCCCATGAGCATGCATGATCTGTAAATGCATATGGTATATGGTTTATATGAGTAAAATGTGAGTTGGGTTATTTGTACTCAAGTGCAAGTGGAAGAATGAAGGAGATATGCCCTACAAGCAAATAATAAATAGGTTTTTATTGTCATATCTCAATTAGTTTATAATAGTTTCATATTGTGCTATAACTGTGCCAAGTAAAAACATTGGTGCAGGTGTGGTATGAAACAACCAAGTCCCTAGTAGCCTCTATTCATACTAGTTCGTTGGTCATGAGGATGATCCGGGTTTCAAGATCATGGGCATTTATGCCAATTGACAACGGGGTTATATCATTGGATAATGATGTGATGGACATTCCTCGAAGGATTGCAACACGATCAAGTCAAATAGTTCATTGTTGCAACAGTTATACCTAGACTCCTTTTCCTTAGACCGTGAGCTCATATTACTCACTGTTTTCCGAGACTGCTTAGACTGCATCAACCGTCATCTGGTAATACGGTGGCTATAAAGGTGTACGTTCGGTATTTCAAAGGAACAGTAGATGACATGTGACAGCAAGACCGGGATTTGTTCGCCCACATGACGGGTAAAGATACATATGGCCGGCTTGGTGAGATTACATCCATAAATGTTGCAACATGTGACTCGGTCATGGGATATAATATCATGGTAACAAGAAAACAGAACTTGTTGTGAACGAGATTGAACAAGGTATGCGATCGGATCTCGGACAAGTCGTATCAAGAAACAAAAGGAATTGGATGCTACATTTACGAGTTCAAACAACATTGTCATCAGGAATGCATAGGGATCACATGGATATCCCTGGTCTCTCTGTTGATCATTGATACAGATCATGTCTAGAGCATTCCCGAGCCATGAGAGGATACACTTAAGGGTACGATGAGAGCGATCATTCGTAAGATGGAATCACAGTAGAGAAAGAGAAAGCTAGAAATGTTCCACAGAGAGATCCGAAGTTGTTCGGAGAAAGAATAAAGGAAAAGACCCGGAAAAGTGTTTTTGGATAAATGGGAATTTGAATATATATTTAGTATATGTTAATTATGAATTAATATATTCTAAATAACATTTAAATTAAGATTTATAAAGGCAAATTTTATATTAGGCCAAATCCCGGAGGGAAAAGGCCTAGAAATAAAGCTGTAGAAAAAGAAAAAGGAAATAAATAAATAAAAGAAAACAGCTGCTGCCGCTGTGGGCCAGGCGGCCCACTAAGGGTGAGCACAGGCGGGCGAGCTCGCCTGGCCGCGCCAGGCCTCGAGGCCCACCCGGGCCACATGGGGCAGGCGGCCCACCCGGGGCGTGCACCAGCCACCGCCACAGCCTGGCGAGCTGGGCCGCCGGGGGCACGCCGGCCCACCCGGGTTGCTCGCTGGAGGCCTCCTCCAGGCGGGAGTGGCTGGGCCGCCGGGGCGTGGCCGGCCCGCCTGGACGCTGCGCCTCCTGGCCACTGTTGCTGCGAGCTGGGCCGCGGTGGGCAGCGCTGGCCCACCCGGCTAGCAGCTCAATGCTGCTGCTGGTTGTTGGGCTAGCCATCCAGGCCTAGCCGGCTGGGGTTTACTTTTTGCCCTTTTCCCTTTGCCCTTTAGTCCCATATGGCTAACCCTTTGAGAAAGGCGCACCCCCTTAGTCTATATAAAGGGGTGTCTATGGGTGGGATTAAACACACCAATACACCAATATTTGGAGAAGTCATTTGGTTGACTTCGTCCTTTCCTCCTCTCTAGCCCTTGTGACCATGGCCCCAAGTTTGGGCTGTGCGAACAAGGCACACCTGCAGTACGCCGTTACACTATAGGGATTCCTAGCCGGATATCAACTTCCGCACTCCCGGCGGGATCGGGGAGCCGGAGGTCTCATCGTGCACCGGATGTGTACGAAGACACGAGGTGCAACATTTGGGGCGCTTAAATGTTGTGAGCCAGAGCTGCTGCACGATGAAGAAGGAGCAAGGGGTGACCTGCGAGGAGCTTCGCGACCTTGAGGTCGGCTACGAGTACGACTACATCAACCACGTTCCTCTCAGAACGTTAACGATGTACGGTATACAAGGGTATGTAGTCTCTACGCATTGGCTGTTACCGCATTACTACATAGATAGATCCTAGGCTGTTTTCGGGGTTCCAACGTAGGAATTTTTTGTTTTCTGCTGCGGATCCCCTTCATACCTCCCCACTCTCCTTCCTCAACTCCTTGATTCTATTCTTCTTCTTTCTCTCTGATGCGAAGGTATTAAAGTACTTGGTATTCCTATCTCCTTGCGTTAGCCACCAGACGTGGGATCTTTGCTTCCATTTTGTGTTCTTCATTTCCTCCCACATCTCCAACTCCGCACGCAACCCTCCTTCCTCACTAACTTTCTCCACCGAGACATCCCTCCTCCTACACTCCTCTAACTCTTTTTTAGCATTTTTACCTTCCTCTCAATATCCCCTACCTCCTCCCTACTCCACTTCTCCAGTCCTCTGGCCACATGTTTCAACGCACCAACCACACAAACCCCTCCCTCTACGCCTTCTCGTCACAACTTCTCAATAACCGACGAGCAACTCTCCTCATGCAGCCAGCTCGCTTCAAAACGAAACTTATACTCCCTCCTTGGCTTGATATCTTCATTCGAAAGTGATACGATCACTAGGCGGTATTCTGAGTGTCTCGGGTCACCGTTCACTACCGAGAAGGTAGGAAACTTCTCTGCCCATTCGATATTCCCCATAGTCCGGTCAAGCCTCTCGCAAATATAGCCTGCAACATTCTGACAATTGTTCCTCCATGTAAATTTATCCCCTTCATAGCCAAGATCCTCTAGTTCACAAACATCCAAGGCTTCCCGAAACATATCCATGCACCCTTGGGGCCGAGCCGCCCCACCCACCTTCTCATCCGATGTTAAGATCTCATTAAAATCACCAAGACACAGCCAAGGCCTTCCATCTTGATGTTGTTGCTTCAGAATTTTTAGCAGCTTCCATGTCTCCACTTTCCTATCCGCCTAGGATTCACCATAGATTCCCGTGAACCTCCATTCCTCCCCATCATCCCCACGAATATCCACATCAATGTGTCTTCTACCAAACGATCTTAGAGACACCATCACCTCCCTTTTCCAGAGAAAAGCAATGCCCCTACTACGCCCATCTGCCTTCTTCACACTCATGTTAGGGAGACCTAATGACCATATGGATTTCTCCATTTCCTTCTCATCCAGCTTTGTTTCCGCCAAAAACAACACGCCCGGATCCTCCACCCTCTTGAGACCCAAGAGGCCTTGAACTGCTAGGTCATTACCGAGCCCCCGATAGTTAAACCCTGCGAGTTTCATTGCGTTCGCGGGCTGCTCTAGCCTGGCCAATATCTCATAGTTGGTATGCATGTCTGTCACATCCACATCCATTAAGTCACGCTTTTGTTTCTTTCCCTTCGCTTCACCATCCCAATCACTAGCACCCCGCTTCTTACCCTATGTCCCTACTTCCACCGACTCCCCTTCCTTCCCTCCCGTCCGATTCTTTTAAATTTCTTCCCCTTTCCTACCTCATTCACTACCTTCTCCACCTTCTCCCCTCCCACAACTCCAACTAGGGAAGCACCCGCCACACACTCTTTCTTTTCCACCACCACAACCCTAGTTTCATCCTTCCCCTCCCCCTCTTCCACCACCACCGCATGCACACCTAGTACCTTAGCTGGTTCCTTGAAAGTGAGGTTTTTAGAAACAATTGTTTTATCCTACGGTGGACCCTTCTTGACTAGGCTCATCACTTCCACTCCCGACTCCACTTTCCCGTCCTTCCCCAGACCTGCTGCATCATCCTTGCGCCACGTGACACTATCACTTCCGGAGGACAAACCACCTCGGCTAAACCCAAATCTCCTCGAGCTGCTACTACCACGCCCATCACTCCACCTACCTCCACTACCTTCAGACTTCCTGTTTTCCATGTCAGCTCACATCCATGCACCGTACTGCGCCTTCTCCCCTTTCTTCAGTTTGATCTTACACTCCCTCTCTCCATGCCCAATCACTCCACAAGTGTAACAGAAATCAGGCAGGTGTTCATATTCGAATCGGCACCACCTTTCCTTATCTATCCCCTCTGCAGCTTCCAACCCTTCCCTCCCCTCTTCAACTTCTAGAGTAGTACCTCTCATGAGGGGTTTGGTAATGTCCAACCTCACCTTCACCCTTAGAAACTTGCCAATAGCTAGATCATCATCACCGACATCCACTTCCTCAGCCTCTTCCACCATGTCACCAATCCTCTCCCCCATAACTTTATTCATTAGGCCAAGGAGCAGCCCAAAAGTTCGAACCCAAATTGGTATAGACAAAAAACCATACTCCTTCACATACTTCCTTGGATCAAACTTTTCAATTACCAGCACATCTTTCTCAAACCACCATGTGCCATCTTCAGTCGCGCGCCTCCATCCTGACTCCTGTCAAAAGGTGAACATGAACACATTTTCCTCTAGATCGTTGCAGCCCAACCCCCGGATTGGGCACCAGATGCGTCCCAAGGTTTGCCCAACGACCAACACACTCGTCGGCTTCTCGGAGAACAGCTTCCCCACCGCCTGCGGTAGCCAATCTTTAGCCTTCCCTATATCAGCCAGATCCACCTTCATCCCCTTCCTCTCCTTCTCCGACAGGCGCATGCTCCTCATCAAGCCTTCGACTCCCTCCATCGCTTCGCAGAACCACACTAGAACCCTAGGTAGGTGTATTACGACCGCAAGCCCTAGTCACCAGCGGAAGGTTTTTGTGGATGGGAAACAGGAAACCCTACACAACTAGGACGATCGTAGTGTCTGGATGGAATCCGGTGGACCCCCACACAAGGCGAACGCCGGCGGCAAGGGACTACGACCAATCCAAAGCAGGATCGCCTCCCAATCGCCAAAACTGACGCGCGAAAATCACAAAACCGTCACCTCCCGGGACGGACTCATTGTGTGTGAGGTCGTTGATGTCATAAACCGACAATGGCGGTGTCAGGGCTGTGGCGGTGATTGTGCCATATCATTCACAACCTTTTCAACTACACTCTCTTGTTCTTGAGTGTGCTCTTCTACAATTTCAATCGGAGAAGAATTTGAAGCAGTGGCAGCCTTTTTTGTTGTGGTTTTTTTTAAATAGGATGCAATGTATCCATCTCTCTTCTTCACAACGGGATAATTTAAAAGAAAACAATATAGGTATGTATCTTGTCTATGTACGAGATGTGTATCAAAATTTATGTGTGGTGGAAATGTGGAATCATAGTCATATTCATAGATTATAAAAATCTTTTTCTAGAAATAGAACACACAGAATCATGAGTATGTGTTTGCAGTTTACTTTTATATAATTATTTAATCCCAATATAATAAATATCTTCATAAAATTGGGTAGGTGGATAATTACCATAGTGCGTATTAGTCTATAATAATTGTTTGTGGCCGTGGGCTCGCGGGCGACGAGGATGGACAGGTGCGGCGTTGTGGCAATGGGCGTGCATGGCTACCACATCCGAGAAATCGTGCATCGTGTTGCCGTAAGGAGACCTCGCGGCGGCGTTGCGGCAATGTGCATACCGGTCTTTTGTCCAAGAAACCTCGCGTTGTGTCAGCGTACGAAGACCTCGCGGCATGGAGTATATAGCATAAAATCACCACTTTGGTATTTAAATTTACGGTATACCCCTACTTTACGGTGGAGGAATAAAATTCCACCGGATTTTGGTTGGTTCTTTGCAAAAAAAACATTACTAGTAAATTGATCACCAAAATGTGGTGGGATTTTGTAAAAAATGTAACGAAATGTGGTGGAATTTTGTCAAAAAATGTTTCAAAATTGGTAAAAAATATGGTCAGAACCGGTGTTAATTCGTGTTTAGTGTTTTCTGCCAAAAAATGTACTAAAATGTGGTAGGATTTTGTCCCAAGACTGTAAAATGACGGTGTTTGGTAAATTTGAAACGTAAAGTGATAGTTTTATGCTATATACTCCGCGGCACGCGGCATCTACTCTCTAGAGACTGTAGTTCCGATCGGCCGAACCTGTGTTTGACCGCTCGGAACTCGTCCTTAAGACCTGGCTAGTTGGGTGAGCGCGCGAGGTGCGGTGCCGGCCAATCGGCGATGCGTCATTCTCGAATATGGAGGTGAGATTTTGAGCTGAGCAGTTTTGCTATAGATCACGTTCCCTTTCTTTTTTAACTAGGCAGTACGCATGGGAAGATCGAATCAGCTGAGCAGTTTTGTAATTAGCTTTCCCCCATATATTACATGGTTGATCGGCTGGCCCTGCGTCTGCTTCCGACCAGTTGGTCGGGAGTTAAACTTCTGAAAGATTCTTGTCGGGAGTTAAATTTCTGAAAGGTCCTTGTCAGGAGTTCAAACTCCGAGGCCACGCTATTTTTCAAAATTAATAAATTCGTGCATTATTTATAAATTGATTTAAAAATGTATTATTTTAAAAAAAATAGCCATACCCTGTGTTGTTCGCCTACGCCAATTTTAAACAATTTTTTAACATTTATTTTGAGACGGAGAGTAGTTACAGAACCTCTTCGTATCTTTCAGGAAATCACCGAATGGTTTAAATTTTCCACCTAAATACTCCCTCCGGTCCAGTTTATTTGGTGCGCACGTAGTTTAAGAAAATATTTGGCCATCAATTTTTACCAATAAAATATGCAATATATGTCTCAAAAAATATACCATTGGAAACTACTTTTGAAGATGAATTCAATGATATAATTTTTGTGACATATTGTGTAAATTTTTTTAATCAAAATTAATTGTCAAAATTGTTCTTAAACTACGTACGTGCCTAATAAACCGGACCGGATGGAGTATCTTAGTAGTCCGCTTCTGGACCTCGTGACCGCTTCGGGTCCGAGGGACATTAGGCTCACATTCAGTAGTCTAGCGAATACGTACTACTCGCTCCGTCCTAGAAAAGATGTCGCAAACTTGTCTAAACTAGGATGTACCTAGACATTTATTTTGAGATAGAGGGAGTAGTTACAAAACCTGTTCGTAGCTTTTAGAAAAATCACCGAATGGTTTAAATTTTCCACCTAAATATCTTATTAGTCCAGTTCCGGACCTCGTGACCGCCTCGTGTCCGAGGGACATAGTCCCACGTTCAATGGTCTAGCGAATACATATTAGAAAATACAAAATATCCGATTTTCATGTGTAAGTCAACACTACAAACCAATAATGTGCACTATGTACAAACAAAACAATGTAATCAGGCAAACCAAAATATGGTTGTGTGGCTAGGAGAGTGGTTATACCCCGTCCACCAGAGTTCAAACCCTAGGTTTGACACCGTGTCTTGCATAAAAGATAAAATATATTTTTAATGGAGGCGACGTTCCCGTCGACAGCGAGACGCCCGTGGTGATTTCGTCAATCTCAAGACCCGATCTGCCGGCTCAGTTTCTCAGAGATGATCATAAGGTAGAGTGTGTGTGCGCGTTCATAGGGGTGGTGCATATACGTTTTGTGGGTGTCTATGATTGTGCCTGTTTCTCAGAAAAACAATGTCATCAACAATGTGAGTTAGGCTGTTAGTATCAATCTAGTGAACGTCTTACATGTTGTACAAAATGCTATATTAGCTTATGTGCAACAGTGTTCCGGTACCAATTCCTAGTACATCACGTATACATGCCACCGACAGATTACTGAATCCGTTGCGTTATACCGACATAAAAAATGTGAACATGGCAAACGTGTGATGGTAGGACCCTCCTATACAGCGTATGTATATATTAGTTTTTTCTATTTAAATATTCCTAAAATAGAAATCTTCGTGAAGATACAACATACAATTTATGGATCAGGAAAAGGGTACACATATATGAACACGCTATATTCATGCGAGTGATAAAACAGCGAGCGACGTGGCGGTGGTGATGGATTCTCTCTTCAATCATGTGGACGGCGAGGAGCGGAAGGTGGATGATCCTAGTGTCGGTGATCCTTTGGCTATGGCAGCTCCCAGATCGCGTGTAGATGGCCTAACTCGGGGTCAACAGCCGGCCTGAGAGTGGGAGAGGTGCGAATGTTTTTCGGGCGAAAGCTCGACGCTTCGGTGCCAACGGCGGCGATGTCTACGGGTGTTGTAACCCTCTTGTGGGTCCCATTTGGCTACCTTCTCCGTGCTAGGGCTCCAGGTGAAAACCCTTGACCATCTCGGTCTCGACGGCGGCAGCGCTGTGCGTCATTACCCTACTAGGGCGTCATCGCGGAGCTCCGATTCTACTCGGTCTTGTTTCGGTGTCTTCGGTGGCAAGTTTTGGTCACCGTGTTTTTCTTTTGTTTATCTTGATCTCCTTTGTAAGGGGATCTCCCATCACCCTGTATCGGTTTAGCCGTTGTGGGTTTATTTAAAAAAGACGAAAGCCTGTTTCGAGGATACAAGTTAATCCGACAAGACGTTTGATTATGTCTTCTACTATTTTCTCACATTTGAGAGGATTTGGTCTAACATTTCTCTAAGGGGTAGTATATAATACCATGAATGTAAGTTTTATTACTTAATACGATTTAAATTTAGTACAACATATGAACTATGATTGTGAACCGAAATTATGAGTTATAAACAATTATAAAAGTTCAATACAACGAATTACATTTATCCTAATTTGTCCCAGTAAGGGCACCCTTGCGTGAGAAGATGCCGGAACTGTCGATCATTCAGTTTGAGAAACTACCTGGCCCTTGAATACTCTTTTTAATGTCTTCAGATATTTCATGTTATTTCTTGTCGAGGGTTTCTGTCATTCTGAAGCCATCTCAATGGTTTGTTTGTTGGTATGATAAGAATTAAATAAAATGTGAAGTCAACTAAAATATTCTTTCAAATGGTGTTTTGTATTCATAGAAGTAATTATAATGCACTATTTTGTCGTGGTTACAAATATGTATGTATCTTTCAGGAATCACCGAATGATTGAATTTGTTCAGATCAATATCTTAGTCGAAAGATCCCAACATTTAAGAAAAGGTGCAAGCGCTGACCTACGTGACCGCCTTAGGCGCCCGCATCATACAATCTAGGAGATACATGAAAATCAAAATATACGAGTAAGTCCACACTGAAAATCATAAACAAAATCTTCTTATACACCATATATATTCTAGAATTTTCTATTTGATTATACCTAATCATAAACAAAAATCTCTATCAAGATTTAGCATAAACTTATAGATCTCTACCATGATAGATATGGGTACACACCAGTATATACAGTATATTCATGCAAGTAAAATAAATTAATCCGAAAATACATGTGATTTTTGTATTTTATTATTTTCTCATATTTGGAAGGATTTAGTTCAAAAACATTCTCTAAGGTGGATTATATTATAAAATGAATAAAAACGCAGCAAGGGAGTAGGGTATACTGAAAATATTTTCTTTAGCCCTCCGTGACCTTGAACCTAACTCAAGTTGTAAGAAAAGATCAATAGAATTTGGTCCATTTGCTATTCTTCCAGATGGACAAAGGAGGTGGAATATATTAAAAAATGAATATAGTTTTTATTACATAACATGGTTTAGATTTAGTACAACATATTATCTACGATCGTGAATTGAAAATATGAGTTATAAACAAGTATAAAAGTTTAGTACAAATAATTATATTTGGCTTCAATGTCTTGGCATTAATAATTTGCATGAACTAGCCCTGTGTGGTTCTCAAATTCTACCTCAAATTTTTGGGCAACAGCGATAGGGAAAATTCACTTTCATAGTATAATATAATACTTCAGATCATACATTCGATTTAATTTTAGAATATAAAACCAAAGTATTTATACTCGTGCTCCATTTTATTAATTCTTGTGTGTATTGTTCAGCAGAAATAACTTGTCATTGGTGAAAATTTGGGCAATAAAAAATGTTACAAAACTCGTTTTCCCTCTCACATTTTTTTTCTTCATTCTGATGGTATTTAACCATGTTTGCTATATTCATTCACAATTCACATCTTTAATGTAGGAGTTAATAATCTGGGTGATTATAAACCAAGAGCCTATCTAAGAGCATATGAAAAGAGTTCTAACAAACGTTAATTGTATAGTTTGACTCTTACTTAACTGTGTTGGGTAAAAGAGAAAAAAACTAAATAACAAAATTGAAATTAGAAACATTTTTAGTGATCGTCCTTAATTCATTTGTACTTTCACCCCGAACCAATATTCCAGCGTTGGTTTTATGATTCTATATGTGGCATGGAGAGATGCTTCTCCCATACTGGTCATGTCTTCCTTTTTGAATCATAGTTAAAGAGTTGCGATGATTCATGGAACAGAAAATGCGGTATAGGTACCGATGCTTGATTAATTAGAGGAAAGTTGAGCCAAGACCCGCCAAGCCACAGAACTAAACGAGGTCTAGAGAATGATAAGACAATGCCGACACACCGAGAAGTTAGACAAGCATATTACACACGTTCCACACCAACCCTATCATCGTTTTCGTTCATCACACTCACGACCGAAAAATTCTGACTCTGTCGGTACACCGCCATAAGGGAGATAACATCATGAAGCAACGTGTCATGGTCATGTTCGTCAAGCTTCCAATGTTGAAGAGAGAAGACATGCCCAAAAGGGGAGCGAAACTTTGCCTCTCCAGTGTCGTATATCCGCAATTGGCCACGCCCTTATAGCCTGACGAGGCAACTGTTACGCTCCTACTTGTAAATCCACGACAGAATTCAAGTATCAGAGGTCACAACGGAATTTTGGGAGAGATAGGTAGGACTAGCAACTTTGTTCTCTAATGTTCACCCTTCTCTGAAGCCGATCGTGACCAAGGAGGCGAGCGGAGGAGATAACAGGGGAGACGATAGCTTATGTGTGCTTCAACGAGCAATCGAAGTCTACATGTACGACTGCAGCTTGATATAAACAAGATCACCAACCTGGAAGGAGCGCTCCACACGGTGCTTGTATGCCTGATGACGCATGCATTCTTCTGCACGTAAAAGCTGTTTCTGAAGGAGCTTCATGGTGGTTTCTCTGTTGCGCAACAATTCTTCTAGTTCTTGTACTGACGTTGTGCTAGAGTCTAGCACCCCAAAGTGTCGAGGAACATGGCCATATAGAGTTTCAAAAGGTGAACGTTGAAGAGCGGAATGGTACGATGTATTATACCAGTACTCCGCCATAGGTAGCTATTTGGCCCATTGGTTGGGTGCAACATGCGTGGAGCAGCGAAGAAATTCTTCCAGACACTAGTTCAGACATTCGGTTTGACCATCAGTCTGAGGGTGGTACGCAGAACTCATCATCAAATGTGTGTATGTGAGCTTGAACAGGTCTCTCCACAAGTTACTGGTGAAAATGTTACCTGTCTGAGATGATGCACTTAGGAAGGACATGGAGCTTATATTACTACATATATGAAAGACAACCCTTTCACCGATCAACTAGGGAAGCCAAATCAGCCATTTGCACTGTAGATTCGCACATCTACAGTAACCGTAGTATACAGTGCAATTTTTTTCTCTGCCCGTTAATCTGTCTTCTAGGTGGTTCGGCCAAAGCGGCGGCGATAGAAGACAGAGCACAGACCCAAATTCCTAATTCCATTCCTCTTCTTCCTCCTCTAAAAAAAACCAAGCGGCGATGGTTCCTGCCCCTCATCTGCCCTCTAGAGGAGCTGAGCCACAACGGTGCAGGTCATAGCTGGGGGGCGACCAGAGGCAGGTCCGGCACCCTCTCCTCTTACTTTTGTTCCCCAACGGATTTTAGTGGAGGAGAGGGTCTCCGTGTGGTCGCTAGCGGAGCGGTGGCCGCGCCTCGCTGCCGCGATTTAAGTGGAGGAGAGGATGTGCCCGTGGTCGCCGGCGGAGTGGTGACCGCGTGTCGCTGCCGCGGTTCCCACCTCCTTGCTGCGTACGCGTGTCTCGGCTCCTTCATCGATGTCATGGTCACCATGCCGGACCTCTCAGCGCGGCGCCGCCATCGAGCTCGCGCTCATGGAGGTCGCCGTCTGGAGATGTCCCCTGCACCAGCCTTCGATGCCCCCTGCATGGCCTTCGTGCCCCACTACATGACCTCCGGAACCGTACCATAGATGTAGGCAGCGGCGGGACACCTAAGGAGGTCCAGTCCCATCTTCTCTGTCCACAGGGATCCATTGGGCTTCCTCTTTCTCATGTCTCCATCTCCCTCTGTATGCAGATAAGGAAAAAAAAGCAACATCAGCAATGGGCCGTAGCGAGAACGCATAAATATGGTGTGGAGCTGAGTTTTGTCTTATGACTTTCAGGTGGATGATGGCTTACTTAGTTACTTTCTAAGCGGACTATTTCTGATGAATTACCTCAGGCATGCTACATTGCATCTCTCATATTCATGGAATTGAATCTTTTATAGAAGTGATTGATAGCACAACATCACATCTATATTTCCAGGAATCTCTTGATGCAAAAGCCGAGTCATTTAATGTTGATTCAGACAGAGGCATGAAGCTGCCAACATGAAGGTACAGTTGAAGTTCAAGTTCTTTCATCCTCGTGTTAGTATAATCACTTAATCGGTGAAAACATGCATTATATTTAGATTTTACAATCTAATATGCCATTATATCAAAATTATCGACAGTGTGGATAGATCATTCTTTCTTGACCAAGATAGGTGGATATTTTGGTTCTAGATTCAACCATTTACGCAATGTTCTCCTGTAGGAAGGTGCCTCAAAATTTCTATTTGATTGTTCTAAATTTCAACACTTCTCTATCTATGATATAAAGAGGCATGTAGGGGGAGCAGAGGCAACAGGGCATGAAAGGGAACAGTGGCAATGGTTTTTTTTATGTCGAACTGCCTTCTGGTGTTCACCAGGGATGCACGACAAAGAGCTTCCTTCTATAGCATCTGCCAAGGAGGAAGTCGTTGCAGATGGCGTATGAGGATGTCGTCTCCAGGTCCGTCTATCCTGACCATCTCCCTTTCCCGTGGCATTGTTGTTGCTAGCAAATGGCCTCTACTTTTATCTCCCAGTGTGACATCACCTTTTTTTACCTATTTTGGTACGAACTAACTGAGAAAGTATTTTATCGCTGATTTGGTGTTTTGTTAACTGAAGCTTGATCTGTCTTCTTAACTGCAAACATGCTTTCAAAGTCTTATTGATATAGTAAAAACATTGAGCATCTTGTGCGTCAAAAATATGTGGCGACAAGAAACAAATACAATGTATCAATTATCATGACCCTTTGACCATGCCCTTCTATACATTATGCTAATTTACCATGCTCTAGATTATATTTGAAAGATTGGAGTGACGGATATTTTACACGCGGGTACTAGAACGCAGATTGGAGGTTGTTACCACCTGCCAATAAAATGATCAAGTATAGTGCATTGAAACCTCTGCATTTTTGTTTGGATTATACCTTTTTCCTTTCGCAACGGGCCCTCGCAGTGGTTCTTTATGTATCTTGGATGTGAAAATTAGGAGAATCATCATAGTTATGTTTAGTTCATGGCCCGACATACAAGATTCATACACAATTTATCTGAACTGGTACCTGATCATTCACATCTAACTCAATGAATTTGTTCTTTACATATTCATGTGAAGTGCGTCGAAACTGCCATCTGATTATCCACCTGCAACACTGAATTGAATATTCCATTTTGTTTACAGGGATATGTGTTTTTTTACCAGCCTTGATTCAGTACTGCCAAACACGGTGATCAACTACTTAAACTGTAAGTAATAAGGACCTTCCCTCCTTTTTGGGTCAAAGAGGTTATATAGTCGTCTGGTTCAATTTCTTAGATAAGGGAGTAATGACTCAACAACCCATAAGTGATAAAATATTTCCTCTTTTGGGTCAAAGAATGTGCAGAAGTCATTGAGTCGTTATTTTTGTTTTGCATCCAACACCTGATTTTTTTTGTATTCTTTTGGGAGCCTCAACTTTTGATTTGCATGTGTACAAATGTAGTCATGTATGCTCTATATCATGCTTGATTCTTAGTTAAAAGATAGATAGTCCAACTCAACTTCTTATTCTGAATTTTGATAAATGCATTGTTTTGCTCGATGGTCATAGTGATACATTTCTGACTAAGTGATATTGTCATAAGCAAGAAATATTTTCTGAGTAGACACATTAATCAGACAACCTGCTGCTCCGAATGTTGTAGTTCGACAACCAGCTGCTTCGAATGTTGTAGTTTGACAACCAGCTGCTTCGAATGTTGTATTTCGACAACCAACTAATGATCTTTTAAGATAACACTTGCATCAGAAAATGCAAGTGAAGTAGACAAGCAGAATTTACAATTTCATTTATGCAAAGCTGTTCGAAATAAAGCTTATATAAAATAAGTTCCTCAATAAGTGAATCGGGGCATGCATCAGGATTGTGCATAGGTCTTCAGGTTATTATGCCTCTCCTTCTACAGTTCTATGCACCCTCTTTGTTGACTTGATGTCCATTTTTCTTACCATCGGAACACAGGAGATCCATTCACGTGGAAGGCGGGGTATTAGGATTCATGAATTTTGGTCGTCCCAGCAGTATATACTTTGTGAACTTCTTTGGTTAAAGGCTAAGGCTAAGCAGGATGAGTTACTTCAATCTTTCCTCAGATTATCCATTACCATTAGCAGATGGAAATACGACATCATGTTCATTGGCGAAGGGCCCACCAATTGGAGCTAACTTGATAAATGATGCAGTTCACTTCCAATCATTACATCTAAGAGATGGATTAGCTTTTTATGCCCTCAGTTTTGCGTCAGATTCATACTCCCTCCGTCTTAAAATAGATGTCGCAAGTTTTTCAAAATTTGAATGAATTTATATCCTAAATAGTGTCTAGATTCATCCAAACTTTGACAAATCTCCGACATTTATTTTGGGACGGAGGGAGTACTTACATACAAAACAGAATCAAGTTGATTTTGGGTTGTGCAGCTATATGTTGTTGCTGGGATAAGTCAGATTGTATAAAATGTAGTCCGATCTATGTATATAGTAGTGCTATTATCTAATCCTCACTCTTACTCCCTCCATTCCAAAATATAAGATGTTTTAGCTTTGTGAATAAAGTGTATTTAGACCTCTTTTTGTGTGTAGGTTCATTTAGATTTGGAGTGAACCTACATACTAAAAGAAGTCTAGATACATTCCTTTTACAAAGCTAAAATATCTTATATTTTAGAACGGAGGGAGTATGTGTGAATGGATATTTCAACGCCATTACTTAATAGCATCACCAATTCACCGGGGCAATCCTTGCCCTGACAACGCCGAAGAAGAGCTTCATCTTTTACTGGAGTATCAAGCGGCTGAATCAAAACACTAAGATCGTTCTCTGTAAACAGTAGGATAGTAGGATAGATTAGGATACACAAAACCAACTAACGTGAATCCAGTATGAATATATCTACTTATCGTATATGTTGGCCAACCTCTAAAAATTACTATTTGCGTGCCAATATTGAAGCTTGCTCGCCTTATCCATAAAAAAGATGCCACGGGCGCAGCGTGTCGCTGCGCCGACTTGCCTAGTATATATACCATCTAAGAACATTGTGGCCACTTGTACTGTAGTAAAAGGGTGCTTTAAATGGGAGGAAGTGTGCATACTTTGTCAGTTTGTCGATGACCACCAGAATCACATCAAAACCCTGAGATTTGGGCAACCCTTCCACGAAATTCAGGATGATTGTGTGCCAACGAAAAGGAGGAATGGGAAGAGGCTAGAGCAGACCTAATAACCTTGTGTGTTCCGTTTTAGCCTACTGACATATTTCACAAGTGCTCAGGAATGCTTTTACTAATTGTTTCAGTTGAGGCCAAGCAAACATTCTTCTCACCGGCTGGTAGGTAGCTAAGACTCTAGAGTGATCGCCAATACCACTGGAATGCAAAGCCTGTAAAATGTGATGTTGTGCGAGTAGGAGTTGTCAGCATAAAACTAACATTTTACATGTCAAATTTTTCAAATGGTACTAGCCGACCTCCAAACCACAAAAAACTAGCAGATTGAAAACGAATTGTCGCAAAATGCACTAATTATCGTCCGATCAGGAATTGACACGCTAACTGACAATGGGACCCACATATCAGGTGGCACCCATTTGGCACCTCTCGGACACGGCCGTTAACGGTCGTTAGCATAAAACTACCATATTTATAGTTAAATTTACCGAATGGTACTGGTTGACGTCTTAGTCGCAAAAAACTACCACATCGAAACCAAATTTTCGCAAAAAGCACTGGTATCATGAATTGAGGCGAATCTGACAGTGTGACCCACTTGTCAGGGGCTATTTACTGACGTGGACATGGACGCATATGTCAGCGCTATTTAAAGTCCAAAATATATCATGAAAAATCACCACTGCCTCCATCCGTGCCAAGTGTTGGCTGCGCCGTCGTCTTGCTCCAACCGCGTCGCCGTCAGCTCTAGGTCCTGCTCCACATGTGCCACCCTCAGCTCCAGGTCCTGCTCCACATGCTCCGCCTTGGCCTTCCGCACCCCTCCTCACGACCAGGTCGTGGTCGTCGCATCCTCCTGCTCAAGGCACGACATCGGTGGTGAACGGGGCAGGCCGGGAGAGCCCGTGCTGGTCGGGAAAGCGACAGGCGACGCCGGTGTTGTACATGCGACGAGGGGGCAGGCTGGGCGGCGCCAGTACTTGTCGAGGCGGCGCCAATGGTGGACGGGCTAGGATCGGGAGGCGACACTGGTGGTGGACGGGACGACGCCAGGGTGGGGAAGGGCAGCGTCAATGGTGGATGGTGTGGCGGCTGTGCAGATCGGTGCTGGTGGTGGCGGGGAAGACCGTGGAGGCGCTGGTGGTGGATGGAGCGGCGGCGATGCGGGCCGATGGTGGATAGGGCAGGCCGGCGGCGGTGTGGTCAACGTTATTGAGAGAAAAACATAGATTTTTTATTTTTATTTTTTCTCATATTTTTGGATTTTTTAGTAGGGCTGGCAAGTGGAACCCGGTCCACATCAATAAATAGCTCCTGACGAGTCCCGCTGTCAGATTCGCCGTCAATTCGTGATATCGGTGCTTTTTTGCGAAAGGTTTGTTTTGATGTGATAGTTTTTTACGATTGAGACGTCAACTGGTACCATTGGGGAAATTTGACTATAAATGTGGTAATTTTATGCTAACAGTTGTTAACGGCCATGTCGGAGAGGCGCCAAATGGGTGCCATGTCGACCTGGCAGGTGGGTCCCACTGTCAATTAGCGTGTCAATTCGTGATCAGACGACAATCAGTACATTTTGTGACAACTAGTTTTCAATATGGTAGTTTTTTGCGATTTAGAGCTCGGCTGGTATTATTTGGAAAATTTGATATGTAAAGTAGTAGTTTTACGCCGACAACTCATGTTGTGATGTAATGTTATTGCCTACCCAGATGCTCCCTCTGAAACGAATCACCCCTTGCTCTAGAGCGAAACCTTTGTCATTCATGCCCGTCAGACTGAGTTCTGACCAAAGTATTTTGCTGTCCGGGTCCCCATCATACCCGTCAGTTAACACTTGCAGCCAGGTGGGTTCGACAGATGAAATTCCCAACAGTGTGTTAGAATGTGGCCTTCACGACAACGAGTCCGCTGCAGCATTAGTCACCCCTTTTTAGTGAATATTCTAGCAGAGCCCCATCAATTTCATGAACGCTTTGTGCTAGATGCCTGTTGTGAGGTGTTGCTCAGTCAGATGGAGCAAACTCTTTTGGTCTGTTCGAATTGTGAACTTCTGATGTTGGAGGTAAGATCACCACATATCGATCGCAAGCAGTATCGCCGAACATTCTTTCTCGTACGTGGAGAGCACCTGATTCTTAGCACACATTGATTTACTCAGGTACGCAACTGGGTGCTCCCCTTGCATCAGAATTGCCCCTACGCCCGTCTGGCACGCGTCGGTCTCCACAACGAATGTCTTGGGGAAATTAGGAATAGCCATCACTGGGGCTTGGATCAGTGCTTGATGTAGAGCGCGAACGCCATTTCCGTGGCCGGTGTCCACTGATATTGAATACCCTTATTCAGCAGATCTATTAATGGGCAACTGATGATGCCATAATAGTGGATGAACTTGTGATAGTAGCTGGTGAGGCCCAGAAATCCTCAAAGTTCCTTCAAATTCCTCGGATGTGGTCAGTTCTTGACGTCCAAGATATTCTCTGGATCCGTGGCGACACCCTCTCCGCTCACAACGTGCCCCAGATACTCGAGTCGTGGCTGTGCAAACATACACTTCGATCATTTGATGAACAATTGATTGTGTTGTAAGATACTGAACACTTGTCGGAGCAGCCTTAAATATTCCTCTAGTAACTTGGTGTACACGGCAATTCAAATAAAAATAACCTAAAAATCAAACAAATTTAAATAATAAACCTTCTGGCAAACAATTTCACACAGTCTAAACTTTTTTTGCAACTCCCGCCCGCGCGGCGCCGCACACATGCTTGCAACTCCACCTCGCACGGAGCTGCACCCCTTCCATGCTGGCGCGGTAGGACCCGGCGCCGCAGCCCTGCCACGCTGGCGCGCACGTGCGGCGCCAGGCTACACGGCGCCGCAGCTACCACTGTGTCGCCAGGCCATGCGGTGTTGCAGCCCCTGCCACGCTGACGCCGTGGGCTCCAGCCGCGCAAGTGTGGCGCCACAGGCGCCGCACGCACGCCTGCCACACCGCGGTGGCTGGCGCCGACACCCTTTTGCTGACGATAACTCAGACCTGCTGTTGCTGCAAGACCTCTTGAGAGTAGATGGTCAGTGTCTCAGTGTGGATGAGGCAAAGAGATGACCCCGAAAAGGGAGTTGTGAAAACTGACTTTCCTCCTGCCTAGCTTCTGTGGAAGAACTTTGCTGGGTAGCTCAGTGTCTTTACGGATCACATTTTGCATCGAGGGGTCACTAATGAACCTGCCTAGCAGCATAGGCGTCACCCTGCCATTTGAGGTGTACTTCCTTGGTGCTGGCTCTTGTTGTTTAAATAGTTGTTGTATTTCCTCATGACCTTGTTGCTCAGCTAGAGCTCTTGGGGTCCAGCCGTTGCTGTCCTGCTTGTCAATGTCGGCTCCTTGTTTCAGCAACAACACAACCATCTCAACGTTTCCATCGCAAACAGCACGGTGCAGAGGAATGTTGCCATCTTTGGATTGCCTGTTTGCATCATGGATACGATCGAGTATTTCCTCGAGCAGTTGTATATTGTTTTGCTCTGCGATGCAACAATATAAGCCTGTATCCCCCAATGACAGATCTGCACCACCCTTGACTAACAGCTGTGCAACTATATCATGCTTTGCATACAAAGCCTCCCATAGCGGAACCACCCTTGACTAACAGCTAGCATGTTCTCGATCTCCTTCATCACACCTACCATTACGCCGTTGTCTTTCTGATCTTTTAGTAACTGTACCAAAATAAGATCTTAAAAGACGTACAACAATTGTTCATGGTATTACAGTGTCCGTAAGCAAACAACATCTGTAAAACATTTTCATGATTATGTGAGGATTGAACTTTCAGTTTCACATATTGTCAAGCAAGGTGAACAGAAGGGGTCGGATATGAGGTTGTGCTAAATAGCCTGCAGTGAGTCCTATAGCAAAGAACCCCAATTTCTCCAACAACATCTCCGGACTTGGCCACTCCCACCACCTAGAGATTACCAAATACAACATACTACTTTAAGGACCATTTTATGCATATAAATTTACTTCAAGTTAATCATCAAAGCAACATAGGACTTACATGTTCTGCACCATGTTCCACACTATTTTGCAGCTGAAGTAACTCCTGAAAAAGCAACATGTTTATCGATTATCAGAATGACAGTTACATTTTTATTGTGTTACAACGAATATCAGTATAAGTGTATAACTACATTTTTTATCTATACTCTTCTCATTCATAACTATATCAGCTGCGGAA